>CM060613.1:25333407-26533407 GCA_030578255.1 Tiaroga cobitis
CCACTATACTCATCCGCATGCACACACCACTTTATGAAATATTAAATATATGGCTATCTAATAATTGGTAACACTTTGTTTCGATGGTCCACTTTAGATATTTCGATGGTCCACTTTAGATATTTCGATGGTCCACTTTAGATATTTTACTAACTATAAGTAACTTTGCAACTACATGTCAACTAACTCTCATTAGAGTATTAGTAAAACAACAGAATACTATATGAATAGAGTCTTGGGCAGTGTTCGCAATTGTGCCCTATACCGTAATTCACTATTCCCGACATTAGTCCACTTATATAGTGTACGAGCAAGTGAATTCGGACACTGAGTGTGTGGGAAGGGCTGCTGCTTTTGGATGGATGGATGGATGGATGGATGAGTGTGTGGGATGAGTGTGTGGGATGGATGGATGGATGGATGAGTGTGTGGGATGGATGGATGGATGGATGGATGGATGAGTGTGTGGGATGGATGGATGGATGAGTGTGTGGGATGAGTGTGTGGGATGGATGGATGGATGGATGGAAGAGTGTGTGGGATGGATGGATGGATGGATGAGTGTGTGGGATGGATGGATGGATGGATGGATGAGTGTGTGGGATGGATGGATGGATGGATGGATGAGTGTGTGGGATGGATGGATGGATGAGTGTGTGGGATGGATGGATGGATGGATGAGTGGGATTGATGGATGGATGGGTAGATGGATGGATGGATGAGTGTGTGGGATGGATGGATGAGTGTATGCGATGGATGGATGAGTATATGGGATGGATGGATGAGTGTGTGGGATGGATGGATGAGTGTGTGGGATGAGTGTGTGGGATGGATGGATGGATGAGTGTGTGGGATGGATGGATGAGTGTGTGGGATGGATGAGTGTGTGGGATGGATGGATGGATGAGTGTGTGGGATGGGTGGATGGATGGATGGATGAGTGGGATGGATGGATGGATGGATGGATAGATGGATGGATGGATGAGTGTGTGGGATGGATGGATGAGTGTATGGGATGGATGGATGAGTATATGGGATGGATGGATGAGTGTGTGGGATGGATGGATGAGTGTGTGGGATGAGTGTGTGGGATGAGTGGGATGGATGGATGGATGAGTGTGTGGGATGGATGGATGAGTGTGTGGGATGGATGGATGGATGGATGAGTGTGTGGGATGGATGGATGGATGGATGGATGAGTGGGATGGATGGATGGATGGATAGATGGATGGATGGATGAGTGTGTGGGATGGATGGATGAGTGTATGGGATGGATGGATGAGTGTGTGGGATGGATGGATGAGTGTGTGGGATGAGTGTGTGGGATGGATGGATGAGTGTGTGGGATGGATGGATGGATGGATGAGTGTGTGGGATGAGTGTGTTGGATGGATGGATGGATGAGTGTGTGGGATGGATGGATGGATGAGTGTGTGGGATGGATGGATGAGTGTATGGGATGGATGGATGAGTGTGTGGGATGGATGGATGAGTGTGTGGGATGAGTGTGTGGGATGGATGGATGGATGAGTGTGTGGGATGGATGGATGGATGGATGGATGAGTGTGTGGGATGTATGGATGGATGGATGAGTGTGTGGGATGGATGGATGGATGAGTGTGTGGGATGGATGGATGGATGAGTGTGTGGGATGGATGGATGGATGAGTGTGTGGGATGGATGGATGGATGGATGAGTGGGATTGATGGATGGATGGATAGATGGATGGATGAGTGTGTGGGATGGATGGATGAGTGTGTGGGATGGATGGATGAGTGTGTGGGATGAGTGTGTGGGATGGATGGATGGATGAGTGTGTGGGATGGATGGATGAGTGTGTGGGATGGATGGATGGATGGATGGATGGATGAGTGGGATGGATGGATGGATGGATAGATGGATGGATGGATGGATGAGTGTGTGGGATGGATGGATGAGTGTGTGGGATGGATGGATGGATGGATGGATGAGTGGGATGGATGGATGGATGGATAGATGGATGGATGGATGGATGGATGGATGGATGAGTGTGTGGGATGGATGGATGAGTGTATGGGATGGATGGATGAGTGTGTGGGATGGATGGATGAGTGTGTGGGATGAGTGTGTGGGATGGATGGATGGATGAGTGTGTGGGATGGATGGATGAGTGTGTGGGATGGATGGATGAGTGTGTGGGATGAGTGTGTGGGATGGATGGATGGATGAGTGTGTGGGATGGATGGATGGATGAGTGTGTGGGATGGATGGATGGATGGATGGATGGATGAGTGTGTGGGATGGATGGATGGATGGATGAGTGTGTGGGATGGATGGATGGATGGATGAGTGTGTGGGATGGATGGATGGATGGATGGATGGATGAGTGTGTGGGATGGATGGATGGATGGATGAGTGTGTGGGATGGATGGATGGATGAGTGTGTGGGATGGATGGATGGATGGATGGATGAGTGTGTGGGATGGATGGATGGATGGATGGATGAGTGTGTGGGATGGATGGATGGATGAGTGTGTGGGATGGATGGATGGATGGATGAGTGTGTGGGATGGATGGATGGATGAGTGTGTGGGATGGATGGATGGATGGATGGATGGATGGATGGATGGATGGATGAGTGTGTGGGATGGATGGATGGATGGATGGATGAGTGTGTGGGATGGATGGATGGATGGATGGATGAGTGTGTGGGATGGATGGATGGATGGATGAGTGTGTGGGATGGATGGATGGATGAGTGTGTGGGATGGATGGATGGATGGATGGATGAGTGTGTGGGATGGATGGATGGATGAGTGTGTGGGATGGATGGATGGATGGATGGATGGATGGATGAGTGTGTGGGATGGATGGATGGATGGATGGATGGATGAGTGTGTGGGATGGATGGATGGATGGATGGATGAGTGTGTGGGATGGATGGATGGATGAGTGTGTGGGATGGATGGATGGATGGATGGATGAGTGTGTGGGATGGATGGATGGATGAGTGTGTGGGATGGATGGATGGATGGATGGATGGATGGATGAGTGTGTGGGATGGATGGATGGATGAGTGTGTGGGATGGATGGATGGATGGATGGATGGATGAGTGTGTGGGATGGATGGATGGATGGATGGATGAGTGTGTGGGATGGATGGATGGATGGATGGATGAGTGTGTGGGATGGATGGATGGATGGATGAGTGTGTGGGATGGATGGATGGATGAGTGTGTGGGATGGATGGATGGATGGATGGATGAGTGTGTGGGATGGATGGATGGATGAGTGTGTGGGATGGATGGATGGATGGATGGATGGATGGATGAGTGTGTGGGATGGATGGATGGATGGATGGATGAGTGTGTGGGATGGATGGATGGATGAGTGTGTGGGATGGATGGATGGATGAGTGTGTGGGATGGATGGATGGATGAGTGTGTGGGATGGATGAGTGTGTGGGATGGATGGATGGATGGTTCAGCTGCAGTCGCCATTTTCTGGCGAGACGCGGTAATTCATTCACCGCCCGACTCTCACAGTGCATTATGGGTATTCTTTAGCCGTGGAGCGTACATCGGTTGTACACTCGTTATTGTGGTGCATTATGGGATTGAATGAGGGCACTCGATAACGTCCACTATGGTTTTGGACACCACTACAAATGGCTGTCCCCACAAATAGTGCCCTACTTAAGGGTATAGGGGGCGATTTCGCACTCAGCCTTGCTTTGCATCACAGGTCAGACAATCAGACAAATCCAGCACTCACTTCCAGCACTCTTTGACTCTTCTGTGTGTGTGTGTGTGTGTCTGTCTTTCTTATGCCCGTCTCTCTGCTCTGTGTCCTGCTTTCACCGGTCTCCCCCTCTCTCTCTCTCTCTCTCTCTCTCATTGGATAGTGTAACATATTTACAATGGGGAAACGCTCACGCTAACGTTCATCACTACACTATTCTGACCCACTTTCATAAAAAGCAGCTGTTTTTTCTGAGCAGCTCTTTAGTCTGCATAGGAATCTGCTGAGCGCTGATAACCAACCAGACACTTGAGGTGCCACACACATTCTCTCTCTCTCCCATTCCCGCTCTGATGTCAAGCCAGGATTGCGTTTTCTTTTGGTAAAGGCAGGTCTCATAGAGAATCCAGGCTTAGATCAGCACCCAGGACCCCACGCGTCCCCGTAGCTGGTGGCTGGGACGACCTGTCCGCTCTTATTAGATTAGATTCACACAAGTGACTGCTGCTGCTTTTAATGAGCCCACGATAACAGCGGGACCGAGACTACAAGCTAATTATGGATGCAAGTAATTTAAAGCAGAAAGAAAAAGAGCGAGAGAGATGAGAAGGAAGGGCGAACAAGGTAGAAGAATAATCAATGATAAAAATGAAGCCTGACACATTATTATTCAAATCACCAGTAGGGAGAGAGCGGGAGAGAGGGAGAGAAAAGGAAAAAGAGAGTAACAGAAAGAGGGAAACTTCAGAGGCGAGGAAGTGCTGTGGAGAAATTAAATCCTCCACTTCAAATTAGCGTGTAAATGAAGCTCACACAGCTTTGCATGATAGACACACTGGGCTGATTACACACACACACACACACCACCAATGTTGCATAAGGAAAGGAAAAAGTTCTTTAGCCTAAAAATTCTACCTTCCCCGCAACCACAAGTTATCAATCATCTACATGTACTAAAATACATATTTTAGGAGAAATACAGTCTCTAAGGCAAAGTTGATGCTATAATAAAACAGTGGGACGTCCACTAAAAATCCCATGGTTTAATACGTTTCCTTTCCTGACATTTTTCCAGTGAAATGTTTGTATACACATATATTTTCAATACCCAAAAAATCTGCAATTTACGTCACAGTCACAGACCTGCAAAACCCCACTCCACGGATGAAAGCTATGAAACACTTTCAAGACACTTCCTCCGCACGCAATTGATGCTCTGAAAGCTATGAAATGGCAGCTTGTTCTACTGCAGCAGGAACAATTATTTATAGGAGTGAATTCAATATGATTGGGACACGTTTTCCCAGTTGTCTCGATGGCAAAAAGTGTCCCAATCAACCTGAATTCACCTCTAGTACTTGTTTATTTACTTATCCTTTCTTTAACCAGGAAAATCCAATTGAGATATCATAATCTTTTCTACCAGCGCGACCATCTGATAAAAAAAAAAAAACTGATAAAAACAGCATTTATCATGGATAGTGATAATATGTATTGTGTATAGTTCACCCAAAATGAAAATTACTGTTACACAGAGTTTTGCTGTCAGTACTACATTAAACTATATATAGTATAATGTTGAATATAATGTATACTAATACAATGGGGGAATATTTGTGGCTCCTGATAATGCCAAATGTCTTATGTTACCAGTTAAAAGTGGCCTACATTATTTTAAATATATCTAGTGAGTGATGGAGTGCTAGCATTCATCTAAAATAATTCTGTATTTACAGTTTCAGAATCATGAATATTTTTAATCTGGTGTCAATATTGTCCTGTGCATTGGGTTACCAGCGCCAAGTCCAAGTCTATTCATTTACACCCACAATGTAATGCCAGATTTAGTGCAGTATTGTGGTATGTATCGAATCGTGACATAGAGAGGGTGACAAGCATTAGCACAGCTGAAGACACCCAACTAACTGTGATTTGCTACTTGCTATTGCAAATCCTTTTCATTCTAGAGAGCATTTCATTGGACAAATTTGTATTTGCTCCTGTGAACAAGACTGTGCTTATATTTCTTTGGTCTGGAAGAGAAAGATAGTAATTTTTATACCCTCACATGTACTAAAAGTTTATTTTGCAATCTTTTAGCAGTGCAATAACATACAAATGGCCTCAAAGCTAAAAGGCATAAAAGCCATTTGGATTTCATGTGGTCTTTAAACCCCATGGCTATGAATAAACCTCGAAGCAATAAAACGTTCCTCTGTGCACTTGCAATCACTTTACTGGTGGTACATTTGAACAGGGCATAAATATAGAGTTCACATGTGCGCTGCCGATAAAACACAAAAAAGACTGGCCATCTCCTGTTGAGTGATGACGCTCAAAGACCATCAGAAAACAAAGGCAAACAGGAAGTGACTGCAACGGATAAAAGTCGACTAGTTCAGTGCAGTCGAGTCCCTCCTGTCAGCGAGGTACGGCCCTACGGGGAATGTTTAGTCATGGAAATCGAAAGACCGGTGAAAACACTAATATAATCAGAGGAAGGCTGGTGTTTAGCCCGTACAAACAGGGCAGTGGCTTATCGCATCCCATGGGCTTCACTCTGGTCCTCTCCCACTCAGCCTATCCTGCCAAGAGCAAATATTCACTGTTTATGCACTGCAAACTTCTTTTTTTTTTATTGAAATGAAGTGCATTCCTATGGACCTCGTCAATCCAGGAACGAAATTCCAAAACAGTAGGAATCACTGCTAACAGTTGGCACTGGAAAGCACTCTCTTGATCTGTAATCTGATTGGCTATCTTTGTCTGTACTGACATCTTCCAAGAATGTTACACACACACGTCTGGTTCACTATCTTTGTGGGGACTCTCCATAGACGTAATGGTTTTTATACTGTCCAAACTGTATATTCTCTCCCCTTACACTAACCATACCCCTAAACCAACCCATCACAGATTTGTACATTTTCAAAATAACTCATTCTGTATGATTTATAAGCTTGTTTCCATCATGGGACCTGACTCAAGTCCCCACGAGTCAGTGAGTCACACACACACCATTTTACAAAGTGAGTTTAGTAATACAGTGTTTCTCACAAGTAGCGTGCTCCCCTTCCCATGGATCAAAAATGGCTTTTTACATCAATATTTCATATTCTTCAACATTGATAATTCATATGGTTTAGATATATTTCTTACAAAACAAAGCTAGAAGGACACAGAGCCATCATCTCCTGAATGTTTATGTTAGTACAATCAGACAGGCACATTTCTTTATAATAGAATGAAAAAAGTAACAGTTTTAGACACGTAAACAAGAAAGAAAGTGTAGGACAGACTTACATTTTGTTCTCTTATCACACACACACACAGACACTAAAGATACTCACAGCTGTCCTCCTCCTCTGTGATGACACTGATGACGTAGCAGGCGTAGATGAAACCCAGCAGCTGAGGAGATGAACACAAACACAAACACGTCAATGTATATCCACAGAGATGAGACACAGACAGCAAGAAGACTGGAAAATCATGCTCACAAATCAGTCCATGTCTTCACCTGATGTCAGTATATCTTTATTCTGCAACTAGATTTGTACATTCTCTTAGTTTGCCTGTGCCAGCTTAACCTCCATGACGTTATTGGTCGAATAAGGAAATCAGTCGAAAGAGTCAAACCCTATAAAGGGGAGATCATGTTTCCACCGGTTTATATTGTCCAACATGAAAAGAAATGACACCTGTCCTCAAATTACTTGTGATATTCCTTATTTGTCAAAAGCATCTACTAAATGAATACATGTAAATGATTTGGAGGTATCGTTCATTTCCATAGCATAAATGGTGTGGGAATAGTTACATAGCAAAGTTTAATGCTATAGTGTTAGGGGTTTTGAAATCCCTAAGCATAAGTGTGTTCAGCAGGAATGGCAGTCACATCTTATAAACCATTCATTATGAGAAACACATGGCCGATAATACATTACTCAAAGAGACATTAGAGACATCTTTACAAAGTCCTGTGCCAAGTGAACCGGGGACTGGTGTGTGTGCGTGCGTGCGTGCGTGCGTGTGTGTGTGTGTGTGTGTGTGTGTTATTGATGGCAATGGCAGTGCCACAGAGGCAGATGGCACAGCTCTGCATGAAAACACACACAGGGTAAACTCAACTCCCAAAGAGTGGCACTATTCCAAAGCAATTAATCCGTCATTGGGCAGACGGCCAGGCGTACACGTACCTTGAAGAAAAACATGAATGCTGTGTGTTTGCATATGAACGAGAGAGTGAGAGAAACGTATGACAAAAAATTAAATGCCTCAATGAGTGTCTATGAAGCCCGTGAGAGGCTGATAGTGCAGGTGTGGGAGTGTGGTGAGACACAGAGACACACAGGTGCTGTGCTCTCTCCCTCTCTCTCTGTGTGTGCGGGGCAAAGTAGTTCAGACCTCCAATCAGCTTCTATTACACTGAAGGAGTGGCAAAATACCAATTGCATCAGAGGAAATGTCCACAACCAGTCTGCCAACTGCAGCGGTATCAGCATGGTGGGTTCATTTCAGTTGATCCTAGTGGAAGCAGTTTTAAGCCATTCATTTTTGACCTCAATATAGGCCTTTAAACCTGCATGTTATATTTGTCATCATAATGTTTACAATAGATGTACTGTTAAAAATGTATTTAATCATTTTAACTGTTTTTTAAAAGAAGTCTTTTCTGGTCACCAAGGCTGCATTTATTTTTATTACTGTAAAAACAGTAGTATTGTGAAATATTTTTACAATTAAAAATATATATTTTTTAATGTAATGTATTTAAAAATGTAATTAAAATTTTTATTTTATTTCTGTGATCAAAGCTGAATTTGCAGCATCATTACTCCAGTCTTCAGTGTCACATGATCCTTCAGAAATCAGTCTAATATGCTGATTGATGCTCAAGAAACATTTATTATTATCATCAATGTTGAAAAAAGTTGTGCTGCTTAATATTTTTGTGGAAACTGAATAAATTTTTTTTCAGGATTCTTTGATATTCATAAATGTCTTTTGACATTATAAATGTCTTTACTATCACTATTGATCAATTTATTGCATCATTGCTGAATAATAGCACCCATTTCTTTCCAAAAAAATAAAATAAAATAAAAATCGGTAATAGGGTCCAATTCTCACCATTAACTAGTTGCTTATTACTAGGTTATTGGCTGTTTATTAGTACTTATAAAGTACATATTAATGCATTATTCTGTACGACCATGTTCTACATCCATCAATCCTTTCCCAATACTGTATTAATAACTATTAATAAGTAGAAATTAGGAGTTTAGAGGCAAAAGTCATGCTATAGTTTAATGCAAGAATTGGACCCGAAACTAAAGTGTGACCAAAAATTTCCACTGACCTTAAACTTTTAAACAGTAAAGTATTTGTATTTTTATAAACATATTTGTATTGCATTGTGTCAGGGGGTCCTGATGATCAGCCTGTTTTTTTTTATTAAATATATTTTGTGATAATAACTGGCTGATAGTACATTATCAGTACCATACAAGAACAGTGCTAACCGTGGAACAGACTATTTATTATTCAGATATAAATATTAAATCTTTTGTTTAAGAACTTACTCTGAGACCATTAGAGAAATGAAACCCAAATTGAATCAATTCAAAGCTAATTCTTGCTCGGGGGAATCTCAGGCGAAGAGTGAAAAAGACAGAAAGAGCGGCTCTCCACATGAGACTCGACCGCTCTTAAGCCCAGATCTAGCGCACGACTCAATATCGTGTTAATTATGGTCATTAAAAACCATTAGCTATCTTAAAGTCACACTCATAAAGCCAGGACCCTCTGCTTCACTCCGTTTCTTTCTGCTCTCTGCTGAACGTGCTGCAGATTTAACCTGTTTTCTCTCTGTAATATTAAGCGTCAGTCCTGCGTTTCATGAACTGATCATTCAGGTCAAAGGGTCAAGTTGCTGTAGAGAGAAGAGGATTCTGGGTCAGGGGCCTTCAACTCCCTCAGGCCGTTTCTCATAATTCAACGTTCAATCTCTCAGTCTAGTCTTCATAATGCCTTTAATATGAATATAATTAACTCAAAATTGTTTTTGTAATCATTGGGGAATTTACCTTGAGCTTAAAACTCATTAAAAATGCAATATAAAAAGAAAATAAAATATATGTGGTTTCAATTCAGCCAGAATCAGAAAAGCAAAGTTATCTCTTTAAAATGATGCCAACAATCAAAATGTGTTCAGCATTTTTATTACGTTTACACCAAACCGAAGTATTTGTATATAGAAATGTTTTTAAGAAATAATTATAGATATTTTTCAAGAACCTTAGACTTTCATTCTTCGTTTTATTACAGGATGGTTATATCACCTTGAATTCTTTCATAGGATATCAACATACATTTGAATTCAGAAACTGATTGTAAATTGTCTCTAATCAACAAGTTGCTTGTTATGAATCTCCCCGAATTTAGCCATATAAATAGCAGAAAGGCCCAGAGAAAGAGAGCTGATGACTGACGGATCTACGCTTCTATGCACACGACCTGGTTCTGTCATGATCTCAACATGAGCTCTGGTGATACACACCGAAATAATGCTGGATATAACATCTATACAAGGAAGAAATCACATCACAGGCAGTTTCATTTTCACAGATAACACTTGCAAGAACTTCTATGCCATAAAAAAACAACAATCTGTATGATTTTAATGTACTATGTCTTGTAAATGTAAGTAGTTTTATGTAATGTCTCTAGAACAAACAAAAGTTTGATATTTAGCATGTGCAATAGATAAACATCTAAGTCGCCTTTATGTATATAGCCCTTAATAAAACACAGTTTCAAAGCAGCTTTACAGTAAACAGGAAAGAAGACAAAGACACAAGACTGTGTAGTGTGTACTTAACAGCTTTAGTGAGAGAAAGAACTACAAATGAAGCATTGAAAATACCATAATAGAATATAATATATAAAACTACTCATTTACAAGTGTTGATATACTTTAAGCTTATTGCAAAATATGCGCATATATAAGCTACAAACATTTCAGTATTTTGAGAGCGAAGGGAGATCGACTCTTCATGGGAGTGGGCGGAGCTATAGAGCTCTTTTGGAGCGCTGGTTTTCTCTGATTGGTGTAATTTGTCCGTACAGCATCATGGGTAATATAGTTCCCTTTCGTAGTCACTCCGAGTTACGTCGGATGACGGAGAATGGGCGGTTTCGCCTAGAAGCTAATCCTCTTCGAGTATTGAAAAACGAGCCAATGGCAAGAAAATGCCATGGGTCTGCGGAATTTGCATAACGTATCCCCGCCTCCCCACGTGGGTATAAAGGGAGGATGCGGACGCAAACGCAGCATGCTTTCGCTTCGGAGCCAAGAGAAATCTTCACTCCACAGCCACAAGACCTGAGTTACAAGTGACTCACCTCTTCGAGACGAGCGAGCTCTCCAGTGTTGGTGTGACGGCGGTTTCCAGCGAGTTTTCACATTGCCTGCGATCTGAGCAGTGGTCTGCCAGACTTTGTGCTTTCTCCCTGGTCGCCTCAGCATTGCAGAGTTTCTTCTCCTAAAAGAGCTGCACGTGGCACGTCTTTTTAAAGATGTCTCGCCCGTGTTCTTCTGGTTGCGATCGATATTTGTCATCTTCTGATGGGCACGAGCGCTGCTTTGTGTGTCTGGGCTTTGAGCACGCTAAAGCAGCGCTCGTGGATGACTCATGTTCCTTCTGTGGGAACATGGCCATCGCAACACTTAGATTAAGACTCGATGATCTTTCAGTGAGAGTCCCCGCGTCCACCACCCGTCCTGCTTCCTCCACGAGAGGTGGTAGTTCGGCTGGGGGACAGGGTGATCTGAGGGTAACGGTGTGGAGCAATCCGACGATGCGTCCTCGGACCACACCCCCCTCTTCTGTGTTGCAACCCGCGAGCGCCGCGGTGGTTCAGGCGGGTACTTCTTCGGAGGTCCAGCGTGTTTCATTCGGCGCTCCAGAGGAGGACGCTATGTCGATCGCGGCATCACAAGGTGGGCTAGAGTCTTCGGGAAGTGAGGATGCGGCTGCGTTGCCTCCTTTAGGAGTCCCAGCGTTGCCCGTATCGGATCCCGAGATGACGGCCATGCTGTCCCGGGCAGCCGTGAGCATCGGGCTAGAGTGGAACCCTCCACCCTGTCCTGAGCGCTCACGGCTGGACGATTGGTTTTTGGGTGCGGCTGCCGCCTCACGGCCTCAGCCAACCCCAATTCCTTTCTTCCCGGAGCTGCATGAGGAGCTGTCGAGATCATTTTGACCTCCCGTGAACGCTCGTCAGCTTTCTCCGCCTTTCCTCCCCTCGATGGCGCGGCTGCCCATGGGTACACTGGGATTCCCCCGGTGGAGCGCTCTGTTGCGATGCAACTGTGTCCTCAGAGTGCCTCCTCTCGTGGTAATCCTAAGCACCCGTCCAAGGCCTGTAGATTCTCGTCATCTATGGTGGCGAGGTCTCACAGAGCTGCAGGACAGGCGGCTGCTGCTTTGCATGCTATGAGCACCTTGCAGGTCTACCAGGCCCAGCTGCTCAGAGACATGCACGAGGGCAGGACTGACCCAGGGACGTTTGACGAACTGCGTGCCGCCACTGACCTCGCTCTCCGGGCGACGAAAGTGGCCTCACGCTCCCTGGGTCAGGTGATGGCCACTAACGTGGTCCAGGAGCGTCACCTTTGGCTAAACCTGGCCGATATGCGGGACACCGAGCGGACTCGTCTGCTCGATGCCCCCATATCCCAGGCTGGCCTCTTCGGCGGTGCGGTTGAGGACTTCGCCCAGCAGTTCTCAACCACCCAGAAGCAGTCTGAGGTGATTAAACATATTCTGCCCCGACGGCCAGCTGCTGCCTCCACCCAGCCGTCGGCACAGACGCCTCAGCCTGCTCGCCGCCGAGGGCGCCCTCCTGCGGTTCCCACCCCTCCCGCACGGCCCCAGCAGCAGCCTTCACCCGGGCCGCGTCTTGGAGGAAATCGCAGGAAGGCGCCCCAGCCCCCTCAGGCCCCGCGCCCCGCTAAACGCCAGGCCAGGCGGCGTTCCTGAGACGGGCTGCTCAGTGATGGTGTTGGATCTTTCTCAGGAGGCGGTAGCAGGCCCCCTCCTTCCCCCGGTGGAGGGCCGGGGGAGAATCTTTTGTTCTCCACTCCCCGCTGCTCACCCACGGGTGGGCAGCACCCTATTGTGGTCAAAGAAAGAATTAACACTATCACTGAGCACACAGAGCCGGATGGCAGTGCGCGACGCCCCCGTGCCTCGCCACTCTCGTCCTCCTCTGTCTCGGAGGGCGAGAATGACAGTGCGTGCCGTCTCCGGACCACACCGCTCTCATCCCCCTCTATCGCCAGACCCCTGGCAGAGCAGACCCCCGTGGAACGCTGGTCCTTCCCTGGTCTCCTCTGTCAGGGCGCGGAGCATGATTGTGCTTGCGCGCAGGGTCGCTATGCCACCCTCGCCTGTGCCGGTCACTCCGCTCCGCTGCCCCTCCGGGGGGACGCCTGTGGCTCGGATGATTCCACTGGATCAGTTTTTGGGGGCTTGGTTAGAGCTCCCCAATCTGTCCTGTTGGGTCGCCCATACTATCAGGCTCGGCTATGCGATTCAGTTCGCACGGTCTCCTCCCCGCTTCAGGGGAGTCCGCTTTACTATGGTCAGTGGCAACGCCCCGATCATGAGAGCGGAGGTTGCTACCCTGCTGGCGAAGGGTGCAATCGAGGCTGTCCCTCCAGCCGAGATGAGGTCAGGGTTCTACAGCCCCTACTTCATTGTCCCCAAGAAAACCGGTGGGCTACGGCCAATCCTGGACCTGCGCGTCTTGAACCGCTCCCTTCACAGGCTGCCGTTCAAGATGCTCACGGCCAAACGCATTTTCGAATGCGTGCGGCCGCAGGATTGGTTTGCAGCGATAGACCTGAAGGACGCCTACTTTCATGTCTCCATTTTACCTCGACACAGACCGTTTCTTCGGTTTGCTTTCGAGGGGCAGGCATACCAGTACGCGGTTCTCCCATTCGGGTTGGCTCTGTCTCCTCGCGTCTTCACGAAGGTCGACGAGGCAGCCCTTGTTCCCCTGCGCGAACACGGGGTTCGCATCCTGAATTATATCGATGACTGGCTAATCCTAGCTCACTCTCGAGTCCAGGTTTGCGAACACAGAGACCTTGTGCTCCGGCACCTAGCCCGTCTGGGCCTTCGGGTCAACTGGGAGAAGAGCAAACTCTGCCCCGTGCAGAGGATCTCTTTTCTCGGTATGGAGATAGACTCGGTCGCCAGGTCCGCGCAGCTTACGAGCGAGCGCGCACACTCACTGCTGACTTGTCTTCGACAGTTCGAGGGCAAGAGTGCGGTCCCACTGAAACTTTTTCAGAGGCTCCTGGGGCATATGGCATCCGCAGCCGTGACAACACCACTCGGATTGCTTCATATGAGACCGCTTCAGCTGTGGCTTCGCGATCGAGTCCCGAGGTGGGCATGGCATCGCGCCACGCTCAGAGTCCTAGTGACTCCGACCTGCCGTCAGACCTTCACCCCGTGGCAGAACCTCAGCTTTCTAAGGGCCGGAGTTCCCCTAGAACGAGTTTTCAGGCATGTTGTTGTCTCCACAGATGCCTCTGCCACGGGCACGTGATCCTGAGACCCCGGCTCGGATATGTGCCCAAGGTTCCTACCACTCCCTTCCGGGACCAGGTGGTGAACCTGCAAGCGCTGCCCCGGGAGGAGGCAGACCCAGCCTTGGCACTGCTCTGTCCAGTACGCGCCCTCCGTGCTTACGTAGACAGGACGCAGTGTTTCAGGACCTCAGACCAGCTCTTTGTCTGTTATGGTGGGAAGCTGAAGGGAAAGGCTCTCTCCAAGCAAAGGTTGTCTCACTGGATAGTGGACGCCATTGCCTTGGCATACCAGCAGCAAGGTCGACCATGCCCCCTTGGTGTGACCGCCCACTCCACCCGGAGTGTGGCGTCCTCTTGGGCTCTAGCGCATGGCGCCTCGCTAACAGACATCTGCAGAGCTGCAGGCTGGGCGACACCTAACACATTCGCCAGATTTTACAATCTCCGAGTGGAGCCAGTCTCCACCCATGTACTGTCTTTTTCAAGCTAACATGGGAGCTGTTCAGGTGTCTTCGCTTGCTCGCCATTCCACTCCACTGACTGGATACGTGCGATATTTCCTCAGGCAGTCTTCCCCTCTGAAGCCTGAGTTCCTCCAGCACTGTTGATGCTAGCGCCAGTGTCTATTGCCTGTGCGTCGGCTAGGTGCCTCCGTGTGCATGGTTCCTCCCTTGAGTAACCCCCACATTAGTATTTCCACTGTAAGCCTCTCTTGAGCATGTGTCTTTCCCTTGGCAAGCCACCTTGCCACTCCTGGAGTTGAAATTCTAGCCACCCTACGGGTTGGTACTCCAGGGTTCCTCCATATGTAGCCCCCTTGGGCCATATGTGTATTCGTAAGTCCTCCCTACGGGTAGGCATACTGCGGCATATCTCCTCTGAGATATGCTTCCCAGTGTACCTTGGTATTCCTGTGCTAAGTAGGACTCCTCGTCCGTGCTAAGCTCACGACAGGGGATCAGACTTTCACAGGGCACTGGAAGACAGCTGTGAAGGTGGCGTGATTTCACGGGGACCCCCATTCTCCGTCATCCGACGTAACTCGGAGTGACTACGAAAGGGAATGTCTTCAACGGAAGCAAATACCATAGATTAACAACGTCGTAGCTCACAGTAGATCTCCTTAAGGAGAAAATTTGTTTTTACTTGAGCTTTTTACTGTCACTCCGTCATGATATTGCAGAATATTAAGTGTTGTAAAGATACAAAGATCCCTTGTGAAAAAGTGTGCTTAATTCAATTGAATGTGCACTTGTACTTCAAATCTTTAAAAAACTGTACTTGCAGATAATATTATTGAAATAAAATGGATTTACTAGAGTTCACTTTCAAGACCGTTTTTTAACACACTTAAGTACACTTTTAAAAAGTTCACTTCGTAATAATGTCAAATTAAAAGTTTTACTATTTCAAATAATTGTTTTAATAATCTTTTGTCATGCTTTAAATAAGTAAAAGTATGCTAAAGTGTACAAAGGATACCAAGAGTTGAGTAAAGAAACGTCTCAGGTTACGTATGTAACCCTGGTTCCCTGAGAGGGAACGAGACGCTGCGTTTGAGACGCGGTGGGAACGCTCTGCGTGATTGCGTCATGAAGCACGTGTAAAATCAGTCCAATGGAAGCCCGATACGTCATGGGTGACGTCATAGACCAGGAAACTATAAAGCACCCTTGAAAACAGACCGCGACAGCTTCTGAAAAAGTCTGAAGCAAGTTGATCAGGGCATGCAGGAAGTATGGCAGGCAAACGCAGCGTCTCGTTCCCTCTCAGGGAACCAGGGTTACATACGTAACCTGAGACGTTCCCTTTCAAGGGAACTTCGAGCTGCGTTTGAGACGCGGTGGGAACCCCATACCCACTACGCCATAGTGACAAATGCCCGTTCTGTGTGAAGTCCTTGCGCACACTAGAAGCAAGCAACCTCGCCCCAGGAGTGGAGAGGTCAAGGTCATAAAACCTGACAAATGTATGTGGAGAGGACCAACCTGCCGCATTACAAATGTCAAGAAGGGAAACACCCGAAATTAAGGCCGTAGAGGCCGCCATACTCCTTGTAGAAAGGGCCCGTACAGCCATAGGTGAAGGCTGACCGGCCGCTTCATAAGCTAGTGAAATAGCCTCGACTATCCACTTGCTCATAACCTGTTTAGATGCAGGGCACCCTCTTCTGAGTGACCCAAAACATACAAATAATTGCTCTGACTTACGCCACAGGGCAGCTCTGTGAACGTAGGCATCCAATGCCCGAACTGGACATAACAGGTTCAATTGTTCCTGATCTGGGGTATTAAAAGGTGGAGGAAAAAGGCCTGCAGCACTATTGGGCCCCCAACATTGAATGGGACCTTAGGAATATAACCTGGTCTAGGGTATAGAAATGCTTTCACCATACCAGGTGCAAATTCCAAACATGACGGAGCAACCGACAGGGCGTGTAAATCTCCAATTCTCTTGATAGATGAAATAGCAAGGAGAAATAAAGCTTTCAAAGTGAGAAATTTTTCTGAAACCTCTTCAATGGGCTCGAACGGAGCCAGAGCCAGACCCTCAAGTACAATGGCTAAATCCCAAGCCGGTGCTCTGGAGTGCAGTGCAGGTCTCAACCTCAATGTACCACGGAGAAAACAAGTAATCAGAGGATCTCTCCCAATAGAAGTACCCCCCAGAGGGGTAGGAGATAATCCAGCAGAGAAACGGTCTTGCAGAAAATCGAGAACTGAACCAACAGGGCAGTTAACAGGATCTAACTGACGCTCACCACACCAGGTGGAGAATAATTTCCATTTCAGCGCATACAGTTTTCTCGTGGAAGGGGCTCTGGAATGGAGAATGGTCTCAACGACCTCAGTCGAGAGACCGGATTCTATGAGCCTGGCCCCCTCAGAGGCCAGGCCCACAGTTTCCACAACTCCGGTCGAGGGTGAAATATCGTGCCCTCTACCTGGGACAGCAGGTCCCTCCTGATTGGAATCTCCATAGGAGAGCCGCTCAGAAGAGACACCAAGTCCGAGAACCAAACTCGAGTCGGCCAGAAAGGGGCTACTAGTAACAGACGGGCCCCTTCCCGGCGAACCCTTTCCAGAACCTCCGGGAGCATAGATATCGGGGGAAATGCGTACAGGTGCAGCCTCGGCCACACCTGCATCATCGCATCCAGTCCGCGAAGAGCTGGCTGCGTGAGGGGGAACCATATAGAGCAATGCGTTGTACGAACGATGTGAAAGGTCGACTTGACTTTAGTTAGACCAAAGTTCTCCCTAAGAAGCTCCACCACCTCAGGGTGAAGTCTCCAATCCCCTGGGCCTCAGCCCCTGCCTCAACAGGATATCTGCTCTGATATACGAGACCATCAGTGTGTTGTCCGCCATTCGCCGAGCAACCACTCATGATCGCCCCCACTTGTGAGGGAAGCATCCGTCGATAGCAATATGCGTCGACAAGAAGCCCCCAACACTGGGCCTGGGCGAGGAACCAAGGTTCTTCCACATGACCGAAGCACGAAGGCATAGCCGCGTGACCTTGATCATGCGAAAACGTATTTCCCCTCGGAGAAAACCCCTT
The DNA here is from genome assembly GCA_030578255.1 of Tiaroga cobitis. Taxonomy (NCBI): domain Eukaryota; kingdom Metazoa; phylum Chordata; class Actinopteri; order Cypriniformes; family Leuciscidae; genus Tiaroga; species Tiaroga cobitis. The sequence continues at coordinate 25,351,304 of CM060613.1, forward strand.
GGTCCTGAGCCACCACTGCAGGGGTCTCATGAACAGAAGGCCAAAAGTAAAACGTTGGACGCAACTGCCATGAGACCCACCCGTCTGAAACTGTTTCACAGTGAGTGACTGGCCTAGATATACCCCATTACGTTTGCTGTAGAATTGCTACACCTAGAAAAGTGGTCCTCAGAGCACACTCTTCTTGGCGTTGAGAGGCAACCCCAACATCCTTAATGAGACAGAACGACATCTCGATGCCGAACTGCCATAAACTCAGATTGAGCTAGGAACAACCAATCATTGATGTAGTATAATACGCAAATGCCCTGGAGTCTCAGAAGAGCCAGAGCTGCATCCACGCATACTGTAAAGGTGTGGGGTAATAAACCTAGGCCGAATGGAAGAACCCAATAATGGTATGCTTCGCCCCCGAAAGCAAACCTCGGGAACCACCTCATTCTCTTTCGGAAACAATGAAGTAATGGCTGCCTGCTGGGAGGAGGAACCCCTTCTACAGCTCCTTTTGCAGAAGTGATAGTACTTCCTGCTCCATAACCAAAGCCTGCTCGGGGTCCACCAATGAAAGGAGGACCCCTAGAAATCTGGGCGAACGAGAACCGAACTGAATTCTGAAACCCTTTTCTATAGTGTGCAGGACCCACTGAGAAATATGTGGCAGTAGTTTCCACGCTGCCAGAAATTTACTAGGGGAACCAGTCTCTCAAGACTGGCCTCTGGATTTATTTGAACAGTCACTACGGCGCCCTGAAGCGGCGAACCGGCAGGGAACAACCGAACTGACCATTCTACGACCCTCCTCGGAGGATCGTATGGGGATGCTGACACCTCGGTGCCCTGAACGGCGAACCGGCAGGGAACAACCGAACTGGCAGCGCTGCAACCCTCCTCAGAGAGTTGCACCCCAGAGGAAAAACGATTTCTCAAAACCGTCCCTTGGTTGAACAGTCACTACGGTGCCCTGAAGCGGCGAACCGGCAGGGAACAACCGAACTGACCGCTCTACGATCCTCCTCGGAGGATCGTATGGGGACGCTGACACCTCGGTGCCCTGAACGGCGAACCGGCAGGGAACAACCGAACTGGCAGCGCTGCGACCCTCCTCAGAGAGTCGCACCCCAGAGGTCGCCGAGGAGAAACGATTTCTCAAAACCGTCCCTGCCCCGGAGGAGCCCTCAGAAGCCTGATAGCCTCGTTTTCATGCGACAGGACTTCTTGTCTAAGCTTTATTAGAGATGATGACAGTCTTCAGATCTTGCCTACCTCTAACTAGCTTAGTTCCTACGACCCTCCTCGGAGGATCGTTGAAAAAAGCAGGCACTTCGGCGCCCTGAAACGGCGAACCGGCAGGGAAACCGAACTGACTGCTCTTCTTTTTTTTCTCTTATTTGAAGGCTCGTTTGGGGACACTGACACCTTGGTGCCCTGAAACGGCGAACCGGCAGGGAAACCGAACTGGCAGTACTGCGACCCTCCTCAGAGAGTCGCACCCCAAAGGGCGCTGAGGAGAAACGATTTCTCAAAACCGTCCCTACCCCAGAGGGGACCACCCTTAGAAGCCTGATCGCCTCGGCGTCAGGGCTTCTTCTTTGTCAAAGCTATTTTAGAGATAAAACAGTCCTCAGATCTTGCATGTCTCTAACTGGCTAGACTGCGACCGCCACCCAGGTACCCCTCAATTGCGGAGGAGCCCGAATGGCGACGCTCTGTTTTGCACTTTGTGCTGAGAGGAGCTTAATATCTCAGGAACATTAGATTGGTGAGGAAGAATGATGAAAGGTTTATATCTCAGTTTTCTTGAAAGCGGAGCGTCCAGAAGAACAGACATAATTATATCTTTATTTTCCTTTATCTTTATATCAGAAAAACTTATATATATATATATACATACATATATCACTCTGTGGCCACCAGCAGGAAACAACCGAACTGGCAGCGCTGCGACCCTCCTCAGAGAGTCGCCCCTCACATTCATCCATGTCCTTACATACTTTACCCACCAGCGCTGCCTAATAAAAAATGTATTCATTATTTAAGATGGCTGGTGGGTAACGTCGGGGTTAATAACGATGACGCCGACTCGGGAGAGAGAAAGCTCGTAAGCGTCTCTTTAACCCGAGGCAATGTCATACTATGATACTTAATACCCAACTTTTTACAAACCGGTTTATTCCACGATCTCGACACCTCAGTGTGGAGATAGGGAAAAACCACAGTCCCCGACGAGGAGGCTGAGATACAGAGTTTTCTCTGTTTAAGATACAGTTCATCTTTAACAAACTCTTCTTTATTTTCAATCTCATAATGTTCAGCTGGCCAGTAAATATTTAACTGGCAACAGCACTAGATAAAACCTCCTTTTTTCTTTAAAAAAGCTCCTCTTTATTCAACAGAGTTATGAGCTGGAAAATGTATTCATTGAAAACTCAAACATCTGCCTTTTTATAAAGATTTGTATTTGTTTTGTTCTCCTTCTTTTAAAACAAAACACTAACGATACCAATTCCTCGGAACTGGAAATCGCAGCACACTAGATCTGGCATGTGAAAGCTGAGAAAGGGCGGAGCCCGTCCCAACCCCCGCTGTCAGATCCGTTTACGAACCCCGAAATACGAGCCGTCTCCGAGCCTCGGCAACAGAGAGACCCGCTCGGGGAACGCGAACCGAACCGTCCTCCTCGAAGAACGCCCGGCGGGAGCGGAGCGTCCTCACGGACAGCTTCTCGCAATGCACAGTCAGATCCCTCGAGAAATGACTGTTGCATACTCCACTCCCAAACAGCAACAAAAAGCTGATGTGTGTCCCCACCCGTGATGTAACGAGGGCAGGGAACAACACAACTTCTATAATATTGCTTTGCTCGCCATAATGATAGATAGTGATATATATATTGGGCTTGACAAACAACAATAAATAGACAAGGACAGAATCACAGAGAGCGCTTGCTGAAGACTACAGAAGCTGTCGCGGTCTGTTTTCAAGGGTGCTTTATAGTTTCCTGGTCTATGACGTCACCCATGACGTATCGGGCTTCCATTGGACTGATTTTACACGTGCTTCATGACGCAATCACGCAGAGCGTTCCCACCGCGTCTCAAACGCAGCTCGAAGTTCCCTTGAAAGGGAAGCAGTCCTCTCTCCACCAGTCCTGAAACTACACTTCCATTTATTATCTGCACTCACATATTGTTTTCTGCCTTATTTAGCTGGCTGTGAAGCTGAGAAAAAGAGAATAAAAGAGGCTGCAATAATTCAGACTCAGAGCCCTGTGAATATGCAGACCTGAAAGACGGACACGCGTCACAAATCCTAATGCTGCCTTTGACACACAACATGACGTTTGACGGGTTATTAATGAGCGACTGTGTCACCCTGCTGCGACAGAAATGAGTCCGGCTGAATGAGTGTGTGTGCGCCTCTCCACATACTGTATGCACACACATTTATAGCCGTTCTGATGCGCTCAGTGGCCCGGAGGCAGATTTCACAGCCAGATCTCATCAGAATCAGAGCACTCTCAACATCACTTCACAAAAGTGCTCTCGCACACGCAAGCACTCTTACAGCACATCTGAGATTAAAACAACATGCAAGCATATTCCACCTGCCATGCTAAACTAACGGCTCTCAGAAGTTTGCAGCCGGCCACGTCCAATCCAAAATCCACTTATACATTTGTGTGTACATGGAAAGTGATTAAACCACCGCAGGGAGCGAGACACTTTGAAGTGAGATTTTTCTTAATCATGTTCTCAGGCACGCACTCAGCAACAGCCTGGATGGGCGCAAAGCAATAATCTGAATTTGAGATACGTGATTTTATTATTATTATTTTGGTAAATATATCAGGGCTTTAATGCATTATATCTAAACAAAAAAATATTTTTCCAATGGAGCTTTTGGATGTTTCATCGATTTTCAGTGTGGACTTGAACGTCCAAATTTCGGGTAAAATGCTCCACGGCTATCTATCGTCTCTCCCTGGGGCAGAGAGCATGATGGGAAAGAAAGTGATGAATTCCCATACCATCCTGACAAGACATTCTTCTCCGTCTGAAACAGCTGCCTTATCTTGACTTCAGTGTTTTACTGAAGAGAGAAGCAACTGAGATATGAGAGGAAAGATGTCAGATGAGAAAATAGTGAGATGCAAAGATGGAGGAGGAATGAACTCATCCACCCACTTATGCTGATAACATGGAAAAAGTACGAGTGAAATCTGACATGCATACTAGCTCAGCGGTACAGTTTTTTTAAAGGCCAGTATAAGGAGATCAAAATAACCATCAAAATATGTTGATTGTCAACCTCAATAGGTCAAATGAAATGTTATAGGAGCTGCTTTATGTTAGTGTTAGTGCTACAATTGTCATTGAGGGCTGAAAAAAAGAAGAACAGCAGGTGGCGTCTGAAGTTTCCACAGGTTCCTCCCTCACGGGTCACACTGATGGGAAAACAGACGCTGGGAGGGATGTACATGAAGCTGAGATAATGACTCTCGCAGTCGTTCGCCTGTCATCTCTGGTGTGTGTCCTACGTACTCTCTGACGGTCCTCTTGTGACTGCACATTCTCGGATGCTTAAGAACATCACTAGTCACCATAAGCATTTCTGATTATGACCCAGTTCTGAAGTTACACACACACACAGAAACGTTTATGAAGTATCTGACTCAACTCTGTCTCGCTTGCTCTATCGTTTGCTCTCACAATCCCAAGCAACAGAATTTCTCAAACAGGGGACAAATGTTTCTCTCCCAGTCTTGTCTGCCATCACAAACATGTCTTGCCGGGTGGGTGAAGTTTTTTTTGTTTGCATTGACAATGGTCCAATGATTTTGTGGTGTAATTTGACTGTGAGAGATTCACTTGGCCCTTTATCCATCTTTGCATTCCTCTGAGCGTTTTCTTAATTTCCCAATTTTTTTACGGCACCACAAGCTGTGTACTTTGGCCAATGGGGATAAAAATCTCTATTTTTCTAACTAATCTCTGCACTCCCACTGAAGAAGCCTGTATGAACTTTAACCGTGTGTGTGCAACTCCCACTTCCTGAAGGCCACTTTGTTCAGCTCTCATCATGAAGTTAGCAGTTCATTGTTGGAGCATGAGAGGATAATCATCACTTTCTAAAACCTTCCGGCACTTCCCAACTCCCAACCCTTTAGACCATCAGACATGCAGGCTTTATTTCACAACAAGAATGAACAGATACAGCTTGTGTGTGACATGTTTTGAGACAAAGATGGTGAAAGTAAAAGCCCACAGAACATTATATATATATACATATATATATATTCATTATAAAAATATATATTTCTATTTAAAATAACCATTTTCTATTTGAATATTTTTTTTAAATGTAATGTATTCCTGTGATCAAAGCTACATTTGCAGAATCATTACTCGAGTCTTCAGTGTCACATGATCCTTCAGAAATCATTCTAATATGATGATTTGATGCTCAAGAAACATTTATTATCATCATCATCAATGTTGACAACTTAATATTTTTGTGGAAACTGATATTTCTTCCTCAAGGATTCTTTGATTCTTTTTTTAAAATGATAAATGTCTTTACTCTCACTATTGATCAATTTAAAATATTAATTTATTTTAAAAAATTGTAGTGACCAAACGGTATATTATATTATATATTATATTATAAGCAGCGTAACAAACTTGTTGGGTTTAGAGGTATGTGTTTGCAAATGTCACTTGGTTTAATATTTAGCTTTTTGTATCTAATGCAATGACATTAATAATAATAATAATAATAATAATACATTTTATTTGTAATGCGCTTTTCTTAAACCCAAAGCGCTACAATAAAAATAAACAGAAACATCAAGGGCAATACAACAATTAGAGAAAAACAGCCTTAAATAAATGTGTCTTAATCAGCTTTTTAAAGTGTCCCAGTGTTGGTGCATCCAGACATTATAAGTGTGGCTTAAGTATCCATATACTTCTGTAGGCAACTGTGCACAGCACATTTAAAAACACCACGTAGACATATAAACAACATTAAAAGCTGGATTTTCACCACAGGGGGACTTAAAGTCAACAAAACAGATCCGTTTGAGAAAATGCGCTTACAGTCCTTCTGTTTTGCTGCCTGCTGATTATAATCCACTGAGTTTGCCCAACTAGACCTGGAGCCGTGCCAGACCTCGACTCAAGAGGGCCACTTCAGCACAACAGCAGAGCGTTTTATAAACCGTATAGTAAAACTTTGTTTTTGGGCTATTGAAGGAATGCTTATTGAGTGTTTTAGCTTTTCTACATGCCTTGGCATATCATGTGTGTGTGTGTGTGTGTGTGTGTGTGTGTGTTTTGGAGCGACTTACGGAGGTGAGGATCTGGAAGCCGCAGTGGAGGACTTCGATGTACTGGTACTCCAGCAGGCAGCCCATGATGGTTATATAGGACTGTGTATCCGCACCGCGCTCTCCGCTGGAGGAGATCTCTCCTCGGACACATCCCGGCCCGTGCTCGCTCCACCAGGAGTGGTGTGCCGAGATGTTAAAGGTCAAGAGGTCGCTGTCCTGAAAGGAAAGAGGGGAGTCGTCGTCGTCATTAGCCTCAATATAACCGATGAGAGATTGTGCGCTGTAAAGCATGCATGCATAATTTAACACAGGGCCGACGAAGAATCTGATCCATAAACATGAGATGGAGGAAAGGCAAGCATACTGTATATACAAAAAAAGGAAGGAAACACACATTTATTATTTATTTGCTGTGATTATATTTATAACTAGATTTAACCACAAAATCTAAAAAAATTAGGTAAAATTGCAGTCTGTTGTGAATCAGTTATTCACAACCGCAATTGTTTTCTCTGGTTATGTATTGTGACCGTTCACACACACCATCTACAATGTGCTGTTAAATCTCTTGTATAATTTGTCCAGAAATCACTTTTATCCAGCTGTGGCAAAAATACAGTAGTCTACTACTAGTTAGGGCCAGTGTATTTTTGACAATATAAAATTACTCAACATTGTGAGTTTTGTGATGATTTTAACATGCCATTTATTTACCAATTATCATTTACCATGACAGTAAAAAAATCTCAAATTTAATAGCTATAAAATTTCTTTCAAACCATTCATTGCCGTGCATAAGATGAACAATTAGTTAATGGACATTTGTGCATGGCATTTTACATATTTTTATACTATAATAATAATAATAAATGTTTTTATTTATACATTTATTAATATTAATATTATTTTTATAGAATAAAAATATGTAGAATGCCATGCACAAATGTCCATTAACTAACCGTGTGTATATATATATATATATATATATATGTATATATATATATATATATATATATATATATATATATATATATATATATATATATATATATATGTATATATATATATATATATATATATATATATATATATATATATATATATATATATATATATATATATATATATATATATATGTATATATATATATATATATATATATATATATATTAGGGCTGTGCAACGATTAATCGCGATTAATCACATCCAAAATAAAAACTTGTGTTTACATAATATATGTGTACTGTGTATAATTATTTACATTCATGTATATATTTAAGAAATATTTGCATGTATATACATATTTATTATTAATTTATATTATATATTATATATAAATATAAATATTTAATAGATAAATAAAAAAATCTTAAATATATACATGCATGTGTGTGCATTTATGTATTCAAAATAATTATACAGAGTACACCTAAATTATGTAATCACAAACTTTTATACACACACATATATATATATATATATATATATATATATATATATATATATATATATATTAATTAATTATAATAATATATTTTTATAATTTAATATAAATATAATTATATATAAACTGGCTTAAAATTATTTTTTGTGTGTTAAAATACTAATGCGCCTAAGACTTTTGCACTATATATATAGGCTACAATGGCTATGAGGTCAGAATAACAGTTTCTTTCATCTGAAATAAAAAAAAAAACATTTCAGAACAAACATAAATATCAAGAAATATAGCAAATTTCATAAAAGCAGTGAAAAATATTTTTAGCTATACATCCCCAGCACTATCATTTTAGGAAAACCGTTGTACCAAAATGTACTCAGTAACAATTCAAAAACATACATTTAAATAAAAAATTTTGACTCCCAATTCAATTAAGTGACTGGGATTTTTTGACTCCCAATTCATGTGTCTGTGTCTGTTCACATGGTCCTGAAAGCTGCATGTTGCTGCAAATGCTCCTCATATGCTCACGGATACGTGTGCATCAGATGTAATGGATCCTGTCAATCCACACAGTTCTCAGGCTGCATGAGATGAATGACACTTGTCAAAACCAAAACTTATGGACTTTCTATGCTTATTAGAGAGTAACTCGTCCTTGACCTCTTTCTGGCTAATGGAGGCACAGAGGCGTTCGTCCCCTTTATCATCAGTAGGCATTATCATTATACGTGTCACTATATGTCATGGAGAAGAGTGTGTGTTCGTGTAGGGGGGTCGATACAGACCGTCCTGTCTCATATTTAATCACAGTCACAGTGTGAGACTGACAGACACAGCCTGCAGCCATGCATGAGAGGACAACCCCACACAAACACCTCAATCAATGAGACTGAGAGAAAGAAAGAGAGAGAGAGAGAGTCCCAACCACTTAATATGCTTTCCCTCTTCAGCAAAAGTACTCGTGTTCAGTGAGTTAATATGGTACTCCATTATCTGAATGTGACTGATTTTTTTCACATTCATGTCGTGTCGGAATGATCGTAACTCTGAAACTCAGTGGTCTGCGCTCTGTTAGCGTTCGCTGAATTTCTGTTTCTATGGCAGCACTTGAAGCTAACGTACATCTATGCAGCTTTGCTGTTGATGATAGCAAAATACTTCATCACTAAGCCACCTCGATTTGCTCATGAAATATTAGAGATCTAAGAAAGAGCATTGTGTGGCGGTCTTCTGAAATGATGTATCATTATTAATAGTCACCTTTTTTTGGATCATTAGTCATTCAGCCCTTCCTAAACACTGCCAGTGTATTGATGCTGACATGGAGGTGCATTTTTTAATTTATCCACACGAAAAATGTATTGATTGAGACTTGACCAAAAGTGACGATGTCTGAGTGGCTGAGTTGTTTATTTAATTATTGGAACCGGTTTGACTCATTCATTTTGATTTGCACGATGGCAATGCTTCATCTCACACTATTTTTTGCCTGTATTTCATACATTATTCATACAGAGTACTGAAACTTTCTAAAATTCTTGATTTTAACCGTTATTTTTTCAAGGTTTGAAATGTGCTTGAATGCTTTTCAAACATTTCAATCGGTGTATTTTGTATACCTGGAATCCAGGGCTATTTATTTGATGACTGAATGAGCTCTTGATTAGGCAGGACCTTGCAACATGTGGCCAATAAGGAATAATCATTTTTATTTAATACATGTATAATTGTTATATTTTATTACAAACACCTTTGAAAAGCACTGACTGCCACTGCTGATAAACATTGTGATACTGTTATATTGACTGTATACTGTGTGTGTGTGTGTGTGTGTGTGTGTGTGTGTGTGTGTGTGTGTGTGTGTGTGTGTGTGTGAGAGAGAGTGTGTGTGTGTGAGAGTGTGTGTGAGAGTGTGTGTGCGTGTGTGTGTGTGTGTGTGTGTGTGTGTGTGTGTGTGTGTGTGTGTGTGTGTGTGTGTGTGTGTGTGTGTGTGAGAGAGAGAGAGAGAGAGAGAGAGAGGCACAGACAGACTGGTATATTGTGTGTGTGAGACAGACAGATATGATAAACACTGTGAGACAGACAGACAGACAGATAAATTAATTGAGAGACAGACAGAAAAACAAGCAGACAGAATCTACTGTAATATCACACTGTTTGCTAGTCTTCTCCTCACGGTCCAGTTGTAATCAATCTAACAATAGGGGGTCCTCAAAGCAGGATGTTATTATCATATTGTGTATCATTCTCTGTATGACAGTACAGACAGCAGTGGGACAGTCATATTTCGAGGCGTTGTGGTGGGCCGTGTTAATGAAACGGGCTGAATAATGGGGTGTTACGGGGAGCAGGTGGCAGAGGGACGGGCTCAGGCATTAACCCAACAGATGGACACACAGCGCTCCCTCGTTGCTACATATGGACAGCAGGAGGACAAGCGGATAATGGAGAAAACACACACACACATATAAACACACACAGACAGAAAAGAAAGGATCAATGCGCTTCTACTCGCTGCTTTCTGGACAGCAGCTTTGTCTGCAGCAGCTCATGCATATTCATGTAATCTGACTGGGTTGGGAGAAGGACGTCCCACCTGTAACAGCACAGGAAAAAAAGGGAGGGAGTGACGGAGCGTGACTGTGTGCGACAGAGGGAGAAGAAGACGAGGATGAAAGGAAAAACTAAAACGAAGGTGGGATGAAATGTAACAGTATACGCTTCCAATTTCTTTTGTTGTTAAGAGTCCAATTAAACATCTCTCTTCCTTATGAGCAATGAACAAACCAAAAAGATTCCAATAAGTATGACCCAGGCATCAGTTTTTGGCCAATTATTCCCTTTATCCTGGGATAATCTGCTCCATTTCGCCCCATGCAACTGTGACAACAGTGAAAAAGAGTTGAATTCTGATATAACAGCAACTCATTACACATGTACCAGATTTACTCAGCATGCATCCGTGAGACTTAAGATGTTCTCATACAGTCTCACTCCAACTTCTGAAAGAGGATAACTGCCTTTAGTTGTGGGAACAAGAAATCTGAGGCCAGGAAACTGGGCCAAGCAGGAGTCAAAAACAAGCACACACACACACACACACAGAGAGAGAGAGTAGAATGTGTAAATTATACAGCGAGCTTGTTTCTCACTGCTTAGACACTTGGGGCTGAGTGTTTATGTCCATGACCTGTCAGCACATGTAGAGAGAAGTGTATCATGGGATGGGTTGGGGATAACACACAACGGCTCTCTGCTATCGCTTTTCCAAAAGGCTCTCATCTGATTTCAAGACACTTAATAGGCTAGTTCACACAGAATGCGTCTAGAGATGCGTTACTCTTACAAACCTAAAGGTGATGCTGTCAACGGGCAACCAGATGAGACACAGGGCCCACGACCGATCTAAATTATCTAGATAGAAATGTATTGCCCATTTTCAATGGGAAAGTGCCCAAGCAACAATCGCTCGGCAAGATTGCCCAGCAACATTGCTCAAAAGGTTGCCCTGTGTATCATCACCTTAAGAGTAAGACACTTGGTAACCAAAGACACAAAGGTTTTAGTACAAGTACAGCTAGTCAGACAATCTGTAAAAAACAGGTGCAGTTTATCTGTAAAACAGGGTCATTAAAATGCCCGATACTCTTAAACATTGACGGCTGACCCATGGTGTAACTTACCTTTGAAAGACCTCCAACCTCCAGGTAGAAGCAGATGATAAAGACGTTCCAGGCCACCCACACTGCTGTCCACACCGTATACTGCCAAAAAGATGGACAATTCATCACTCAACTCATTCAACACAACGCACTCAAAACACAGCCTACACTCTATGAAACATACGTGAAAATACGGCACAATGTACTTTGTTATTGAGGAATTGTCTGTATTTTCACAGGTATTTTGCCATACATATTTTGAATTAGCCATTTCATTGTGTTGAAAGTTCTGCTAGGATATCATACAGTTTTCTATGGATTTTCTATCATTTATTTAAACTTTAATATTGTGAAATATTATTACAATTCAAAATAACTGTTCTCTGTTGTAAGCAAAAGCAAAGGATTTTCAGCACCATTCATTACTCCAGTCTTCAGTGTCACATGATCCTTCAGAAATCATTATAATATGATGATTTGGTGCTTAATTATCATGAATTATTTTTGGTGCTCAATTGTGAATAAAGGTTCTTATTATTATTGACGTTGAAAAGTTTTTCAGGATTCTTTGAATAGAAAGTTTAAAAGAACAGCATTTATTTGAAATAGTAGTGTATCATTGTTAATGTTTCCACAAAAATATTAAGCAGCACAACCGTTTTCAACATCGATAATAATAGGAAAAGCATCTCTGAAGACTGGAGTAATGATGCTGAAAATTCAGCTTTGATCACAGGAATAAATTACATTTTTAAATATATTACAATAGAAAACCATTTTAAATTGTAATAATATTTCACAATATTATTATTTTAGTGTGTTTTTGATCAAATAAATGCAGCCTTGATGAACATAATATACTTTTTTTTAATCATTTATTCCAAATTATTTATATTGCTTAATTATTCAAAGTTTTTGAACAGTAGTATATTTGTTGTGATACATAAAATACAGTTTTAAAGGGATAGTTCACAAAAAAAAAGTCATCATTTACTCATGCAATTACAAACTTGTATAACTTTCTTTTTTCTGCAGAGAATAAAAGATATTTTGGTGAACTTTTTTTGTCAATACAATGAAAAAGCTCTAAAATAACATTAGACCCCATTGACTTTCAAGTATAAAAATAGTATTTATGTTCCACAGAGGAGTAAATGCTGACAATTTCCATGTTACATCACATTATATCAATACAATTATTCAGTACCATAGATCAAAGTACTATGGTATTACCATCACTGAGCCTCTGTACCATCACATACGAGTACTCTAATGCAAGGGACAACTGGCAATTCTCTATCTTCAAACTTAACCTGTTCCAGTACCAGTAAGTAACATCAGAGCTGTTTTCTCAGAGTATACGGGAAACAAGTAGATGCTTGAAAACATCCGCAGTGAGTGTGTTTGGATTTAACGCCCTTCTTTTAAACAGGCTCTTATCTTTTATCCCCAGATTTGTATCTTTCTTTGTTCTTATTTTATAGCAGTACATCTCATTTGAACACCAAGCCTGGTGTCTTCCTGGTCGTTTGTACTTTTGTTTACCACACACAAACACAATCAATAAGGATTTTACAAGCCTAAATCCCATTGAAATGTTAATCTGAATCAGTGCTGCTTGTATATAAACTCTCAGAAAGAGAAAAAGAAACATTTTTGTTAATGTAACGAAGCAGATAGTACTCATGGGGAATACAGAAATCTCAGGTTTTCTGTCAGTCCCTTACGGAAGACCAGCTTGAGACTGCTTTATAGAAACATTTTCACCAAACTGCAAAAGAGATATTTTTCAAAACGCCCTCCACTGGGAATTCCTCCACTGATATACAAAGATCAGAGGAATAGTTTGTCTGAGGCTTTTTTCCATTGTGGATAACTGAGCTTCTTACAAAGTGTAAAATGGAGCAAACTTGCAAAACTTTATATGGAGCCAATGCCATCCACTTATTTAAGAATAACATTACACTACATTAGCCATAACATTACTAAAGATTCATCCACCCACAGAGAAAAATAGTCCCACCTCAACTTAGCTAACCTAACAGGTCAAATAATAAACAATTTTACAACATCATTTATGCAAGTGCTAACAACAAAATGAGCTTCAAATTTCTGCTCGTAAACGCTTGGGTTACACTGTAAACATGTTACTGTACAAATGCTCTTAATTTTGACTGAGTCAATATACCCTCAAACACATACCTCGAGTCTTTATTGACACGGGACGTCATTCACTATCCTCCCCCTCATTCATTTTTTTAAGTTAGACATCAACCTACTCAGTATTCCTCAATCTATTCATTATAAACAATATAATAAGAAAATATAAAAGTATGTCTGTTTTCTTAATGTTTGTAAAAAGTGTATAGGGTCGCTAGTGACCCAAGGTATGTAATAGTGTAAGTATATTTTTTCAGCACAACAATATTGTTCAGTACCATAGTATAGATCAAAGTACCATGGTATTACCATCACTGAGCCTCTATGACACACCATCATTGTGTATCAGACATTGCCACCTTGAGGAATAAAGGTGAACCTATTGAGTCATCAGAGATTCAGAGTCGACTCTGAAAGACAATAACTTTATATATCACTTTGAGATTTAAAACTTTGCAGGATGTTTTCATTCACTTAGAGCTATGTTACACAGTACATGAAAGGTCATTTTAAAAAATCCATAATAGGGGCACTTTAACTCTGATTATCTTGTTTGACAGGATACTGTATCTATTCATGACTCAGAAAGAACGATAAACAGGTCAGCAAGACTGAGACGTCTCTCAGAAGACGAATGTCTTGAAGGGAAACAATACACCTCAGACAGCATGATTCACATGTCAGATCAGTATTATATAGTGACTAGTGTAATTCTAACCTGTTGTGAAGCAGAATGAGTCTCTATAACACATGACACGGACACAAGCCTGAGCAACACTCCTCACCATTCCCAGGAGTCTCAGAACCGCAAGTCTTGCTTTCAGGCTCGTCTATCATTTCTGTCTTCAACACTTTCAATGCTTTGTTCTATTCGTGGCTTCTCGACTTTTTACAACATGACTTTGGTTAACTTGACATTTCTACACACCATGTGAGAATTTTTTGTTCATAATTAAATCATCATCACATTTTAGTGCAATCAAATGTATAAGAGCAACTCAGTGTTGTTAAGTGCATTATTTATAAAGTTAAATGGAAAATAATTGCTTATTAAGATTTTGCTGTATACTCCAATTAAATGGTTTCAGAGTGTTATACACATTAGAGGTAGTAGAATCATTTACATTTATGAAGAATGTCTTGAAAATGGATGACAAGCCACATAATGAAGTGTTTTGAGGCTGTTCCTGCAGCTCAAATAGTAAAGCATGGCGTTAGCAACATAAAGGTTATGGATTTGATACCCAGAAAAGGCAAAAACTGATCAAATGTGTGCCTTGAATGCAATACAAGCGTCTTTGGAGAAAAGCGTCTGCCAAATGCATACCTTTAAATGTTTTTTTTCGGGCTCTACATGAATAGGTTTTCAAGCTTGAATGTTTAAAAACACATTCTTTTTCACATAGTCTCCATTGTTGCAGCACCTCTCTTCACAGTCTGTCAATAACACTCTGTTTAGGTCCTGTCTCTATGAAGCCCCTCCTTCTGAAAAGTGCACTGTGCTCTGATTGGTCAGCTTGACCAGTTTGTTGTGATTGGTCAACCGCTCTTCACCATAACCTCGTTTTTTATTGGAGTGACTTTGCAGAACTCTTTCCAGCTTAAACAGCAACATTACACACTAAAGAAATGTATTTATGCATACTGAGCAAAATACAATGTACATTTTAACAGTAAATGAAAAACTATGCATTTTGCAATGATAAATGTTTCAAACAATAGTAATTGGTTGTCACATGAATTCAAGTTTCTTACATCTAAATGATTTCCATTACACAAGAGTAGATGTTAAAACTTCATGCTGATTTGTACTCGGCTTTCGCCAAGATAAGCACAAATTAAGACGTAGCTTTACAGTAAACTATGCTTCTCCATCCATTTACGCTTCTTTCCATATGGTGGTGTGACTCCCCTTCTGTCCGGCGTTAATGACTGCAGTGTACTTGGCGCGTCAGCACACACGATGGCTGCAACTACAGTGTGGTCTTTCTAGTGGACCAGCACGACAACCGTCTGGATTGAGCCAAGTAGGGGACATCTCTAGGGTCTTCAAGTGGGCACCTTCCGTCCTCAGTGTTTTGTCGACTAGCCCACGACACCTAATGAGGGCTCGACAGTGACTCTGGCGTCCCAGAGTCACCCCCCTCCGTCCCCCGCTCAACTCAGCCCAGCTTAGTGACCTTTACATCCATCCTGCTGCTGAGGTTGCTCCTTCCTCGTAGTTCACATGTGACCTAACCACAATCTTCCGTATGGCATACTACCTACCGCAAAACACAATATCTGCCCAAACACCAACCCTCATTTACGCAATATACACAGGAACGTAATAACTGTAATTACTATGCAAACTATACAAATAAACCAACAGACTCTTCAAGTTTTCAAGAATTCTACGAAACCGTAGCGTGGCGGCCTGTACACAGCCAGCTAGAATCTTTCCGTCTCAACCACAGCCAGTTGCTGCTCCTTTCTGCTGCTTCAGATAAGTTCTTTACTGTGCGACACAACTCTTGGCCGCTGAATCCGACGTCTCTGAGGAACCGGGTTGTAGAGTGTGCCACAAAACCTCGACAACCCACTTCCACTGAATAAACCTGGACTCTCCATCCTCGCTGTTCTGCTTCAGCGGCCAGATGAGCATACCGCAGTTTCTTCCTCTCATATGCCTCATCTACCTCATCTATCAGTTGAACAATGCGTGCTGATCCAGACCACAAAACAATATCTGGTCGGAGGTTAGTGGTGGCAATCTCAGGTGGAAAAATAAGCCGTTGATCAAGATCAGCCAGCGTCTTCCAGTCCCTAGCAGCTTCCAGTTGTCCTGGGCGAGAATTGGTTTTAACACCTTTTCTTGGTGGTTGCCCGCCCGGGTGGAGGAATATTGTCTTCTGCGTGTAATGTTTTGCTAGAACAGGCGGCAACTTATTGGTCATGTTACGCTTGCCTTCCAATGCTAAAGCCAAACATCGCAATACTTAGTCATGGCGCCAAGTAAACCGACCTTGGCTAAGAGTCACCTTACATCCTGTCAAAATGTGCCTTAATGTGGAAGGTGATGAACACAAAGGACAAGAGGGATCCTCTCCTACCCAGAGGTTTAGGTTCTGCGGTGATGGGAGAACATCATATGTTGACCTAATAAGGAAACTGATCCTACTCTCTTCCATTGACCAAAGGTCTTGCCAGCCCATCTTTCGTTGTTCCACACTCTCCCTTCTCATCCACTCTCCCTGCTTGGCCTGGGAACTGGCCTTTATACACCTCATCCTCTCCTCCTGCTTTCGCACCTCGTTGACTACCAGCTTCCTCCTTTGAGCTGGGCCTGCCTTGTGCCATTTAGGAGGAGCTAAACTGAGCCCAAAACAATAATAATAATAATTCCTTACATTTATATAGCGCTTTTTCTAGGCACTCAAAGCGCTTCACATGGAAGGGGGAATCTCCTCAACCTCCACCCAATGTGCAGCATCCACTTGGATGATGCGACGGCAGCCATAGTGCGCCAGAACGCTAACCACACACCAGCTTACTGGTGGAGAGGGGACAGAGTGATGAAGCCAAAACCCCCTCTTCCATGCTGTACCTGTCCCACGATATCACCAATTTGAAGGGCAGCCTTTGCCTCTACTACAGATTTCTTTGCTGACCACTTTCTACCAGTGTTCTAACACAGGGGCTGCCTCCCTTACACATTTGTCGCGTGACTCTACTATATTCATTTCCAGTCTGACCTTGGCACACTTAAACTCCTCGGTTAAAGCAGAGACTGGCAGCTGCAATATTCCTTTACTATAAAGTCTCACTCTGCTGAGGCAGCGTGGAACTCCCAACCATTTCCTGATGTATGAACTTATCAACGCTTCCAGCTTATCCACTGTTGTCAAAGAAACGTCGTACACGGTTAGTGGCCACAGCAACCTCGGCAGTAGACCAAACTGAAAGCACCAGAGTTTTAGTTTGCCTGGTAGAGCACAGCTGTTTATGCTCTTCAACCCTTCCACTGCTTGTCGTCTAACTTCTCCCACCCGAACTGTGTCCTTTAGATCCCCATCGTACCATCTCCCAAGACTCTTCACTGGCTTCTCAGAAACTGTTGGTATTGCCTCACCATTAATAAAGAATGTTTTATCTACTACCTTTCCTTTAACTATCGAGATGCTCCTTGATTTAGAGGGCTTAAATTTCATTCGTGCCCATTTAATATTATCGGTTAACTTCCCCAATAACCGATTAGTGCAGGCTACTGTTGTAGTCATGGTTGTCACGTCATCCATGTATGCTCTGATTGGTGGTAGTCGCATCCCAGAAGCCAAGCGCTCTCCTCCTACTACCCATCTTGATGCCCTAATGATTACTTCCATTGCCATGGTAAAAGCCAGTGGAGAAATGGTGCATCCTGCCATTATTCCAACCTCTAAGCATTGCCATGCGGCGCTGAATTTTGGAGTTGAGAAACTAAATTGCAAATCTCCAAAATAGGCTTTCACTAAATTTGTTATTGACATTGGTACTCTGAAAAAATCAAATGCTGTCCAAAGAAGCTTATGTGGCACTGAACCATATGCATTAGCCAAATCCAGAAATGTCACATGGAGCTCCTTCCTCTCCTTTTTAGCTGACTGAATTCGCTGCCAGATAACATTGTTGTGTTCTAAGCATCCTGAGAACCCGGGAATGCCCGCTTTTTGAACATAAGTGTCAATGAAGCCATTCTTTAATAGGTAGGTGGACAATCTCTGGGCAATAATGCTGAAGAAAATCTTACCTTCAACTTTTAATAGTGAAATAGGACGAAACTGACTGATGCTTGTAGCATATTTTTCTTTAGGTATAAAGACTCCACCTGCTCTGCGCCATGCTCTAGGTACAACCTGTTTTTCCCATGCCACTTTTATCAATTTCCACAGAATTCGCAGAACTCTTGAAGCACTCTTGTACACTCTGTACGGAACTCCATTAGGCCCCGGAGATGATGAAGCCCTTGCCTTTCTCACAGTCTGCTCTACCTCTTTCCACTTAGGTGCACAGACCTCCATTCGGTATTCTGGTGGGTTGATAGGTGGCATGTCTGATGGAATTGACATAAGCTCATGCCTTTTTGCATCTGTATGCGTTTCCTCCAAATATCTCTCTAGCTCAACCCTAGATGCTTTTAAAGTGCCATTCTTCTCCCTGGTGAATAACTTCTTTACGAATTTGAATGGGTCTTTATAGAAATTAGCCCTCGCACGTTCCTTTTTTGTAGCGTTTCTGTAGGCGCTCAGCTCTGCGTAATGTTGCCAGCTTATCTTTAATGTCCCTTTGTAAGACATTGAGTCCCTCCTTCTGACTTTGTTCTGCTCTTTTCCATTGCTTCCTCAGCTGTCTCCTTTCCAGGAGTAGTTTGTACTTTTTCCTTCCTTTTTTCCACCCCAAACCTCTCACTTCCATATGCGTAAATGATGTCCCCAAATTTATCCAGATACCATGTCCATATAGATACCATTTTGGAGGTTTTTAATTTATTTATTCAATTTTGTGGCTGATATCACTTGTAGGTCATTTGTCACGCTAAAAATGGAAGAACATTTTATTGTGAAATACATTCTTCCATATAATATACACATTTTGGCAAATTTAGTAGGTCACACAGAAAATGTGTATACTTTGTAAATTATACTATATTCAGAAATAAATTATAATCTAAATTAATGTAGCCATAATAAGAATTGATATTTATACTATTTCCAAACAAAGCCATGGTTTATATGTAAACTAAAGGCTATTGATGATTAAAGAACTGTTTATTAAAATAAAGAAGTGAATATTAAAATTCCTAAAATAGCTTGATACCCGTCTCATCAGCTAAACCAAAGGCTTGATAATCCTGTTGAACTTGAAGTGAAGCTGCATCATGGATTGACCCAGCGAGGAACTGAAGGGAACTGGACTCTAATCATTTAATTCATGGTAATTAGTTGCAGATTTAGGGGATTAAAATGCCATACAATGTGTCAAAGTATAAGGCCGGTCCAGGGTCTGCGGAGAGTCCATTATCAGCCGAAGCCTGCTGTCTTTGGTCAACAGTTAGCAGATTTGCATGTGCCGCACACATTATGTGCATATAAGCATTTCTAAAAACTGTCTGTCATAAAGGAACAGATCTGAACTGACACTTTTTATTAAACTGATTTTTAGCATGGTTTGGGGAATCTCACAAAACCTGTCAAGAACAAGAACAATATTAAATAATAATTTGATGAAAATGAAGCATAGTTTTTGGACCACTAAGATTTTTTGTGCATGTGTCTGTGTGTGAGTGTGTGTGTGTGTGTGCATTTCATGACAATTCCTATTCTCTTGATGGAATATGTAAGGGATAAATGTACAGTACATCACCATCATCTTGCATCACCCTGAAGGGATTTAATCTGAGATAACAACCGCCTGGATACATTATCCTGCTTATTACACAGCTCTTGCCACCTAAGTAAATAATTAGACATGAAATATTGATCTGAGACGAAATATTTTATTAGCTCTTTAAACGCAAAAGCTTCCGCGGAGAAAGCAGTGCTAGCAAGTGGCAAGTTCAAACTAGATGGACATTTAAGAGATACGGACGGTACAGTCATACCACTTATTGCATGGCATTTCACCACATACAGTAAATAACTCTGGGGATAAGAGATATTGATATGAGATTAAACTAGTTTAAAGCAAAGACTATAGAATTGCAGAGAGTCCATAGTTGAATGGGGAAAAGTGCAACTCTCAATAAGTCCCGCCTTCTGAATAAGAGCCAATCGCCGATTGGTAAAGTCATCGCATCACTGCAGCTGCCATTAGAAGCTCTGGTTCCTATAGAAACAGTCAGATGCATCTGTCAGATTTTATTGGTGATTTGAAATATGAAATTTTATCGTAAGCTTGGCAAACAGTTTTGGAGAATTTGATGTTTCCCCATTCAAAAAGATGCACTTGCATGTCCGAGAGGCGTTTCAAAGATGGCCGCCGAGTGAAATGACTTGTCTTAAAGGGACTTTCTAAGACTTTGTCTAACCTGTGTGTTATCTTTTAATCTTATAGCAATCGTTGAAAATTGGAGCAGCTGCGTTTGTATGAAACAAGAGAAATAGTCCGCGTTACCCGGATGACATAATTAAGAAACTGTACACAAAATATTGCTTTGAGTGTTAATGTTTTATTAGCTCACCAAACGCAAAACTTCCACGAAGAAAAAATGTTCCAAGCAAGCGACTTCAATAATCCGGATGAGCCTGTGCTATCAGTTTTTACTGGTTGTTATCGGGGAATAACATAACGCTGGATGCGCGATTGACCAATCAGAATCAAGTATTCCACAGAGCCGTGTAATAAAACATATACATTAGGGCTTTTGTCGTTAATTAAAACTGTTAAAAACATTTCTATTAATTGAAATAAAGCTGAAATAAAATAAAATGTTAATATTGGTGGAAAAACCTAAACTAAACAAAAATGAGAAATGTTGAATGGCAATAAACTGAAATATATTTAAGCTGAAGCACTAAAACTGTTAACTTGAAATAAATAATAAATAAAAGTAAAACTGAAATAAAAAATAAAAATCACATAAAACAAGCACATAAAATTACTAAAAATTAAACTAATATTAAATGTATTTATGTGTCTGTGTGTGTTAGTTTTTAGTTTTTATTTATGGCAATTTCTTTTATTTGTATTCACAGTCAAATTTTGGTGATAAAATTTGACCCGAACAGTTTTTGTGAGATTTATTTAGTTATGACTAATTAAAAGCAGCACTTACCACCACTATGTAGCGAGGTCTGTACTGAATGGTGCCAAACAAGCCCAGGATAACAACCAGGATGTGGAAGAAGTTAGCAAGGATAGGAGCCCACTGATAGCCCAAGAAATCAAACACCTGCCTCTCCAATGCCACCATCTGAGAGAGAGAGAGAGAGAGAGAGAGAGAGAGAGAGCATATATTTACATGAATGATTCATGTGAGGATTGATTTGAAATACAAGTTTAAAGAATGCTGGTACAACTAATTTGCATGATAATTTTTTTCCATTTAGTCTTTGATCATTTTGGCTGGAGGACTATCAAAGTATATTTTTGACACAA
Source organism: Tiaroga cobitis (assembly GCA_030578255.1). Classification (NCBI taxonomy): domain Eukaryota; kingdom Metazoa; phylum Chordata; class Actinopteri; order Cypriniformes; family Leuciscidae; genus Tiaroga; species Tiaroga cobitis. Next base: position 25,373,016 of record CM060613.1, read on the forward strand.
GAGACTTCGTTATGTGTCAAACTCTTAAACTGCAAAGAGAAACTAGAACGACAGAACATCTCAGTAATGTTTCTTTCAAATTCATATGATCTGTGAAATAATAAATAACAATAAAAACATCTGGAGCTCAACATGAAACATCTTTCAGATGCACAAAACTTGAACAGAACAATCTTTATCGCCACACATTTTAAGTCAGCGGAAAAAATGCCTGATCATTTCAATAATGGCATACAGACTATCAATTTTACCTTCATCTTACAGGCTTTTTAACCTACACTTAACACACACACACCTTCCTGCTGGAATGCATTAAGTCCAAGAACGTTAGGAATTGGTTTCCAAAGAAATAATCAAAGGGGAACCGTACTAACATTAGGGGAACATTCTGTATTTGATAGGCTGGAGTGATGAGACATTACCACAAATGGACAAGCAGTTATAAAACATCTGTGCTTTTCATGTGATCAAGCGCTTGTCCAATTAACATTATTAAGCTTATAAATATGCACATAAATGTGTTATCGCAGAAATAACAAATATGCAGCCGGTGTGAAATCTCATCATAAAAGTGGTTTAGAAGAGAGGTTTTGATTCAAAAACTCTGCAATAAAACATAAGTTTGCATTAATGTGATGACTATTTCTTCAAACGCTCTTCACCTGGTTCTAAAGAATCACCTCTGAATAAGAATCAAACATCTCAAAGTGGCTCTTAAAACGAACACATCAAACAACTTTACCCAAGAGTGTGTGGACAGTCCCCTAATAGAGGAACACAAGGGCGGTGAGCTACACACAAGTGAGCGCGTCCTGCTGTGAAGAGCTGTTTAATGAGAATACAGCGAGAGTGTGACGTGTGTGTGTGCTGCGAGCTGGAGAAGATGAAGGAGGAAAAGAGGTGCAAACCTGCACTGCTTGCAAAAGAAAATGATGCTGTGATAGATGGTAATGAAATGGAAACAGTGTTGCTCTAATTAAACAACCCTCTTTTACACTTTTATTGAATTGCACTGAGAATTATTCTGCAGTGTTAAATGCCAATTAAATGTCAAACAGAAGGAGATTAAAATATTGCCTACTTCATCATAGTGATGCACGTAGGCGAGCTAGAGATGACAGTAACTTCAGTGAATATTAACACTTTTTCAAAAGCTTTATTTTTGGGGTTTAAAGTCAGCATGAAACCTATTTCTATTGTGATGAACTGTATATCCGAGTGAAACCTTCTCAAACAAGGAAAAAAATGTTGAATTTAGTTTAGTAATTAAGTAGCTTTAAAGAGCAGGATGGATTGTGATTGGCTGTCAATGTTTTGTTATTCATCAGCTGGAAAAAAATAGTTTTGAAAGTGATTCCAATGATATCGTTTCTCAGATTTTTTTTCTTTTCCGAGATTTCACGTAGTGAAGCCGCAAAGCTTCTGTGTTGTACTTGTACGTCACACGTAGGCTCACGATTGGCCGACGCTGGTCATGTGTGTGATGCGTGTGACGTACAACCTAGAAGCGTTGCACTGTTACACTACGTGAAATCTCACGGCCCACATAGAAAATGAATAGGTGAATAAAGTCGTTATTTTTGTTTGTTTTTTGCGCACAAAAAGTATTCTCATCGCTTGATAAACTTAAGATTGAGCCACTGTAGTCACTTGGACTATTTTAACGATGTCTTTAATAACTTTTGGGCCGGCCAGTTTCGATCCCTTAAGAAGCCTATGGAGGAGTGATCCAGCTCTGAGATTTAATCAGAAATATCTTAATTTGTGTTCCGAAGACGAACGAAAGTCTTACGGGGTCGGAACAACATGAAGGTGAGTAATTACTGACACAATTTACATTTTGGGGTGAACTAACTCTTTAACCCCTGTAGGAGACATGTATTGAAACCACACATAATGTTTGTTACCAGCAGGCCCAGAAAATAAAATCTCCATCAGGCAAAGTAACACAGAATGATCAAAACAGACTTTGTGTCTTGAGGCACCATTCTAAGCAAGTCATTTGACAAATAAACTTGAAAGCTTGGAGTCTGCACTTAGAAACGAGTCCCCTTCTATTTACTTCCTGTCTGTCTTGCTGACATTTCAGAGCTTAATGCCAGGAAACGCATCATCCCGCCTGACAAAGACCTGCAGCGCCCTATATGAGCGCGAGTGCCAGGGGATTGTGGGACTGTCAGCACATCACAAACCTGACAGACACAATTAAGCATCTGCCATGATGGCTTGATCAGAGCTGAACGTCTTGGACTATGTGTGGAGCAGACAGCAGGAGGAGATCACACGCACACACACACACACGAGTGGACGGGGCAGGAAGTGACAAAAAACAAAGGGAGTGGGTGACGGATGAGGAGAAAATTACTACAGATGAGAGTGGAAAAAAGGGATACAATGAGGAAGATGAAGTGGTGGGGAAACAGACTGGTGGGACGTCAATGAAAATAAGTGACGAATGACTGAGAGGGAGAGAGAGAATAAAAAAGAAACTGACAGATAAATCAGAAGTCTGTTACAGTCGAGTCAGTGTCTGGATGAGGAAAGTGATGTGCCTTGCTAAATCAAAAGTTTGGACTCGTAGTATGTCTGGGGAAAATGGAGAAATAATACTTACAATAAAGATTTTTGGAGTACATTTTACAAGAAAATACTATTTCAGTTTCGTCATGTTTAATTCAATGTGTTACTTGCGGTTTATTTGTAATTAGTTGTGAAATTTCGGAGTGAAAAGAGTTTCAAAGTAAATTTTAATAAACACCAATTTTAATATATAAAACATTAAGCCTGTTTTAGGACCTCCTCCTATTTATTTGCATCGTAATAGTGGTGGTGTGGCAAAAAGAAATAAATAAAAGTACAAATATGCCATGTAATTTCTCAATTAAAGGTCCAACAATATGAAGCAAGTTGTTATATTTTGCACAATAAGACCAGGACCATGTACTAAGAAATCAATTAAAAAGCCTATTTTCCCCAACCTATTTTTTCATTTCAAGTTTACTTGGTCTCACTATTGCTTTTTTAAAATTCAGACTTACATTTAGCACAGATATTTAGTGGCCAGACTCTCACCCACCAGTAAGAAACACTGAATGCTGACCACAATCCAACAGCATACTCACAAGCTAATGGTGTCCAAGTTCTCGCCAGAGAAAGACACATCAAAACGACACACGGGAGGAAAACACATCGGGACGACTGAGACCATCAGTAATGGTTTGAGAAGCCAAAATCTGGGAAAGACTGTTATTGGTCAGTGCTGGAATTAGGTTGGAATTTGGCAGGTGGTGTGATTCTGGTTGTAAAGTTTTGGAACGGCTTCAGTGTTTATGTGCGATTTCTATCCAGCCTATAGAGAAGTGTGTTGGGTTTAGGTCGTCCCGGAACAGATTGAACAGATTAATCTGAGAAAATGTGGTCGGGTCAACTGGGGCTGAGGGTACAGGTCTCAAAGAGGTCAGACTAGAGAGTTTTAGGCTTCCTTTTCTCTGTATTCTCCAGCCACGTAACACAGACTTAAAGAAGAAAATCAGTTTCTACTGCATAGACAGTCAGGTTTTATGAAAAGCTCATCTTACCTGCAGTGAATTCCCCCTTTAATGCCTGCTACATGCTGTGCGATTTCAGCAATCCTATAATAAGATCACTACAAATCACACTGGACGACATGGATCTAATAAACTTGGGTGCGACATGTAGACTGTGCGATGATGACAGCTATTGAATCATAGGCTACGACGCAAGTTAGTATAGAAGAATAAAACATCATCATCATGCACTAGTGGTAAACAAATAGAGCAAGATGAATCGCACTTTAGCAATTCTGGTTTTTATGTGCTTTGAAAAAAAGAAGAGGAAGCGAAAGAGGAGAATATGGACTTTGGTCATGGCTAGAGAAAAGAGGCCAACTTGGCATGGCTATTTTGCAAATGGATCTTGAGGAAAGTAGTTTTAAGTTTTAGTGCCATGTCACGTTGACCAATATGCCATTTTATGTTGCATTTTTATTGGTTAGTCAGTAGATGTGGGTTGTAGCAGCAAACACTGTGAGATGATCATGCTAAACTTCTGACACAGTCTGCGATAATTTTCAGACAATCTTTGGTCGTAAGACCGTGACAACAGCCGTCTTTGAAAATCTCTCTCTGTACGACGTATGACCACCGTTTATGAGCCACAACCACAGAAATCGCCATGACCTTTTGTCTGGGATGTGTGCCAATAGGGCATTAGGCCTGTTCACACAAAGTCTGATTCTACTAAAGAAAAACACTTTTTACACCGGCACTGGCCTGCAACAGACGTTAACCAATGCGTACAAGTTACAGCTATACAGTAAATACTCTAGAAAGTGTGAGAAGTCAAGAGATGGCATGTTTAGTGTTTCGCACATGCAGTAAACAGCTAATGATGGAGGAGGAAACGCTCTCTTTGACTTGTGGGACTCATTAGCACGTGCAGGAACGGCGGAATGCTTTTAGGGGCTGAAAGATGAAGCAGACGTTCCTGGCAAAGCATTCCGATCTCCATCATATCAAATTCACTCCCGCTCCTTAAACCAGCCATTTCCCCTAGATTAGCTTCAGCTAGCCCACAAATCAACTTGTGTAATGCACCTTTTTGTCCCTGATCGATTGCCATGAAGCCATGCGCCGCTGCAGTAATCATCTGTTTAAATTGCAGCAAATCCCATAAAGTGTGTGTAATCCTTTCAAATCATTCTGATAAGATTTTTACTACTAGGGTGTGACAAGAGAGGTATTTGGGAATAGTCCAATAAGAGAGGGACAGAAGTTTTCCATCTCTCAAAAGCCTAAGTAACAATCAAAAGAGCTTTTGTTCACCGCTAATAAATCTGCACAGCTTTCTTAGTAAATAAGAAAACTATTATACAACCTATTATATATAGGCCTACTTTATGCAATATGCAACAAACATTTGAACTGTACTATGCTACATTTACAGCACATACACTACCATTTAAAGCAAGCATATTGCATTGTGGGATACAGCGTTCCTCAAATGAAATCCTGCAGAAATAGCATAAAGCATTTGGTATATGCTAACAAAGCTATTGAGACACACTGACACCGCCCTCTGCGTTTCTGAATGATAGCGAGGGTGTGATTTCCAGACCGTGACCCGTGACGGCATCCATCTATCCATCCCGTCCCCTCTCCCTCCTCCTTCTGACCCACATCAGAGAGATCAGCCAAAACCTTGGGGAGGTCACCTCTTTTTCTGCCCCATCCTTCCTACTGATAAAGAGGTGGCTGTTTTTCATCCTTGATAACAAGCCTGCTGTACAAACATCACACAGACACACAGCTGAACAATCCAAAGTCTTTCCATGACCCTCCGTTTCTTTCCACTAGCTGGAAATCTATTCCAAGAAGCCCTTTCTATTAGTCTCAGCCTCAGACCGCACACAGATCCATATGATGCATATTGCACATGAAAATAGCTGAAATCACCAGCTCCACTCTGATTGGCTGGCTTTACACATACAACTCCAGAGTCGGAAATCAAAGGAATCTTGGGACAAAATAGTTCTGAATGGAACTGCAGTTTGTTGTTTTAGATCAGGGGTGTCCAACCCTGCTCCTGGAGGGCTACTGTCCTGAAGAGTTCAGCTCCAACCCCAATTGACCTATCGGTAAGCCCCCCCCCCTAGTTACTGTTGCTAGCTCGGACAAACAAACAGAGTTGCTAACTGTCTTTTTTGATAAATTTTGGACACAGACGGACCACCCCTCATCGAGGAGCAATCAAGTGTGATTTAAACATGCCATGGAGGGATATATCTTTTTTTTTTTTTTTTATAAATATGGTAGGTAACAAGATTAATTTGGAAGAGAGGGTTCACAGATCACTATGCAAATGGGAGAAGCCTCATGTTACAGTCGTCACGATCACAGATGAACAACATCAAGGATCAACACTGTATGTACTGCAGGGTGAGATTAAATTAATTTACATTTAACCAGTTTAACATGGAGAAGCACTGAAATGTAGACCTTCGTTTATTTGTTTTGTGCGATGTGTTAGCTATTTGTAATCTGTTATAGGTTTATAGGTTTGTACGTTAGCATGGACTCACTCATTTAATTGTAACTTAAGAAGAGTATGACTACCAGAAAATGAAAATTTTCATCTTCATTGGGATTGGGGTTAAATGCTTAGGGAACTAGGTCACTGCGCCCACATCAGTGATATTATAAATAAACCGGGCTTCAGTAGTATTGTGCAGATAATTGGTCCGTCCGCGCAAATCTTATCACGCTTTTGAAAAGCGCACACAGTATGGTGATTCAAAACATGAATACCCATGCCCAACCTCTCAGGATACCTGGAATCAGTGTTACAAGTACCCCAGGCACATCGTTTTACCATGTTTGTAGCATAAACACCATCAAACCGATGAGAGCTTCGGATCTTCCAATGTTTCTCTATGGGGCTGAAACCTAAGGTGTTCGAGTTCCGGTCCCCGTGCAACTGATACTCAACTGCCATTGGCTCATCTGCGTTCGAGGGGAGGGGCTTACCGATAGGACAATTAAATACACCTGAACCAGCTAATCAAGGTCTTGGCAGTGCATACTAGAAACATCCAGGCAGGTGTTGAGGCAAGCTGGAGCTAAACTCTGCAGGACAGTGGCCCTCCAGGAGCAGGTTTGGAAAGACCCTGCCCTGCTTTAGATGCCGTTCAGACGGGGTCTCTGTGGGTGGTAGAGCACAGCTTTGATTTTTCATATCACAATGACAATTAGAACATTAGAAAATTGAGTACTTTCATTTTATACACTAGATCTGTGGGAATTACTTCAAACCCAATGTTAATTCAGTGAAAACTGACTAAATTAATTTTTATTTCACAGAATAAGATAACACTGGGAAAAAAAACCCAGATTGTAATACATTCCCTTTGAAGCTAAACGCAGCGATTGCATTTTATTCCAAGCCACAGCAAAACTGCAACAGCTGCCAGGATGTCTTTCATCAAAGTGTGATGTAATTACGTCCCTGTGGCATTCATCATTGTAAAATCCATCATAATTCGCCTTTATTTGCAGTAATTAACTGCTCCAAATCACAGTCAGCTGTCCAGTTGATAAAGCCGTTAATTAGAACATCACAACATGCGATTACAGCTTGTACAACGTAGTCAGCAGCTTTCAGCCAGCGAATTCTGTTCAGCCCCATGATATTTAATGACATACTGACAAACGTCTCTTCACTGAGGAATTTTGCAAAGACTAACGCACATACGTTCAGTAACAGAAACACGGTTAGGGCTTGTTTATTGCGGCAAGTAAAGCCATCTATCCACAATATGCATAAACACGCACTCATCTCAAGCCAGGGCACGTGGAGGATTTACACTTCAGAGTTCAGAGACCTCGAGGTCAGCAGGAAATCAATGAAGAACTGAACCATTTGAAATGATAATGGACCTGCATCTGGAGGCCTGTAGATGTTCACAGGCTGTTTAGTCTCACATAGCCAGACCTTTGACTATAAGCATAAGGTCCACACCACAGCTTATTCGCCCTATTTATACAGGAAGAGACCTGTCTGACTGACATGTAAAGGCACATTCACACCAACAACTACATTGGCATCCACATGAATGTACAATAATGTTCTGTTTATTATAAGCGCAAGCTGAAGTTTTGTGGTCTGTCTCTTTTAATCCTCAAGTTCTTTAAAGTTGGGTGAATTCTTATTAGCTGTCAATGTTTTTATCATTCATCAGCTGGGAAAAATTGTTCTGAAAGTGATTCCAATTATATCGTTCCTCTGTGTTGTTATCGTATAGTTGTGGTGTGGACACTGATTATTAAATCTTTATAGACATAGTTATCATTATAGTTATGGTCCTTGGTTAAGTGACATTTACAGACAAAATGGAAATAGTGACAGATCTTTTCTTTGGTATTATGACGTAGCTACAAGCGAAACAAATTTTTGAAAAAAGAAAGATTTAGAGCGGAGACTTTGTTCCTTGCATCGGTTGTTGATTGGATGGGGGCAGGTCTGAATGCGAGACTGCAATCTTTTTAAGTAAGGGGAGTGGTTTAAGCAGATTCAATGATTGGAGAAGACCAGTGTACATCACCAGAGCTAAAGTCTGTTGTCTTCACTGAAAAATCGAGTTTTGATAAAACAAAGTTCATAGATCAAAAAAAAAAAAAAAAAATGCATGGATGAATCATTCACAAGAGGGTCTTTCATACTGGCGACTGGAATAAAGTTTTCATAGTTCCTATAACGATTGGTGAAAGTATCTGCTTTCTAGCATGTTCGCAGTAGGCCTACAGGAATTTTTGCTATAGTTTTGGGGGGACTAAATTAGCTCCTTCTGATTAGGGTTTAACCCAGCACAATAGGAACTACCAGTGACCCAAGCGTACGTTGATTGATTGACCAAACTATTGACTAGCTATTTTTATAAAATTCGTCATTCAGAGTTGATACTGTCGGCATGCTGGTGTCAATGCAAACCAGGAAAATTACGCTTGGGAAACATTTTGTTCTCGGGGGACCGCCCTCCCGATAGTTCCAATAACTGAGTTCCTGTAACCACCCGGTGCTAAAGCCCCATGTAAGATCAATAACATGCATATAGAAAATAGGTTGAATTTTTATTTCACGGCATCTTTAAACAATACACACATCTCCACACACATTTGTACAGAAAACAGCTAAAAAAACAATGGAAAATGTGTGTAGACTCTGACCAGAATGTCTGCCTGTTCAAAAGTATTATGCAAAATCTAGCTATTTGCACAGACATAACTTCATAAAACACAACAGGTCTGCTCATGTATATCTACTTTTTTTGCTACTATGTGCCTCAGACAAAACTGAGTATCTTTCTCAAAAATGAATTCAATAACACTTATTTTCTTTTTTTACTCTCCACATCCAATCTCATGCAAGGCATGCTGGGAACTAGAAATCCCTTTCCCAGTTTCAGCTATTTTATGTTAACAAAAAAAAATATTGTAGGCAAGCAACCCCAACACAAACTGATTAACTAAGGTTCTAGTTCCCAAACTCACAACTGGATCGCACACAAAGAAATTAACTTCTAGAATAAGCTTATTTTAATGAATCAATTTAGCATGTAAAAACTGCTTTTTTCAGCAGTATAACACAAAACACAGATTACATTTTAAGCGGACTTGAATATTTATTCTTATTCAGCATCATCACTTCACTTAACTCCTCCTTATTTTGCATATTACAAGCACATCCCTTGATTTCTGATGCATAATTTTGGGAGGTTACCATGGGAGCCTCTCCACTAAACAGCTCATAGAAGGCACTGAAGAGAGAGCCCTCTGGTCTCAGTGTTCAGATTTATAATTGGTTTCTTCAACAGTGAAGGTGAGACGAGGAGGAGCCGAAAGTCAGCACACTCCACCCTCTGTACCTCTCTAAGCACCGATAAATCACACTCTCCAATCAATAATTCACACATGTTCAAGGAGGAGGAGGAGGTCAAAGAGACCATTAGAGACAGACTCAGATAAAGAGAAGAGCATGCTGGGAAAGAACAGAGATTGAGGAGTCTCCTTTACATTTATATGTTTTTTTCATTTAGAGCTCTAGCATAACTCTCTCTCTGTCTCTCTCTCTCTCTCTCTCTCTCTCTCTCTCTCTCTCTACAGCCCTTCTGAAGTACTTTCTACCAGCTACACATTTAAAAAACCCAAAGACGTATTGCCTATTGTTTTTTACCTGTACTATATAGTCGGGTGGTATGCATATTAACACGCAGGGCATGATTTGCTACTTGCCAGTCAGTTGCAGGTTGTATTGGAATGAGACAGAAGTCTGTGTAATCATCAGTAGTTTTGGTGCTTGTATATCTGCAACAATGTTTCTTATTACACTAGAATATAAATGACCTTAAAGTAAATGGTAACGCTTTACAATAAGGTTTCATTTGACATTAGTTAAAGTGTAAGTTCACATATTTTCAACCCACTTTGTATTGTTGCAATGTCAGTAGTTTCTGTAAATGAACAAAGGTTTACTTTTTCTCTGTGTTACCTGGACTGCGAAATTCATGTTTATTTGTCAGCAAAAGTATTTTGACAGCTCCAGGGCTTTTGTGAAAACTTCTTTTGTACAGATTATACTTTCGTAATTTGTATAAGACAGTATATGATCAACAGAGGGTTATTAACAGAACAGTTATTGTATAGGTTTATCACTGAAAGTCATAATATGTCTACTCTTTAATCAGCATCATGGTTGAAATTGAACACTATGGCAACAGCTTTCTTCCCTGTATGGCAGAGCTGACAGAACGGCAGTTTCTTTCCATTTTTTCTCCTCCATTTGGCCTAAAACAGTGTTGACAAGAGGTCTTTCAGATTTTCTATCAAATGTGCTGTCCATAATTATGATTCTTTTGAGCATTTAGCCACTGTCTATATCCTATTTGGAAAAAGACAAATTTTTCGTCTTTCTTCCTCATAAGTAACCATTTTCGAAATTCAAATTTTCCCAGCGAAGTACCCCTTTAACTAGATAATATGAACTAGTTAATATGAACAACACTTTTACAGCATTAAGTAATCTCAGTGTTAATCTCAACATATACGAAAACATTTCTGAGGTCAAATGTTGCTTCTATTAACATTAGTTAATGCCCTGTGAACTAACATTAACAAAGGTTAATAAATGCTGTAAAAAATATTGCTTATTGTTAGTTCATGTTAGTTAAATAATTTTAACAAATGAGTCCTTGTGGTAAAGTGTTACCAAGTGAACATACAAACTAAAAGATGTGAAAATTGCCTCTTTAAGAAAACATCCTAACAATCATTGATTCTCATAATTGACAGATTACAGTTAGCATGTTGCTAAGCTAACTACTTGATATTCTAAAATAGGCAGTCACACTATTATGTTTTTAAATACTAGAGCTCGCCCCCTGTGTGCTCATTTCCCCCCCATCACCTTCTCTTCTATAGAGTATCATATGATCAGTCACCTTTCCCCTCAGAAATATTGATCAGCACATGGGTGAATGACTGGCCTGCTGTTGCACTCAATACGGGGGCTTACATTTTTCAGAGAGCGGTCAATATTCATACTCAAGGCATCAATTGACCCTGTTCAGAAACATCTTGTTGTGGACTCAGCAAACAGGTGGTCCAAATCAGTTGTCATGGCTGGGTAATGATTCAAAAAGAAAAAATGCAACATTTAGCGAAGCCACAATGCATTATTGACAATGGGGACAAAATGCATCTGATTCATCTATTCAGACAGACAGATGCACAGCGCTGCTGATATCAGCGAGATAAAGCATGTGAATGACTCTCTGCTTGTATTTAATTTCACTTACATTTTATTCTAGGTGTGAACAGGCCATAAGATTTACTCGCGCTTCCATTTTAGCCCGTTCTTGTTCTGAAGATGCTGTTTGTTGGAGTTACAATCAATGTCAATGTTCTCCGAGACGACACTCCTGCTTGTCAACTGGCCAATCTTCACAGTCAGAGGCCTGACACAATCAGTTTTCCACAGTCTGATGGGACATCAGGATTGAGAGAGAGAGAGAAACAGAGCGCTGCTTCTCAAGCTTAAACATTTCATCATAACTCAACACTGATGCTCAAAATGGGAGATCAGGATGTCAGTAAATGTAGATGGAAGTCAAAGGTCGAAGAGATCAGTTGGTTGTTTGCTTGCTGGTGGGGTGTTGATAAAGCAATGATTCATATGCAGTGACAGTGTTGACTGCGTGCTTGGGTAAGCACAGATATGGAAATTCATATCCATTTTAGCATCATTTGGTGTCTTGAGAATTTCTGGGATATGAGCAAAACATCATATCAGGCGCTTCCATTTCCATTTGCTCTTCATTTACATGTATTCATTTTGACAGAGATTTTTATCAAAAGTGACTTTCTAGATGCATTTAATGTATTTCAGGGCTTGAATTTCGGTGCAGGATTGCAGCTATTGCACATGATTTTACTCATTCCCGCAGGTTTTTCACCAACATTCATTCACTATAGCATGTAGGTTGTCATCTACACAGATTATCAAATCAAATCAGTAAATTTGGAAACTTTCTGTTAAATGTAATTTCACGAATAGCATGAGTGATTAAGGGATTCAGAATGTCTTCGATACAAGCGAGCTGCATGCTGTAATACAAGACTTTCGCTCGTGTTTCGGGACAGTTGACAGAAGTGTCAGTTGGCCATTCAGGCCAGAGTTGCATTGACACTAAAGTTTATCATTTGCAAGTCCAATTTAAACATTCAAGGGATTTTAAACCATTCAGATCTCTAAATGACTTGTGCGCTCATGCCCAAAGTGCACACATAAAGCAGCCTCTCAAACAGCTCGTGACTCGCAAGTACAAAATTAAGCCCTTTTTTCAAGGCTTATTATGCTTAAACAGTCAAATACACACAAAATATGCCAAAATGCCAATTTTGTTGAGAAAGAGACTGACACACAATGCATAATGCATAACAGTATATTCGATCCATAGATCCATATTGCGCAACAAAATTACCCCATTGTAAACCAACACTGTGTCTGCAACGCTTTACAATGTAAAAAAAAAAAATAGAGATGATGGTTTTGATGCCTGTATGATGTTTCCTCGAGGCACTAGCATGACAAAGTAACAAAAAAGTAGTCTGTTTCATCTTGTCCACACACAAAAATATAGGAGTCAAAAATCATATAACTTGACACATTGTGTAGTCTGAACACAATGAATGGGAATTCCCTCCTTGACTCCTTGACTGTGTCCATGCTGTGTCAGACTACACAATGTGTCAAATTGTGCAGACACATTTTCCGAAATGTGGAAAATACCCCCCCACCCATAAATATGGATTAAAAATGACTGTTTTCTTTTTAAGATTTGTGTGTGACAAGTATATTACACCTGTTCGAGTATGAAATAGTTGGCATAGCAACATGCTAAGATCAAACTTGATTGTAACCAGTTGTTTCCGATGCAGTGCTCCAAATTCAGTCTCTTACAAAGTTGCACAGTAAGAATGTTGCCTTAAATTAAAGTTTAGTTTTGACACGAAGGTACAACGGCCGGCAGCTACCAATGCAAGCAGCTCACTAAGTTGTTGAACAGAGCTAGATTCGTGAATAAACATTTTTCATCTCAATTGTTGTGTGGTTGTAATAAATGTCTGAGGCACTATGGCGATATTGTTTTGGTCTAGAGCTGCAGCAGTTTTTCTCTCTGCTGGATCCCTCATCAGTCATGTTATCCATCAACCCGTATCAGGCATTCCCGAGTTACACAGAAGCATTAGAAGCATGTTTATGTCTTTTTCTGCCGTCTCATTCTGATTCATTCCACAAATTACACTTAATAACAGCCTGAGTGCATTAATGAAAGTTGGTAATTCAGAGTACATAGATGTGAGCGAGTGAGAGAGAAAAGAGAGGGTGGCACCCTTTGTTTTATAAATATTCATCTGCTTGTCTGGCTGGGAGATGCACATTGGGTGTTGGGCTGAATCATATGCAAATCAGCTGATAAACAGAGCCGCAGATCTCTGTGCTCATTTGTCTGGGAGATAGAGGCTGCCACCAGGTCTCGTAAAACCGCCAGGCGTTTCTAACTCCCCTAGCTGTCGTGAAATAGCCAACAGGGGCAAATTAACCTTTACAGGAGGGCAAAAGGTTCCATCAACATAACCAATGAAGCCCTGTAGCCCTGTAATGACACCTCCTGAGCAAATTAAACCACAAATTACCCCGTCCTCACATTTTTACTGCCCTCCCGCGAGAGTCTTTGACTTTGTGAAGTCAGCTGGTCCACGTTTCTGCAGCTTCTCGTTTCCAAGGGGAACGCTGTTTGTTTAGATCATTTGCCTCTTAGTGGGGGGTTAAGAGTAAAAACACATGACATGTCAACTTTACGTCTTTGGATCAAGAGGAAAGGGGGGCCTGGTGGGCATGCTGACAGGGCCTTAATTATACATTTATTATACAGGACCGTTTCAATTCGGGTTCAATACAAGTTAAGCTCGTCACAGAATTAGTGACACACTGTCAATTAACACAGAATTACTACAGTCAATTACTACTAGAACTGAATGGTGTTTGGTTCTGTTAATGATTTGTGCACATGCATTTCTCAACTGATCTGGACGAAACGCCATATTATACTTTGAAAGAGTTTCCTGCACTACTTTCAATAGAGAGCTGTCCCGTCGCCGGATTTTTCGGCCGACTGAGCGTGATGAAGAAGTGGCAAATTTTTTGAGATTTCAGGATTCCCCCACTGAATTAGAATAGGACTTTGTCTTGGATGCACAAAATTAGCTGCCCCGAGGAAAATGTATCTGAAAATGAAGGCAGCTGACTTGTTGCTTTGTCAAGCTATGACTTTATAGGCAGCGTTTTGCTCGCAAAGTTACCTCACAAAGCTGATTTCAGACAGACTTCTGAGGCAGTGCAACGGTTTAATGATCTACAGCAAAATAGAGCAAGCTTTGGCGATAACTAAGCAAATATTGAATTACTACAATAGTAATTTCTTGGAAAAAATAACATCAGAAGTGGAAAACGTTTACACACAAACTGACCACCAACCGCAACTTTCAGACGCCATCTTTATTTATCTAGCTCAACTGTCACAGAATGGACAGCACAGGATTTGTGGGATATCAAAGGCAGCGAAGGATCCATCTATGCTGCCTTCAAAAATCGATTAGATGAAGGTATCTCAGGAGAGAGGAAGTGAAACTAGCATTGCATTCGGACCTACCTTGGAATGCGTCCTCCGAAAGCAGAGATGATCGATGAACAGGAGATCACTCTGATTGGATGTTCAGCTTAGTGAAACATTGCAAAAGAACTAAAACAGCAAGCGATGAAAGCAAGCAAACAACGAAGTTGAATGGAAAAAATTTAAGCAACAGCTGATCTTCTAGTTTCACCTTTTAAATGATAAAAACAGGCTACCGCCCCCTGATGGCATGGAGAATTATTCCTCTCACGCTGGCACAGAACGGATGTTATCTGGCCGTCGGCTGTATAGTCTTTGCGGTGTGTTGAGGGTCAACTTTTCAGCCTAGACACAGATGGCATGAGGCAACGCCCCAGTTGGCTTTCATCGCTGCCAGTTCTTTATGAGATGGTGAATCAAACAACATACAGCTTACAGCTAACTGGGAGCTCCTACCACCTCTAATCTTTTGCAGGAATTGCAGGACCATTGATTATTGAACATCTCATCAATGGAACTGCTTTCATTTTTCCAAATATGAATTTATTTAATAGTGATTTCTATCCCTAGCCACAAGACTTATTTGTGCTGATCTGTGCAAAGTTATATTACATTTTTCAACTCCTATTTTTTTATTTTATGGCCTTGAAAACCCGGTAAACTTTTGCATGATGGTTGGTTTCAAATATCAGAAAGGGACTCATAAAGAAAAAAGCCAAATAAAAAGAATTAAAATGAAATTCCATACAGTAACCAGATGTTGTCTACCAAGAACAGGAGAGCTATTACTAATGATGAAATAGAATGGTTATAATAAGTAAATAAATACATATATTTGGTTAAAAAAAACTCTTGTGGACATAGACTTCAATTGTACGTTCATTAGTTTAATTTTCGGAGAAATTAAGATTATAATGCTATCAATGCAGAACATTCCTTGAATCTGAATGTAAGGATCTATTCAGCATCCAGGCCTCGATTTGACGTGTGCCTCTCCACAAGCCTCTCTGCTCTGCCATAAAGAGGTCAAAGCGACTGCCATACATTACCCACAGTCCATCAGTCACTTTCTCTATTCACCATTAAGTGTGTCTTTTCCTCTCTAGTCACCAGTGTGTACAACACGGCAAGTACAACTCTCTCTCTTTGACTGATTACCCCTCCTTTTCTGGCTCGCTTCAAAGCGTCTCTCGATTTCTGCCCTAGTTTGTTTCGTCTCTTAAGGAAATACTGTAGAGGAAATGTTTTGCACAAGGCAGTGTTTTGTGTATGTGGTTGCACTTTTAGACATAATCTCCACCTCTGACATACTTAAAGGATTAGTTCACAAAAAAATGAAATTTACTCACACTCATGTCGTTCCAAATCCAAATGACTCCCATAGAAATAAAGCACAAAGTAGTATTCCATACGACAAATAAAAGCCCTGCTTCAAAATTTTTTCCTTTGTGTTCCACAGAAGAAGAGTCATACTGGTTTGGAACAAGAGTTTCATTCATTGGTGAAATTCTCCTTTAGGTCAAAGATAAAAATTCAAGCTGCTTGTTAACAAAAGAAAGACTTTTTAATCAAGAAAGCCTCATTATTAAGCTTTGCCTGGATACAGACTAAATTCCTCCCTGGTTAACAACAAGTCCTCGCGCAGCCCAACCATGCGAGAGACGTGGTAATGAGAGATGGTTCATGGAGAACAACATCTCAGATGAGCTCGATAACTGTCCAATTCACTCCAAACATAGTGATTACTAAGTCAGGTCCATGTGGAGAATGCCTGTAAGAAAAAAGCAACCACCAGGGAGCCTTTAAACCAGCTGCTGACAGTTTCATGTGCTTTTAAACAAACTCCCCAACAATTACTCTAAGAACAGAGATATGGAGGAGGGACCAAACCAGATGTTCCTCAAGAGCAACAAAGAGTAAAAATGTCTGAGGAAGAGGATGTGGAATTGAGCAATGAAGAGCCATTCAAGGTCCTTAGCTAAACTTGTACATGCCAATAAAATGGCATTGCTATGTGGTTGCTACTGTTTTCAGGGTAGTTTGCTTATTGGACTCACTCCCATGTCTATATGATATTCTGTTTAGGGATGCACTGATATTGAAAGACGTCGTAAGCAGAACAGAAACAGAGGTTGCGAGCGACAGATCTTTTCTTCCGTACTGTGATGTGCATCCGAGTCACAACGGATTACCAAAAAAGTTGTTGATTGGATTTTGAGATGTGAACATTGCACTCAAAAATGAATACCAGATTCCAGTCAACTGTGGAGGGACGGGGTTAAAGCCAACAAAACCATTGGAGAAGTCCGGCATCCGTCACCAGAGAGAAGGCTGTCGTTTCACCAGAAGATCGAACATTACGAGGTCAAAAAATAAACAAATTAAACACAGGCTATACATGGATGAATAAGTCACAACAATAAGATCAATATCATCCATTTAAAAAATACTTTAAAGTTGTGATAACTTTAATATTAAAATTCTATACTATTTTGTCTAATTCAATTAAAAAACAAAACACTAAAAAATAAAAATCAATAGTTTAAATGCTACAAATGAATTCAGGCATCACAACATTATAAATGTATGTACAGCATGAATATTTATTTTAAGATTTTATAAAAAATTACATTTTACAGTGCTATTCAATTATTAGTGATTTTAAAGGCTAACTTTAAGTTTGATTCTTGATTCTTAAAAGTTTGATTGGAAAAATCTAACTTAAAGTTAGCCTTTAAAATGTATGCATTTATAATGTTGTGATGCCTGAATTCATTTGTAGTATTTAAAACTATTGATTTTTAGTTTATTGTTTTATTTTATTTTATTGAATTAGACAAAATAGTATAGAATTTTAATATTGAAGTTATGGTCTAAATCTAAAAGTCAGCATAAACTAATAGTACCAATTCTGAACATTACTGATTAATTAAAAAACCTATATCGTCCGACAACCGATACAGTATGGATTGTGTATGACTAATTCTGGTCTCCAGATATGGATCATATCTTTACCTCAGTGTACATTTTTCTTCTGTATTATAGTCTGCCAGGAAAAATCCATCCGATCACTTGAAAGTAATTCCACAAATTGTGAGAAACAACTTATGAGCCAAAGTTTATTACTCAGCGTTAGGAATTTGTTCATATCTCTTGTTTCACTTTAAAGTAAAAGTATAAATCCTTAAAGGTGCTCTAAGCGATGCTGGGTGACGTCACTTCTTGTTGACGTTCACAATATTGTCAAACAAAACGGAGGCTAGCTAGACCTTCCCTCCTCCTCATCCCGTCCCCTCCCCCTGTAGTTTTACTGAGACTTCTTTCAAGGTGTAATGTCGCCAAGTTAGATAAATGCTTTCATATAATGCAAAAAAAAATAGAAACATTACCAGAAAAACACGATAAAACGTTTCGCCACCTGAGGTTATAACTTTAGCTCTCATACCAGGACGCAATAATAGCAAGATAACGTTAGCTTCAAATTTAGTCAAAGTTGTCAATAGGCGATGAATGAACATTCAATTTCATAATAAATAGTTGGTGAAAACAATCATTCACACAAACTGTCGCCCTACTGTGAGTTTGCTTGATTGTTTTCAATAGAGATCGATAGCTAGCTGCTAGAAACCTATATATGTTGTGTTTACCAAAGTTAGCGCTGACTGCATTGTTCTAGCTAATTATATCCTTATGTTTGTTAGGCAAACATGAAAGTCCATTTAGAAAAACCAAACTGGATTTACCCAGTCCAGCAAAAACAGAGCTAACGTTCCCTGAATGTGGGATTGGAAGCCCTTCTGCCGGCGGAGTTCTCACCACCTTTCAAAGGCTTTTCCAGTGTAAATTCGGGCATGCGTTCCTTCTCCTTTTCCCTCTTCTTTGTATTTTTGCAATCTGTTCATCAGAACGTCGTCTCTTTGGTCGTGTGTCGGCCATATCGAACTTAAAGAGTTAAAATTCGAACTTCCCTCTTCATGCTTCTCTCCTCCACACCCCCCATGTGCGCTCACTAACCCCCCACCCCCCCCAGGCTGGAACACTGTTTGTCATGTTTCGTGGAGCGGGTCGCCCCAGTTTGTTTTTGTTGCTGTTTGTGGAGCCTGGGCTGTCTACAGAGACCGCATTTTTTTACCGTGTGTTCAGGGGACAGGCAGCTAGCGGATAGTGAGGAGATGTTTGCTGTATGTGACAAAAAATGTTTTGGCCTAAAAAACGCGTGACATCGCTTAGAGCACCTTTAAGTATAAGCGCAACAGTAATAAACTGAAAAAAAAGTTGCTGTCTTAAATTACAATCACCTTAAATCATTTCAACTTAAATTACATTAAACTGACTTTAAAAAGTGGAATTTTGTATAACTTATAAAAAGTTAAAAATTGCGTAAACTTATTTTGATGAGTTAAAGCAATGTAAAAACATATGTTGTCATAACTTATTGGACATATAAAAAGAAAAGCGTCAATCCACCAATCATACAGTAAATGACTAATATTCGCAGTTAGTCTAACAGAGTTTTGTGATATCGTTCCACTGAGAACAGTGGGAACAGTAGTAACTGCCGACTCGTTCGGTAAACTCTGTGACATCAAGATAATAAGATCTCATAGGAAGACAGAAAGCAGAACTACATCAAGGCTCAGGAATGTTTTCCCCCCGAGGTGCCTAAAATGAAAAGAAGACGGACCCCGTCAAGCTCAGAAGCCCTGACAGTGGCCTAGTGTGTGTGACGTGTGGACCGAGGTGCATTACACATCCGTCTTCAGGAGGGCAGGTGTCAACGGCTTTTTAGTGCTCCTGTCAGAGAGGATTGTGGGAAGAATGGATGGCACCTCGACTGAGCATTACGCGAGCAGTGCCGCGTAGAAAACAAGAAGTGTCTACTTCACAGCGTCAACAGCGGTTACATTTGAATAACGTGCAATCAGTCACCTGCAGCTGTTTACCGGTGTAGCCTGCGTACAACGCCCGTTTGCAGCTGCAAGACTTTCCGTATGGAAATTAGGACACCAGCCACTCATAGCAGAATGATGATGGCTGACTTTGAAGTCAATATACATTTCACTCACTGACATACAACTTCTATGAACACTTAAGCTAGGATAGAGTATCCGATGAACCGGAGCGGGCTGCAATAAAGATTAAGCGACAATTACAGTATAATAGCTTCTTGAGGAGAGACGAACATCTCTCTCTTTGACAGGAACATGGGTTGATCTAACTAATGACTAACCACTGAAAGCTCCTGCCAACTCTATCTAGAGTGTAAACAGATCAATTTAGTGCCGAGGTGCTTACCGTAGAGTCCTTGCAATGAACTTTCACATACTAAACTATTGTTCACAAACATGTAAACATAATACCCTCTGTGTCAACGATATTTATAGACACTTCATCCTGGAGGTCCTCTTTCCATTTTTCAGTTGTTATGAGTCCAACAAGCCTGCAAAAGCTCTGTAAGTTTGTTGGTATTTTGTACTAATTCTCTTAAACTGTAGTGACAGAGCGACAGAATGTAGGGCAGGACTTGGTTTTATGCATCAGTTGTTGATTGGATAGAGGCAGATCTGAATGCAAGCTTATCATTTGTGGAGGGGCGGGGTCTAAGCAGACTAAATGATGGGAGAAGCCCGGCATACATCACCAGAAAGACGTCTGTCCTTTCACTGGAAGTTATGATATTGATTAAAAATTCTGAGGTAGGGCTGTGCGATTGATTTTTCGATTTTGGCTTCCAAAGATTATGAAAACTAGACAATAGACGTAAAACGGGTATTGTGCCAATCCCGCAATCCGTCCAGCACACCTTTCTTTCCTTCATCATAGCATTGCGCTTTCGTTCCTTCCTAAGGCAAACTTAACATCCAAAGCAGCCGAATCAGTGAGTGTTGTAAAATGCAGTCTACTGTTGCTAAACTGCGGGACGTGCCTGGTATTAAACAGTATCATCGAAAGCGCATTAAGCCGCGAAAGAGATACTGTTCCCTAGGCGGCTCTCTGTGTGTGTGTGCACTCCGAGACGGAGCCGAACCATAGACTGTAAAAACCAAAAAGCTGAACGCGCTTAAGCAACGTATATTACTGTGGGCTTCAGATACTCGCCTAAATGGTCAAATAGCCAACACAAGCATGTTGAAATGCCGTTTTGGAAAGTTTTCTCATAAACACAGTCGGTTATGTCTTAAGTGAGAGAGAAAACATGTGTGTAACATTATAACGGATCCATGCAGATCTAAAAGTGACAGCAGCCTAATAAACCTGCTGCAGTCATTACCGTTAATCAAACAATAAAAGACAAAGATACAATCACTCACTGCTCTTGAATGAATAAACTGTAGTTTTAATAATGATTAGTCTATACTTAATGTATACATATATAGAAAAACAAAATGGCTTCTGCATTTAATTCATGTGTCATATGAAAAATATGGTTATACGGTAACGGTAATTTGGTAACACTGATTTTAAAAGTGGTGACAATTCAACAGATGTTGAAAATCAAGTTGATTAGTCGGAATTCTAGATTTTTCTGTTATAATAATCAAAACGTTACATTATAAAATATTAAAATATATAAATATAATTGTATGGTTTACTATAACATGTAATATTATTTCATATTTATATATAATATTTATTATACAGTACTTTCGACATTACATCTTTTGCATCTGACAGCGTTGAAACACACATTTTGCCAGAAAAAGAAACCCTCTTTTAACAGATTTATCCAAAACAATTCATTGGTTCATGAACTTTTGCAGTGCTGTATCCTGTGTCATCCCAGTACTCATAAATTTGTGACACACAGTATGAGAAAACTTCAATTGCGATGACTGAAGCTGCATTAGTGCAAGAGCAGAAGCA
Source organism: Tiaroga cobitis (assembly GCA_030578255.1). Classification (NCBI taxonomy): domain Eukaryota; kingdom Metazoa; phylum Chordata; class Actinopteri; order Cypriniformes; family Leuciscidae; genus Tiaroga; species Tiaroga cobitis. The sequence goes on from CM060613.1 coordinate 25,394,626, forward strand.
CTCAATTGGTCATAAAAGTGTATTTTACCAATCTGGGCTAGGCTATTTTATGAAGGGTCCAACTACTTAAACACATGTTCAAGCTTAACAGATCAAGACAAGAGTTCAAGGCAAGCACACACAATGTTTAAATAATGTAGGCTACTCAATGTGTATCCAGTGTAACAGCAGCATAACAACAACAAAGCAAAAGGCAGGCGTGTGTTATAAACTAAACAGCTCACATTGGCTACATGGTGAACATAATTGTCGATGTGAAATGCACAATTTTTTTTTTTCAGAAAACAAACTTACCAACTGAAACGTGCAGAGAAATATCAGGGTGCACCGTCCGCTGCAGCAGCCCATTGTGTAGTTAAAGCGAGATAATGGGATCCTAAATATATGAGTCTATGAGCAGAAAGTCCTAAACAAACACAGAGAAGCGCGTCTGTCTCTGTCCGACACAAAGCGGCTCCGTTCCCATTGTTTCCTGCGGCGCTCAGTGAAACGCGCGTGGAGGTGTGAAAGCGCGTCGCGTCGCGAGAGGAGTGTGTGTGACTCGAAGAGTGAGTGAAGTGCGAAGAAAGAGGCAGCAGAAGAAGAACAAGAATAAGGGGTAGACGGGGTAAGAGGGGCGGGGGAGCAGGCAGAGGGGGGTGTATGTAAATCACAATGGCTTGTTCTCTCTCTCTCTCTCTCTCTCTCTCTCTCTCCCTCACACACACACACACACACAGGCCGTGGGTGAATAAACCACAGCCTGTGAGTGTTGTAGTTTCGAAACCTAAAAATGTATAGGAACAATAGGAAAACCTTAAACCAAACAAGAGCTGGTTGTCTGGTTTAAACTGGCCACGGTTGCCCAGCTGATATCCCCGCCTAATCAGCTCAAAAGTGCCCAAAACCCCTCTGAAACCAACCTACTAGGTTGAGGGACAGCCGAAGACCATAGCCATATCTAGAGACCACGTCCTTGCTAAAAAAGAAAGAAAGAAAGAAAGAAAGAAAGAAAGAAAGAAAGAAAGAAAGAAAGAAAGAAAGAAAGAAAGAATAAACCAGCCACAGATGGTCTGCTGGTCTTAGCTGTTATAGCTCCTCATTTAGGGGTCACCTACTCCTCCCAGACAAATTTAGGCCTATTTTTTATTTAAAATGTCGGTTTAAAGGGAATTTGCCAAAGAAGAAACAAATTTATAAATCATAAGAAATTGTCTGTTTTTTTGAAAATGTAAAAATGCAGAAAGTTGTCTGTGATGGGTAGGTACGGGGTAGGGTTAGTGTAAGGGGAGAGAATATACAGTTTGTACAGTATAAAAACCATTATGTCTATGTAAAGTCCACATAAAACATGAAAACAACCGCGCGCACGTGTGTGTGTGTGTGTGTGTGTGTGTGTGTGTTCACGTAGCGGTAGCAAATGCCACAAAAGTCACAGTGTCATACCATTCCCATGAAGATAAAAAAAACTTTTCAGACAAAAGTGAGGAAGAGCACCAGATTAACCAACTCCGTTGAAACCAGCAAAGACCAGCAAATAATTGTTCTTTGCGATTCAGAAAATATACAAATCTAACAAACAAGCAATCCAGCATTAGCACATTCATTTGGTTTATACAACATATTTTTTATATTCGTATTCTGAGATAAAATATGATTTTTAGATGGAAGGAACTAATGTTCGCCTCTTTGAAGTCTATTACCAAATCCAAGGCGCCATCTGCCGGTTGCCTAACAAAACTGCATCCTATAATTTTTTTTTTTTAATGTAAGTTCATGGTGTTATGTATCCCTTAATTGTTCACATTAAAATATGCAACACAATTATCATCATTCAACACTGTAACCTCACCGTTTTTAACCCCCTTATTCTTTGCTGCTTTGAGTGCTGTTGTAGATATGAACTTAAAATGGAAGACTATAGGGCAATGCATTGACAATTTTTTAGAGACATACATTTTTTTTATTGTTATTAATATCAAGTTAGTGTTATTAATACCACTTGTTCTGTGCTAACCCTTGTTTCAGCCGTGACTCGGTCTGTGCTGATCCATTATAGAGAAGCCTTTAAAAGCGGCTCCTTCCTCTGTGAGCGTGAAGCAGAGTGATGAATCTTTTACAGGTTCAGCCTGTATTGCCGTGGAACACTTCACTTCTCATTACATCACTGTAGCCTCTGCTTCCCCTCTTAAAAGCTTCCCTCCTCCCTGACACGCACACACACACACACACACGCTCAAACACAAACTGCTATTAATAGTGTTGTGATATTTTTGGATGAGAGAACTGCAGAGACTGTTCTTTGAAGAATATTTAATTATTTAAATTACAAAGATTATTTTATAATATTAGCAATTTTATGAGACATTTGTGCACTTCATATAATTTTTTTCCCGTTTTTTATTTGTTCACTTGTTTTGTTTTAAGAACATAGTTATTTTGTAAATATTTAATTATAACAGAAAATGATTTAATATTAACAGTGACTATCAATTTGACGAGACATTTGTGCACTTCATTTATTTGTTTGTTTATTATTTTTATTTAATTCCATTTTATTTGTTTATTTTTGTTTTGCTTTGTATTGTTTAAAGAACATTATTGTTTTGTAAATATTTACATTTAATGTACAAATATTATTTAATGATGTTAACAATGACATGCAAAAGGATGAGACCATTTTTAAATGATTTTTGCTTAAGTTTTTTTTGTTTTTGTTTTTGAAGAGCAATGTTATTTTTGTACAAAGATTCTTTAATAATATTATTAATGATTTTCACAATTTGATGAGGGATTTGTGCACATTTATTTATTTATTTATTTATAAATAGTTAATTTGAACGTATAAAGATTATTTAATGTTAACAATGACTTGAAAAATGTAACATTTGTCAACTTGGGATCCTTAGTTGTGATTTATTTCAATTGTGTTTGTTCCTTTCCATTTTTCTGTTTTGGTTTCGTTTCATCTATAGATTTTTATTGGTTCATTTCCATTTTTGTTTGGGTTCGTCCAGATGTTCTGATATGGCTTGTTAGCTTTACTTTTAAACACCTCAACATTGTCTCTGCTGGTCAATGTGGGCAAAACCTGACCCACACAAACACCAGCAACTGAAAGAAGGTCAAACTGGGTATACCTCAGAGACTGATCTGATCTGAATCTGAATCATCACCTCTCTCCAGTTAAAGTGCGTTGATGTGTGCTCCTAAAAGAGGGGTCGTGGCTTTGTATTGTGTACTTTTCAAACAGCAAGACCAAATGCAGACTGACAGGCCAGTTAGCAGACGAGACCTGCGCTATGAGCCAGACATGAATAAAGCCCACAATGAGACTCCAACAAAGACAGAGGAGTATAAAACCCGCCCACACACACACACATACACAAGCACAAGAGCACTCAGAGAAAGTGAGCTCTCATTGATTATTTTGGCGAAGAACAGACCCACAGTCATAAAACAGCTGTGATACAGTAAGTGTTGCCTATACACAGTATACGGGCTATCTTTAAACACAGCCATGTCTATTTTAGTGGATGTTGCCCACATTTGAAAAAGAATAAAATATGATGTGCATTATTTAAAAAAACAGGAGAAATAGGCCTACATCACGATAGCAATTTGCTTCAGAAAACAAGCCCATTGCTCATCTTATCCAGTACTTACTTTACTGAGTGTTCTGTAATTAGTTTGAAACATTTATGTAAAGTGTGACAGCTATTATTTGATTAAAACTATTGAGTTCTACAGTGCACATTACAAAAAAGTAGTAGACAGTCTAATGGAGGCAGGACAATACAAAAGGCCTACTTTAATTGTATTAATCCCAGAGGGGCAATTTAGCGCAGGCAAACAGAACACTGAAACAGACACTGAGACACAGACGTGGAGACCTAAAAAGCATTTGGTAAATTAAAAGAGTAGTACATCTTATAAAACATGCAGTGTAATGTACACTGAGGTATTAATATGTAATATTCAATGCAATCTTGAACCCACACTTCAGAATCTTGTCGGGAGTAGGTCATCATTTTTGCCTAGTTTTATGAGTATGAATTCGGACATACTTTTTTTGTCACATATCATTTTTAGGGAAGTATGCAATTTTGGATGCAGCCTAAACAATTTATAAATGAGTCATTGAATGATTCGTTCAACCACTTTGTTCAAAACACAGAATTACTAAGGAACAAAATACTGCTACTGGTGTTGCAAATGTTCTGATGTGTCTTTGTTTGGAACTGTTTTCTTTGATAAAGCTAGTAATATTTTATCTAAAATGTAAGCTATTCAGCATTAACTTATTTTTTTTTATCAAACTGTTGTATAAAAGTAGCTAATGTCACACAATTGTGCTGCCTTCGACTCCAGTAACTTCTTAGAAACAGCCCAAGCCATCGCTGCTCATTCTAACGGGACGTTTTAAGTATTCAGTTTGACGTATTATATAGGATATGGGGTAAGTTGTCACAATGGGAACCATTTATGAAGCACCAAAAAAGCATGATGCAACAAAAATGTGTAACGTACAAGTGTAAGAGTAACATACAAAAAGTCAAACAATTGGTTTAAACAACAGAACAGATATATATAGGCCTATTATAAATAATGAATATTATATTAGGCTTATTACAAAATGAAATAGGCTTTGTGTGTGAGCAATCTGATATTTATTAAACAAAGTTCAGCCTTTAGGTTAAAATACCTTCATTAGTTGGATTTTGACAAAATGTTTATATATATATATATATATATATATATATATATATATATATATATATATATATATATATATATATATATATATATATATATATAGCCTATATACATATAGCCTATATACAACAGCTAGAAAAATATCATAGCCTACTGTAATTTTAGTTTGGAGATTAAAGTTATTGATTGGCCATGGAATAATATATATATATATATATAATTGCGACTTTTTTTCCTTCAGAATTGAGAGATATAAAATTGGAATTGGTAAAAAAGAGTCAGAATTGTGAGACAAAGTCGCAAACGCGAGGAAAAAAAGGGCAGAATTGTGAGATATAAAGTGACAATTGCCTTTTTTATTTTCTATTCCATGGCAAAAACAAGCCATAGAAACCAACATACAAAACCACTGCAAGAGAAATGTAATTTCTGTAACTAGACTTGCAACGCCAAACCTTAGCTGTATAAAACCACTCCCCTATATGTAAAATCAATATATAAATCTTAAATCTAAATCGTAGGCTATTTCAAATGATAAGGAAACCTGTTCAAATGTAGGAGGAGTGTTTTTCTCTCTCGCTAAATCTCTCAGAAGTGTGCCGGTTAATTCTCGATTGGGCGGCCCAACACGATGAATAGCGTGATTTCCCCATTGGGTGGCGCTGATCGGGCTCGCGAAGATGGAGGGATGAGTCTCATCATCATCACATGGTCCATCCATATGCCCGGAGAAAGTGAGCGATCATCGCAGTCTCTGCGCTCTCGAAACTCAATCAGAGAGTAGGCGGAAGTGTACAGCAGATGAACTGAGTGCAGAAGAGCAGCCATGATAGCGAGCCTGAGCCTGCAGCTGTGTTCGCTGGAGGAGAGCTGAGGAGTAGAAGTATCTTCTCTTCTCCTCTCTCTCTCTCTCTCTCTCTCTCTCTCTCTCTCTCTCTCTCTCTCTCTCTCTCTTCTCTTCTCGCTGAGGATGGCAGGGATGCTGCGCGCCGCATCACTCTCTCCGGCTCTGTGAAACAAACGCACGGTAAGCGCGCTTCATCTTTCCCTCACTGACCCTGTCATTACACGTCGAACTTTGAGGGGGGTTTGTCCGTCGTTTGGACGCGTTTTAAGTGTTTGGCTTGGTGGGTTGTTGAGCAGAAGTTTACGAGACTCTTATTATGTTTGTCACTTTATATAACTAACGTTCTGTATAGCCTAGTTTGGGTTCAGTCACTAGACATTTCACAGACTGTATGTCAGTTTAAGGCTGAGCTGAGGTCTGCTTCTGGAGACTCGAGATCATTGAATGGAATTTCTGAGCTCATATCGATGTTCTTATTGATTCTGTATTTTCTTGAGAGATACAGGGGAAGTGATGAAGGGGAAGATACTGAGAGTAAATTAATAAGGTAAAGATGGTTTAAAGTGTGTCCTCTTGAATGAGTGTTCAGGGTGAAATTCTGCTCTTGTTTTTCTAATATATATATAAACTACCAAAAAGTACCATGGTAAAACCTATTTTGTGTGGATATATGCCATGGTTCTATCAAGGTTTTTTGGTGGGACTACCATATGGACTACCATAATTTATTGGATATGCCCCATTGGTTTTTCGGGTGTACCATTTGTTTTCTGCGAATGTGTACCATGGTTCTTCCATGGTTTTTTTTGGACATTTTTTGGGTATTTGCACGGTTTTATGTATATTTACCATGGTAATGTCATCTACTACCATCCCTTAAAAAAAAAAAGTACTGTGACGGCATGGTAGGCTACAGCGATGGTAAAACTATAGTGCTTTGAAATATTTATATTAACTAATAATATTTGATATGGTACTCCATAGTAATTAGAATACAAAACATGTCCAAAATACCACGGTAATACCATAGTACATATTCAAAAACCCTGTTAGTACCATTCTGTTTTTTTTTTGTAGGTATAATGTATTTTTGGACAAATATGATACTGAATATGGTCATCTTCTAGTAGAATGGTATATGCAGTATCTGTATTAGTATCTGATGGCATTACTATACTGTCAACTGTTGTGGTTTGATGTACTTAGTATTTTTACAGTGTGTTTAGTTAATTTCTTTGCACCTGTGATGAAGTTGCTCTTTTCCTAGTGTCTTCATTCTGAGAGCGGAATTAAGGGTGTGTGATCCCTAAGTGTTCAGTTATTCCAGACCCAGCGGGACAGACTTTATTTAAGCAAGAAAGTGACTTAACACCAAGAGCTTATGCCCCCCACCCCCCTCCCAGCGCACGCTGACCGAGAAACTGCAAGAGTCTGTCCAATACAGTGAATATGGATGAATGAAATCCTCTTATACTCCAGCTCAAACTCACTGTGTGTGAGTGTTTGAGAGAGATATGCTCTCTACTGAGGGTTTACTGACTGATGAACTGCACCTTATAGTGAAAATTAAAGCAGCAACATTTCGAGTCATCAGTAGAAAAAAATATTTGTGTCTGATAAAGAAGTTCTATTGTTGTTAATTGGTTGAAAAAAAAAGTTAGTCTAAAGCGCTAGGACAGAAATCAACCGTTCACATCCACAGTTTGGGCAGTTCATGAAGTCTTTCAATTGAAAATGTTGTTATCATGTACCCACCCTCATGTCACTCAAAACAAAGATTTATTATCAAAACGTCAAACATTGATGGCTTTCAAGTTCACCTGCACTTTTGCATTATTAAAGAAATAATAATTTCTCATGTAATACTAAGTAATATAATTAAATATTAATATATTTAACATGATTCAATATCATTATATTTATTACTATTATTATTGATATTTCACAATATTTTTTATTTATTTAATAAAGCAAAATTACAGTTGAACAGATTATTGATTAATATTAATTAATATTACTGATTATTTATTTATTATTATTATTATTATTATTATTATATCAGGTCAGGATTTTAACCCAGGCTACCTTGCTCTCCGATCAAAAACTAGACAAACATGTAAAAAAAAATTAAGCTGCACGTTATAAACCCTTTTTTCCCCTTTGTTTATGTTTTTGCCGTGCATAGGGCACCATGTGAACCAGCACTGCCACTCGCACAACCTCCAAAAAAAAATTTTTTTGAAAAAGGTGCATGAAAGCCCCTGTACAAATCCAGACCCCTCTTTCGCACATATGCAATTAAGCCCACATGTAAAATAAACCGCAAACACTATCAAGACATTCAAAATGGCCCTTTAAGGCCCACCAGCAGCTTTCTTCTGTTCCGTTGCTTGACTCTTTATATATTAAACATGCCACATCCTTACAGACAGGCTACAGTGCATGGCTGCATTTTTAACCACATGACCAACCTCGTCTGTGTTGTGTGACGTGACAGACCGCTGACATGCTGTCGAGAAGGATGCAAAACCTGCTCTCTCTGGGTTAAACTAAAGGTGCACGAATGGGTCAGTTTGTACTCGCGTTATGTGTAGGCGCTGTGGGTTTAATATGCACGCCGTGCACTCTTGCCACTGCTGATGTCAAAGTAGATTCAGGATCAAGTAACACTCGTAAGCTTCTGTATCTTAAGACAGATATGAGCTGAAGTGAGAGAGAGAGAGAGACAGGGAGGGTAAAATGAGCAGTCCCTATGGATTGGAGTGGAATATGTGTGACGGTGGATGGAGGGAGGGTTTAGGGCACCAGACGCACTGAAAATCCCTTAATAATTAACACTACGCATTGCAAGAGGAGGGGCACAAAACGAATGGAAACCCGCTGTGTACGTGACAGTTACGCAGGGTGGTCAACATGTTATCTGGAACGGATGAACTGTACTGAGAAGTGTTGGGGATCTCCCAAAATGAATGAAACATGAAGCTCTTCTTTAAGGTTCTTCAGTGTGTCACCTTAAAGGGATAGTTCCCCAAAAAATGAAAACGTCTCGGTTACGTATGTAACCCTAGTTCCCTGATAGGGAACGAGACGCTGCGTCAAACGCTGCGGGAACGCCCCTGCGTTGTGCGTCATGAAGCACGTATGGAATCAGCCCAATGGAGAGATGAAACGTCATAGGCGGGTGACGTCATCGACCAGGAAACTATAAAGCACCCCAAAAACACAAGCGCATTAGCTTCTGATAGGCTTGAAGGAAGCGCTAACGGGAGTGCCGGGAGTATGGCGGAGCGACGCAGCGTCTCGTTCCCTATCAGGGAACTAGGGTTACATACGTAACCGAGACGTTCCCTTTCAAGGGAACTTCGAGCTGCGTCAAACGCTGCGGGAACGCGAATACCCACGTCGCCATAGGACCAAATGACCGTCATGTGAGACTAGCGCACAGAGGACGAGAGCACCTGTGCCCCAGGGGTAGAGCTTAAGTCTAGGTCATAGAACTTAATAAAAGTATGCGGTGAAGACCATCCAGCCGCATCACAAACATCACTCAGGGAAATCCCCGACAAAAGAGCTTTAGAAGCAGCCATACTCCTGGTAGAGTGAGCTCGGACAACCAAAGGTGAAGGCTGGCCAGCCGACTCATAAGCAAGTGAGATAGCCTCGACCACCCACTTGCTCATTCTCTGTTTAGACGCAGGACACCCTTTCTTGGGTGGCCCGAAACATACAAATAGTTGTTCTGATTTCCTCCACAGGGCAGCTCTGTGGACATAAGCGTCTAATGCCCTAACAGGGCAGAGTGAATTAAGTTTCTCCTGGTCCGATGACATAAATGGAGGAGGACAGAAAGCCTGCAGAACCGTAGGTCTAACGATATTAGTAGGAACCTTAGGAACATAACCTGGTCTAGGATGCAGAAAAGCTTTAACCATGCCAGGTGCAAATTCCAGGCACGAGGGTGAAACCGACAGAGCCTGCAAATCTCCGATTCTTTTTAGTGAAGAGATAGCAAGCAAAAAGATAGTCTTAAAAGTGAGAAACTTCTCGGGAACTTCTTCGATAGGTTCAAAAGGAGCTAGGGAAAGACCTTCTAATACAACGGCCAGATCCCAAGTCGGCACCCTCGTACGAACTGCTGGCCTCAGCCTCAAAGTGCCACGGAGGAAACGAGTTATAAGCGGGTGTCTCCCAAGAGAAACTCCACTGAAAGGGACGTGGTAAGCAGCTAGTGCCGCCACATACACCTTTAGTGTGGAGGGGGATAACCCTGTGGAGAAGCGCTCCTGCAGGAATTCCAGCACTGCACCCACTGGGCAGTTAACTGGGTCCTGCAGGTGTTCTCCACACCAAGAAGTGAAAAGTTTCCACTTCAAGGCATAAAGCTTCCTCGTGGATGGAGCTCTGGAGTTAAGAATGGTCTCAACAACCTCGGTTGAGAGACCGGAGTCTATGAGCTGGGCCCCCTCAGAGGCCAAGCCCACAGTTTCCACAATTCTGGGCGGGGGTGAAGTATCGTGCCCCCCGCCTGGGAGAGTAGATCCCTCCTGACCGGGAGCTCCAAAGGAGAACCGTCCAGGAGAGAAATCAGGTCCGCAAACCATACTCGGGCCGGCCAGAACGGGGCTACTAGTAGTAGACTGACCCCGTCCCGGCGGACCCTCTCCAGAACTCCTGGTAACAGAGCAATCGGGGGAAAGGCGTACAGACGTGACCTCGGCCACGGCTGCACCATAGCGTCCAACCCCAGGGGGGCTGGATGACTGATGGAGAACCACAGATGACAATGCGTGGTCTCCCTGGAAGCGAATAGGTCCACCTCGGCGCGACCGAAACTCAACCAAAGGAGCTCCACCACCTCGGGGTGGAGTCTCCATTCCCCTGGCCTCGGCCCCTGCCTCGACAGGGAGTCTGCTACCACATTCAAATACCCAGGGAGATACATTGCTCTCAGAGATAGTAGCTTCCCTTGGGACCACAGGAGGACCTGACGGGCCAACTTGTAAAGCCGGCGAGACCGCAGGCCCCCCTGATGATTTATATAAGAGACCACCGACGTGTTGTCTGATTGAACTAACACATGATGGCCTCTCAGGTCTGTTAGGAAGTGTTTCAGAGCCTGAAACACGGCCAACATCTCTAGACAATTTATGTGCCACGATAGATGATGATCCTGCCACAGACCTTGGGCTGGGCGACCACTCATGACCGCCCCCCACCCTGTGAGGGAAGCATCCGTCGTTAGCGTTATGCGACGACAAAGAGCCCCCAGCACAGGACCTTTGGATAGGAACCAAGTTTCTCTCCACATGACCAGAGCACGAAGGCAGCGCCGCGTGACTTTGAACGTGCGGAGCGGATTTCCCCTCGGGGAGAATCCCTTGGTCCTGAGCCACCACTGTAGCGGTCTCATGTACAACAGGCCGCAAGGTATAACGTTGGACGCTGCTGCCATCAGACCCAACAGTCTCTGAAACTGCTTGACAGTGAGTAGCTGGCCTAGCTTCACTTGTTTCACAGCTGAGAGAATCGAAGCGATGCGGGTCGGAGAGAGTCGCGCCCGCATCGAGACCGAATCCCAAACAACACCCAGAAAAGTGGTCTTCTGGGAAGGAGATAATACACTTTTCTTTGCGTTCAGCCTCAACCCCAACTTTCTGATATGAGCGAGGACGACATCTCGATGCCGAACCGCCATCTGCTCGGTCTGAGCTAAAATCAACCAATCGTCGATGTAATTGAGAATCCGAATGCCCTGAAGCCTCAGAGGCACTAGTGCTGCATCCATGCATTTCGTGAAAGTGCGGGGAGATAAAGCTAGGCCAAACGGAAGAACCCTGTACTGGTACGCCTCGCCCCCGAAGGCGAACCTCAGGAACTTCCTGTGTTGTGGAAGGATGGACACATGGAAGTATGCGTCCTTCAGATCTATCGTGACAAACCAGTCCTCGGACCTGATTTGAGACACGATCTGCTTGATAGTGAGCATCTTGAATTTTAGCTTCCCTACCGAGCGATTCAATATGCGCAGGTCTAAAATTGGACGCAACCCCCCATCCTTCTTTGGAACGATGAAATATCGGCTGTAATAACCTGACTCCAAACTGGGAGGAGGAACCCGTTCTATAGCCTCCTTTTGAAGGAGCGTTTTCACCTCTTGTTCCAATACCAGAGCCTGCTCGGGGCCCACCACTGTGTGCAGAACCCCTCTGAATTTTGGTGGACGACACCTGAACTGGATAGCATAACCCTTTTCTACTGTCTGCAGGACCCAATGAGATATTTTTGGAAGGCTTTTCCACTCTGCCAGAAATTCTACTAAGGGTACCAGCCTCTCGAGACTGGCCTCTGGTGTAACTTGAGCAGCAGACGCAGCGCCCTGTAACGGCGCACCGGCAGGGAACAACTGGTCTGACAGCTCTGAGACCCTCCTCAGAGGGAGCGAGCGTCCCTCGGGAAAGCGCTCGCTGGGATCGTCTGTGCCCCGGCATAAAGGCGGGGTTGGCAGAACGAGCCCCTGAGGGCACCGAGGAGGAATGGGCACCGTAAAAAGAGGTGAACACCTTTCCGCCTCGGTGGGGACCACCCTCAGTATCCTGAACGCCTTGGCGTCAGGACTTCTCCTTAGCCGACGCCTTCTTAGCCAATATAACTGTCCTCAGATCAGTTCTACTGGTAGAAGGCTTCGGCTGAGAGTGTCGCGGCTGAGCCCACTGTCCAGCAGGGGGAGCACGAGACGCGACACTCTGCCTCTGCTGCGCTCTATGTGATGAGCTCATAGACGGCCGGGGCTGCTCCCGCCCAGCAGCCCCAGGGACATGAACTTTAAGGGGAAGAAACTTTTTAAAAGCTGCAGTTTGTTTCTTTTCTTCTTGGAATTTATCGATAACTGAATTCACAGCATCACCAAACAACCCCATGGGAGAAAGAGGAGCATCTAAAAGAAAAGCTTTTTCTCTCTCTTTAATATTAGTCTGATTTAACCACAAATGTCTTTCTGCGGCCACCAGAGCTGCCATAGAACGACCCATTAATTTGGCCGATTCTCTGGTGGCACGCAGAGATAAATCAGCAGCCTGACGCAGTTCTCGAACTACGTCAGTACTGACCTCCTCACTCTCATTCATGTCCCTTAGCAGATCAGCCTGGTATGCCTGCAAGATTGACATAGTATGCAGACATGACGCAGCCTGACCTGCTGCCGAATATGCTTTACCCACCAAAGCCGAAGTGTTTCTTAAAGGCTTGGTGGGTAATGCCGGTGCCTTAAAAGATGATGCTGCTTCGGGGGAGAGATGGCTCGCAAGCGTCTCTTCCACACGAGGCAAAGCACCATAACCATGAGCCTTGGCTCCCATAATATTAGCGTATGTTGAAGTCTGGGGACTAAACACTCTATATGACACCGGTTTTCTCCATGATTTCGACACCTCGGTGTGGAGATCATGGAAAAACGGCAGGCACCGGCGTGGAGGCTGCACACGTGACGGCAAAAATCTCTCATCCAACTTTGATTTAGAAACAGACTCCTGTCTAGTCACTGGCCATTCAATATTAAGTTTTTCAACAGCTCTTGTTAACACCTCCATAAGCTCATCACTCTCGGGAGTGTGGGGTGGCGAATCCTCCACATCTCCCTCAACACTAACAACATCAAGTTCCTCAGAACTGGATAGCTGCAGCATTGGTGCCTCAGCCTGAGCGGAAGAAACCGCAGTGCGTGCTTCCGAACCCGGGACTGAGGCACTGGATCTCACAGGTGAAGGGAGAGATAAGGCAGAGCCCGTCTCAAACCCCGCTGTGAGATCCATCTGCGATCCCCACGATAAGCGCCGCCGCTCTGCCTCGGCAGAAGCGGGACCCGAACCGCGGGGAGCGCGCACCGAACCGCTCTCCTCAAAGAGCGATCGGCGGGAGCGGAGCGTCCTTAACGGCAAACGCTCGCAATGCTCACAGTCTGCTCCCTCGAGAGCAAACTGGGCATGCTGAACTCCCAAACAAACAACACAAAGATCATGTGTATCCCCGCTCGTTAAATAACGCGAGCAGGGAGGAACACACTTTCTAAACTGCTGTTCGTCCGCCATAATCTCTCAATATATATATATGATAAATTGTTTGTGTGGTGCAGGGTATGTAAGACAGACAATATCACACAGGGACAGATTCACATGTAGCGCGACTGAAAGCACAGAAGCTAATGCGCTTGTGTTTTTGGGGTGCTTTATAGTTTCCTGGTCGATGACGTCACCCGCCTATGACGTTTCATCTCTCCATTGGGCTGATTCCATACGTGCTTCATGACGCACAACGCAGGGGCGTTCCCGCAGCGTTTGACGCAGCTCGAAGTTCCCTTGAAAGGGAACCTCATGTCGTTCCAAACCTGTATGACAACATCAAAGTTCACCTCATCTGTTTGGTTATGAACATTCTTCGACATCTCTTATTTTTGTTCCACAGAACAGGTTTTTGGGTGAACTATTCCTTGAACTAACCCTTATCTAAGACTCAACCCTTAACTACACTGTTGAGTTTGAGGGGTGTTCAACGTCCGAAGGCTCCTTGTAGTGTAAAAATATTCAGAACCAAAAACTGTACTTTTAAAGAATATGTCAGCTGTTTCTGAGTCTGAAACAACACTGAGACAGTTTTCAAAATATCTTCTTTCATGGAGATTTGACATTACAGGGCAGTCACTGTTATTTTAGTACCATTGAGATACTATTATAGTTTTTAAAAAATATTTGTAATTAGTTTTTTACTCTTGTACTTTCCGTTTTCATTTTAAATTTAGATTAAATTTTTGTCATTTTGTTGTTTTTGTCATTTTTAATTGTTATAGTTTAAAAAAATATATATATGTTTGTAGTTTTAATTAATTATTAAATATTGATTATTTCAGTTTTTGGTTAAGATATTTTAGTACATCCACTACATCATGTTAAATTAAATGAAAATGTGAAATGTTGCTTTGGCAACTAGCTGAAAAAAAAGGGGAAAAAATGTTTTTATTTCAGCTAATGTTTATTCATTTTAAGTAACAATTTTTTTTTTCGGTTTTGGTTTTATTGATAACCCTGGGGTGAATAAATGATGTCATATTTTTAAACACTCTAAAAATATTTAGGAGACCATAACCATAACTTAAATAAATGCATGGTTGCAATTTATTTACTTAATTAAACATTTTAAGTTACAAACATTTGACATAATAATGTTGATCATTACATTAACGTAATATTGTGTGTAATTTAAACTCAAATTTCTGCGTTAATTGAATTCTTTAAAAATTAAGTTGCAGTAACTTAAGGAAATTGTCTTGATAACTTTGGAAACTTGGCAGATAGGACTGGATCAGGAGAATAAATGTTGAAATTAAGTGTTATTTTATGTGCTTTTCAGTGAAGGGAAAAACCTGCTAGTGTTTATTGCTGTTATGTTTGACATATAAAAGCGTTTCTGTCTAAGGCGGTTATGCTATTAATAATTTAGAACCCTTTTATGCTGAAATAGTTCTTTGTGTTTGGGTTTATGCTCAACATTAAATCAAAATTGACCATATTTACCTTCATGCACACTTCTGGTTTTATTGGGAATAACTCATTATGCCATCGCTTGTCATCATGAATGTAGACCTGGAAGTAAATGTGTTGAATGATGACAATTTACTCTTGTTTTCATAAAACCTAAAAAGCAGGTTTCTAATCAGCACCAAAAAAAGGCTTCCACAGCCAAAGAACCCTTATTTGCTGCCATTTAGAATCGATTTTTCATAAGAGTCCATTGGTTTCTGGGTTTTTAGAGCACCAGTACACAGATGGTTTTCTTTCTGAAACTTTTTGAAAAACTTCTCCCGTGGTGTCAGGCTGCAAATCCCTTTCTGAACCTTTACTTTTAAGAGTGCAACCGTGTTATTATTCACACCTGAACAGGAGAATGACCTGCGTGCGTTTGGTTCACAGACATCATCTTCTGTCTGAGAGGCGATGACCCGAGGAACAGCCCTCTCATTTCTCTCTTTCCACCGTGGATGACAGAAAGTGAGATTCATGTTGCTATTCCTCTCATCCAGGCAGACAGGAACCCCCTCGCTCTCTATTTCTCATCACTGACTATCATATGGTCAGGAAATAGGAGTGGGCTGCACCAAACTCAATAGGCATTTAAGCACTTAGGAGTATTTCGGGGCCTGTTGTGATACCCATTAGACTAACAGGCTTCATCCATAACACTACACAATATTGATTCATTTCCTCAGGGCGAAGGGCATAATAGCCTTTATCTATTTTCACTCCTTATCACCCTTGTTGCCTAATCACTTTGACTGTTCGCTGCCATTAAGGTGCTTAAAATGCCAACCCCATAATCTCCAAAGGGTTGCAAAAATCTGTCAATAACGGGATAAAGCATTCGTGTCAATAGAATGGCGTGAATTTGACATTGGTGTGATGTAACCGCGACATGGATTTAGTTTAGTAACATTTCGTGGAAGAGGTCAACGCAGCCGCCGGTGTGCGATAAGCATTGATAGTTCCTACTACTGAAGTATGTGTGTTGTTGTGGTGCTCCGTAATATGAATATTAAAGGGGACATATCATGAAAATCTGACTTTGACCGTGTTTGAGTGCTATAATCGTGTCCCCGGTGCATCTACCAACCCAGAAAACGTGAAAAGTGGCAACCCAGTAACTTTGATTTGGTAAGCTTTTCTCTGCAAGCACGTCAAAAAATAAGACGGTCTTCTGACGTAGGAAGGGGATCTTAATCTAATATTACCGCCCCTTAATCTGCACGTTTCCACCCACGGCGCCGCCATTTGGTTTTTAAGTGACAACAGTGTAACCAGTTCTAACGCAATAGCAAAAGTTGGAGCAAAGCATGCAAACTGTTCTGTCGTTCCGTCTGCGCAGCCAATAAAGGTACACACAAAAAAAAGTGTCCATTTTAACATTGCTCTAAAAAATGATCTGGGGGTATATTGAGCTGAAACTTCACAGACACATTCTGGGGACACCATAGATTTATATTACATCTTGTGAAAAGGGGCATATGTCACTAGAAGAGGAAACGGTGGGGCTGTGTAGAGAGAGAGAGGACACGTACAGATGGTTTTCTCCAGTCCAAGTGAAGGAACTTGTGTATGTGGTCGCGGCTAATGCGTATTGACCTATTTTTCTGAGGGTGGTCTGAGATCAGCTTTCCATGTCTCTTTTGGCCCACGCTGAGTCCTGGTTTGTAGTCGGTGTTGCTCACTAGTAGTTCACAACAGGAAAAGTGCAGCATGTGTGTGAGCTGCAGAGCATCCGTCTAGAAAACACAGCCACAGATCTGAGAGAGAGCTAAAAACTGAAAGAGGTGAAGAGATTTTGGTGGTTGTGGAACATGGGTGACAAGGCCAAGAACTTGTTCTCAACTGATTTTGCTTCAGGGCTGAGAATTATACTGGATATCAAGTACAAAATGTTACTTCACACAAGTATGCAGATGAAAATGTTTGGCCAATATATTGCAAAAGCCTATTTTTGTGTTGCTGTGGTGGCAACAAATCTCAGCACTCTAGGGGGCGCTAGGGGACACATTGACATTTAGGGTCCAGATTTTCTAAACAAGGCGAATTACCATGAGAGCATAATCCCACAAAAACGCTGATGGGAGTGGAAAGTTCTGCGCGTGATCTACTGACGACACACAAATTAAAGAACACAGACACAGCCGGATCATTTCCATAATGACCAACACAATCTACCAAGAGCAACGCAAATAAGCATCTGGTTTAAGACATGCTATTTTGGGCGTTAAATAATGGCGCAAATAACAGTAAATTGACGAGCTCAAACCTTAGTAAATCACCTTGCATGATTCATTTGAATACTCTCCTCCCGCAAATTTTGTGTCTGAAAGGGAAAGTGTTTTTGCAGAAGAACGTTATGCTTCGGTTCTGCGGATGAATATAGATAATG
The DNA here is from genome assembly GCA_030578255.1 of Tiaroga cobitis. Classification (NCBI taxonomy): domain Eukaryota; kingdom Metazoa; phylum Chordata; class Actinopteri; order Cypriniformes; family Leuciscidae; genus Tiaroga; species Tiaroga cobitis. Next base: position 25,412,126 of record CM060613.1, read on the forward strand.
CTTTACAATGAACTCTGTTAGAGAGCTACATATGGCAATTCATCTGTTCAATAATATAGCTTACTCGCCTGGTGAGTTTTACAAACGCATCTCGCATCACTTTCACAACTTTTCAAATGCCTCAGTTCTCGCCATCTCCAAAAAGCCAAGCCAATGTTGATTCTGGTTTTATTACGAGCTCTGCTGTGGTCTCTTTTTACCAGCAGGCTCTCCTCTGTTCAGCGTTTGTTTAAAACTGATGATTCCCCGGAGGTTTGGAGATTCAGCTGATCCATGTCAATCTTTCTCGCTCATTGTGACAAATAACTGTGACACTCTCACACCATATATGCGTCAAAGTAGCCGGAGCAACTTTCCTCTATATACGGATATGACGAGACACACACAGGAGTGACGGGTCTAAAATATAAACACTTAGAATAGGCTTACCACAGTGACTCGGGGTAAGACAAAACCCGTTTTGGAAAAAGGATTGATGAAAAAAAAGTTGCTGCCTTAAATATTTAAGTACAATCAATGTATGTTTGAGTCATTTCAACTTAAATGACATTAAACTGACTTTAACTTGTTGAATCTTGTATAACTTATAAAAAAAGTTGAAAATTGCTTTAACTTATTTTGATGAGTTAAAGCAATGTTAAAACATATTACAGTGTATTGTAAAACAATAATTTCATTCATTTGATCAAATATACCATCAATACAGATGCTGTTTTTTTCACTGGCATTGACTCGCCCCCAAAGACAATTTCCTACTCATAATAATTACGACTTTGCAGTGATGTTTATGTGTTGTTCAACTCATAAATACGATCTTTCTGACATGACTTGAATGTGCCATAACTAACTTGCACAGCAAGACTTTCTTCAAACTGTTGCTGTGCCATGACAGAACCTGAAAGAAAAAAACTGACCATACGTCACCGCTCCTTTAATACCTTTAGTAACCATTGCAGAAAATAACTTTTTGCTACTGTTCCCATTAAGTTATGAAAACATTATTTGTGAATTTTCTCTGAATGTTCAAAACGACCAGCTTTTTAAATGTTTTAAAAAACGTTTTTTTCTTGGTAATTGGAACGTTAATGTAACATTCCATTTCATCATTTTGCAAATGTAATTGAATTGTTACTTTTGAATGTTCTCTAAATGTTCTGAAGTATCCACATTTATAAAGTGTTAGATGAAAAGACACTCCAAGAACGATGCATAAATAATGTTTTGGTGCTAACATTTTGAGAACATTATTATACGTTTGAATGAAGATTTGTTGAGAACCTTGCCAGAACATTAGCGAAAGTTCTGAGAAACATTCCCTGTTAGTTGAGTGTCTGCGTTATAAATTGTGGTCTAACATATTTTGTTATGCAGTGACATTAACATGTATACAATGACCGTTTGCATCCACATTGACATTGTGTAGAGAATGTTACAGGCCTTACATTGCGCAAAAAGACATCTTCCCTACACATATGTCAGTTTCTGAAGACACAACAGTCTATTACTGAGATGTTCCGCTCACCAATGTGTGCAAAAACAACAGGATGTATGAAAACAGACTATGAACAGACTGTTAAATGCAGTTGAATGGAACCATGGAGACCGAGATCAAGACATTACATTGTTTATTTATAGTTTATTTACAATCACATAATCTCTGTGCCGTTGCCCTGGCAAACGGCAACATCCATCCTTATCAAAACAACACCTACACGTTGTTGCGAGTCGCAACAGTCTGCAGTTTGCCAGGAGGTGAAAGAGTGAGACGGTGTGAGGTAGGAAATCAGTTGTGGTAGTTCAAAGAAGCTGCGGTCTTACAAATGAAGAGCATGGAGGAACGCGCTCACACACACACACACACACCCTTGCTGCGCTGTCCCCTTTTACCAGTGTGTCATGAAGCAACTGCAGACACCAGTGCAAGTCTATTTTTAGTAAGTGCCTGCAAGACGTAAGCACATATGTTAAAATGCTGCTCAGCTGTGTAGCGCTGTTAGCTGTGCATGGCTATCTTTTGCTCAAGATTTTGAATGGTAATAGGAATATGTTGTTTGAAATGTGCCTATTTTTATGCACTTGCAGAATGTGCAGACTGGAGGGTCTATGTTAGTCGTTCTGCTAGTGTGTGATGCTGAGGACACTTTTCATGAATACTGTACAATTTGTTGTCCTGTTACTTTAAACTAAAGCATTAAATACTATATATATTTTTTTTTTGTAATAACTATTAAATATGGTAGGGTAACTACAGTCTAACACTGTAGTACACGTAAACTGTAGTTTTAGATATAATATGCAGTGTTGACTGCATTCATCGAGCTCAAAAATTCAACAATGTAATCAAGTCATTAAAATAAAAATGATCAATTAAATATTTGTCTTTATTTTATTGGGAAATATACGTTTATTAATAACTATAATACAGCATTTGGTCCCAAATTAGCTAGCCCCCTCTGAGTGACATGTTGATCGGTTAATCAACTCTGTTACGGACTCATCCTGCCATAGGATCCATTTCATTTTAATGCGGAGATTCAAATTGTATTCCAAGTCCCAGATTTTAGAAATGAATAGAAAATCAAACAGCTCATAAAATATTTAGCTTGACCTCCTGAAGTTGACAATCCGTGTCATTTCATAGTGGCCAAGCACGTTTTTAAGCATCCTCTTTATTTGTCAGTTTTGAGACATGTTTTACACCCTATTCGTAGAATGAGCCTAATATAGCAGCAAGGTATTAGACTCTCAAAGAAGCTCTTTCATTCCCTAGTATAGCAGGTGAGGCTTTTACTAAAGTCATTGGAGGATGAGAGGGCTCTATTTCTGGAGTTTTCTTTGTTGAATTAATTTTGTTTATTTATGCATGCACCTCCACATGAAAGCATCCCGCGGTCCCTAGTGGAACTGATGAGTTGTGGAATGAGAGGCGTTTTATCTCTCTCTCTCTCTCTCTCTCTCTCGCTCTCTCTCTCTCTCTCTCTCTCTCTCTCTCTCTCTCTCTCTCTCTCTCTCTCTGTCTGATTCACTTCTCTCACTTCTTCTGTTCTTTGGACCCGTTTTTCCTTTTTTCCGTCTTCCTTTGCTGATGAATGGAAAGGTCACTAAAGCGTTCATTCCCAGTGTGGTTGTGTTTTATTGAACGTGATGAATAGATTTGTGTCGTATCGATTCCTCTGATCAATAGGTAGAGTGTTCTGAGAACTACAGAGGACTCTAATGATTGTTAGTAACCCAATTAGCTGCAAAAACCAGATTATGAATTATTCATGCCGTTATGCTTGCCTGCCATATCAAAAATAAACTAAACATTATTATCAAACTGATTAGTGGTGAGCAAGTTCAATGAATGTCAGTTTTCATTATTAGTTTCATGACTTAGAACGACCTTCATCATTTTTTGAGCTATACAGCAATTTCTGTCTGTCCAATTAGTGAGTTTACACAAAGTCCCTTTAAAGGGATAGTTCATCCAAAAATGAAAATTCTGTCATTAATGACTCACCCTCATGCAATTCCAAACCTGCAAGACTTTCGATCATCTTCAGAACACAAATGAAGATCTTTTTAATGAAATCTGAGAGCTTTCTGTCCCTCCATTGACAGATACACAACTACCCCTTTCAAGCATCCTCTAACTTGGCCTTTTTAGGGGGCTTTCCTCTCAGGGCGAATGAGAGGATGCTTGATTGCGCTCGATCGGCCCAAAGTTCGGCATCCGACCAGCACGGAAGGTCTTTACGTGTTACTGTCTTTTCTTTTAATAAGTATTTTTTATTAAATGCAATACATTTTCTCATATGTATTCTCTCGTTATTTCATCTGACTCCATAAATGAAAAGGTTTTTTAATGATATCTGTGCATCATTAAATATAAGCGAATGTTTGAATATTCCTTTTAATGAGAATAATGTCAGAGTCTGTTGGAACAAAATCAAATGTTTACAATTTATTATGTCCGGTAATTTCATTATCAGTTCAAAGATAATCAATCAAATGCTCTGGAATAAAGAGAAGAGATACGAACCCGACATTAGGAAATACATGAAGGCGACTCTCAGCATTCACGGCTGATCTGAGGTACAGAAAGGCCCCGAGCCCCTTGCTACATTTCATTATATAGACAGAAAACTTATTTCCATGGAAACATGTGCTAACAATGGTAATTTGCATTCAGAGATTACACCTTTTGAGAATAGGAGGGTTTAACCATCCCACCCTCCTTTGTGTGTATGTTATCTCTGAACTCTTAAAAACCTTATTACCTTTTGTTTTACTTATTTGGAAATGAGACATTTGTACCAGTCGCACTGAGACATTTCAAATGATACCAAACATGTATAAAACTCAATGATAATCATTCACATTAAACAATTTAGATTCTTGGGTGAGTTTTTGGTGATCTTCGCATAGGGGAGAGGGAGAACGAGTGGGGGATGAGGGAAAGAAATGTAGGTTAGGTGAGACTTTTGTCTCAAATGAGTTCAAATGGTAATTTCCAGAGTGGTCGTTCCTCAACCAGTTCTTCCAGTTATTCCAGTCTTACACCTGACATCTTTGAAAGAAAGATGCAATGATTAATGCATCCATGGCCAGGATATAATTATAAAATATGACATGATTTTAAAAGTGAACTATAACATCGACTATGCAATACACTTTAATTGATTTAATGCTAATAAAATTATTAAGCCTATTTGGGGAGAGAGATGTTTATAATGTGACAATATGTCAGTCATCGTGTGATAAGGAAAATATGACTAGGCCTAGACTACTTGTTCTGAGCAGGTGTTGTCAGTGAACAGGCTGTAAAACTGTTGGCTAAATTACAGACACTCATGAAAAACTAATTATCTGGGAAACATTCTCTAATAGCAGTCAAGTTTTCATTGTTTGTGTCAAACAAGTTGTGAATTTGTTGTATTATTAAAACAGGAGATCATGACTTACTCTGTGCTCAAAGTGATGCTCGGAGCTCCGGTGGTTTCCTCTGTGGGTGAACGAAACTTTCGGAAGATGTTGTAGCAGAATCACGTGAACAATTCCAGGATATGCTTTTTTTTCATTGGTTGTTGCGTTAAATCTTACCCGGATACAATAGTGCTATTTTCTGATTGGCTATTGTGTAGCCCCTTTCTTTTTTTTCATTGGCTGATAAGTGGCAGGGTCGACTAAGAACTCCAGGGGAGACGCGCTTGATTCCTGCCGGTTCCATAGTGAGAGCGGCGCGGCTAGAGAAATTTTGGGCGCTGCAGGCATATTAAATATATTATAAATAGTTTTTCCGTGTGAGAAATACAATGTGTGGCGGGAGTGCGTGACAAAAGACCGAAATGAGTGACTGTCACGCTCAATACGTGACACTTGAGAGCCCTGTTGATGTGAGCAGATGTTGTTGTGTGAACGTGCGTTGGAGATTAATATTTTGTAAATAAAGTGGTAAATTATGTTTTTTTGCACAAAAAAAAGCATTTGTGTCGCTTCATAATATTGAGGTTAAACCACTGGAGTCACATGGATTACTTTAATGATGTCTTTACTACCTTTCTGGGGCTTGAAAGTGGTAGTTGCGTAGACTGTCAATGGAGGGACGGAAATCTCTCAGATTTCATCACAAAGATCTTCATTTGTGTTCCAAGATAAACGAAAGTCTTACAGGTTTGGAACAACATCAGGTCGAGATAATTAATGACTGAATTTTCATTTTTGGGTGAACTATCCCTTTAAGGCAAGTCATTTCAGTTGGCGGCCATCTTTGAAACGCCTCTGGTGCAGTCATTTCAGTCATGCAAGTACAGATCATACCTCTTCGAATGGGAAACATCAAATTCTCCAAAACTGTTCACCACACTCTTGAGTAAATTACATTTTTGAAATCACCTATGAAATCTGACAACAACTGTCTCATAAATTTTGGATCTAAATGCTCAAATCATGACAAAAAAATGAATTTTTCAGGCTGGAACGGCCAATGCGCATGCGTAGTCCTAAGCGCACGTCTCAGAACACTGAGTTTTTCTATAGCAAGCGGAGCTTCTAACGGCAGCTGCAGTGACACGATGATTTTACCGATTGGCTCTTTTATTTAGAAGGCGGGACTTATTCCACCATATTGCGCATTGCACTAAAGTCTTTGGTTTACATCACTTGTAAGGAAAATGCTATGTCAAATGAAGCTTTTTTTCAAATAGTCCTGACTTTTAATCTGTAATGTACCTCATTAACATTGAAAAGATTGATAACATTGTGTGTTTGCACTGAACAAATAACAATGGCTTAATTTGCATATGTCAATTCCATTCCATAAATTCTTATGCACAGTGAATAAGACGAAATGCCACATTTGCCCCGTAGTGAGAAGAGAGGTTAAGGAAAGATAGATGGGCAGATGAGCGGTTGGTCAAATTCAGCTGGGACTACATTTTTCATAACTCTGTCAGGCGTAAACCTGCCATGGCTTTCAAGCAGCATAAAATCAATGAATGCACCATTAACCTGCGATTGCACCGGTTCACTCCACCGCTCCCCCCCATAGTTCATGACCGCATGTGAACACCTCACACAGCTGTGGAGAAGACAAATAGACGAAGAGCGGTTTATGTACAGTGACAAATAGAAGAACTTCAGAGAAACAGAGATACAGCTCCAGAAATGTTGTATTCTACATACTTGTTAGTTCCAATCCAAACTGCTATGAGATTGAATATTATATGTTTTGAAATTACACATTACAGTGAAAAAAGTTCTTAAAGCTACAATATGTAAGATTTTTGTAATAAAATACCCCAAAATCACTTGCACAGTCTGATATATTTCCTGCAGTTGTGTACTTACAATATCCCAAAAGTTTCCAAAGATTTTTAATTTCAGAGAAATTCCAATTTTCAATAATGGTCCGTCCCTGTTCATTGTCGCCTGTCAATGACGTAATATTCGCGCTATCCCTGGTTTCCGCTTGTACTGCCATAGTAACCATGGCGACAGACGTGGACAACTGCGCTACGTCTAGCGGCGGCACATGGCAAGCAGACTTTGGGACAAAAGGAGAACTAAAGTGTGGATCAATATCAGCGTGGCGTTTTCGAGATGCCGAGAGCTCCACGTCCGTGACAAACTTCGACTTGACGAGACGCCGCTCTTGCATGTGCTTTATTAGACAAGTTCCATAATTCCGCTTATCCGTCATCAACCTACGCCTCTGTTATTGTAAGAGGTTAGCGACCCCTAGTGGCGAAATAAATTACATATTGTAGCTTTGAAGCAATATTGTGGGTTTTACATCTTAATATATAAAATATATATTATAATATATATGAATATAAGTTTTTTCTTTTATTTTTTAAATGGACTGGTTTATATAACCTTTTGACAAAATATTTAAAAAATGTATAAAAGTTTAAAGTATAAAATGTTTTAGGTTTTGTATCATATTTGATACATCATTTGCTGATATTTATATGGAGAAAAAATAAGATGAAATTCTGATAACTTGTAAATCATTACCGTATATGTTTTAAAATCAAATTAAGCGATCTTGAGATTGTAGAAATGCCCTATATAAAATAAACATTATTGTAATCATTGAGATACTTATAACAGTATAGCAGACTTCTTGCATAAAATGCATATAAATATCAGTTGTCAATATCTCCTAAAATAATATCTCATTATTAAGGAGATTTTTGCATGCTTAGTTTTATGATGAAAGCGCTGTAGTTTTGAGGTCAAAACATGGAATTAGAGTCAGAAGTTAACGGTGGCTTGGGGTAAAAATGCCCCCCAAATTCGAGATAAGTGGCCAAAAAATGCAATTGCACGATTAAGCTAGATCTATTACGGCTATCACGGAATGTGAAATTATTGAAAATTGTCAATTTGCAGCTTTACATTTACAGTAGATTTGCTTTCGTTGCGTTACGTTAACGCGTGGTTTGCAGCGTTGAGCATTATAACCAATCACATACGTTTCTGTTGAGCTTGTGAATGCATTGTCCTATCAGAGGCATTTTGGTTTGTCACTGCGGCGATCACCGAATATGTGTATGTGTGAATCCTCTCATCATCATCATCATCGTAAACAAGAAATTGCATAACAGACAGCTTCAGTGAAAGTGCATAACTCACACATTAGACTGAAGTCATGGACCGCTCGCTTTATGTCAAATTTTCCCAGTTTGAATAACCGTCTTGTTTTTCACGCTGCTGAAATAACCAATGAAGACGTGTTTTTCTGATCCGTTAAAAGCAATAAACAAATTCAAATGGTTCTTAGCTTGTTTCGTCTGTAACCAGAAGGTTTAGGTTTAAGTACAGTAGGTTTAGGGGTTTTAAACCAGAAATGTGAACCCCGTAGCTCTTATATGAAGTGTTTTTTGATCTGTTGTCAAAATCATCCTTTTACTCAAAGAAACTTCTAGACATATGCATAAACATGAGGTGGAAAATCATCCGGAATATACTTTTTCTAGAACAAGGCTTATTCAAAAATATCAAAATCTCTTTGAGGGTTGAGGTTTGATGGAGTTTTAGTGGGGGTTATTAAAGACGCTCCCTTTGTCTTTTTTGCTGCATACTGTACACTTCAAGCGTCTCACACGGCTGTTATATATTATTCATGTGAGAATTATGTAACGTGCTTTCGTTGTGAAATGTCATGAAGATTCCGAGGAGTTTGCTCAGCATCAGGTTCACAGATCTGATCGTGGATGGAAGAGACTGTTGCACTTTATACTGCCATAGACAATCACCCGTCACTCTGCTTTGTTCTCCTGCTGGAAACAGCGCTGTGGAGCGGTGAAAGGCCCTCGTGTGTTTTATGTGTTTGATCACGATGTGTCCCGGTTGCAGTGGTGTGTGTGGGCGTGGGTTCGTGCGCTGATGTGGAGGCAGGGTGGAGGTTGCCTGCACCTTTGCAGAAGAAGGTGGAAAGTGGGTGAGTCATCCAAAATTAAACCACAAAAGCAAGAGTGGATTTGTGCGCTGTGGGGCTGCGTCTGCACACACACACACACACATTCCCGATGATGCAGGTTAATTAATGATTAACCTGCCATTTGATGGAATAATGAAATGCCGTTTGTCTAAATTAAGATTTTTTTTTTTTCATTCACTAGTCAAAATCACAAAAAAGGTCAGACGCCTGTCCGGTCCGATTTAAAACAAAGTGCAGCAAACTGATTCAAAAACTTTTTTAAATGCAGTTTTAAACTTTTTTTTTTTTCAAATAGGATTTCTTCAAATACTATGGATATTTTTTATAAAATTGAAATGTATACATATATTTTTATATTTGTTATGTTTATATATGCCTATTTATTAAATGCTATATTATATGAATATATATGCAAATATTTAAATAGATTTTTTTTATTAAATTGATTAAAAATTTAAAAAGTTATATAAATAATTAATTTGTATAATTTTGTATTAATTGTATTATATTATAAATATAATATTAAATAATATAATCCAATAATATTTATTGTATTATATATAGTACAATAATATCATATTATTTGTATTATAAATAAAATGATAGAATATACTGTATATGGTTAAATTGATATGAAAAGCGCTATAGAAATGCCTCATTCATTCATTAATATTTTGTTTATATATACAGTATATATACATATATATTTTTTTTTATACAAATACATACTGTATATATATTTATACAGTATATGCATATTAAAACATACAAAAATAATTATATATATATATATATATATATATATATATATATATATATATATATATATATATATATATGTGTAATTTTTTCAACAATATAGCCTATACAGTGCTTAGCATAAGTAAACACACCCATGCTAAAGTTGACTAAAAAGAGGAATAAAAAATCATCTTTTGGAAATTGGTCTTAATGCCTTAATTAAAAAAATGAGGAAAAATCCAACCTTTAAGGACACCAATTTTCTTTGTGAATGAATAATATATCATAAATAAATAAATGTTCTTCCTTAAAATACAGGGGGCATACAGTAAGTCTGGACACCCCTATGTTAAATTCCCATAGAGGCAGATTTTTATTTTTAAAGGCCAGTTATTTCATGGATCCAGGATACTGGCAATCCCGATAAAGTTCCCTTGGCCTCTGGAATTAAAATAGCCCCGCATCATCACACACCCTTCACCATACCATGGTTTTATTTCAGTTAGCCTAATAGCTGGTTTGATTTGCATTGAGAGATGATCTTATGGAAAGTACCCCGTGCCAATCTCTAGGTATGGTGAAGGGTGTGTGATGATGTGGGGCTATTTTATTTCCAGAGGCCAAGGGAACTTTATCGGGATGCACAGTATCCTGGATCCATGAAATAACTGGCCTTTAAAAATACAAATCTGCTGCCTCTATGGGAATTTAACATAGGGGTGTCCAGACTTACGCCCCCTGTATTTTAACGAAGAACATTTATTTATTTATGATACATTATTCATTCACAAAGAAAATTGTTGTCCTAAATTTTTAATTAAGGCATTAATATCAATTTCCAAAACATGTTTTTTATTCCTCTTTTTAGTCAAATTTAGCATGGGTGTGTTCACTAATGCTATAAGCACTGTATACATATATATTTAAATATATTATATTAATTATTTTTTGTAAGTTTTAATATATATTTATATATAAATATTTGTGTGTGTGTATATATATATATATATATATATATATATATATATATATATATATATATATATATATATATAAATTAGATTTTTTATTAAACATCCATTGACTAAAACATAAAGATTCATTATTTGTTGAAATAGAAGGATTTTGAATCCCCTCTTGAGAAGCGAATGAATCGTTTACCATCCTCAAGTTGTTGTTCCTCAGAGGTCATCTTATCATCTGTCAGATCTCGAGGAAGATGCGGTCAGCCTCTGAGGTGACCCTGTCAAAGTCCCCGACCGGACCAGAAGACACGTGTGTCAGCCGCTGCTGTCTCGCACGCTGGAGTCCACAGAGCGCGTGCTGGTCAAGACATATGTCGCCCAGTGCAAAAGAGCAAGGGCACAAAAAAAAAAAAAAAAAAATGAGTAAAAGAGTGTTTGTTGCAAGGGATTGGTTATTGCCGCCTGCATGTATGACTGTTTTAGCACTCAAATTGCTTTCCGACGTCTGAGCGGTCCTCAGGGAAATATGGGATGCAGGATCGGCGTGTGAAGAGCGGACACTGAGCCGGCTGATGGATTGGATCGTGAGATGTGTCTCTCTCTCTTTTTTTTGAAGGGGGGATGCAGTTTGTGTGTGTGTGAGTGTGACCACTAACGTTTATAAAGCAATATGAGTTTCTGAAACCCCAGAGGTGCTGTCAGGCCGTGAAAAATGTTGTTAAGTCTCAAGCACACCAGTGAGACCAGCAGGTTCTGGATGAGCATCTGACATGTCTCTCAGGTTAAAGGATTCGTTCACCTACAGCTCAAAGTTCTGTCGTCATTTAGTCTTCCTTGTTTTTTTACTAACCCATAAGACTTTCATTCAGTTTTTGAAACACAAATGAAGATGAAAACCTTTGAAATGAAACCTGAGAGCTTTCTGACCCTCCATTGGTAATTTCCCACCAAATCTTTCACATTGTAAAAGTAATGGTATGGACCATTTTTGACACCTTTTATGGTGATTTTGAATCCTCTTTGAAACGTGAAAGCTTCAGTACACGTTCTTTGTAATTACATGGAAAAGAGCGACTGGTACAATTCTTCAAAATCCTCAATTTGACAGCACTCCCGAGCTTTAGACTGCCAGGTTGTACCTTGGAGCACAAAACTCAGTGAAATAGGATGAATGGCTATGTAGATCCGGTGAGGATGGGGAAGCACATGGTTTAAAGGGTTAGTTCACCCAAAAATGAAAATTAAGTCATTAATTACTCACCCCCATGCAGGGGCGGATCTAGAAAAATATTTATGGTGGTGGCGAGAGGGGGGCAGGAATTTTTGAGGGGTGGCAATATATGGCAGCCGTATATACACTGAATTTAATCACAGTTAACACAGTTTGATGAGAAATAGTATGTAGCCTACACACTACAAAAGGGCTCAGGCTGCCATTTACAAACTCCATATCATGCAATCAATGTCTTGCATTTGAGGTGAAACTTTATATTAGGAATAAGTGTAAAAAAGGGTAAAAAAGTCGGCCCACCCTTATACTCACCGAGGGTCACCTGTGAGTATAAAGGCGGGGTGTGTTTAACTTTTAGTTGTCTGACGAAGAGCCTACCTACGTGCTTGAAACGTTACCACCTGTGTGTGAGTCCATTCAATTTTTCACAATTTTGGAGCCAAGGTGTGCCGACGTTTTTTCCCCTTTTTTATATATTTTTTTTTCTGTTGAGCACCCAAATTGAGTGTTTTGCTGTGGATGTGCGTGCTTTTGGATCTGATTAAATTTTTTTATAAGCGGCCATACAATGTGATCTCACTTAATAGGAGATAGAAGTATGATAGAAGTAAGGGGCATTATCACATGAAAGGCATTAAGGTAAGACACAGGCGAGTGTGCGGATACTTCCGGTTTCGCATTACACCCGGTGCAGGGAGCCGGAGAAAGCCGAAAATTATCTCTTATAGTTGTTTATAGAATCAATTATATCACTTAAAATACTAATAAGATCCATATTACTACAGTATCACACGAGCCAATGCCAATTAAATGCACGGATGCATAGTCAGATTTATGAATGAAATACAACTGTTCACGAACAGAAGAATGTATTGGACTCGCAATCACAATTATGCCTATACTGTAAATATAGAGTTACAACTACGATTAGAGTTGTTAAATAAAATACCCTGTGACCATTCACACGTTTGCTTTGTAATAGGCTACAATTTATCTCCATAAATACTATTTTCTTAATTTTCTTAATTCACTTACATCAATTGCTCGATCAATATTATTATCACATATTTTACATTTATATTTTTAACTGTAGGTACCACAAACAATTTAATATAGCTAAGTTTTTGTATATTTTACACATAGTAAAATACTGTATGTGCTGCTTATAAACACCAGACAGATAATGATTTATGAAACAGATGCTCTTTACTCATCTTACTTGCACAAAATAAAAACAGTAATAGAAAGCATAGAAACGCACTGGTGAAATAAACTGAAAATTATATACATTTAAACATTTGGTCGGGTTGAAAACTTATTTCTCTGGTAATGGAACTCGGTCGCTGTTGTCTCTTGCTCTCGCTGTCTCCCGCTCTCGCTGTCAGATCACCGGAAGTTTTTACCGGAAGTATTGGCCCACACACTCAAGTTCGAACGTCAACGGTTGCCATTTGTGCACGGAGCGAATTCACTGCAGTCGGACATTGGAGATTCGCGCTCGTAAATTGTCAAATTGGCCATAACTTTTCATTCGTTGCTGCCAACTTGCCACCCTATGCCACCCCGGTAGATCCGCCCCTGCCCCCATGCTGTACCAACCCCGTAAGACCTTCGTTCGTCTTCGGAACACAAATGAAGATATTTATGATTAAATGTGAGAGGTTGATCACTCCTCCATAGGCTCCCTAAGGGAATGAAACTTGACGGCCCAGAAGGTCAATGAAGAAAATGTTTAAATATTCCATGTCGCAACAGTGACTCAACTATAAGTTTATCAAGCGACGAGAATACTTTTTGTGCGAAAAAACAAACAAAAATAACGACTTTATTCGACTCTTCCTTTTCTTCCTTGTAGGCCTGAAACGAGACTTCAAGAGATTTCCACGACGCATGCGCGAGAATTGCGATCTCCTTCAACTACTTCAGTTAAGTTCTCGCGCGTGCGCGTCGTGGAAATCTCTTGAAGTCTCGTTTCAGGCCTACAAGGAAGAAAAGGAAGAGTCGAATAAAGTCGTTATTTTTGTTTGTTTTTTCGCACAAAAAGTATTCTCGTCGCTTGATCAACTTATAGTTGAGCCACTGTTGTGACATGGAATATTTAAACATTTTCTTCATTGACTTTCTGGCCCGTCAGGATTCATTCCCTTAGGCAGTCTATGGAGGAGTGATCCAGCTGTCACATTTCTTCAAAAATATCTTCATTTGTGTTCCGAAGACGAATGAAGGTCTTACGGGGTTGGTACAGTATGGGGGTGAGTAATTAATGACTTAATTTTCATTTTTGGGTGAACTAACCCTTTAAGATCTGGGTTGCGTGTCTAACCTCAAGAAGGACCAATCGCAGGAAAAGGATCACGACAGTTTTTATCACCCCTATTCCCTTGAGAAATGCAACCCAATCACAGGTTTTTCTAGGACATCCGTCTCTTAAGTCTCTCTGGATACCAGGGCTTTTCTCTTTGGAAAAGTATTTGCTAAATACTAGAACAAAGTAATAATTTGATTCAGTAAGGATGCATTAGATTGATTTCAAGACAAGACAATTATAACGTTACTAAAAATTCTATTTCAAATAAATGTAATAAATCTGTTAAGCAAAGAATCCTGAAAAAAGACATTGTTTCCACAAAAAAATATGAAGCTACTTTTCAACATTGATTTCCGAAGGATCGTGTGACACTTACTGTAAAAAAAAAGTTGCTGACTTAAATTTTTTTAGTACTATCAACTTGGATGTTTAAGTCATTTCAACTTAAATAAAAAGAAACTGACTTAAAAAATTATTTGAATCTTGTATAACTTGTAAAAAAAGTTATTACTACTAACTATAATTATTATTGCTAACTTATTTTAGATGATTTAAAGCAATGTAAAACCATACGTTCTCATAACTTATTGATCATATAATTTTTACAGTGCTGAAGACTGGAGTAATGATGCTGAAAATTCAACTTTGATCACAGAATAAATTACATTTAAAAATATATAACAATAGAAAAAATAGTTATTTTAAATTGTAAGAAGATTTCACAATATTACTCTGCTTTTGCTGTTTTGATCAAATAAATGCAGGCTTGATTATAAGAGGCTTCTTTCAAAAACATTAAAAACCTCTTACTGACCCCAGAATGGTAGTTTAAAACTGTGCTTGCCTCGCTTATTGGCTGTTAAGCGTCTCAAAGGAAACTGGTTAGCCCTCGAATATTGTGCAAAAATTTGATGGGATGAACCTTGCAAACGTTGCCAAATTCAGCGACTGTCTTTTTTTAAGCGCTAAATGTTGCAGCCTCCGCCGCCTTGTAAACAGAACTTTATTTCCCAGTGGACTGATAAAAACCCGTGAAGCCTGCCAGTGAAGGTCCGATCATGAGTCTAATGTGACAAAATGCACTCCTTATTTTCCACATCTTATACAGCTTTTGTGTTATCAAACACTTTGCGCTATTTGGGAGTGGGGGTTCAGTCTTCAGCTGGCTGGCAGGAGCAGGTCACGTGACCTGTCAGTGGCTGGCTAGTTGTCTGGCAGTCTGCCTTTGGCAAGTTTCAGAAACCATTGATTTTTGACAGTTTTTGTGTTTTGTGTCCCTCCCTTTCTAGCTCATTTATTATGCATCTGTTGATATGATTATGTTCTTTAGTATGATTGCTGTTTTGGGGACTGTTATCCCAATATAACCAGTCAAATGGCTGTGATCCGACTGGCAGCTTACAGACGCTTGCTCGACGCTCATCCAGTCAGCCGCGGCTCATAGTGCGAGTATAACGTGTTGCCTGACACTCTCGCTGCAAGGAAATAAATTGTTTTCTTATTATGAATATAATGTCACGCATCTATTTTTCTTTGCAACCGCACACTGTGTGTGTTTTGAATAATAGTTTAAGTGCGACAAGCAATGGCCTATATAGATTCTTGTTTTTTATTTGTAAATATATTTTTTTTCTTGGGTTTTATTTGTAAATAGTCTTTGTAAATTTGAAAATAGTGATACAGTCTGTGCTAAGTGATTTTACCGTTAAAGTTGGCATTCTTTTATTGAATTATTAAAAAGCTTTCTTTCATCAAATTATTTAAAAGCATATCTATTTTGTCCTGGTGTCAGAAAATGGCAATGACAAAGATTCAAGGCAATGACAAAGATTCATGTTATTGGGATTAATTCACGTTTTTATAGGCTACTTTTTCACAAGGATTAAAATCGTCCCGGTCTAGTACCGTAAAAACGTGAATTAATCCCAATAACATTAATCTTTGTCATAACAATAACAGTCCGCAAAACATCAATCATACACAAGAATAAAGGCTTGACATTACATTCATAATAAGAAAACAATTTAGTTCCTTGCAGCGAGAGTGTCAGGCAACGCGTTCCCTTTCGAGAGGTCTCTCCTATTGCGTAAGTAGCTTACGCTATGGGAAAACTCCTTTTCTCGAGAATATTGAAGTCTTTATGTAAAACGCATTGCAGCTTCACAGCAGACAGCAATGAGCGAGGCAGCTCGGTCATTGGCTGTCCAGCGGCAACTTGCTCGAACCAATGGCGGGGCGACTCTGAATGCGCGACCAATGAGCGCGCTTCGCGCCCGCGCGCGTCAGAGCCCGCCAAGATGGCCGTGGCCAAGGGCTATATATTGGGCGCCCCGTCATGAAAGTTCTTTAGATTTAATCTCCTTCAGCGAACACCTTCTTCGCTGGATCCTCCGGATTATTGAAAGCCTTCGCCGCCGTAGAAAAGCACACCAGCGGGATTGCTACGAGGACGCCGGCGCCTTCAGCCGCCTTCGAACATCATCCTACTGAGCCATCCGGCGCGCTAGACACGCAAGTATCTTTTCAACCGGTCGCCCGGCGACGTTGTAAAAGAGGAAATTTCAAGAAGGCGTTGTTTCAAATGCCTTCCTGCGCGTCGTGCAGAGACCTTCTCCCGGACGGGGATCGTCACATCATCTGCGCTCGCTGCCTGGGCCGGGACCATGCAGAAGCCGCCTTGACCAAGGGCGGATGCCCTGAGTGTGACGACCTGGGTCTCTCCACACTACGAGCTCGCCTCGCCGCCTTCGTCGTGAGCGAGCCCAGCGCCACCCCTCTGTTTGAGCCGCGTATTAAAAAGCGCCGCTCACAGAGGCTTCCTGAACCCGAGCTCAGTGATGTGACGCCGAGCCAGTCTCCGCGTGCTTCACCGCCGCTCTTGACTTCCCCACCGCCGGTTCAGTTCACCCAGCCGGACCCACACCCCTCCAGTGGAGCGGCGGGCCTTGTGACTTTCGGCGCGTCCGAGGACGACGGGGAAGTAGATGACAGCTTATCCATCGACGCTGCATCTGACGATGGGCCGGGCTCCTTCGACCCCGCCCCGTCGACGCTAGCGAGCACGAGTGGGGGCTCCACTATGGACGCGGAGATTGTTCGCATCCTCTCCAAGGCCGTGAAAGACCTCGGGCTCGACTGGTCTTCTCCCGAGGAACCAACCCGAAGCCGGCTGGACGAATGGTTTCTGCAGGGGCGCCAGCAGGCCCCTCGGCAAAGGCCTTCTCCCTTTTTCCCGGAAGTTCATGACGAACTCACAAAGTCATGGAAAGCCCCTCACTCTGCACGTTTGAAGCCTTCTTTTTCTTCGTCGCTCTCCTCTGTGGACGGCGCGAAGGAAAGAGGCTACGAGGGAGCTCCGCCCCTCGAGGAGGCCGAGGCCAATCATCTCTGCCCGCCCTCCACCACCGGATGGAAAGCCAAGGCTTCCCACCCCTCGAAGCCCTGCCACACTACTTCTGCTCTCGCCGGTCGCGCCTACGCCGCCGCTGAACCCTGAGCCTCGAAAGCCTTCCTAGCCACAGGAATGAAAAGAGAGAGTGCGTGTCTCGCAAAAGCCGGACCACTCTCTCTGCAAAATCCCGAACATTACCCAGTCCCCTCACAGGCGGCTGGAAATGTCTATACAGCAGTCAATGGGCCAGTCACAGAGCTCGCCTACCTGCAAACAAACGCCGTTTTTACGGCGACACACAGAAAACACAAAAAGAGCCTTTTTCTGCCTGTGTCACTAAGGGTTCACATGCCCACAAAGTGTGCATCCCCAGATACTGTCAAAACAGTGCCAAATTCATTCCCAGCTCAGGCTGGACGCCCCATAAATGTAGATCACGTGCCTACGGCCATGTATGCACCACTACACACAAGCACTGTTCAAACAGTTACAAATTCATCCCCAGTAAAAGCGGGAAACATTATAAAGGTGACGCGTGTGCCTACCACTGTTTATGCACCCCCACTTATAAACACTGTCCCTGCAGTGTCAAATCTTACCCCAGCTCAGGCTGCGAGTGTCACAGACACAGCGCGCGCTGTTACAGTCACACACGCGCCCATACACTCAGCTGCTCAGCGCGCGCCCGCGCCTCTGAGAGCTGCGAGCTCAGGCAATTCGCTGGTCGGGTCCCTGCGTCACAGCGGCCCGCCCCTAGCCTGTATTCAGCCCATATCTGTGTATGCAGCGGCATGGAAAAACATTCCAGATATGCCGAAATGGGTGTTGAATATAATAAAACACAGATACTCGCTCCAGTTCGCTCGCAGACCACCACGTTTTACGACTGTGGTCGAGACGAAAGTGAGAAAAGAGTGTTCACATATTCTGCGCACCGAGGTGCGCAAACTAATAGAAAAGGGCGCTGTGGAAACGATTCTCCCCTCTTTGAGCGAGGCAGGTTTTTACAGCCGCTATTTTCTCGTCCCGAAAAAGGATGGCGGTCTCCGCCCCATCCTGGATCTCAGACACCTGAACAAAGCACTAATGACTCGCTCGTTCAGAATGTTAACAACCAAACATATCCTCGCGCAAGTACGCCCAGGAGATTGGTTTCTCTCAGTGGATCTGAAAGACGCTTACTTTCACATTCCAATAGCGCCTCATCACAGGCCTTTTCTGAGATTCGCTTTCGAAGGACAGTCATACCAGTACACGGTACTTCCGTTCGGCCTGTCCCTGGCTCCCCGTACATTCACGAAATGTATGGATGCAGCACTTTCCCCCCTGAGGCAGCGGGGAGTGCGAATACTGAATTATCTCGACGATTGGCTGGTCCTAGCACAATCAGAGAGTCAGTTAACAACACACAGATCTTGGATTATCAGCCATCTAGAATGCCTGGGTCTAAGAATCAATTTTGCAAAGAGCATGCTATCCCCCAGCCAGAGGATTTCTTTCCTGGGAATAGTTTTAGACTCGATGCGAATGACAGCGCGCCTCTCATCGGAGCGCGCGCTCACCATCCGGCGCCTTGCAACATCATTCAGAGCGGGCGCGCGCGCCCCCGTCAAGCGGTTTCAGAGGATGCTCGGCCTAATGGCCTCAGCATCGGCCGTACTCCAGCTAGGATTGTTGCATATGCACCCTCTCCAACGCTGGCTCAAGAGCCGCGTCCCTACTCACGCGTGGCGTGCGGGCCATTTTTTAATCAGAGCAAACCACGGCTGTGTAAAAGCCCTGACGCGCTGGAAAGCCGCCGACTGGTACCAGTCGGGCGTGAGTCTGGGTGTGAACACAAGGAGAAAAATGATCACGACAGATGCCTCCAAAATAGGATGGGGGGCCCTTTACAAGGGCAGGCCTGTCTCCGGCTTTTGGTCAAACCCGGAAAAGCGCCTACACATAAAGTGTCTGGAGATGAAAGCGGTCGCTTTGGCTCTCAGAGCCCTACTTCCACATCTAAAGAACGAACACGTCCTGGTCCGAACGGACAACATGACGGTGGTGTCGTACATAAATCGCCAGGGTGGACTCAGGTCGAGCTCCTTGCATCCAATGGCCAGGAGACTCATTTTATGGTCGCAGCACAACTTGCGCTCGCTGAGAGCAGCGCATGTGCCAGGCGTTCTGAACCAGGGGGTGGACATGCTATCCAGAGACAAAATTCTCCCAGGAGAATGGGCTCTCAACCCTCTGACGATTCAGTGGTTATGGAAAATCTTTGGCAAAGCGGAGGTCGACTTCTTCGCTTCCAAGGAGAACGCGCGCTGCCCTCTCTTCTTCACGAAAAGCACGGATGCGCTCGCCCGAAGCTAGCCGAGCCGCCCCTTATATGCTTTTCCCCCGATCGCGATGTTACCACAGGTCATCAGTCGGGTCAGAGAGGAGAAAGACGCAGTGCTTCTAATAGCCCCACTCTGGAAGAACCAAGCTTGGTTTCCAGAATTAATGCAGATGCAATCGGCACCACGGCCGATCCCACTGAGGCCAGACCTCCTCAGTCAGGCCAGCGGGATGATATTTCACCCCCCCCCGATCTGTGGGCCCTTCATGCATGGCCCCTCAACGGGTTCCCGGGAACCTCACGGGCGGAGCACTAAAAACCACCGCTGAGGCGCGGGCGCCCTCCACGAGACGCTTGTATGCCCAGAAATGGAAGGTGTTCAGTGACTGGTGTAACACCAAGGGCCTGAACCCTGAAACATGCGAGATTACGAACGTACTCGTTTTTCTACAAGAGCTTCTGGAGGCGGGTCGCACCCCCTCCACGCTCAAAGTATATATGGCGGCCATCACAGCGTCACACGACCCTGTAATGGAACGTCCATTGGGAAGAAACGACCTAATTATTCATTTCCTAAGGGGCGCTAGGAGGATGAACCCTTCACGCCCCCCCTCAGTGCCGATCTGGGACCTGGCTGCTGTCCTAGACGCTCTTAAAGGGGCCCCGTTCGAACCACTCCGAACCGTGCACCTTAAGCAGCTCTCGCTCAAAACTGCACTCTTGCTGGCACTCGCCTCGGTCAAGAGAGTGGGCGACCTGCACGCGCTCTCGACGAGCGCTGCCTGCCTAGAATTCGGACCTAACGACTGCAGAGTTGTCCTTAGGCCAAAACATGGGTATGTTCCTAAAGTGCTCATCACTCCCTTTAGAGCTCATCACTCCCTAACCGCGTTATCGTCCCCAGCAGACGAACACGACGCTAATCTACTCTGCCCCGTCAGGGCTCTCAGAGTATATTTGGAGCGTTCTGCCCTATTCAGACAGACAGAACAACTGTTTGTATGCTTCGGCGGCCGTACGAAAGGTTCCGCCGTCTCAAAGCAGAGAATCTCTCATTGGATAGTTGAGGCTATAGCGCTGGCTTATGAAGCCAAAGGACTCCAATGCCCCTGGGGAGTCAAAGCTCACTCCACTCGGAGTATGGCTTCTTCCTGGGCATGGTCGAGCGGGATATCGATCGAGGATATTTGTGCGGCGGCAGGCTGGGCCTCACCGTCCACATTTATCAGGTTTTACAACCTACAGGTACCGACGTTGCATTCCAGCGTACTGTCAGCATGATACTAGTAGAACCATGAGTTCGTATCTAGATTATGTATGTGCTTGTGTCACTCTGAGCGCCTTCTAGCCGTTCTGCATTTTTTCCACATATAAAGCTCGCCTCTGCCGGCTAGTTGGATGATAACTTTGCTTTTCAGCTCAGGCACCTGCCTCTGGCTGTCATAGGGCAAAGTTCAGCACACACGGCGTTTTGCATGGTGTTCCCATAGCGTAAGCTACTTACGCAATAGGAGAGACCTCTCGAAAGGGAACGACTCGGTTACTAACGTAACCTCGGTTCCCTGAGAGGAGGGAACGAGTATTGCGTAAGATGCCGTGCTGGTGCTTGGTTAGTTCGCTTCAGTCGTTTTAACCTAAAGAACTCTCATGACGGGGCGCCCAATATATAGCCCTTGGGCACGCCCATCTTGGCGGGCTCTGATGCGCGCGGGCGCGAAGCGCGCTCATTGGTCGCGCATTCAGAGTCGCCCCGCCATTGGTTCGAGCAAGTTGCCGCAGCACAGCCAATGACCGAGCTGCCTCGCTCATTGCTGTCTGCTGTGCAGCTGCAATGCGTTTTACATAAAGACTTAAATATTCTCGAGAAAAGGAGTTTTCCCATAGCGTAAGCTACTTACGCAATACTCGTTCCCTCCTCTCAGGGAACCGAGGTTACGTTAGTAACCGAGTCGTTATACTCGCACTATGAGCCGCGGCTGACTGGATGAGCGTCGAGCAAGCGTCTGTAAGCTGCCAGTCGGATCACGGCCATTTGACTGGTTATATTGGGATAACAGTCCCCAAAACAGCAATCATACTAAAGAACATAATCATATCAACAGATGCATAATAAATAAGCTAGAAAGGGAGGAACACAAAACACAAAAACTGTCAAAAATCAATGGTTTCTGAAACTTGCCAAAGGCAGACTGCCAGACAACTAGCCAGCCACTGACAGGTCACGTGACCTGCTCCTGCCAGCCAGCTGAAGATTGAACCCCTACTGCTATTTGGTACAGGTGTTTAAAACACAGTGTGTTCTGGATTAATGTGCTTCTGGTAATCCCAATCCCGTAACCGGAAGCAAGCAGTGAGTCTTAGAGATCTGGGGCCGTATTCACAAAGAATTTTAAGGCTAAAAGTAGCTCCTAACTGGCGAATTTAGGATCAACTCCTGAAAATTATGGGCGTGTCACTCCTAACTTTAGGACTCCTAATTTTTTTCACTAAGAGTAATTCACGAAGCATTTTAGCCCTAAAAGTAGCACCTAAGTCTGGGACAGCTTAAAAAAAGTCGAGAGGACTCCTAACTCACTAAGACCTATTCACAAAGGATTGTAGCGCATACCACCGCCTCTCGCAGTCGGCCGGGGTCCGCGACACAAGCGGGAATGCTGCATTGATCTGCAAACAAATCCTCTCCCATGTCTCATGCTTAGTTTTGTTTGATATCCCAGTGCCGAATTTCCCTTTCATTATGTTTTTTTTCTCCAGCACCAACTGGGCCAGCAGCAGTAACTGATCCTGTGTCCATTTGGGCTTTCTTTTCCGTTTTGGCGAGTTCATAATCCACCGTCATTCAACTATTATTTACATTACTTCAATAGGAGCAACATTTCCTTGCTTTAAGTAGTCTATTTGGGCTAATAGGATGTCAATTAACCAAGCAAGTGTTGATGCAAGTGTCGTTTTTCATTATTAGGCAAGTGGCGGTTTTCATTAGGGTATTAGGCACCATTCACATATAGCGCCTAAAAACGCGTAGAAAACGCTAGGCGCGCCGCGTTCTCCTTTTTCCAAAGCGCTAGGGCGGTTGCGCTCCGGTTGGTTCTTGTCATGTGACGTGACCTACGGTGCGCTTGCGGCATTCTGAAAACTTGAGATGTTTTTATCTCGATGCGGCGCGGACGTTTTGAGAGAGATGTTCTCTCTCTCTCTCTCTGCCTTTTTAGAATTACACTTAACTGGAGCCTGCACAAACGTGTCATTATGAATTTCGATGACATTACTATTATTATTTTGTGTAGGACACAGACATGTTTAGATGTCGTAATTCCATGATTTGTTGCGTCTGTGTTAAGCGCAATTTATACTTCTGCGTCGACCTCCCGCCGTAGCTACATCGTAGGCTGTGTGTAGCGCGTGTACCCTTCGGCGTACCCTGACGTGCACCTCTCCAAAAATGTAACAACGCGTCAATTCTACGCGGACGCAAGCGCTGTGATTGGTCTGCTAGAACCGCTCCCTCGGGTTTTACATGTTCCCTCTGCGTGCATCGACGCGGACAACGACGCAGAAGTATAAATTAAAACCAGCGCGTACTCTACAGCGTAGAGGCTCCGGCGTAGGTTTGACGCAGAAGTATAAATCAGCCTTTATGTTCCGCATGATGGCCCTGTCATCTAACAACCAATCACCGTGATCATTGCGAGGAAGCTCGTGCATGAGAAGAACGTCATCCATAGCAACGAAGACTCACTCTTAGTTTAGGAGTTGTCATTTTTCCTTACTAAGAGTAGGTCTGAAAGGCGTTGTGAATAACTTTTAAGAGAAAACTTCAAGCTAAAATATTTTAGTGCGATTTAGGAGTACTCCTAGTGGTAAGATAAAATTCTTTGTGAATACAGCCCCTGAGCATGATGGATGATGTAGTCCAAAATGTGACGTGCTTCCGGCTTCTCTTAGCCATTTCCTGAGAGCTGGGTCTCTCTTGTCTCACAGCAGTTGTGTGTACAGAGGACAGGCATTGAATTATTAAATGTGCAGTGTTTGAGCAGAAATAGAAACCTGCCTTCAGAAGTGTGAAAATATTGCTCATCAACAGGGAAAGGGGACGGGATGCATCGTTTTGTGTTAAAGAAACTCGGTGTGCTGTTTATCTACTTGTGTTAAAGATTCTTGACAATGATCTATCCATCAACTGATTGTATTGTGGTCACAATAAGTTTAACATATGGATATCATCAATGTACTATTTTTTTTTAAATGTAATTTTCTAGTTTCTTTTTTTTTAAGTTTTGAAAATTTATTTTGATCTATTTAATTTCATTTTCATTTTAAAATGTCATTTCTACATTTAAATGTTGTAATTTTACTTAAAATTAATTTATTTAGTGTTTAATTAAAAAAATATTAAGTTTACTTGTATTTTTTTATTTCCCCATTTTAAATTTAAACGTTTAACTTCAAATGAATTTATTTTCAGCTTTATAATTTTACAATGTTAAGTTTAACATTTATTTTTGCTTTTCATTTTAAAATAAAAAATAAGTTGATTTTATTTTTTACTTTTATTAGAGAGATAATTTTAAAAGTGAACATGAAAATCAGGGTATCTTCCGTCCATTTCATTTCCAATTTGAAATGAAATAAGCAAAAACGAGAAAACGCGCCTTTATTCGTTTTTTCATTTTTTATAAAAAACGAAAAAAAGAGATTTCGGCTTGAATTTTCGTTTTTTGGTTAACGGGTCAAAAACGGATAAATGACTTCAAAATCAGTTTTGCACATGTGGGCGGTCATGAGACGCCCCTTTCAGCCGATTGGTCAAGCAAATCTGAGCCTGTGACGTCATCAGTAATGTCCCAGGTCTTTTCAACAAAATAATAGTCCTATATGGCTCTGCGTACCGCTTCTTAAACTGTACAGGGCTGTGCAACTTAACGCGTTTCACAGAAATATTTATTTCAGAAATATTAAATATTAATCTGATTCTGCACCCAGCCGGTTTTATTTAGCTGTGCAGAGTTAAATCTGTGCAGTGCTGCACTAGACCGCACAGAGCGGGTGAAGCATAGACCAATGTTCTGTCAAGTGTAAATACGCAGCAGTCACAATAACTCTTCTTTTAGACAATACGCTCAGTTTTGGACAAGGGGTTGCAAATACTGTAATGCAAAACTGCTGATGATGGTGGTGGTGGGTACCGATGATGGTAAATTAAAATGTAACTAATCATAGCCGCGAGAGTGAGACAGCGAGATGATTGACAGGACGATAGCGGAGGAAAAAACTCAAGATAGCCTAACATGTGTTGGTTAAAAATATTTCTTTCTTTAATATAAGTGAGTTTGTATCTGAAAACAACAACAACAAAGAAACAATCAAATAACAGTGTGGACCACAAACTGAGCTGAGCGTTCATTTTAAAGGGACATTTCCAAATATCTAATATTTATTTGTTATAATCAGTGTTGGGCAAGTTACTTTAAAAAAAGTAATTACTTACAGTTACTAGTCTCTACTTCCTAAAAGTAACTAAATTAGTTACTCAGTTACAAATTATAAAAGTAACTAGTTACTTCTGAAAGTAACTATTGCATTAGGACTACTTTCAAGTACATTTTTAAATGGTCAAATGTAACCCCACCTCCACCCCTCTTTAACGGAACTTAAAATAGCCTACAT
This sequence comes from Tiaroga cobitis, assembly GCA_030578255.1. Lineage (NCBI taxonomy): Eukaryota > Metazoa > Chordata > Actinopteri > Cypriniformes > Leuciscidae > Tiaroga > Tiaroga cobitis. The sequence goes on from CM060613.1 coordinate 25,437,684, forward strand.
GTGCATGTTCAATTATTAACGATAGACCTGAATATTATAATGAAACACTCAACAGAAACAATGTACACAAATCTAAACTATTTTAATGTTGCCGTGGGACAAAGTGAGACTAGCCTCCAATCAAATGCCATGTAGATAATGTTTATAGTGGATTGATACAAATAGGCTAACACAAAAGGTGTTTTGAGACCTTTGATATTTATTGCCCCTCAACAGACCACAACTGGGCAAAATTAAGTTATGCTTGTTAAGCACTACCAAAAAGAAATAACAAATATATACACTCTTTGTAGTAGCCTACAAATAAAACAAAACAAAAATGTTTATTACTTTATTACTCCTTAATAAAGGAGTCCAGACATTAGAAAATATCAGTCTACACATGCGTTTTATATTTAAAATGAAATACACATGCGTTATGGACGTGACACAAAAAATATTTAACTTTTAGGTGGCAAAATATGTTTTAGTAATTCTGTGATTTACAATGCAAACCAAAAGTAATACTACCCACCAGATGAAGAAGGGTGGGCTCTCCACAGAACATAAAATATTCATTTAATTGAATTTTTCGTGTTTTCATTTATGAGGAAACAACAATGTTACGGACGTGACAGTTCTCCGTTACGGACGTGAGCGGTCTTGAAAGCAGCACTAAAAGACTTTAAAACGTTTACAGAGACCTCAAACAGAAAGCCCAAAGCCTTTTTTTAAAGTGAATTTCGTTTTGTATTAATTGTATCTTAATTTTAATCAATGTTTCATCAACCAATTGCCTGGATTTAATAAATAAGAAGTAAATATAGCAATAGATAATCACGACCAGGAGGCGCCGGTGCGTGAACTGGAGCTCCTCTCATAAATGAACCGAAACCAAATAACGTATATTGACAAGAAGTGAAAGCCAATAGAACGTTCCAATGCAACACCAGCGCCCAGCAGCAGCCCTTCGCTTCCGCCATTTTGGGGTGAAAGCGATTCGGCAGTCCACTAGTGATGAAAAATATGAAGTTACATGTAACAATATTTTTAATATGAAAGACCGCCAATACTGCAACGGGTGGCGCCAAGTCAGCCATAAGCCAATTACATAATTATATAACACGATACATTAACGATACATAAAAACACGATACATTAACTCAGTTGCATTGGTCTCAGTTTATTTAAATTTGGTGGCATTACTCATAATCATGGCTGTATAATCAAAAAATTTAAATGAGAAACATGCATGCGTCAATAAAATGTATTGCATCAAAACCACAGGAGCTTATGCAATTAGTAACTCTATACCCATAAAGAATGTAATGTGTAGCCTATGTATATTTACCGAGGCACTTCATAAACCCAAATGAAAATGTTAATTGATCTTGCTAGAGTTCATGCTTAGAACTGTTTAGCTTTCTAATTGGATTTATGAAGTGCCTCGGTATATATAGGCTACAATAAAATAGTATAGTAATAGCATAGTAGACCTACTTTTATTAACAAAACGATTAAGAGGGAATGCATAAAACAACAACATTATAACAAATAAATATTAGATATTTGGAAATGTCCCTTTAAAATGAATGCTCAGTTTGTGGTCCACACTGTTATTTTATTGTTTTGTTGTTGTTGTTTTCAGATACAAACTCACTTATATTAAAGAAAGAAGATTTTTTAACTAACACATGTTAGGCTATCTTGAGTTTTTTCCTCCGCTATCGTCCTGTCAATCATCTCGCTGTCTCACTCTCGCGGCTATGATTAGTTACATTTTAATTTACCATCATCGGTACCCACCACCACCATCATCAGCAGTTTTGCATTACAGTATTTGCAATGACCACCCCTTGTCCAAAACTGAGCGTATTGTCTAAAAGAAGAGTTATTGTGACTGCTGCGTATTTACACTTGACAGAACATTGGTCTATGCTTCACCCGCTCTGTGCGGTCTAGTGCAGCACTGCACAGATTTAACTCTGCACAGCTAAATAAAACCGGCTGGGTGCAGAATCAGATTAATATGTAATATTTCTGAAATAAATATTTCTGTGAAACGCGTTAAGTTGCACAGCCCTGTACAGTTTAAGAAGCGGTACGCAGAGCCATATAGGACTATTATTTTGTTGAAAAGACCTGGGACATTACTGATGACGTCACAGGCTCAGATTTGCTTGACCAATCGGCTGAAAGGGGCGTCTCATGACCGCCCACATGTGCAAAACTGATTTTGAAGTCATTTATCCGTTTTTGACCCATAAACCAAAAAACGAAAATTCAAGCCGAAATCTCTTTTTTTCGTTTTTTATAAAAAAACGAAAAAACGAATAAAGGCGCGTTTTCTCGTTTTTGCTTATTTAATTTCAAATTGGAAATGAAATGGACGGAAGATACCCTGATTCATGAAACTATTGCTTTTTTATTTTTATTTCTTTCTGCACATTTTAATTTTAGAATTCTGATTTTAATATTATAAAGCTTATTATTATATTTATAAAGCTTAATATTATAAAATGTCATTTATTTTTGTTTTTATTTTAAGATATTTTTAATTAACTTACCCTTTATTAGACAAATATACTTTTAAATGTGAACAGAATACTTATTTTTTCCTTTTTAGTTAATTTAAGTTAAGTTTTAAATGAATTTTTGCTTTTCTTTTTAAAATAAAAAATTTAAAGAATTTTCTTTTCCACTTTTATTAGAGATACTTTTAAAAGTGTTATTTTCTTTCTATTTTATCATTTTTTTATTTATCGATACATTTATTTTTTAACTTGCAAGACAAGTTATAAAATGTTATTTTTTGCTTTTCATTTGAAAATTAAAAATGTAAGTACATTTTCTTTTCTACTTTTATTTGAGATAATTTTAAAAGTGTTTTTTTTTCAATTTTATTTAATTTTTTATTTATTGGTACATTTATTTTTAAACTTGCAAGACAAGTTTAAAATGTTTTTTTCTTTTAATACAAAAATTAAGTTGTTTTTCTTTTCTACTTTTATTAGAGAGAGAGAGATTTAAAAGTGTTTTTTATTTCATTCATATTTCATTCATATTATTTCATTCATATTACATTCAAATGTAGGCTATTTATAATTTGTATTTTGTACGGTCATGAGCTGTAGTTACAGACAAGCGCAATGATGAAGACAGAGAATATTCCAAAATCTATATAGTCTTTATTTACAAAATCAAATCACAAGAACCACAACGAGACATTAACACAAACGAGAACAGTCAAGCAGTAACTTGAACACACGAGTATATACATGCACGATCCAAACAAATGAAATTAGATAAGGAACAGGTGAACATAATGAACTAATCAATGAGTAACCGTAGCAACTAATTAACAAGGGAGCAGGAACTAAACACAGAAAGAAAACAAAGGAACTAAAGAAAACACATGGTAAATTTTTACGTTTAAAATGCCATTTATTTTGGCTTTTTAATTTTAAAATTGATCATTTAGTTTAATTTATTTTCGCTTTTGATTAGAGATACTTTTAAAGAGTGAACAGATGCTACAGATACACCATTTTTCTTCTCATATTGGTGTGTTGTAAAGTGGAAAAGCCCACACGCTGTTGCTGTTACTCGGAGATGTAATGATGCCGAGTGGTCAGGATCCCAAACAGGACTGCTGGGACGGACAATCAGAGATTAGTCTCGGATCAAAGTGATTGCCACCCCTCACACGCTCGCTCAGCACTGACACTGACACATAGGGAAGGGATTTGTCACTCTCACGCTCAACGTGCTTCAAACGATGCCCGTGATGGAGAGAGAAGCAACATTTCCATGCTTTTGACTTTCCCACAGCCTGGAATACCATTATGGAGAAGTGTGCTGAAGCCTCGGTGAAGCAGCACGTCTGAGTAGTTTAGAGTTAAGATGGTTTATGTGAAGTTAAGCACTGAAATCATTTTAATCTGCTTTGAACAGATGTATATTAGGACGTGTGGCGACAAATTCAGTCAGCATCGTAAAAATCCCATTGGGGTGTTTTTACGGTGTACGTGAGGCGGTTAGTCTGTTATGAGAAGCCCTCGAGTGTTTACTGATAAAGCCTTTAGTGACTGTAAACTTCAGAGAGCTGAAGACCTCAACAAAGGTCGTTTTACAGTATTAAAGACGTTCTTAATGCTATAAAACTTACCGCCATAGGTGTTCGCTAGTGTTTGGGATGTTCCTGTGATACTGCAGTTTGCCAAGATACAGATCCATTTTCCAAACCGCTTGTGCAATGTAGGGTTTTTTTCCCATTCCCATTTTTTTCCATTCATAGGAATTTTGAAAAATTCTTTGTTAAGCAATTGTACATCCAGCCGGTTGTCGCAGAATACATGATTTGATGCTCAAGAAACATTTATTATTATTAGCAATGTTGAAAATGGTTGTGCTGCTTCATATTTTTGTGGAAAGCATGATACTTTATTGATAAATTACATTTTAATATATAATAACCGCTATAGCGCCAAAAGTTACGGACTGCAGCTTTAACTCTACAATAATTAAATCCACTTCACCAGATAATTACTCTTCGACACGGATAACAGAAATACACAGAGCTTCCGCAAAAACAGAAGTTCAAACACAGACTTCTAAAGTTGGCTGCGCACTTGTTTCTCTGGCGCATTAGGTCTAGAGAACATCATTTTTCAGCGGTCATAATTACTATATACATAAAAATAAGTACCTTCTTAAAGGGTTAGTTCACCCAAAAATTAAAATGATGTCATTAATGACTCACCCTCATGTCGTCCCTAGCCTGTAAGACCTCCGTTCATCTTCGGAACACAGTTTAAGATATTTTAGATTTAGTCCGAGAGTTTTCTGTCCCTCCATTGAAAATGTATGTATTGTACGTTTTTTTTTTTTTGGGTGAACTAACCCTTTAATAGTGTATGCGATTTCGGACGAAGCCTCTGTCTCAATGAAGCCCCTCCTGAAAAGCGCACTGTGCTCTGATTGGTCAGCAGGACCAGTGTGTTGTGATTGGTTAGCCGTTTCAGGTCTGTTTTGGAAATGTCACTTATCTTATCATAACCTTAGTTTCAACACAATACTAACTCAACTCAACCAGGCCTCACCCCTTTTTTTGCGTATGTCTAGGGCATAAATTATTTAAAAGAGGAATAATGTCACATGTTCATTCCCAGAAGAAAGCATTGTAGGCGTTTCAGGGAGTTCAGAAACAGTGTTACTGATATAGAGAATTACTCCATTTGCAGTGACTTGTACACCTTTGCAGACCTTTTTCACACTCAAACAGCAACATTACACACAAAAAGAGTTGAACGTAAAAAAGCTTTATTGATCCTCTTTAATGCATAGTATGGGGTTTGTTTAAATCTCTATCGCTAAGCAATAGTGATAGTGAAGCTTGCTGGCAGGAGAAACCATGACCTATAACTGCTGCCAGCTTGCTGAAATCTGTTGATACAGTAAGTGTAAACACACACACACACACTTGGTCTTGGTGTACAAAACCGTCACACTGCACTGGTCAATCCTGTCTGACCGTCAACCACAGATGAAAAAGTGTCCAGATGGTCCTCCACAGTGTAAACCCACAGGCCACGGTGCAGGCGAGGTGTTAAACGGCTCTCCTGTCTGAGAAATACCCAACAGCGACGACTCACCCAGTTCTGAAATGTCGGGGTCAGTCGGGGACTTGTTCCGCAGTCTCTCTGAGGATATGGATTGAGGGGTTTTCCGCTCTCATAATGAGATTTATGGTGAGCCGAAAGATGGAGAGAGAGAGGGATGAGGAAAGTAAGAGCAGCAGGAGGCTGAACTCCCTCATTCTCACGAGGGCCTGTTTCGATGGAGTTTAGCTGTCATATTAACATGACTAGCGAGTTGTTGAGTGCATGATGTGACGCGGTGCCCGTGATCCCAACAGCGGCTCTGAAGTAGGAAGAACTTCGAGACACTGTGGAACATTTACTGTCACACACTACAGCTCTGTTACAGAGCCTCATAAGAGTCTTTACTGTCTATATAGGCCAAATATAATCTCTGAAGAAAGCTAACCGTTAGCATTGACAGTTGTTCGGCTGGTGCGGGATCACCTCTATGGATGTGACCTGTTCTGTTGGCGTTTGTTCACATGTTTTTGAATGGAGCCACAGGAAAATAATTTCATAACAGCGCTGATTGGTTAATGACACCACGATAATAAACACAAGAAGTTTACGCTAATCAGTGTTATTTTAGTATTATTTATATACTATTATAGTTTTGTTAATATTAATCTTTTACGGTTTCATATTAATTTTAGTTTATATATGAATTACACTTTCCTCTTCTTAAATATTACTACGTGTGTATGTGTATGTGTACTAATATGTTTTTGTTTTTATTTCACTTTTAGTTTTGGTTTTTATTTATTTCAAGTGAGTCATTTTAGAGCTTAGATTTATTTCAGTTAGTTACCAAGGCAACATTTCTAATTTATTTCATCTATTATTTTTATTTAATTTTTTAGCTTCATTTCAATTGACAAAGATGTTTTTAATAGTTTTAGTTTTAGTTGTAAGTTTACCACAACAACCATGATGCCTATGTTTGCTATAAGCTCTGTGTGATAATTGTCACCATTATGTTCAGTTTAGTTTAATTTTCACGGACGGACACACACACACACACACACACACACACACACACATATATATATATATATATATATATATATATACACAGTATGTACTGAATCACACATATGCTGTTATAAAAATAGTAACATGTTGATTTCAGTATCACACACATAAAAACAGTTTTAATATAGTAGGCTATCATCTGGATCCAATAGGATCCAAAGTGTAATTGTGAAATTGCAACACTACTTTTGCATTTCTCTTCCTTATGCTGACTTTAAATGGGTCCTATTATGCCCTTTTACAAAGTCTTGGTTTTGTTTTTTGGGGTGTACTAGAATGTTTTCATCCTTGATTGTTCAAAAAACGCATTATTTTTCACATATTTTACATTATTGCAGCAACTCTTTCCCCGGTCTGTCTCGAACGCGTTGTTAGTTCCTCCTGTTTCGATGAAGCCACTCCTTCCGAAATACGAAATGTGCTGTGATTGGTTAGTTGGGTCAGTGTGTTGTGATTGGGAGCGCTTAGTGCGTGTTTAGGAAATGTCCCGCCCCCATAACTGTGAGTTCTGCTCTACTGTAAATATTAAGGTTGGCGTAAATTTCAAACCAATTCGAGCCTGATTCAGACCCTGACAATGTTAACGGACAAGAGGATCACGCTAAAACGAATATCACAGTACGTTTCAGAGTGGTGTGTTTTTTGTAATTTTCTTAGACATTATAGATAAGATGTTATCCACCATTTAATCGTGATTTTTGTTGGAAAACTATGGTAATACAAACAGTAATCGATCATGTTAATTTCCCTAAGGAGCGGTGAATCGTCTTACAAAAGCGAGAGCTTACAAAAGCAACAGAAACAAGCTTTTCTCCATAAAATGTGCAGCACACAGATAAACATTGGATTCATAATCTTCAGGAACAGTGTTTGTCTAAGTTGTAGTCCAAACGAGCCGTTTGCTGTAGTTCTTGGAAAGTGGATTCTGTTCAATAAAATATATCTCCCATTGGAGTGGACTTTGAGTTTTGTAAACTTGTAGATCTTTTTTATGCTTAAACAGCAACATTACACGCTAACTACAGTTAAAAAAAGTGGAAAAGCATAATAGGACCCCTTTAATACAGGTTATGCGAATTCAAACGAATACAGTCCTGTTTATTTCTCTAGCATATCATGTGTAAAACCTGTTGTCCCAAAAATATGCACACAACTGAATGTTTACAGTGTTGTGCGATTAGACTTGGGTTGGGGCAAACTCATCACATTCAGCTTGTGAATTCCTGGCCACAATTAAGGAAATTGTGGCAGGTCTGTAATCCTGTGGTGAGAGTTGAAAGAAGCTTTGGGTCGTTCCACGGGGCGGGCCATTAGAGGATGATGGGAGGACAGGTTTGGGCAGGGTGGGAACAGCTCGTCTGCTGCAAAATTTGATTACAATGAGTATGTGTGCGCATATTTGTATGATGGGATTTAGATTGCATTCAAGGACTAACAAAATTTTTGCAAAACTCCAAAAACACACCAGTACATACAATTCACTGCAGTTTCCAGCTGAAATAAACACTAGAGGCAGTAAAACTTTTATTCCTGTTCACAATTTATTGATTATTTTTGAGTCATTCCTTCCACAATATGTGTTTTGACCTCCGAACACTTTTACCATAGTGCTTGATTTGTATACTAATACATTTTGACATTTGCATCCCATAACCAGCTCAATATGTGAGTCTTTTCTGTCGTAGTAAACTTGCTCAGTAGCTCATCTGGCACAGAACTGTACTTGCGATGGAGAGCGATAGTGTGCGACACGATAAAAGAGCTCAAAGACTTATAGAATCTGCTATAGAATATGCTTTTCCAATGAGCCTGGGTGGCAGAAACTATGTACATGGCAATGCACATTTGCTGTAATGAGACTTTTGTCATTGAGAAATATTGTAGTTGATTTCCATCTAAATAGAGTCATTCTTCATAGGTCAAACCTTTTTTTTTTGTCTTTAAATGACGCATTTAAGCTGCTGAAAGTGCAGGTTGAAGCATAAAGAAAGCTTTTTTTCTGCGGTAATTCAGGGAAAATGCACATTGCATTGCGACACATTGCACACTTGCCATTTCCTCTGTGCAGAGAAATGCTCTGCTACACGCACTTAGATTAAAGTGTGTGTGCACGTATATGTTGCGTTTGTGCGTTCATCAGCGCTGCCATGGTGAGAGTTGGGAACAACAGAGACGTATGAATTGTTGCTAGAGAAACCTTCCCATGGGGAAGCACTAAACAACACACTCCTCTAAATACTTGCCCTGTTTAAACACTCGTCCGAAGCCTAACTCTATCTGTCGGGTTTCTACGCCTCCATTTATTTCAGTAGCTTACTCTCCCCGCTTTCTTTCCTTTCGTCGTTTGGCTGCAGATGTTGCAGGCTTCTCAGCCGCTCTCTCTGGATCCGACGGAATATCTAGGAAATGTGCTGACAGCAGCATCAGACGGAGGAGAGAGGGAGGGAGGGGTGATTTTTTGGGATGGTAGAAGGATGCAATAATATCTTTGAGAACAGCGTTTATCTCACACCGAGGCTTGTTTTATAAACCAGGCACACACATGCACCCAATTCACACCCACCATCATAAAAATGGTGGCTTTTGGGTTACCATGACCTGCTTTCCTTAGTCGGTCTTTTGTCATATCCCGCTCTCTCTTTCTCGGTCTAATCCTAAGCTTTGGCCACATTTCTCCTCTGGCTGCATGTGTGTTGTTTTGTGTGTGTGTGTGTTCAGAGGGGAAAGCTCAGGCCATCTTGAAAAATTGATATTTGATCCCATGTGTAAAGGAGAGGAATGAGTCCAGCTAGCTTCACTCCAAATATCATCACTGCTCTCTTTAGTGCTGATGTATGTGCTCAACAACATAGGCACGATGATGGATTTATTCATATGCCAGGCTGGCATTTTTTATGACATGATGACAAATGTCAGGACCAGGTGCTGTTTTATAGAAAAATAGTGAAAACATTTTAGTAGTTCATCATCTTGATGTTTTTTTTTTTGAGAGAGACTAAATTGAGAGACTAAAAAGAACAGCATTTATTTGAAATATACATTTTTTGTAACCTTATAAATGTCTTTACTTTCACTTTTAATCAATTTAATGTGTCCTTGCTGAATAAAAGTGTTCATTTCTTTCAACTAGCCCAAACCTTTGAACGGTATAGTGTATATAGCCTATTATGATTCACTGTGATTTTGTCACATAACCCAGCTGTTGTCAAACTGCTTGTTGCTGTAGAAGCTTGTTGCATTGCATCTGATAATATCACACTACTTATAAACCATATAACTGAATGTTCATGTACCATGGTATTTACATGGTACTTCAAAGAATACCATACCATAGTAGCTACTACACATTCAAAAAACATACATAGTAAACTCTCTTTACTCATGTTCCATTAAATCATCACAGGAAGCTGGACGAGAGCATCATATACAGAGTGACTTTATGTCCTATTTATCTTCATGATGACTGAGACGTTAAAGCTTTGCAATGGTTAGCTTAGCTTTGCCTGTATGCGTCAGTAACTAATATTAAACTTCAGATTTAATCCCCGGCATTACTGTACACAGAGACAGATTAAACGGCAGCCATGTCTGTCACTGATGTATCCAAGCAATACGAAGGAGTGCAAGTGATTCGAAACACATTTAGTCAGCGTTAAAAGCAATGGCAGAGATAGGCTACTTTTTAAAAAAACTTTAATTTGAGTCAGAAAGTTGCTGAAGGGAAAAAAAGTAACGTTTTTCAGTTTTCTTCTTGCTTAGGTAGAGTATATTGGTCATAGTAGGAGCATGTGAGCTGCATGGGGTAATATATATATATATATATATATATATATAAATAAAACCACTGAATAATTAATAAAGCATAAACTTCCAAAGCTACAAAAACAGCACTTTCACACAATTACCCTGTTTATATGTTAAATGTTTACTTGTCATTTACTAATGTTTAAACTAATGTTTATTAATGTAAATTTTCATTTAAAGTGCATCTATTATGCTTCTTTGTATATTACCTTTCATGTAGTGTGTAATATGGCTGTTTGTGACACAACAGACTGGGCCATCTGACCAATCAGAGCAGAGTAGACCAATCACAACAGACTGGGCCATCTGACCAATCAGAGTAGACCAACCACAACAGACTGGGCCATCTGACCAATCAGAGCAGAGTAGACCAACCACAACAGACTGGGCCATCTGACCAATCAGAGCAGAGTAGACCAATCACAACAGACTGAACCATCTGACCAATCAGAGCAGAGTAGACCAATCACAACAGACTGGGCCATCTGACCAATCAGAGCAGAGTAGACCAATCACAACAGACTGGGCCATCTGACCAATCAGAGCAGAGTAGACCAATCACAACAGACTGGGCCATCTGACCAATCAGAGCAGAGTAGACCAATCACAACAGACTGGGCCATCTGACCAATCAGAGCAGAGTAGACCAACCACAACAGACTGGCCCATCTGACCAATCAGAGCAGAGTAGACCAATCACAACAGACTGGGCCATCTGACCAATCAGAGCAGAGTAGACCAACCACAACAGACTGGCCCATCTGACCAATCAGAGCAGAGTAGACCAATCACAACAGACGGGCCCATCTGACCAATCAGAGCAGAGTAGACCAATCACAACAGACTGGGCCATCTGACCAATCAGAGCAGAGTAGACCAATCACAACAGACTGGGCCATCTGACCAATCAGAGCAGAGTAGACCAACCACAACAGACTGGCCCATCTGACCAATCAGAGCAGAGTAGACCAATCACAACAGACGGGCCCATCTGACCAATCAGAGCAGAGTAGACCAATCACAACAGACTGGGCCATCTGACCAATCAGAGCAGCGTAGACCAATCACAACAGACTGGGCCATCTGACCAATCAGAGCAGAGTAGACCAACCACAACAGACTGGCCCATCTGACCAATCAGAGCAGAGTAGACCAATCACAACAGACGGGCCCATCTGACCAATCAGAGCAGAGTAGACCAATCACAACAGACTGGGCCATCTGACCAATCAGAGCAGAGTAGACCAACCACAACAGACTGGCCCATCTGACCAATCAGAGCAGAGTAGACCAATCACAACAGACGGGCCCATCTGACCAATCAGAGCAGAGTAGACCAATCACAACAGACGGGCCCATCTGACCAATCAGAGCAGAGTAGACCAATCACAACAGACTGGGCCATCTGACCAATCAGAGCAGAGTAGACCAATCACAACAGACTGGGCCATCTGACCAATCAGAGCAGAGTAGACCAACCACAACAGACTGGGCCATCTGACCAATCAGAGCAGAGTAAGCTCTCAGAAAGGAGGGGACATTGAACAAACTGTTTCAGACACTGTGAGAAAAGAGGTGATGCTGCAGTGCATTTTATGAGAAAATTAAAGTGTTTTGACCTAGTAAACTTGTTGTTGGAAACCTTAAAAAAAAATCATAGGAACCTTTAAAATAGCATAATAGGGGCACTTTAACAGTTTCACATTATGTGGGTCACCTTTATCAGGCAATGAGTTGCCAGTCCATCGGCAAGATGTCAAAAAATATGTTTCTTGCTTTACTATAAAATATTGATATTAAAGATCTTGACATGCCTTGACCTTGTTTAAAAGTCTTTTTTTCTGTTATCTCTTTCTGTCTGCAGGTGCCCTGGACGAGCCGTACGGCAGGACCTGTGTGTGTGTGTGTGTGTGTCTGCAGCTCAGTGGAATGTTTTCAGATCTCCCCAAGGTGCTGATACTGGGGGCCATCGCAGCGGCCTCTGCCTTCGTGGTCACCATCCTTATCGTCTTGGTGTGTGTGGGGTGTCAGAGGTGAGTAAATGCTCACACACACTGCAAACACCTTTTATCTATAATTCTAGGGTGGAGAACCAGTCGTTCATCATATTCCATATTGTAAAGGGGTCATGAACTGCATTGTTTTATTGTTTTAAAATGTTTCCTGGAGTGGACTTATAATGTTAGTATGATTTTGTTACATCAAAAATTGTCAAAATATACACGAATCCGACGAGCGTTCTGCGTAGGCTGCCATCTTGTGGCGACGCCATTACTGAGCTGTTACCGGTATGTAAACAAACCTCCGTGATAACGCGGCCTCGATGACAGCTACAGCCAGGCAGAATGACTTGTTGGGTTGATGATGTTAGACAGTGGCCTCCCGTCACAGATGAAGGTACAAACGATATTTATGAAAATAGATTGGCGAGCTAGCTAGACTAACGTTAGCTAACGAGGAAACTATAAAAAGATCTGTCCATTTGGCAACAATAAATAAATGAATGACATCAAATAAACGAATTCATGTTTTTCATTTCTGTCCATTATTTATCTCATTTTCACATTGCAAAAGGCAAGGGTAAGGTACAGCTAGAAAGTATACATAATATCGACCAATTTGTGTTTTTAAACCATGGAAAGAGGTAACAGCAACCATAACAAGAAAACCATAACAGCAGGAGAACAATTATGTCACATAACGTTACATTTAGCTCAGGAAAGCCATTTAATGACCATAGCATGTTAATTGAATAGAAAAAATAGCTAGAGAGGAGATTTTGCTGAGCACTATATTACATATTTATTATATTTTTTACTTATGTCATTAAAAAATTGTTATTATAACCAAAACTGCATTATATTTAATTTAATTTGTTATTTTAAACCTTTAATAATACCAGCAGATTGGGCCCTCTATGTTTACAGCATTAGCTGAGATTCTTTTTTTAAATACAATTTAAAATAAACATGTATCCAAATTAGTCAATATTGAATCAAAATCTGAATTAAATCACAAAAATGGAATTGAAAACTTGAAATCTTTGTCAAGCAATAATAAAAACTGTATCCTACCAGTCATTGTACAATGTAAACATTGTAACATGTTGTCACTAAACTTCATAAAATTCTATTTAGTTACCAAATGTTTTGACAAACATTTGGCAACCCCCCCCCCCCCCCCCCCCCCCCCCAAAAAAAAAATCTGTCACAGTCAAGCAAATCAAACATTAACAACAGACATAACAGTAATGTTACTAACGTTATTGCCCCAATGCGCCCCTTCTGTTGTTTTAAAGGTATTCAAGAGTATTTTCTCCTTCGCCTGGCATCCGATGATCAACAAAATGGCAACTACAGGTCACTGATAGAGGGTCAAAATTATCGTAAATCGCGGGCTGTTTATTCCAGTGGACGCAAGTTGCAACTAAAACAATAGGAGGCAATGGCGCAACGCTACCCAGCAACAGCTCAGTTATGGCGCCCGCTTACTTCCGGTAGTTTCGCCGGATTCGTCTATAGAAATAAAAGGCAGTTTTCCTACCCTGATTTTATCCCTCTGGTTTGAACGCTCTGTTTGAAGGAGCGTGTCTGCTGTGATTGGCTGACATCTTCGCATATGAAATGTGTAACTCTCTCGAAAACTTTAGCACATTTTTACTATTATAGCTCTCAAGGTTAACTAATCGTGAAAAGTATTGATTATAGCATTATATTTATATCTATGGCATTATATTTAGATTGCGTTATGAAAGGCTGCACTGATGATCATTGTTGAGCGCATGAATGCAGTGATCTCATCTTTGCAACTCGATTTCTACACACTTAACGAATGATTTCATCAAAACTAACAGTGCAAACACAATGCAAATAAGAGATTAGTTGATTATAACGCGAGTTTTGCCGAGAATCCAGAACTCAGTCGCTGATAAACTCGAGCTATTTGATTGACAGCTCCAGCGATTGTAAAGGGAGCGTTCTTTGATCGCTTTCTATATATAATTGAATCAGTTTCAATAACATATTATTTTCATCCTACGAAGAGAAACAATGTGAAGTCACTGATTTGATTTACTGACACATTTCATGTTTACTGATGTTTACATCTTTCCACTTGTAAATTTCAACTTTCCATTTCAAAGAAGGCGGAGCCTCAGAGTCACACCTACCTAGTACACATCGCCACGGACCAATGGCAGTTTAAAGATGTTTACCAGCTGGACAACTATTCCAGAAAGTTTGCTTTAGCAGGTTGTTTCGAACTTCAAAATCAAACTTTGGCCTGATTTCAATCGAAATGACATTCTTCGACTATGCTTCAATCAGGGCTGCATCCAAATGATGTGTAAACGCACCTTATGCAAGACTTTAAATCGGATTTGTTATATTTTTCCTGTTACAATCTGAAATATATCATCATGTGGCAACTGCTGAGTAGGAGCAATAAGAACTGAATTTCTTATTTCCACATGTTCTTCCTCAAAAGTACTGAAGAACCATTAAGGAACTGGAATTGTAAAGAGCAATCAGAAACCAAACCAGGATCCTTATGATTCCCATCAGTAATGCTTCATTCCTGAGCTGTTTGTTCGTTTGCACATAAAAGTGTTTCTGCACAGACGCACCCCACTCATATGTCAAAAGAATGCGTCAGCTTCTTAAAAACTCTCCCCCACTCTTGTGTCAGGGCACATCCTCCTCTTTTTCTTTAGTTCTATCTCTCTTACTGTCTCTATCTCTCCTTTCCTGCTGTGGAGCGACTTGATGAATGCTAATATCACTCCTTCAGCAGATTGCGTGCCCTCTGTAGGAGCCGTTTCGCTGGGAAGTTAAGCTCTGCGTCGGATGCTCGTTTGTGACAAATACTTTTGCTTCGAGACATTACAAGGAACGAAACCCTCCAACAAATCAGTTTCACATACTCTCAGGCTTTGTTCTATTTCTGTTTTGCATAAGGTTTCACAGAAATGAAGAATGGGGACTAGACTCTTTTGTTGCATTTTCACCACAAAGTCATGTTTTTGCTTTACTGCAAAACAACTTGCTCTGAATTGTTAGAGCACGGGAATACAAGCTAACTGTACAGAAGCCAAGTGTGTTTGTTTTAGTGTCATTCCAACGGTAACAATAGAGGTACACTAAATACGGCTGAAAATTTGTGCTGGCATTGCAGCAAAGTCAACAGATGCGTAATGGAAAACACACACTGAGCTCGTTGTTCTGAGATATACAAATTATGATTGAGTAAAACCCCTTTCTCAGAATTGAAATGTTACATCTCATTTCCATTGCAGAGTTAAAGGGATAGTTCACCTAAAAATCTTGTCCTCATTTACTCTCCCTCATGTTGTTACAAACTATATGACTTTCTTCTGTGGAACTCAAAAGGAGATATTTTGAATAATGTTCAAGCTGCTCTTTTCTATGCAATGAAAGCATATAGTGGCCATAAAATATAAAGTACCATAAAATACACTACATTATGCAGCTCTTAAATATAATCTCGCCAGGTTTGATGTCAAAGACGCCTAACGCCATTCATTCTTGCATGTTTTTATCCAATGCCAGGTTGGAAATCGAGGGGAGGTTCTCTTACGAGAGGTTCTCTCGTATTGCGTAAGCTAGCTTACGCTACGGGAAAGATTCATCTTTGCTGAGATATTGAAGCCAAAAAATTATTTCATAATTTGTATCCATACACAACGCAGTTCCTCTGCGGCAGACCTAGAGCGGGCTAGCTAGCAGCTCATTGGTTCGCTCAGAGAGAACTGCTTAAGCCTATGGGAGAGCGGGGCTGAACCCGCTTCCAATGAGAGGCGCCCGCGCGCTCATTGCGTCATGGCCCGCCAGAATGGGCGTGGCCATGGTGTATACAACAGTCTCTCCCAGGCTTATATGTTGATTCATTTCATCTTCAGCGAGCTACACGCTTCTGCTGTCCTGAGAAAAGCCGCCGTCGTGGAAAAGGCACCTTCTAGCGAGCATCTAGGAGTCTGAGGAAGCCGGCCGTCTTCGCCACCTTCAGCCGTCCTGCAAGCTAAGCCATCCGACGGATTCATATCCTTACCAAAAATCTTCTTGTATTGTGTGTGTGTGTATCTAAAAGAGCAGCGAGCGTCTTTTTTAAGATGCCTCGCACACCTGCGGCTCATGCCGCGTCCCTCTCAGCGCCAGAGCCCGCCTTCTTCTGCGCTCTCTGCCTGGGACTGGGACACGCAGAGCTTTCTCTCGCCAACGGCGGATGTTTCCTCTGCGATTGGGCTTCTGTTGTTGACCCTGCGGGCTCGACTCGAAGCGTTACGCCGCCTCCCCCTCTCACCGCCTACGAGCGCTGAATGGGGGACGAGCCGCTTACAGCTGTGCCAACCGCGGCTAGCTTTCTTTACTTTACAAGAGAGCTAGCCCGGCCGTCACCGGTAAGTGGGTTTATAGTGCGTTAAGTTCCGTCGAGGCCGAACTAGTCACTGCTATCACACCCTCTTATCTGCTCGCGCTATTAAGCCTGTGTCTTCCCCCTAGATCAGTGGTGAAGCACAAAGCCTTTCGCGCCAGAGACCCGTGTTCGATTCCGGTTCTCGCAGATAATTTGTTATGCAGCTCTGAGCTCTCGGCTAGCTTTCTTACGTTACAGAAAGCGGCCGCGCTCTCCCGCCTGCATATAACGCTATATAAAGCGTCTATAGTGTATCAGTTCCGCTGAGGCCGAACCTGTTTCTGCTATCACGCCCTCTTATCTGCTCGCGCTGTTATGTTTGTGTCTTTACCCCTGGCTCAGTGGTGGAACACAAAGCTTTTCGCGCCAGAGATCCGTGTTCGATTCCGGCTCTCGCAGATAATCTTTATGCAGCTCTGAGCTCGCGCCCAGCTCTCTTACGTGACAGAAAGCGGCCGCGCTCTCCCGCGCTCATGAGAAACGTTCTCATTTCCGAGCATAAAGCTGGGCAAATGGGTTATAGTGTGTTAGTTCCGCTGAGGCCGAACCTGTTACTGCTATCACGCCCTCTTATCTGCTCGCGCTACTGTGCTTGTGTCATTACCCCTGTGAGTGGTGTATCACAAGGCTTTTCGCGCCAGAGACCCGCGTTCGATTCCGGCTCTCGCAGATCATTTTATATGCCGTCACAAGTCCAGTCTCTGCAGGCTAAAAATAGTCTCGTGCCCGCTTGCAGCGCTCACGTTTCTAACACGCACTTGCACGCGACGCGCGTCACAAGTGCAGCCGATTTCAGGCTATATATATATCCCGCTGCAGGCCACTCACGTGACCAGCCTCAGCTGAGAAAAGGACGGCTATTTCTCACCATGGCTGAACCGCCATCAAGGTTTCGCCCTCTGTCAGTCCCCGTTCACACGGCTACTGCAGCAGTGTACACCGCCATCAACAAGCCGGTCTCTTTCCCGCTTGCATGTGCACAAACGCCGTTTTCACCGCGTCCCAGTGAAACAACCCAGAGATATCTCAAAAAGAGCATAAAGGCCTCACGGGTAGAAAAATCTCCCGCTGCGGCCGGACCGCCGTCAAAGCTTCGCCCTCTGCCAGTCCCCGTTATTTCGCCGACTGCTGTAGTGTTGACCGCCACAAACAAGCCGGTGTCCCAGCCCGCTTGCGAGCGACAAAAGGCTGTTTTTGCGGCTACCCAGAGAAATCTCAAAAAGAGAAAATTTGCCAGTTGTGTACAAAAAGTGCCCACAATCATGTGCTCACCGATACACACAAGCATAACATATCCCGTGTCTCTATCAGAGCCCCATCACATGAAACGGGCAGAGCCCGCTCTAAACATCAGAGAACATAAACACGCCCACGAGCCTGTGCGCGTGTCCCCTCTCTGCTCGCTCTGTTACACGGCCCATAGACTCCTCTCTGAGTGCAAGTCCCGTTGCCACACACATTCAAAGCGTGCCCACACACTGTGTCCAGCCCGCTATGTGCAGCAATCAGGGCAATATAGCCATTCGGCCACTAGCCGCATGCTTCAAAGCGCGGGAAGCCATTCCAGGCATCTCCCCGTGGGTGCTAAGCATTATAAAGAACGGCTATCTGCTGCAGTTTCGCCGCCGCCCGCCTCGTGCACGCGCGCAGCTCGAATCTACTGTCAGCCCGCTGGCCGCCGGCACGCTCCGCTCAGAAATTGCGACGCTGTTGCAAAAGGGCGCTATAGAGAGAGTCCCGCCATCTATGACCGAGTCGGGGTTTTACGGCCGTTATTTTCTGGTGCCCAAGAAAGACGGCGGCCTCAGACCAATTTTAGATCTCAGGTCTTTGAACAAAGCGCTCATGAAGAGACCGTTCAAGATGCTCACTACCAGGAAACTCCTCGCGCAGGTGCGCCAGGGGGACTGGTTCATCTCTCTAGACCTGAAAGACGCCTATGTTCAGATCCAGATAAATCCCCGTCACAGGCCATTCTTACGTTTCGCCTTCGAGGGTCATGTTTATCAATATGCCGTTCTCCCGTTCGGCTTATCTCTGGCGCCCCGTACATTCACGAAGTGCATGGACGCGGCGCTCGCCCCCCTGCGAAGCCAGGGGCTGCGCATTCTGAATTATCTGGGCGACTGGCTGATTTTGGCCCAATCACAAACGGAGCTTCTGTCGCACCGCGCAGTTCTCCTCAACCATCTGGAAGCGCTGGGTCTCTCTGTCAACTGGTCAAAGAGCTCCCTTCTCCCCAGTCAATCGATTTCCTTCCTAGGAATAGATTTGAACTCGGTCACGATGACGGCTCGCCTGTCTACACAGCGCGCGCGCAGTGTTCAGCGCCTAGCCTCCTCGTTTCAGATGGACGCCCGCACTCCTCTGAAAGCTTTTCAGAGGATGCTGGGTTACATGGCCTCAGCCTCCGCTGTACTTCAGCTGGGCCTTCTGCACATGCGCCCGCTTCAGCTCTGGTTAAACAGCCGTGTACCCCACCGCGCGTGGAACACGGGCCGCCAGCTGATCAAGGTTACGCAGACATGTCTCACGGCACTGCAGCCATGGACAGTAGCAGAATGGTTTCGCCAGGGCGTCACGATGGGGACTTCTTCCTGCCGAAAAGTCATCTCGACAGATGCATCCAACACGGGTTGGGGTGCAGTCTGCGAGGGCTCACCGGCCTTCGGCCACTGGTCGACTCAGGAAAGCCCTTTACACATAAACTGTCTGGAAATGCTTGCGGTCGAGAACGCGCTCTCGCGCTTTCTCTCGCTCATTCGGGGACACCACGTCCTGATCCGTTCGGACAACAGGGCGGTGGTCTCCTATCTCAACCGTCAGGGCGGTGTCAGATCCAGAAATCTCTGTCTACTGACACACCGCATTCTAGTTTGGTCTCAGAGCCGCCTGCTCTCGCTCAGAGCGACGCATGTGCCGGGCCATCTGAACGACGGTCCAGACATACTGTCCAGGGACCTCATCTCCACGGGAGAATGGTCCCTGAACGCACAAACTACTGTGGCAGCTATTCGGCAGAGCAGAAGTAGACCTCTTCGCGTCAGAAGAGAACGCTCACTGCCCAATATATTTTTCGAGGAGCGAGGACGCGCTAGCCCAGGAATGGCCTCGCCGCCCGCTCTATGCATTCCCTCCGATCGCTCTGTTACCACAGGTAATTCAGAGGATCAGGGACGCACGCCACTCGGTGCTCCTCATAGCCCCGCGTTGGGAGAGTCAGAATTGGGTTCCGGAGCTCACGCAGCTGTCACAGACAGCCCCGTGGCCCATCCCAGTCAGAGCAGATCTCCTCTCTCAAGCTCGCGGCACGATCTGGCACCCCCATCCACAGCGCTGGGCGCTACATGCATGGGTGATCAACGACTATTCGTCGATTTGCCAGAGGGCGTAAGAAACACTATCATACAGGCTAGAGCACCTTCCACGAGAAGGCTCTATGCGTCTAAATGGTCTGTGTTCTCTAAATGGTGCACCGTAAAACAGCTGGACCCACGGTCATGCGAGGTGCCGTCTTTGCTAATGTTCCTTCAAGAGATGCTGGACAAGGGCAGGTCCCCCTCCACTCTCAAGGTTTACGTGGCAGCCGGCGCAGCGTTCGCTGAACCCCGACGCGCTCAGTCCCTGGGCAAAGACGAGTTAGTCATCCGCTTCCTCAGAGGAGCTAAGAGGATGAACCCTCCGCGGCCCCCGTCGGTTCCTATTTGGGATCTTTCCATAGTCCTCGAAGCTATGAAAGCACCCCCGTTCGAACCGCTCGAGTCTGTGGACCTAAAATACCTCTCGCTCAAAACCGTTTTTCTGACGGCGCTGTCCTCAGTAAAACGCGTAGGGGACCTTCACGCGCTCTCATCCAGCGCCGCGTGTCTTGAGTTTGGGCGAATGACTCGGTTGTCATTCTCAAACCTAGGCATGGCTATGTCCCAAAAGCGATTGGCACCCCGTTCAGGGCGCAGATTATCTCCCTATCGGCTCTGCCTGCATCCGATAGCGAGCGCAACGCCAATCTCCTCTGCCCGGTGCGGGCTCTGAGGTTGTACACGACGCGCGCTGCCGCGTTCAGGCGCGCTGAGCAGCTTTTCGTGTCGTTTGGGGGGCGCACCAAAGGTCTGGCCGCCTCCAAACAGACACTGTCTAGATGGATAGTGGACGCGATTGCCTCTGCTTACGCATCTAAATGCCTGCCCTGCCCTCTGGGCATCAGGGCGCACTCCACTAGAGGCATGGCCTCATCGTGGGCATGGTCCTGTGGAATTTCCATTCATGACATCTGTGTGGCCGCGGGATGGGCCTCCCCGTCCACTTTTTGTCAGATTTTACAACTTGGAAGTCCCCGCCTTGCAGGCAAAATTACTAGCTGTCTAACGACCAGCTCTCTAAGAAGCTGCATTTCTGAGAGTCCCTCACAACCGGTTCGCCCCTTGTGCTCTCCTTAAATGCTTTTACACTTCATGTGCCGCTCTGCTGGCCCTATACATGCTTATGTGTACTTTTCATGTGCCCGGTCTGCCGGCCTCATAGTACATTCACTCCACATTAAAAATCCCCCGGTAGATCCCTGGGATTTCATGTGTGGTTTCATAGCGCGCACGGCGTTGACCAGGTGTTCCCGTAGCGTAAGCTAGCTTACGCAATACGAGAGAACCTCTCGTAAGAGAACGAATCGGTTACCTAACGTAACCTCGGTTCTCTCTAGAAGAGGGAACGAGTATTGCGTTCCCTGCCGTGCTTGCGCTACTAGCGTTTCGCTTCACGCTGAAATAAATCAACATATAAGCCTGGGAGAGACTGTTATATACACCATGGCCACGCCCATTCTGGCGGGCCATGACGCAATGAGCGCGCGGGCGCCTCTCATTGGAAGCGGGTTCAGCCCCGCTCTCCCATAGGCTTAAGCAGTTCTCTCTGAGCGAACCAATGAGCTGCTAGCTAGCCCGCTCTAGGTCTGCCGCAGAGGAACTGCGTTGTGTATGGATACAAATTATGAAATAATTTTTTGGCTTCAATATCTCAGCAAAGATGAATCTTTCCCGTAGCGTAAGCTAGCTTACGCAATACTCGTTCCCTCTTCTAGAGAGAACCGAGGTTACGTTAGGTAACCGATTTGATTCTTTTTTAGCAAGTAATTATTTCAATTTAGCAAAAAAATATGTAAAAATGACCTTTGTTCACATCATATAACGTCAGAACAGTTTTTTTTTATTGTTAACTAAAACTATTAAAAATAATTTTTGGTAAATAAATCTAAATTAAAATAAAATATAAATATTAGATTAACATAAAAAAAAAACTTAAAAGAAAAATGAACATAAAAGGTTGTAATTCAGTTCATATAATGTGGGAGGTTCAAAACAGAAAAAAAAAACCCAATAAAATGACAAGCACATAACAAATTTACTAAAATGAAAATGAAAGCTGAAAATATAAAATAAAAGCTAATTCAATATATTAATAAATACTCTAATAGTATATATAAAAGATACTAAAACAACACTTCTTCTGAAGACTTGACTGCACCAGACATATGGACTTTATATGGTAAATTCATCATTATTTATTCAACATGGAATAATAAAATATGTTAATACAAATATACTTAACCAATGTCTTTGCTGCTGACCTTTAATGATCCAATTCAACCAATTTATTTCTACTTTCCATAATGACTATAGTGATACCATCACATTTGTGTTCCATGTTTTTGTTTTTATTGCTGAAGTAAGAGTGTTGAACTTTCTTCTCCTGTCCTATACTCTTCTGTGATCCAGAACGGCAGCTGAGAGGTTTGTTTGAGCTGCGTCCTCTACTGTACAGGCGTGAATTTGCATTTCCTTCTTTTATTACAAAACAATCAAGCAAGCCCATGCAGGCGAGGAAAAGTAAAGCAAAAGTAACGCAACTCATTACCTTCCATAAAAACTAAGTAATGCAATTAGTTACATTTTTAGGGAGTAACACAATATTGTAACACATTACTTTTACAAGGAACTTTCCCCAACACTGATTGTAGGTGCTTCGATTATTTTGCTTTTTTGCTTTTTTCTGTTGACTCAAAATTCATTTCGTGAAAATCAACATTGTGCCTTTAAATTGAGCCTAACTTGTACAGAACCTGGAATACTCCTTTAAAACATGGCTATGCTAATGCGGTATTTATGATTGCAAACGCAGAGTGCAGCTGTGATTTTGCTGCGTGCGGCTTTGCAGTGTGTACATTCTGCAAGTCATGTGTGTGTAGACACAGGGTCACTAAAACCGAGGTGCAAACGTGTCATCCGGCCTCCTGAGTTCTGACCTTCACAGGGGAATGGAGCGATACAGCCCTCGCAACTACAAACAAACAGCAAACACTGTCATTACGGCTGTGACTTCTCAGTTCTATGAGGCATATGCATTACGCTATTTTACTTTTTTAATGTCTTATCTATTCATCCATAAACGCCTTCTTCCCTCCCATAGTTTAAGGGTGTAAAACAGAGAGAAAAGAGAAAATCCTCTGTTTCACAGATTCGCGTAAGTGTGAGGGATGTGCGTAGCAGTGGATGTTAAAAATGGGGTGAGAGTGAGAAGGTGAGTGAAAGGTGTGTGAAAAAAGAAATGTGTGTATTTCACAGGCTGTTGGATTGGTGGAGTGAGAGAAGCTATAATTGATGTCACACCTGGTGTGTGTAGGGAATTAGAGGAGAAGAAAAGCAAGGGAGGAGGGATCGTCAGAGTTACCCATCCATCCTCTCGCTCTCTCTTCCTCCACCACACCTGCATCACATCTAGTCCCTCATGATTACATCATCCCAGCCCTGCCAACCCCACAGAGAGCCATTACAAACACTCGCTGTAGTGGAATTTTACTTCCTGGCATATTCAAGAGTGAACAATAGCTCTGTTACAAAAGCCAGCGAGCTGCATGTCTATAGTCTACTAAAGAAGCAGCTTTCTAGAGGCCAATGCACACTTGACTCGACGACAGACGCCGAACAATGCAACCAATCACCATGTACGTCACTTTCCAGACCAACAACGTTTGCCTAGCTAGCAAAAATATGTTTTAAGAATGTTTTGCTAACGTTCCCATTAAGTTATGAAAACGTTATTTCTGAATGTTTCATTATTTTCTATTATTCAACTACTACTAAAAATGTTGATAGGAAAAATGAATGGAAAAAACACTGGAACTAAGCCTGGAAAAAGTTGATGATCACTGTTGTGCTCTACAATTTCACGCCACACAACAACAACATTAAAAGGCACACACAGATATTTGGTTAAATGAATTGATACTTTCCATTGGTGAATGAAATATATTCGCAACATTTTCTGCTCTTGATTTGCCCTCCATCTTGGATGTTTTACAAAATGAGGTATCTTAGAAGGCAACATGGTGGGCCCTATTTTAACGATCTGAGCGCATGGTGTAAAGGCGCAAGTGCACTTAGGGCGTGTCCGAATCCACTTTTGGTAGTTTAATGATGGGAAAAATGGTCGGCGCACCCGGTGCATGGCCTAAAAGGGTTGTTTTGGCCGTAACGTGCAATAAACCAATCAGAGTCTCATCTCCCATTCCCTTTAAAAGCCAGTTGCGCTCGCGCCATGGCAGAATTTGCAAGTGGAAAAACTGACCTCTTCTCTAGCGAGGAATTGGATCTGCTCGTGCGCGAGGTTAAAGCGCGCAAGCAGACCATCTATGGGACAAAGTGTACATGTGCACCCGCCTATAGGTGCATATTACTAATGCGCTCTTTAAATAACAAAAAAAAATATTGCGCCATTGACTTTAGATCAGGTTTTCATTGGTCAGCGGTGCAGTCTATTTCAGTTTCCTCAAAATAGCAACGCGCCAACAATGCGCCTGAACACACCTCGTTTTCAGACCAGCACGCCCATGGGCGCACAAATGGGCAGAAATGCAATTGCTATTTAAACAACGTGGCGCAGGACGTAAAAATTATAACTGCGTCGGGTTAAAACTAGCAAAAAACACTTTTGCGCCTGGCACCGCAAAGCTTGTGTCACAGAAGGTGCCTTAAAATACTAACTAGGTTGGCATCTCACTCGATTTGGGAACAGAGCTAGCACTGCGATGTACTCATAGAATGTTCCAATAATTAAAAACTTTCTTTGCATGTATGTTGTATCTTATGTTGTCCTCACAAAGAGTGTGTCTCATTTTGTCTGCAGAAAAAGCAAGAGCAAACATGGCCAAGCCAACGGAGGGGGTCAGAAATTGGAAACAGTGAGTGCAAATAAGTATAAATGAACACACACACACACACACACATATTTACACAGTGTAATTATGGACATGGATGTACATACGTATACATGATAATGTTTTGTATCTCAGGCTGCGCTGCGCCAGTCCAAGCTGAACTCGATGAGTAAATCTGACACCCGCCTGCATGACATGCACAGGCTGCCCTGCAACGCCAACGGTGAGAGAGACAGAGAGAGAATTCACTGCTCTTTATGACACACATTTGTACACACATACTCATTTACCACACACACACACGCATATATGAACTGGCCGACGCACGTGCGTGCAAAGGCTGACGTCTCCAGAGGCTTGTCATGGTAATATGTTTACTAGTTCATGTTCCCACTTCCCACTGCCACAAATGTGTGATCTGCAAGGCTGAGAAAGACAGTTGTCAAGCTATAGACAGAGAACACACACGCCTCAAAGCCTTATATACATCAGCTTCTGATCTGTTACATCCAGACCAATGGATACTCAACTCCATTCAGTGTACACAAATACACATGGAAGAATAACAAAGTCCCAATTCTGTTAAGTTCAACATGAAATCAAGACTGACCCTATTTAATATCGCAATGCGTGCTCCTGATTGCAATATGTTGGATTCATCAGTCCACATTATTCCAACTTAACCCCCCAAAAAAGAATATATACCAAGTTCTGTCATGAAACTCTAGATGGCGCAGGCTGATGGGTCCTTGGCTTATCTACAAGGCACAAGCTGATTGGTTCCTGTTGCATTTGCAGCCAACGAGCTTGCAGCTCAGCATTTACAATGTTGGTCAGTGTTCGCTATAACAGTTTGCAGCACACTTTCAAAGATTTTCTGAAACCCTCCTCCTTCCCCAGCTCCACCTGTATAGATCGGGTACAGTTAATTCATATATCCTTTTTGTACAGTAGCAGAATATCTCACATGCTAACAAGTAGCAGTGTGTCTGTGTATGTATTGGCAGTAGCATGTATCTCTGTACTTGCTCAGCAGCAGCAGCGTAGCAGATCTGTTCCGCCAAGACCAAACATTGTCATATCCATTACCATGCTAAACTAAAGTTTTCATGCTAGAAATTGCTTCCACTGTGAAATATCTTTCCTTTTTCTGATGATGTCACCAAGACCCCAAGTTTCAATGCCAATGTCATGCAAGATCGGCAGTGGTATGCAATGCTAGTATGCTAAACTGTTAGCTTGCTAACTGAAAGCTAACTGAAAATACAAAAAAAAGGTAAATGTTTCATTTGACCATTTTCAGCTTTGGTAAAATCATACGATTCATACTTTAGAAGACACAAATTCACATTTTTATTTTAAACTGAGTTGCCAGTGAAGTTTCATGTTGGCTTTTAACTCATTGTACTGTATGTATGCAGGTTTAAAGATATGTCAATTTGTGAGTGTGTTGGAAATACGAGATAATCAAATAGTAATGGTCTGCCCTCTTGTGTTTCCCTGGAGTAATGTCAAATGTGACATTTCTAATGACCCTTTGTAATATGTGCGTATTCATTATTTTATCTGATATCAATACTCCAGACTGTCTTTAATCTTAATCCTTTGTTTAATCTTTCCCATCTCTCTTGTCTTAATCCGTGTTATTTGGATTGACAGGCGCCCCTAAGAGCCGGCCGGCCAGCATGGACCTCCTGCTCCTGCATACCCGCCGCTCCAATTCTGACCTCCGACCCAGCCCGGCCCGCCAACTGCCTCGTGTTCCCAACAAACCTGACAGCGAGGAACGTGAGCACACCTACTCCGAAGTTTCCCGCCACGCCTCTCCCACGTCCCTCCCACCAGATGACGGCCTGTATGAGAGCGTTGGAATCAAAGGGGCTGATAAAGCTGCTCCGCCTCCTGCCCTTGCCCCGCCGTCAACCAACACGCCCACTCAGCACCGAGCCCACAGCCCGACGTCCAGTGGGAATGGCCAAGGTGGAAGCAGAGGAGGCGCGAGTCAAGAGGCGGTGACGGCAGAATACGCCTCTATACGGAAGATGAAGAAGCTGGAGCGCGGCAGGAGGGAGGAAGTGGTGGAGGATGGAGAAAGGGAGCACCAGAGCGTGTCCAGCAGCGAGTCCTCCAGCAGCACCTTGCCTAGGAAATCCGTGGAACCATTTCAGCTACCCAATTTCCCAAAGGTGATGACACAGATCAGCCACACATCCAAAACAGTTATAGTCAAAAACATACGTTCATAACCAAAAATGGGCAGCAAAATCCCACAGAAACCTTGAAGGGGGGACTTGGTCCATGTATGGAGGGGCTTTCGCACTGGGTTGTTACCCTATAGGAACTCAGTTATAGGTACTAGCCACCAGGGGTGTCCCCCGAGAACTAAATGTTGCCCTGTGATCATTTTCCTGGTTGCATTCGCACCGCCAGTTGGAACTTTGAAGTGACGTATTCCGTCACTTACGTCCTGTGCGGCACTGTTATTTTGACGGCGCTGAGAACGACTTAGCCAGAGTCTGAGCACACAGCACTCCCATTCTCCATCTTCATCACTTAACGGTCTGTTTAACAGTCCTATCTAATACGTTATTGGATAGAACGGTTAAACAAGGAAAGTAAACAGTATATGAAAAAGTATTATAGCGTTTGCCGTGTAATTGATGTCCAATGTCGCTAGGTGAGCAGAAATATATTATCATGTTTTTCTTGGTCCCTTCAATGTCACGTTGGATTTCCTGCTTAGCGTAAAGGTTGAGAAGTGCCTAGACTTCGGCGTCGGGCCATCTATCTCTGCTTTACATGTTCGTGGAGTAAATATATAGGGTATAAACTGTGTTTACACAGATTTTAAAAAATGGCAGCTGCCAGTGTTTCGCAAGCGTTCGGCCAATCAGCGTACAGTACACTTGTGTCACTGGTAGTTCCTATTGTGCTGGTTTAGACCCTACTCTGAAGTAGGAGCTATATTTAGTCCCCCCAAAGGGCAAGAACACCCTAGCAAGCAACAAGATCAACTCAGCAACCATAGTAATGCACCAAAAACCCTCTCAGAACAACTTAGCAACCTTATAGCAACACCCTAGCAACCACCAAGAAAACTCCTGCAACCCAATAACTTACTATAACCTCAGAACAACTTAGTAACTGCTTAGCAATGCCCTAGAAACAATGCTGGGCTGTGTTTCCCAAAAGCGTCATTAACCAATTATGGTCTCAAGTTCCATTGAACTCTATTTGTAACGACAGATCTTGTGACCATTGTTGTCTTTGGGAAACACACCCCAGAACAACCTAGCAACACCGTAGCAACCTCCCAAAACACTCCCAACTACCACAAAATAAGGCACTTGAAACTTTCCAGAACAACTTAGCAACTGCATGGCAACGCCCTAGCAACCACATAGTAGTGCACTTAAACCTTGCAACAACTTAGCAGCTGCTTAAGTTAGCAACAACCTATCAACCACCCAAAACACCCCAGCAACCACATAATAAAGCACTACATACTCCCCAGAACAACTTTGCAATTGCATAGCAATGTCATGCTAACAACTTAGAACACCCTAGCATCTTTAAGGTAGCCTACTCTCATTTTCTTCATAAATGTAAGTCTTTCTAATGTTGATGTTCCTGTAGCTCAACTAGTAGAGCATTTATGCAACGCCAAGGCCATGCATTCTATTTCCAGGCAATAGACATGAAAAAAGTGGCTTTTGTTATAATTTTCTGCCATTTGCACAGATGTAAGTGGCAAGCTCTTGAATGCAGAGCCTAGTAGTGCAGTTACATGTGTTGACCACTAGATACTGCTGTTTCATATAAAAATATCCTACATTCACCAAACTGAGGCATTAGCTAAAATCTTCATGACTGATTTGCATGAATGATGACTTTTATAGGGTACATTTTTTTTTCAGAATGTTAGATGTTAAATGTTTTAGATTAAAACAGGTTCAAGAAACGAACATTAGCAAGTGTTAAAATGTTGCCCATAATCTTACTCATTTAAAAGTATAAAGTGAGTTGACATAAAATTAAAGATACTTTAAAGAAAAAGGTTTCACCCATATTCATGTTGGTCTGTCAGCTGATACCTGTTTATGTCGTTTATATCTGTTTAGGACAGATGTGATTTGCAGAGAGCAGAACACCATGTGTAAAGATGGTTCCTTTAAAATGGAAAACATTAAGACAATGATCGGATAATGATCCTGTCCTCCTGTTAACCCAGCACAGCTCTACTTGTGTGTGTGTGTGTGCGTGCGTGTGTGTATGTGTGTGTGTGTGTGTGCGTGCGTGTATGTGTGTGTGTGTGTGTGTTTGTGAGTGCCATTAGTTTGCCACATATGGAGAATAAAATCTTCTTTGTCACAAGTTTGTTGATTGATGGCTTGTTTACACAGGCATGGTATTGTACAGTATTTGGTGCATACCTGTTTTTCTAAATCTGACATACAGTAGGCTTACTTAATGTTCAAGCAAAGTTAAATAATATGTACTGTGTGTGTGTGGGTGTGTGTTTGTTTGACCTGCATTATTTCCGAGTCTGCATCTAATGTAAATATTATTGAAGTTTGTGTAAGAGCGATCATGCAGTGCAGTTGTGCAGCACGTGTGTCACTCCAGTGCAGTGGGCCTGATGATTATGTAAGATGTGTTGGCTGGCTGCCCGTCCCGCCATGTGTTTTTTTTGTTAAAGGCATCAGGGAGGAACCAGAGAGAGCAGGTAGTGGCTTCAGCCAGGGAAAAAAATAGCAGCAAACACTGTATCCATTCATCTACTACTGGTATTAATCATTCATACAGGAGGTGTGTTTCTCTCCCTCTTTAATCATTGACTCTCTATGCGGCGTACATATCTGCTCCTGTAATCATTAACTCACAGAACACTTCCATTGTAGAAACAAACACCAATAAGTACGAAATTAAAGGAACAGTTCAGGCATTTCAGGCCACAATGAACTTTCTTTCTTCCTTCTGTGGGACACAAACGGAAGAATGGACTGGCCACCGTTCATGTGACAAAATTCAGTGTGTTATCAGCTCCTCGAGGGGATCTGACCAGCCTGTGTGTTCCTCGTGTGTCCAACAGGAGGCGGTCTTCATGGGCAACGGGGAGCAGTACATTTGGAAACCACCAGAAGAGGATGAGATCATCGTGCCAGGGGTTCCTCCGCTGGAGAACGGACACAGCCATCCCACCGCCGTGGAGGTAACGTCTCCCTCGCTATCCCAGCACTGCAGACGGGGTCAGGACATTTGAGTCTAAGTTTGCATGAAGGGATCAGGTTGCAGACTTTGACATTTGACCCCTAAAATCCAGGACTCATTCGCATACATTTCGGACCTCTTTGGTCTGACCTTTGTCCGTCAATAAAGAGTGTTTTCTGGCACAGGAAGTGAGTGGAATGATGGCTGCAGTCTGATAAATTGTGGCTAGAGAGAGGAGAGATGAGAGAGAGAGAGTTTGAGCCTTATTCTCTCCCTCCCCCTCTCCTCTCTCTCTCTATCGCTGGCTAGGAATGGCATGACTAACTGTCAGGTCAAAGGTCTGTAGACTGCGCTGGTTAAGGACTGTCAGTTCAGGGTTGGTGTGAGGGAAGGAATATGAGCACTCTGGGTCAGCCTGTGTTTAATCGGTTTCCTGTGGCCAATCAAAACTTACAAGCTGGATTCAGTGTTTACAGCAAATGTATTCTGAAGAATACTAGATCCTATTAGGAACTTACAAGGACCATTATCACTGGGGGAAAAAAATCTTCATCAGTTCTGTCTTGTTTTCCAGCGGAAATATCGAAACCTCTTAAATATTAACAAGATTTACTAGAAAAGCTAAACTGTGCAAGATAATAGTTTTAGACTGATAAATTAGACTTTTTGTAAAACATACATTACTGTTGAAAAGCTTGGTGTTAGTATGATTTTCTTTTTTTTTTTAAGAAATGTGCTTTTATTCAAAAGTTATGAACCCAGACAGCAACATAGTGTCGGTCCAGATTCGGCCCACTTCTGGTATGTGTGGAATCCACATGTGTTGCTGTCTGGGAATAATTTTAATTCAAAAACATTTATAATGTTACAAAAGCTTTCTACTTCAAATAAATGCTTTAAAACAATTATATTAGTCAAAGAAGCCTGAATAAATGTCCCAGTTTCCACAAAAATATTAAACTGTTTTTATCATTGATAATAATAGGAAATGTTTGTGGAGCATCAAATCATCATATTAGAGTGATTTCTGAAGGGTCATGTGACACTGAAGACTGGAGTAATGATGATGAAATTCAGCTTTGATCACAGGAATAAATTACATTTTAATAGATATTAAAATAGAAAACCGTTCTTTTGAATTATAATAATATTTCAGAATATTAGTGTTTTTACTGTATTTTTTTTTTTTTTTATCAAATAAATGCAGCCTTGGTGAGCAGAAGAGACACTTCTGCTTCTTTTAAAAAATATTACCAACCCCTAACTTTGGAACAATAGTGTATCTCAAAGTTTTGTTTTGTTGCTATTTTAACTATAAATTTATCTAAATGTAGTCATATTTATGCTTGATACAAGAAAAATAGTTAGTAGGTTAAGGAAAATTATCTTAATTCAAGATATACGTCTTTAAATTATTAGTATTTATATTTTGCATTGATCATACCTCAACAATTCAGTGAAACGTTTAACTTTTGTTCTTATAACTTCTAGAATTTGTGGCTCGGGTGGCATTAAATTAACTTTTAAATGTCATTCTATTCATGTTTTGTTCATTAGTAGTGTAACAGTACACTGAACTCCTTTGGCTCAGATAGAAGTGTTGACTGTAGTAACCGTTGAACTGAATACACTTCTCCACGCTCTTCTCTGCTCATTCCTTCTCTTGTCCAGACACGCCCAGATTCATGTCACGAGGTGGGTGTGTGAGTGTGAGTGTGTGAGTGTGTAGGCGGCCCACTTCATACTGAACAAATAACACCTGTGAACCTTTCTGAAGATCATGATTTTAGATAAAAAATGACATACTGTGCAATACTGTTTAAAAGATTACTCTCTTTTTCCTTTTTAAAAAACAAAACAAAACAAGAAAATTTGTAGTTTTATTCAGCAAGGGCGCATTCATTTGATTAAAAGTGACAGTAAAGACCTTTATGACGGTACCTTTCTTTA
This sequence comes from Tiaroga cobitis, assembly GCA_030578255.1. NCBI lineage: Eukaryota > Metazoa > Chordata > Actinopteri > Cypriniformes > Leuciscidae > Tiaroga > Tiaroga cobitis. Next base: position 25,469,940 of record CM060613.1, read on the forward strand.
AAGACCTTTCTGTTTCAAATAAATGCTGTTCTTTCTATTTATCAACGAATCAAAGGATCATGTGACACTGAAGACTGGAGTAATTGTGCTGAAAATGTAGCTTTGTCATCACAGGAATAAAATACATTTTAAAATATGTTCAAATAGAAAACATTTAATGTAAATTGTAACACTATTTCACAATATTACTCTGTTTTACTGTATTTTTGATTAAAATAAATGCAGCCTTGGTGAACATTAGAGACTTAAGGATAACCACGCTTAACATAAGCAATACTGGACAATGAAACAAAGGAAACTGAGGGCTTAAATACAAGGGAGAGTAATCAACTAAACAGAAATAGGTGCGTAAAACTATAATTAACAACCAAGGAAAATAATAAAAGGAACACAGGCAAACCAGTTTCTCTGCGGGTTGTAAAAACTGTATGTATAATTATTATTATATCAACTTGGATGTTTAAGTCATTTCAACTTAAATTACATTAAACTGACTTAAATGAGGTGAATCTTGTATAACTTAAAAAAAGTTTATTCATTATTTTGATGAGTTAAAGAAATGTAAAAACATGTTGTCACAACTTATTGATCGTATCATTTTTGACATTGTCTTTGACTTAAAAGATCAGTTTTAAATAGAAAAAAAAATATTCTAGATTTTTGAAGTATTAGGTTGATATCACTCCTGTGCTTACTTCATTTGAAATCTCTGAACTGTAGTGCCACTGTGCTTTTGTCTCAAGTGCAAACACACCAGTGAGAACGTGTGTACGCACACATACAACAAGACATACAACTGAGCTGCTTCTGAAGACTGCATTTTTAAGAAGAAAAAAAAGTGTGTTGAGGGAGGGGAGGGGAGGGGAGGGGAGGGGAGGGGGGTTAAAAATGCAAGGGAATGAAGCAATATGAAGGGGAAAGAAAGAGAGTGAGAGAGCAAGAGGAAGAGGAAAAAAACTCTCAAGGCTTTCTCAACAGCTGCAGAGAGTTTTGAAACCCCCGTCATTGTGATTTCCTCTCGCTCTGCAAAGCGCTGCACAGCACGGTAAACAATGCTCGACACGGAGGAGAAGAGATCAGCGTGGCGCACGCACGCACACACACACACACACACACACACACACACACACACACATCTGGGAGTCTCGAACAACATACTCAGCGGTTTTCCTGAAATCGGCTGGTTCAGTCATGCCTGCGTTCAGACGCATGCAATGCCTCCTGCAGATTATACAGTAGGCCTACAGGCTAAAATACTGAATGCTGCAGTGTTGTTGACAAACTCAGTTTGCATGCACAGCTCTATTCATGCCATAACATCTCCTCAGTCTTTACACACGAATGCCATAAAGGTCACTATGTGAGCTGAGTTCTTGACTGGGATTTTATACATGCCATTGAGCTGGGAGTGCTAAATGCCATCTAGCAGAGAGAGGTTATGTGAGGTTACCAGAGCGCACACACACACACACACACACACACTTGTAATGGACCACATGGACATCTTCCCACCCGTTTACCTCCTGTCTGGTTAGCGGCGTTAAAGCCGTTTCGGTGGGCTGCTGTGGTGAAAGTTTAACAGGCTTATCTGCGGGTTAGGTAACACTTCTGCTCTCTGCAGCCAGATAAGAGCGTTTACACTAGCTCTGTCGATCACGGGCCAAAGTGGGTCATGTTTCTGCTGTGTGCAAGCAGAGTCCTGTAACCACGCATGCCTCCGTCAAACACTCACCGCTGTGGGCGTTTATGTACATATACTACATCTTCAGCCAGGCATAGCCTATTATAGGTTGTGTTAACTCTTCTCTGTCCTGTTGTCTTTTGCTTTTAGTTTGCTAAGCAATTGTCACTGCTACTATCGATCAAACCTAAATCTGAGAGATAAACTTTGACGTGGGACTTGTCCTGTATAGCATTTGTGCTACGCTCATGAATGAGACCTCAAATCGTGATATATAGATTATATTCTAAGGCTATATGTGGCCCAAATTTGATTTTTTTTTTGCTCACATGAGCCTCAGATCTGTTTTTCTCATGACAGTGTGAACAGCTCAAACCACATGGAATCTGATCTTTTCCATTCCGATTTGTGCCACTTCCATATGTGCTACTAAATCCGATACTGCGACCGCTGTCTGAACAGTCACTCTAGATCACAATTCTGCGTTCATGGGAGTCAGATTTTACACACCCGACGTTATCAAAACAGTTGCGAAAGGTTGTCAGTGAAGGACAGTGATGTGTCAGAGCTCATAGGTATTACAGTGACAGCTCTATATACAAGCAAATCATGAGGGCTCATATCATAAATGTTTAAAATGTCTGCTCTCTTCTTTTAAATCCTCTTCTTTGTCTTGTATATTGCCTGTGCATAAATCTGCTGGCTTCGGTGGCAGATCACACTATAAATAAACGTGTAATCATTTACTTAATGTCCACCGTGTTAATTTCCATATGACAACATGCTGTGTTACGTCTTTTTATCGTTCTTTTGCGCATGCGGGTCAGTTCAGGACAATGATCTGTTCCAAGCGACAACCTTCCTGTCTCTCTCTTGAATCCAACACAGCGAAATTGACTTGGGGGCTTTCACACTAGCACTTTTGGTGCGCACCCGGGTTCGAATGACGTCAGAGTTCGGTTCGTTTGGATGATGTGAACACTGTCTTCCGAACTCGGGTGCGCACCCGCGAACCGTACTCGGGTCCGCTTAAAAAGGTGGTCTGGGGTACGGTTCATGTGAACTTGGGTACGGTTCGCTGCTGATATGAACGCTATCGAACCAAACCGCGGAAGTGAACCGTTATTGATGTATGTGGTCGTCAGGACAGTCGGCTGTCGCACGCGCATCACTTTCTCTTTCGTGCGTGCGTGTGTGTATGTGTGTGTGTGTATATATACCTTGATGAAAAGCGGGATTGACGCACTGCAAGCAGAGAGAGAATTTCTGCTTGCCTCCGCAAAAATTGTCTTCGGCGGACAGCCCGCTGTCTTTGAAACGTTTTCAGAATTTTTGCGGTAGACAGACGTAAGTGTGTTTCTGTATGTCTATGTTGAAAACAAAACCAAAGGTTAAAAAATAGAAGAACAAAATAATGTCAACCGAGTAAGTCTCCATTTTGGGCGCCTTTTCATTCGCGGTTACCAAGCAACACCATTACGCCAGCTGCAGCCTGATGACGCAAGCGTACCGCGGCTCGGATAGAAATAATATAATGTGAACACAGTCCATCGGGGGCAGGGGGAGGGGGGAGCAATCGAACTCGGGTTCGGAACAGGCAATCGAACCAAGTGTGAAAGCGCCCTTAAACTGCAATTCATCTACGTGCTGCTAGAGGCAGGCTCCAAAAGAGAGTCAATCCCATAGACCCCCATGTTAATATGCCCAACTTTACAGCAAAAAAAAAAAGAAGAAAGTGTTTACAGCCTGATACAAAAAGTGGTTTTGGTCTATATAGCTAATGTTGCCCTTCATGGCAACTGTTTGACATTTTTTTTATAGCTCATCCGTTTAAATTATAGTAAGCCTTAAAGTTCTGCATATTTAAGGGCGTGGCCACTTGAGTGACAGGTGGATTGCCGCTGATGTCACTACTAGCCGGTTGTTCTCTGTCTGTTAGCCGTCACCTCAGCTAATCCCGCCTCTTTGCCCATTTTCGGTTATCTGGGAGTGACGCGCTGCCAAGATGGCGACGGCTGGCTCCACCCACTTTGGGCTTCAAAAATGCTCTTCAGAAACCTACGGGTGACATCACGGACACTACGTCCATATTTTTTTAGTCTATGATCCGTTCACACTGGAATCTGATATTGGCCACATTTAAAACAACAATGTGAACTGTTGTAAAAAAAAAATCATATCTGAGCAATAAATCGGAATTGAGCACCAAGGCTTGTGTGAACATGACAAGTGATACATTTTCACCTAAAAATACAGATAAAAATCCCATAGAGTTAAACTGCAGGAGAGGAACAAACATCTCCTTATAGAAACCACTTAGAACACTGTAGTAATCACTTGCAAATTTGTTCTGCGCTCTGAAATCGGCCCGCTTCAAGTCCTTCAGCACTCTAACTGTAACTTGAGAATCTGCTCCACAGGACTGTTGTTGTTACGAAATCCACTTTGGCACAGCTGATCTTTTGCACACTCTTGAGTGTTTCTCATTCTGCGGTTCTCTCTCTCTCTCTCTCTGTCCTCAGATCTCTGACATGTACTCTACCGTTTGTAAGACCCTGAAGAGGAGACACCAGCAGGGCCAGAGCCAGGAGGAGAGCAGGCTGATGGCCTCTGCTGCGCCCCAGGAAGAGGACAGGGGTGCCGCGGGCTGGCCCGCTGCCGGAGCCACGGGGGAAGAGGCGTGGGGGAGGACCGGCCCCCAGGAGGAGCCCTGCTACGAACCTGTGGGCGAGAAGACGTGGCCCCGGGGCCTGGCGGTGGAGTCGGACCCGGCTTACGCCACCATTGATTCCCACCGGAAAAGGGAGAAGCTGGCCAGCAACACGCTGAAGCCCAAAAAGAAGCCCGCCCAGGGTCCGGGCAGAGCCATGACCTGCGAGAACTTTTACGAGACAATCGGCGATGTGAAGCAGGGAGCAAACGCAGCGAGCACCACCACTATCTTTACCTTTAACGACGGCATGGAAATGTACGTTACGGGGCTATAAAAAACAGCCTGACATAAACCGTCAAATGAAACACCTACAGAGGGGGAAAGAACAAACTGCAGCCCTCTTGCTGTGACAAATCAAAAGATACACACAGCTTACAGCTGCCAAACACATGCAAACCTACAGTACATAACCAGATGACCAATGTATATTTATTGGAGAGCAACACTCACGCAGACTAAAACAACACTGAATTGGCTGAACCAGGCCTGCAGACGGGTGGTGTTTAGCATGCTCACCAAATCCAGGGATCTAAACCGGGTTTTCCGCCATGCTACAGCAGTCGCTACACTGCAAAAGAACGACATCCCCCTTGTTTTTCAGGAAAATACCTAAACATTCTTAAATCATGAAACATTTATTTGAGAAGCAAAATGACATAAGATATTAAGTCTTGTTTTCTGAAAAGAAAAACATCAAAATTAAGTGACTTTATGCTTGAAACAGCAAAAGTGAGGAAAGTTCTCGTTTACTCTCTTCTCCCATTGGCAGATATTTTTTCGTGTCCTATAATCTCACTTAGTTTCAAGATTTTTTAAGGACAGATTTAGTAACAGCTTGCGCCAGCCTAAACCCTCTTTTGTCAGAATTTACTAAAAAAAAAACACAGTGAAAAATTAGCTATAAAAAAAGCTTGTACAGTTATTTTTGCGGCTAACCTTTTTTGAAGTTTCCCCTTTCATATGCAACATTTATGGGCGGAGAGTTTTTGAATGAACAATGTACTGTGATTTACTCAGTCAGAATTGAGAAATAGTCAACTCTCAGGTTTATGCGCCATTTTTTAACGTCCAAAAAAAGCATGTCTTAACCCATTTTGCGCTTGACATGCTGCTGTAGTTGCTGTAGGATGGGCTTGGTAAAAGGGGGAGAATGTTCTCCTCTTGGGCACAAGAACACAAGCAAACAGGAAAATCCAAGAACGGATATGAGAATCAAAACCATAACGGCGCACAAAAGAGAGCGCACAAAAAAGCAGTGTGAGACATAGGCTACTAGACGAGCAACGAGTGACTGAATTTATATAGGCTCATATAGGCAGAGTTAACAAGGGTAATGGGAAACAAGGTTTATGGGAAATGTAGTTTATGATAGAATGGCAGGACTAGGGAATGTCCTCTGGTGGTAATCAAGAGCGCTGCAGCTGGTGGGTGTAACAGGTAGATTGCGCTGGTCATAATGGAAATGAGCCGCTTCGTCTGTGTTCTTTAGTTTGCACATTGTCAGTAGATCATCTGCAGAAATTTCCACCCCCATCTGCGCTTTTATGGTATTCTGGTCTCACGCTAAATTGCCCTGGGGTGTGTTTCCCATTCAACGACATAACTCGCTGCTTAACTACCATAGTACATTGCATCATTGAAGAAATCAACTAGCTAGTCACGCCTGTTTCCCGAAAACGTATAGTTGCAAATTTGTCCAAATTTTTTAAACCGTATTGTTGCAATGTACTATGGTAACCACGTTGGTTAATGATGTCATGCAGGTGGTGGAGTAATAAATTATTTTGATGAATCCGGTCCCTGATAGCACACGTAGCCTACATCACGGAGACGTCTATTTGATGTGCGTGTTTACATCTGGAAGACGTATTATTTAGAGTGTTTGCTCATCTGCAATACGTCTATAGGACGTTTCCTGTTAGATGTCAAATAGACGTTTAGAAGATGTCTTTAAGATGTAATGATTTAGAATGCATGTTAAACTGACATCTTAAAGATGTCTATCAGATGTTAGTAAACAGCAGATGCTTTCCAGATGAAGTTATCTTTAACAGACATCTTGCAGACGTACGTGTGCTATCTGGGTTTGAGATCAAATTAATGCTAATTTTTTTTTTTTGCTTTAAATTATGGACATGGCATCTGAGGACTAATTCATTTTTTCCCAGTTATTTTGCTTTATGACAAACTAAAAGACGTAAATGACATTTGTATATATTCGAAAGAAAAGATATAGATAGTTCTGAATGTTTGCTTATTTCGCTTAAAGGGTTAGTTCACCCAAAAATGAAAATTAAGTCATTAATTACTCACCCCCATGCTGTACCAACCCCGTAAGACCTTCGTTCGTCTTCGGAACACAAATGAAGATATTTATGATTAAATCTGAGAGGTTGATCACTCCTCCATAGGCTCCCTAAGGGAATGACACCGGACGGCCCAGAAAGTCATTAAAGAAAATGTTTAAATATTCCATGTCGCAACAGTGGCTCAACTATAAGTTTATCAAGCGACGAGAATAATTTTTGTGCGAAAAAACAAACAAAAATAACGACTTTATTCGACTATTCCTTTTCTTCCTTGTAGGCCTGAAACGAGACTTCAAGAGATTTCCACGACGCATGCGCGAGAATTGCGATCTCCTTCAACTACTTCAGTTAAGTTCTCGCGCGTGCGCGTCGTGGAAATCTCTCCCTTAGGGAGCCTATGGAGGAGTGATCCACCTCTCAGATTTAATCATAAATATCTTCATTTGTGTTCCGAAGACGAACGAAGGTCTTACGGGGTTGGTACAGCATGGGGGTGAGTAATTAATGACTTAATTTTCATTTTTGGGTGAACTAACCCTTTAAGATGATTTATGAAGTGCACATGTCATGCTAACAAGAAACTTTTTCTTGTTCCATTGTTGACGAGAGCTGTCGTTCAGACTACACAACTTTGCAACGCTATTTGCGAGTGTTCGTGGAACTATGGTTTCGGGAAACACATTGAGGGAAACCCGACTCGTTGAACAAAGCTGATAAGTTATAACGACGGAGCTTGCGACCATAGTTGGCTAGGGATGCTTTCGGGAAACACACCAATGTTTAGTAAATATGGCCCATAATATCTTAAGTAATTTTGCTTCTCATGAAAATGTGTCTTGTTTTGTACTGAAAAACAAGTAAAAAAATAATGAGTAACAAAAATATTTTTATTTGCTGTGTAAGGGTAGTTTACTGCATGGTTAAAATCAATATGACTTAGCACAGGAGAGTCTGGATGTGATTAAATCAAACAGGATGTACACACTGTCGCACTGCCGTGTGAGCTCTACCTGCAGATTAACACAGGGATCACATGAGACGTCAGTTTAACCCCCCTTCGCTCTGAAAACACACCTGACTGGTTCTCTCAGCTGGAGACTGCCGGCCACCACCACAGTGTTAGTTTAGCTGAAACAGAATACCGAGTTAACTTCTCCTTTTTTCCCCACCTTAAACATTATGTATGCGAAGTGACAGTTTAGGTGGTGTACATACAGTATGTGTGGTCATTTTTCAATACGCACGTAACTTACAGTCGGGCTCAGGCGGAATCTGCAGATGTTTTTGCACTGATCTTGGAGAAGAATCTGCACAATTGTGTTTAAAATGAGTTAAACAAAGCTACCTGGTTAACTGAATGCATTACATACAACTATTATTACGCTACAATAAAATACATACACTGTAAACCCTAACGCTCAAAATAATTAATTGGTTTGAGTAGGACAAACTTAAATTAAACAAATTAGTTCAGTCAAATTAACTTTTATGAGTATTTAGCACTTTCTTTTTCTTTCAAGTTTACAGAACTGATATATTTTAAGTAAACTGAACTGTTTCATTGTTTTAAGTTTTATGAAATTATTTATTTTAATTTAGACGAACTTAAGTTTAACTGAAACAGCTGGGATGTCTATTTCCCAGCATGCTTTGCCGATGGCACCCGAAAGGGAGAGTAAATGCTAAAATTAAGTGTAATATAATGTGTTTTTTTGTGTAAGATTAATGTTATGTGTGAGATTTAGTAGTGATTAATGTTTTGTTATGCTAATTTAGAAGAATTTCTGTTAATGTAGGCTTTAGGATAGTTACCATCATGGTGACAGTGGTGCATGCAGCTTGATTTAAGAGCAAATAATTCCTTTATATTGCTGCGCTCATACAACAACTGTATAACATACTATTGCTAATATGTTAGCATTTACTATGTTAGCAGATTAGCTTTTTAAAGCTAACTAAGTTTATACTAATAAAAGTGTTTTGAATTCTGCTAACTTATTTGGGTTTACAGTGTACTTCATAGATTTAAGTTATATTAACTGAATGGAATTAGTACTATTAACTTTATTTACCCAAGTTATCTTAACAATAAGTTATTGAGTTACTTGGACACAAATCAAATATTTTTGTTATGCTTAAATTGTTTGAGTTAATAAACTTAAATGATTTAAGGCAATCGGTTTCCTCAAACGATTTGAGTTGAACTAACTCATCAGGTTTTATTTTTTTTACATACACCAGCGTTCAAAAGTTTGGGTTCTGTACGTTTTTTTAATGGTTTTCAAAGATGTCTCTTATGCTCAGCAAGCATTATTTGAACAAAATTACAGTAAAAACAGTAGTACTATTATAACAATGTAAAATAACTCTTTTCTATTTTAATATATTTTATAATGTAATGTTTTCTGTGATGGCAGTGCTGAATTTTCAGCAGCCATTCATTTTTGTGGACAAGTTTTTTTGAAAGGGTTCTTTAGTTAATTTAAAATTGAAAAGAACAGCATTTATTTAAAATAGAAATCTTTTATAACATTATAAATGTCTTTACTATCATTAACTTTATTAATTTCTTTACTGACCCCAAACTTTTGAATGGTAGTGTGTGTATATATATATATATATATATATATATATATATATATATATATATATATATATATATATATATGATATATATATGATATATATATATATATATATATATATACAGTATATATAAAATAAAAAACAAAAAACTCCAAAATACTTGATATACAAACACTTTTGCAGAGCTTTCCGTGGAGTTTTGCCGGTGCAGATTCCGTGTGGGCCTTCTTAAAGTTCACTTTATGACTGTGCAAGTGCATTAGCTCTTCAATTTCTTTAGTTTTTTTTTTGTTATTTTGTCTATAGCATGCCACTTCTGCTCAATATTTGGATGTCAGGTAGTTTTAGTGATATGCCACTCGTTTCGCGCAACAATTTTTTGCTTTTTGCAGTATTAACAGAATGGAAAGTAGAGATAAAAGCAAAACAAGATTTTCTCGGGATGCCTCAGCCTAGCTAGTTAACATGTCATTTTCAATGGCCATTGTTAACATCGGAGTTTATGAGGCTTGTAGCGTCAGTGTGCTGGAACATTGCGGTGTGAGAGTATACAGAGGGCAATAAAGGCTTCTAGTTTGGCCGGGGCCGCTCTCTATCCACCGCTCTCAGGTCAGTGTGAGCCAGCACTGCTCCCCGGCTCACTGGGCCTCCGACTGGCTTATCCGCCAGCAGCATTTCATGGAGACAGTGTCCAAGGAAAACACAGCACAAGGCTTATGGTTGCTAGTAAATGTCTTTTGGAAGGACGTCTCATATTCTGGGCTGTCTGTGCGACTTGATCCTATTGTAAACAATGCCTTTCCCACATGCATTATGGGAGCTTGGATTAGGATCGGGGAAAATAATAGCACAATGGAGCAACCTCTGCAAGGGGAAACCATTTGAGATGATCCCCGAAGACTTCCAAGGCATCAGCATGAAATACAACAACTCGAATGCATGGTTGGTGATTTTACTACACTGCATATACAGATCATTAAAGTCTGTCAGAGGGCTACAGGAAAGGCCCTGAGGAAAGGGATTTGGGGATTCGAGAAGGCCAAATTATTAGCTCAGGGATGGATAGATAAGAGTTCATTAAGGATAAATAACCAAGATGCTGTCGTCATTCATGTCACACGCAACCTCTGGTGAGAAACGTTGGGTTTGTCATGTCCGTTTTAATATATACTCAGATGAAAGATTTTTATGGCACTCTATTTTCTTATAAAATTGTATTGGTTAACTCCACTTGTAGCAACATGTTCAAAAAGCTACTATCACTGCCATTCACGTGTCCCACTGTTCCGTTCAAGTAGGCTGCAACTATTTCCTTGCTTGCAATGCATGCTTCTGAAAAGAAAAGCTCTCGTTTTTTTTTTCTTTATCCTCTCTGGTGCATCAAATATAATGTTTAATTCATACCCGTGCCTCACACTATAAGACAGTGCCAAAAAACACACCGAAAAATGGAAAACCGGTCACCAAACGGGAAGAGGCGACACAACAGGCTGCTGAGAGGTTATGGATCGTCTCAGGGAGCACAAAGCACATATCTGGTCCAGGACTCGTCCAAAACAGTGGGGATCTGGTCTCACAGCCACTAGGCCCTCCCTGCTGTTATTAGCATGTGTCCTTGAGACTTGCCATTTTAAGGGAGGAAGTGTGCTCCACTTTAGCTTTGGCTTGGCGGTTCCTCCCACGTCTGAATCTGTCCTTCTAGCACAGGGCTGGCTTTGTATGTGGGGCGGATCGGTGCTTTTGATGTTGATGTTCTGAGTCTGCGAGAAGCGATCGTCCAGATCGTCCATTGTTTTTGTCGAAAACGAGGGTGTGATATGTACAGATTGCACAAGGGTTTACTGGTTTTTCAATCATGTTTGTTCTTTAAAGGGGCAGAGAAATGACAGGCCTGAAGTATGATATTTATTGGCAAGTGTGTAAATAAAATATCTATAAAAAATCCATCTGCTTGCTTTAAGACATACGTTGACGTGATGCTTCTCGTTCACCCGACCATTTATGGTTCAACAAAAAAGGACATTCTACCATACTGAAACAGACCAAGTCGCATGTATATAGAGCATACAGCAATGCAACATAACTATATTATGAAAAGAGAAGCTCTGGTATTGATGTTTTAAAAAGCAATGAAAGTTTTCTACTTCTGCTGTTTAGGTTGTATGTTGTGAAGTGTGTACATAGTAACACTGCTTCCCCAGCATATGTCCTTGGCTTAACTGAGTTGATGTGTGGTCCACCCAAAGTGTAACACAGAGTATGGTGTATAAAAATATCTGTTTAGTAATATTCTGTGCAAAAGATTGTAATGTTTTCTATAAAAAAAATCATTCATATAAATATTTGTTTTTACTTTTTTAATAAAGTTGCACCTTATGACTGGTTGTGTGCCGACTATTCCACTGTAATATAGCATGTGTGTATCTTTGGAGAATGAGCTTTTGAAAAGGCATTTGTTGATGGGTTTATAAGGTGGGAGAACATATTCCCCGGGTTTCACAGACAAGGTTTAAGGCTAGTCCCAGACTAAAATGCATGTTTGAGCTGTTTTAAAGTGAGTTCACCCTAAAATGAAGATTCTGTCATTCATCCTCATGTTGCTCCAAACCCCGTAAGACCTTCGTTCGTCTTCGGAACACAAATGAAGATATTTTTGATGAAATGTGACAGCTGGATCACTCCTCCATAGGCTCCCTAAGGGAATGAATCCTGACGGGCCAGAAAGTCAATGAAGAAAATGTTTAAATATTCCATGTCACAATAGTGGCTCAACTATAAGTTTATCAAGCGACGAGAATACTTTTTGTGCGAAAAAACAAACAAAAATAACGACTTTATTCGACTATTCCTTTTCTTCCTTGTAGGCCTGAAACGAGACTTCAAGAGATTTCCACGACGCGCACGCGCGAGAACTTAACTGAAGTAGTTGAAGGAGATCGCAATTCTCGCGCATGCGTCGTGGAAATCTCTTGAAGTCTCGTTTCAGGCCTACAAGGAAGAAAAGGAATAGTCGAATAAAGTCGTTATTTTTGTTTTATTTCCCCACAAAAAGTTTTCTCGTCGCTTGATAAACTTATAGTTGAGCCACTGTTGTGACATGGAATATTTAAACATTTTCTTCATTGACTTTCTGGCCCGTCAAGTTTCATTCCCTTAGGGAGCCTATGGAGGAGTGATCAACCTCTCAGATTTAATCAAAAATATCTTCATTTGTGTTCCGAAGACGAACGAAGGTCTTACGGGGTTGGTACAGCATGGGGGTGAGTAATTAATGACTTAATTTAAATTTTTGGGTGAACTAACCCTTTAAATCTGCTTAAAGCATCAAAGTGGTAGTTGTGTAGCCGTCAATGGAGGGACAGAAAACTCTGATTTGATCAAAAAGTTCTTAATTTTGTGTCCCGAAGATGAACAAAAAAGGCTTATGCGTTTGGAACGACATGAGGGCGAACTCGTAATTACTGACAGAATGTTCATTTTTGGATGAATTATCCCTTTAACTGAAAGCAGCTTGCACTGACATATCTTAAAATAACTGTTTTGACACAAGGTGCACACCAGTAATGTTTTTTGAAAATGCTTGTTAAATATTCCACGAATACAGACAGTTATAGAAGTAACAAAGGTTCATAAAATGTGCACCATCACGAAAGACATATTTAACATTTCGAGTGAGAGCTGCACATAGGGTGGTGGTTTTGAAGACAATGCTGAATTTTTTTTTAGACTGGTAGGCTTGTCTTAGCTGGTTTAAAGATGGTCTCCCAGCCTGAACCGGGTGACAAGTGCCCAAAACCCCTCTAAACACAGCCTGATAGGCCAACTAAAACCAATAAACCAGTTTAGGCTGGTTTGAGGTTGAGGTGTGTGTGTATGTGTTTTGGCAGAGAATAGCGCAGATACTCTTTTAAAGTATTTCCCAGTCATGTTTGTATTGTTTTGCGTTAGAAGAGTGTATATTTTTATTATTTGTATCGCCGCGAATCGACATTCAAACTGAGAAACAAGTCGTTTTAAAAGTGCGTCAATTTTTACCGGGGCTTTTTTCCTCTTCCTCTCTGTCTGCACCGGCCGGCAAACCATCGAGACACACCCCCTAAACCCTCGAAAATATTCACTCCGACGTTTGCCGAACGACCAATCAGCTGCAGGTCTGCGATGGCCGCGTGCCTAAATAGAATGTTTATGTATGTCGAGAGCCAATCAGAATCAATGAGGGGAGTGGCCGAGCGAATCTCGCCTGGCTGCACGCGCAGGATAGAGTGGGCGTGGCGTCTGGTTCGGCAAGAGAGAAAAGCAAAACAATAATTTTTATCCCCTTTTACCGGCTGCTTTTAGGGTCCGTAGTGACACACACTCTCGACAGTGAGTCGTAGTCCACACAATACTGTTAAATGCATATTATCCCACTCAGCACTAAAGTCTACAGAAAGCTGGTGATCTTGTGAAGTCACATTTGATCCAGGTTGAAAATGACTTCCAAACGGCTTCTCGAGCCTGTCACCGGGAAAGCGCTGCATGGAGGTGCTTTCAGGAATTTTGGCAAGGAAATCTCTCCAAATGGACATTACTATACCTCAACGAGAGAGATGCACTACATTCATAAGAAAGTAAGTGATGCTTACTCAAGTTTTCCCTACGTACACTTACTCATTTGACAGTTTGTTGCATTTATAAACAAGTCGAAACGACTGTCGGCAATTATGATGGAGTTTTACGATGGCAGCTCTGCTTTTCGCTTTAAAATCAAGTTTGCATGGAAAAATTGCTTGAGAAGTAACTGCAATTTAATTTCATCGATGCAGTTATACTGTCGTCGATGTTAATATCGCGAGGCGTTAACTGTTTTTGCACGGTTTAAGATGGCGACTTAACTTGCATGTTCAAAGTTTAAACGAAAAAAAAAAAAACTCCAGGGGGTTGGGTTGGTAAATTTAACTGATTCACCCCTCCCCCATAGTGTATCTAACGCGAGCTGAAGCCGGTGGAAGGGTTTGTTTTTACAGGAACACCGTGTGGTTTTTCCTCTCAAAGTCGCACGATGAATTCCTAGGATATTTAGTAATCGAAAAAACAAGTTTTTATATGCAACTTACGTTGTGTTTTAGGAAAAGAAAGTTACTTTATTGTAGTAGTCATGGTTTATGCATTGCTTATGGATTATTGAATGAAGTAGTGCTATGCGTCGTTCAGTTCTTTCGAACGTATGAGCGTTCTCTTTATAACGGCGTTTAATTTCGCTCTGTTCGGTCGGTGAAGTGTTCGTGTTCCTACACTTCACCGACCGAACAGAGCGAAATTAAACGAGACACGCCCCCTTCTACGATGACGCGTCATATAATGTGTCTGCTCTGATGAACGTGCACTTGGCCTGTACACTCTTTAAAGTATTCCTAATAATACTATCTGTACCTCCCCCTAGCATTTGAAATGTATTGTATTTCTATTGTTTGTTTTGATATTTCTTCAATAAAAAAAAAAAAAAAAAAAAAAAAGACCGTGCACTTGGCCGATATGAGCTGTGCAGGCAATGCAACTCTGCCTGTAATGCAATAAATTCACGACTGCAATATCTTGTCATACTATAAACTGACAGGAGGCTTCATACATTCAGATTTAGTCTTGGCCCTAGACTTTAGATAAAGCATATTCAGTATTGAGGTTTTGTTGCTTTTGGTCAATGTTTTTCAGCTTTGAGGATAAATAAACTTTTAGAATAGATCAGTGGTTCTCAACCTCTTTGACTCGACTTCCCGTTGTCCAACACAATATTCGAAGGCAATGTTAATTTTTTTTTATAAACACAAACTGGTAGTATTATTATGAACTAAAAAAGTCAAATATATAATCCAAAATCATTTTGTGATTCCAAAGGTTTCAAGATCTGTATGTTTAGAGTGCAACAGTCATGTTCCAGAAGTAAAAACCATATTTTAAGCATATTAATTTAGATCAGAGCTTGAATAATAGTAACGTATTAATATAAATGCTTTTGAGTCAAGTTGGAAGTAAAAAAAAAAAAAAATCCAGGAAAATGGACCAAAATTATTGATGACTCATCTTGGACTGTCCACATTTTGGAATTGATAAATTTTCCTGGAAAGAGAATGTCTGTATTACCCCCTGTTACTGACAATAGCAATAGCAAATCATGATTAACTTTTGGCATTTAAAAAAAAGGGACAATCCCTTCAACATTTCCCGTTCCAACTTTCTGTTTCAAGAGATCAATCCAGAGAGAAAACAATTCTTGTCAAGCCATCTTTTCTTCAAGTCTTTAATATCCTAAACACCGATCCTAAATAAATATAAGGAAACATAATACTATGTGACTAAAACCGAATTGAATTCCTGTCTCAGTCTCTTTGGACCCATTTGCCATCTGGTAAAGCAGAAGTATATCTCTCTTTTCTTCTTCTTCTTCTTCTTCTCAGTTTGCATGTGGCAGAGAAGAGGACGAACAGAGCTCAGGTGGGGTCCTTAAATACGGCTGTCCTGCTCATCACCTGATCCTGAGTGGCATCAGGCTACAAGACCAAACTCACATTGAGGCTCAGAGCCCAGTGAGAGGCCCAGGACCTCTCCCTCCATCTCCCGAAACACCACACCCGCACACGTCCTCCATCATCCCTGTCCCACATGACAGGTCAGTGCTGATCCCATCACTACAGAGAACATTGTGCAGATTGACACAGTTTGGTTGATGTAGTTATTGCATATATATATATATATATATATATATATATATATATATATAGTATAATATATAAAATATATATAATATATATATAAAAAAAAAAAAAAAATATATATATATATATATATATATATATATATATATATATAGTATGAAATTCAATGTGTTTTGTATGCGAATACACTACTAGTCAAACGTTTTTACTTAAGTGTTTCTAAAGATCCTCCTTTATGCCTCGTTCCAGAATGCATTATCACTGAAGTATATTTTGATGGACTGTGATATGTTGAACTCTCATTTGACTCTAATGAATTTTTTTTAATTATGTAAGACCAGATCTAGTTTCAGAATTTTTATCCAAGATCTAAATTTAAAAACCTATTTTAATCGTTCTTTTTTAATCTCTTTCTCGCCATGAATATAGCTGGGGTAGCTGGCATGGCGTTAAACTATAAACAAACAAAGAAACTTAAATGTTCTTAAATATGTTTTATAGATACATACTTGTGGATATGTATAACTGTTTTCATGAAACTAAAATACTTAATTAATTATTATTATTTAAAAAAGTATCAATTATATATTAATTAATGAATATATTATTAATAGATAAGTTGGACCAGATAGTGAAGGAATGTGAACTGTGAACTCCTTCCCAGAATGCACCTCATGAAGTTGATTTAGTAAATATGATTTCACATTTTCTGGTCACTTCCTACTTCCCAAACTTCTATTTATGTTTTTTAATAGTTTTGATGTCTTTTCGATTATTCCAAAAGAGATGGACAATTATTAAAATAGAGTGCAACAGTCATGTTCCAGAAGTAAAAACATATTTTACATTTCTTTATAAAGAAATTGATTACTTTAAAGATAACTTATAAATATTTAAATATGCCAAGGTTGATAATAGATGGTATTTTGTGGAAGCCATCTGTTTGCATTATTTCAACTTTTTAATAATCTTGTTTAACAACTGAATTTGTGGTGAAAAACTACAGTATCCATGATGCTGTTCAAAATTCCACCAATCAGACGGTCGCTGTGAGCAAATAGCTCAAAATAGCTTCCGGAGAATGCAGACTCCCATGAAGCATTGCAAATGACGTAAACAAATGTATATATGTATATATACGTGTGTATATATATATATACACACACACACACACACATTCACACTCCAGGGCAAAAAAAAAGAAAGAAAAAAATCTACCAAGGCAAAATATTGAATGGTCTTTTAATGGTCTTAATAATTTTAATAACAAATCACTGGTCAGGAAATTAGCAAGAATTGCAGAAATACTTTAGATAAAGTAATTTGGCATGGAATAGCCTTCCCCTTTGCTTTCTTTACATATTTAAGCCATGAGGGTAAACTTGCAGACGGCTCTTTACAGAAAGAAGAATCATTGTTCTTCCTCTTAATGTTAACGCCTTCAAACAGTTCATGAGTAGTTGAAAATGTCTCCCAGTTCGTTTGAGTTTAATGTGAGACCAAATATTCACTATTGGGTTCAAATCTGGATTCTGACCAGGCCAAAACATGAGCCTGATGGACTTGTTCTCAAGCCACTTCTGGGTTGTCTTTGCAATTTGGGCAGGAGCATTGTCTTGCTGGAAAATAACATCAAAATAACATCATTCCTCTTTAGATAACATCTTCTCAATTGTAGGAAGCAAATCATTCTGCAATATTCTCTTGTGCTCCACAGCATGAAGTAGCTCAGTAATGCCAGCAGCTCCTCGTGCAATGACACAGTCTCTTCTTAGTCTCGTCCTTCATGCTTCACTGTGGTAGAGATGCATTTATTATTATATTTGTCAGCAGATTTTCAAAGACACTGCTCTGGAGCATCACCATGAAACTCGTGTTTCATTGATTCATCACTCCACACACAACTCTGCTAAACCACTCTGAATCAAACTTCCCATATTCTGCCAAAAACTTCATTCTGTTTTTGACGTTTTTCTCAGAAAGCAATGGCTTTTTCAAAGTCGTCATGAAATCGAAATTGACACTATTTTCTTTGTTAGCACACATTACTAGTCTTGTGGTGAACAATTAATCCGTGCAAGCTCATACACAGAAAAAAATTTGTTTGTCGTGGTAGTCTTTAATCAAAATCTGAAAATTTGCTTTTGCTCTGGAATGGCGTTTCTACAACTGACGGCTTGGGTTGAATATCCTTAACCACTCCCCTACAAAATAAAATCCAGCCCTCTATTCAATATCCCCTTTCACTTGGAAATACGTCACAACACGGAAGTAAAGTTGGTTGCAACTTGGGGACTTCAAGTAGTGCATTTGGTTAAATTGAGCTAATTTCCTGACCAATAATTTGTGGTTAAGACATTAAAAAGCACATACAAAAATGTGTAATACTGTGATTCACCTTTGGTTTAGTTCATCTCTTATAATGCTTTTTAAATATCTCTGTAGGAAAAAATTAATAGAAAAATTATTTTTCATCTAACGCTGCTGAAAAAGTGGGCGGACACTAACACACTATTTACAAAATGAGTGAGTGTGTCCAAAATGTTCAATGGTTGTGTGGTTTGTTATAGTTGTTATTCAGATTCAATAGAGCAAGTTCAGCTGTGTTTGACATCAAGCAAACTAGGCCTAAGTGAAACAAGATTGTTTAAACATTTATCGGCCCAGTCTGTTTAAAAGTAAAATAAAGTGTATCTTTTTATTTTCTCCTAATGAAGTGTTTCTTAATCCGACATGTTTTAATCTGTTCACTGGTTAAACTGTCATTCCGCTTGCTTGCGTTCAGTTGTTTACAAGCCTTTATTGTGAACTGGATTAAAGGGATAGTTCACCCATAAATGATAATTCTGTCATCATTTACTCATCCTCAAAGTGTTCCAAACCTGTATGAGTTTCTTTCTTCTGCTGAACACAAAGGAAGATATTTTGAAGAATGTTGGAAAACAGAGAGTTGATGGTAGCCATTGACTTTCATGGTAGGATAAACATCTTGAGGGTGTGTAAATGATGACAATGTACATTTTCGGGTGTCTTTTTACCCACCACCATGACCACCACCACGACCCTCAGCTCAGCATGAGCACCAGAGGCTGAATGTAATGCGATGGCACTGGATGGTTGGTGTGGAGGAGACAGACGGGCCGCTTGGTCAGCGTTTCAGTCAGTGTTTATTCAACCTTCATTTTTGGCGTGTTTATAAGGAATGTCTGTTCAAATCCTGTCTTTGTTTCGCTTCCCCCCCCTGTTTATTTGTTGTTTTCTTTTTCCGTTTGTTGTCTTTCGAGCTCTCATTCGGTCATTTTTTTGGTTTCTTAGATCGTAATGCGAATAGTTTAACCAAAAATAAAACATTCTGTCATCATTTACTCATCCTCATGTGAGTAAAAAAGAAAAGTGTTAAGCAAATTATTCAAAATTTCAGTTTCAGAAGAAGGATCTTTGGGTGAGCCATCCCGTTCAAGGACATACCTTTTGTTTTAAGAGATATATAGTATGTTTTGTATATGCACAAACCATCATCAGCAAGGATGAATAGTTAGCTTTGAGTCAATGTGGTTGCGTGGGATGCTTTTCAGAATGTGAATTGACAATGTATTTGTCTGTGTTTATCTAAATGCGCTGATATGGCAAGTTCAGGCAAATTACTGCAAGCTTATTTACAAAGAGGCTTTTATAATGCTCACTGAATTTATGACTTACTGAGTACCAACACTCGCTTTTGAACAGGTTTCCTGAAGACTCCCCCTGTCTGCCATTGGTTACCTAAACAGTTAGCCCCGCCCCAAACTCACGTCATTGGTTGAGCTGTTGCTGTGTTGGGCTGGTCAGGATACACACAGAGCATATTAAACTGGGACAGAAGAAAGTATTTAACACAAACAATACACATTACCTTTAATTTGCATTTTCATATTTTCTAAAATTAGTTTAAATGGATGTATTGTCCCACTGTCGCTTTGTTTTTCTACATTATGTCAATGTGGCCTTGATTTTAATTTGAAATGATACCTGGAGCTCATACTCCCTAAGGGTTTGTAAATTTATGCAAAACTCTCAGATATACTTGCAAATGGCTTGTCCCTTCACGGCAGTTTTACAGTGAGAAAAGCTGATGTTTGTCAGATAAACCCAACACAAGCTTTACCTGTCGCATTTTATGAGCCCTTCATAACTCTTTTATTCACCTGCGGCTTTCTTTCCCTGCCATACATCTGTCGCTTTGCTGTCTTTTATGTGTGTTTATATGTGCTTGGCAAGTACCTCAAGGTTTTATGGTCCAAAACTTTAGGGAGAAGAAATTACGGTACATAACTGTACATACTTTTTTATATTATTAACATGTTCAATTCATTGTCTGCAATTAGTCAAAAAGAGGTAGAAAGTGCCTCTCATCTCATTCATTAATAATAATAGTAATAATGACTCTAATGGCCTTTTGCTTTTAAATTTACACAAAACACTAGCGCATTTTCATCAAAATCTTTATGAAATGAAATGAATTGGTTTTTTTTTAAATCAGTCTGTTTCATTGTATGTATGATAATAACAGATTTTCTTTTGAGCATTGAAATAAATCTCTATATTAGTTACACCCAGTTGTATACTGTATTCAGTACGCTTATGCTGAGGTGTTCTCTAGAGTGAAGGAACTGCAACACCTTTTGCAAATGTGTTTTATATCTAGACTAGTACTTGGAAAGTTAGACATTGTTCATGTTTCTAATGCAAGCTTCTCGGCCATGCAGCCACATTTGCGTTTGAATTGTGCAGGATAAGCTTGACTATGGCTGATGAATCTCACAATTCAAATCCGGGACTCACACACGAAGATGTAGTGTACTGAGCAAACACTTAAATAATTTAGTGTGCTTGTGCTTGCATGTTTGTATGTGTGCGTGTTCATGAGATAAGGACTGGTGACCATGCACTTCATGAGTACCTCTACACACATTAGTCTTTCATTGACATGTCCAGGCTTGTCTGAGAAATCAGTAAAACTAAAAAGTCTCTGCTTTACACTGTGGTTGATAGGTCACACTGGCAGCAAGTCTACGCTTGAATCTATTCATCTCTTATCAGCATTCAGTAAACTGAGAGGCAAAAGCCAAGGTGGAAGGTAGAAAGTCCAGCAGATTGATTTGAAACCCTCGCTTTTTTAATTGTCAATGTCTTGTATCTACTTGCGCAACCCATAGAAATCAAATGTAGTAAAAAGGTGAAGTCAGCATAATGAGGTTTCATGTAATCAAGTCCAGTCATGTGGTCATCTCGGTCTTGGACGGCATTCAGAAAGAACTATGAACTTCTTGTACATCCGTAATTGCACAATTCCTTCATAACAGGAGAAATTCGCAATTGTGAGGCTGATGTTATGCTTTTTCTGGTGGATTTTTGAAGTATGGATAACTGTAAGCTTTTGCTGTCAATATTGTCCTTAAGCTGTAATATAGAAGAGGGGACGTTAATATATATTTTTTTACTTTTTCAGTTGTTGAAAAAATGGTGAGGGATGTTTGCTAAAATAGAAAGTATGCCAAAATGTGTGTAGTGTGCAGCACAGTACTATATCCCATAATGCCGTGCAATTTAATTCGGATGTGATGTCAGTGATGCTTTTCCTGTATACTTATTGGATTGGACTACCATGAATTTGTATACAAAACTGGATCAAGAAGATATGGAAGCTTGTTTCCATCACGGGAAAAACTGTTTAAAAGATAATTGTGACTTTTTGTCTTGCAATTCTGACTTTATATCTCACAATTCAAAGAAAAAAAGTCAGAATTGAGAGATGTAAACTCGCAATTCTGACTTTTTTTCTCTTAGTTGCGAGTTTATATCTCGCACTGACTTCAAATCTCAATTCAATTCTCTGACTTAGAATTGAAATGAATACTTTAATCAATAGAATTAAAGAAATTAATACTTCTATTCAGCAAAGATGCGCTACATTTATAATGTTTCAAAAAAAGTTTTACGGTTTCCACTAAAATATTAAGCAGCACAACTGTTTTCTACATTGATAATAATACGAATGTTTCCTTTAACACCAAATCAACATATTAGAATGACAGAATGCAATACAGTAATATTTCACAATATTATTATTATTTTAATCAAATAAGAGAGTAATGACTAAGGGACTAACTTAAATCCTCCACTCTCCACCCAGATATAAAAGCTGCTGTCAGTTAATGAACAGATTTGACGGATAAACTCATGGCTCGATTGGACTCTCGTCGTGTCAAAAGTGATTTTTCGGTTTCATGGATGTGTCCATCTTTGACAGCATTGAGACGCCAATGTTTCTGTGTGGACAAGACATTTCACGCGCTGTTGAGAGTTGTGTTTTTTGCTGTGTGTATTATGATAATTATGTTCTTTTTCACACTAAATTCCCACGTTGGCACGACTATAGCAGTGTGTTTTCCGAAGAGGTCTGGGGCTACAGCATCTAACAGTTCCTGCTGACTGACTTTGTCACGCTGACACCTCTTAATGAGTCATGACCTCCGCTCTCAAAATCTTTGGGGGGTCAAAGGTCGCCTCGTATAAGAGACACAAGAATGACTCGCGTTCGTGTCAACCAGCACGTACCTCACGTCCCGGTCAGCCAGTGAGCTATAAATCTGAATGAAACCAAGAGCAGGAGCCAGGCATTCCTTCATCCATCTATAACTCACCAACAGCGCTATCAGAACGAAAGACGCCCCTGTGCCTCAATTTGATACGTTTGCTGTAATTAACTTCTATTATGACTCGTGTTGATATCATCAGAAGCCACAACAGATAATGCGTGCTCTTCGTGGCTCATGTTACGTAGCAGAGGGTGAGTCTATGAAACTGAAGAGAGGAACCAAAACTTCCAGCTGATACTTGAAGGGACGCGCTTCAGATATCTGCAGTATAATTGGCTGCTTTGTTCTGCTTGTGGCAAAGAGAAACAGAAGATTGAGGACTCATCGTATTTTTAGTTCTTACTTTTTTTTTGTGCTGAGAAAATACCATATGTATAGGCCTCTTATACAGCTGGGTTTAAAGTCAATGAAATCAACCTTATTTACTTTCTTAATCCACGTTGATTCTTTGATTGCATGTTACTCTGATTTTTCTTTGTTATCTTTATTAAAAATGTAATAACTTTCTCTTCCTCTCAAACGACTTTCCTTCACTTCTGACATCATTCAGGCCACACTGTTAGAAAAAAAGTTTCAGCGGTGTTTCTATACAGAACCCATAGGGGTTCTTGACTCAAAGAACGCCTTAAAGTGTAGCTTCGCCTATTTTCAACCTGCTCTGTATTGTTGCAATGTCAGTACTAGTACATTTAAATAAACAATGTTTGCGCATTCTCTGTGTTTGGTTTATTTGTCAGCAAATGTCCATCCCATCCAGGGCTTTGAAAACGACAGAAACTTTCAGTTTTCCCGTCCGTTTGGCCTATAACACACTGTTTGGGGTCATCCAGTTTGAAATGTTGACTACACACACTGAGGTTTTTCAGATGTTCAGTTGTGGCGTTCTCTCCGTCTTAATGATTCTTTGCAGCCTTTAGCCACTGCATACGATGAGCTGGATTCTTCACTGGAAACCAAAACTCATGCTAAACGTTTACTCTTTTAATTCTTGCACCTTGGAACAAGAAGTCGACACCCTTTTAAGTTTGCTAAGAAGTATTTCCTACTAAAGCAAGGCAGTGTATGACTCTGGTCAAGCATATCCAATAAGAGCTGACCAGTAGATGGCAATGTACCCAATGGGTGTTGAAGTTTTTCGACCTATTTGGCAAAAGGGAAGACAACAGCCTTTTTTTTTTCTCTGTTTTCAATAGTCAGGGACCAACTATTTAAGTTTTTCCCCTGCCTTTCTACTGTATAGGCAGCCAAGTTTTATTGAAAGCCCATTTTGCCAGCGGTGAAGTACTTCTTTAAGGCAAAAAGGTTCTATATAAGGAGTAATGTCTTAAAAGATTGCATAACAATTGAACGTTTAATGGATTAATTCAATTTTCTCTAGTGATAAAGTATGTTTATAATTCATACAATTTAATTCAAATAAAAAAAATGAATTAAAACAACATCCAAACTAAATCCATGAAATGATCCCATTATGGAAACCTCTATAAGGTTCTATATGAAGCGCCTGACAGAACCCTTTGATGTTCTTGAACCTTTTCTTCTAATAGTCCACTGGATAATGTTAACCAAGCAACATAATACACAAATCTTGTTCACTTGGAAATATGTTACATGACGGAAGTAAAATGAAAATTGACATTTCACATTGACTTTACCATTCATGTCATGATCTGATCATAAATGTTCAGTCAATGCAGACTGCTGTTTACACCAATGAATGCCTCTCTAGTGACCACATGAGATCAGATTTCGTTATGGTTTTAAAGGGAAGGGTCTCTGATTATGTGACTGTAGCAAGTTATGTCAGTCATACCGAACATATTCCAAGAGGTGTTGCATGTCATGTATATCTGAGCTTTACCAAAAAAAAAAAAGAAAAGTTTTTCTAACAACACCACCTTTGCTATCATCTAACACTCACTGAAAGTTAATCTTACAATACACTAATAATTTAATAACACTTAAATGTAATCTCAAAATGAATATACATTTTTCATGATGTACATGTTGTGATGCATAAATTCATTTGTAGCATTTAAAATTGTGTTTTTTAGTGTTTTGAAATATTTATTTTGACATGTTTATTGTCCGTCCAATGAAAATGATTATCGGCTTATCGGTATCAATAACCAAAATACTTACAGCATATTGAAGTTATTCTTCTATAGCAGCTTCATTTCTATAAAATAATTTTACAGTAAGCAATGCAATTAGCATCTATAAGGAGCTCCTGATGGTCAAACCCAAGTAACACTTATCCTGACTTCAGAAAAACATTTTACCCTCGATATAAAACTAAATGGAAATGTTTAATGGGGACTTTCCATAGACACAATGATTTGTATACTGTACAAACTGTATATTTTATCCACACCCTAACCCTACCCCTAAATCTACCCATCACAGACAACTTTCTGCATTTCCAAATGTTCAAAACACATCACTTAGTATGATTTATAAGTTGTTTTTCTCATGGGGACCTTCGTGGGGACATTTCGTCCCCATAATGTAGGGTTTACCACACACACACAGACACAAAAACATAATTCTGAAGCTAAGCTGCAATCACTTGCTAAAATGCCTATTATTCTGTTACTCTGGGTCACCGTTTATATAATAATGTATATTCATACGATTAATGCTGCCCAAGGGAATCACTCAGTACATTTTAAAGCAGTATTTTCTGGTGCTGAATTTACCAAATGCAGGAATCTTTTAATGGTCCAAAATGAGGATGCAGCCACAGTTGTGACATTTCTGGCAGACATAAATTCAGGTGCTGAATTTACCAAATGCAGCTTTGAAGCTTTTATGGTCCAGAATAAGGCTGTAGCCACAGTTGTGAAATTTCTGGCAGACATAAATTCAGCACCAGACGCCTGGTCTGACCCAAAACATCAGCGTGGTTTGTTCAGCGCACATGGAAAGAGAGCTTGCGAGAAAAAACAACAGAACTAAAAAAAACAAGTTTGTTTTTTCTACCAGACCTAAACTCCTGTCGAGGAATGCCGGTTGTGGACTCGTTGTTTGTCTGTAGGGAAGACGAAGAGCCAGTTAATCAACTGTTTTTACTGGCTGCACTGCCTCGATTGCCCTAAGCTATGCTGTGTACTTTCTTGATTATAGTTTTCATTTGTTATTTTGCTCATATTTTGCTCGTCATCATTATAGCTCCTTTGTGGTGTGCCGCACAGAGTGAAGAAATTCTGTCTTCATCTATATCCAACAGCTTGTGCGTATATTTTGCTCCTGGGCACGGTGATCATTTTATGGAAGTTGTTGATGAGTGTTTCTTATGTGTTTTCTCTGATCATGAGGTGCACAGAATATGTTTTACTGATACTTAACCTTATGAAATGAGTCTAGTATATGCAACTTTACTGATTTTACTGCGCTCTGACCAGCTGTAAGTTGTCAGTATTGCTTGATGATTCATGGCCTTTTGAGTTCAATAGAAACTCAGGAACTGGAGGAAAGCACCGTTGAGGCCCTCTCTCTTCTCTACCATTCACACATCCACATCTTACATAACAGTCACCCATATTATTGTTAGACGAATTCCCAACTACTTCTTGGGAATAAACGTCAGCCTACTCTGACTTCTAAGAACAGCTGGATCTGTCCCGTTTTCTGTCAGTTCCCCCTTTTCCAGATGAATCTGTCATGCTTCCAGCAACCTCTCCAAAAAAAAACCTCCGCATAAAGAGCCTGGCCGGTTTCACTTAGCTTCTCCATGATGCTCAGGAAATCATGTACTCTTTGATATGTTTAGTCTTTGACAAATATTGTAGAAAATTGATAAGATCTCAGTATTTTCATAGTTTATCCTCAACTCTGTCTTTGCTGCAGTGACCCAGTGGCCGCTACTCTTTGCTCCGGGTCATGGCACCAGATCCAGCTCTAAATCCGTACAATATGAGAGTTCCCCGTTCCAGGATCAAGGCCGCTTCGCTGCTCTCATTCACTCAAACCCACACACTCGCACACATATCAATGTGATCCTTTGCTCTTAAAAGCAATCTTCACTGATATAAAGCAGGGAAACAAACAGACTTGGTTCAGATGACAGGACAATATAGCATTGATTAATGTGTCCCACAATTCTCTTTTGATTTCAGATCTACTCCAAAATGTCTTTGGCATGATTAATTAATTAAGTGAATCTAGGATTGAGTTTTAAATTTTTTTATCTTGAGTAATTGTTGACATGAACTTTCTTCCAATGGCTGTTCTGCTTTGTTTTTCCCTAAAGGAATCTTTCGGGTCAGTTGACTACATCTGTAGCATAATTACCACAAAATAATATTTCAATTAGTCCCTTTCAATTAGCATGTTATTTTATAAACACTATTGCTTATAGGCCTACTATTTGATTTGTAAAGCTGTTTAGATCAAAATTATTTTAGGGTTTACAAGTGTTATGTTATGAAACGAATATGTAAAATTTGGACAACTTCAAATTAGTAAGTGGCTTTTTTCACAATAAAATTATATTAACTATTGAAATAGTCAATGTTGTAACATTAATTTGCTCAACCACAGATTTTTGCTTTTTTTTATTTTTTTTTAAGAAAAGGATGGACAAGTATACAAATTATTTTTGTGGTAATCATCATTAGTTTAGGTTATAATGAACCTGGAATATTCCTTCATGTTGGTTCTGCTAGCATTGGATATGCATTGTTGTGCTAACTCAGCACTGACCCCATCACCTTTAAGACTGTGGCCCATTGTCGAGTTTGGAACAAGTCAGGGTGGTTTTGCTGGTTTCCACTTCCACTGTTTGCTTTATCTCCTGCCTGTGCACATTTGCTCTAAACATTAGGCTGCTGTCTTGTGATCCCAGCAAACTACATCATGCACACAAACACGCTTAAATACACACTCTTGCTCTTTGCTGAGTTCCTAGAAAACGTTAGTGGTATTTACGGCCACACCCAGAGTGGTGGATTCAGAGAAGCAGAGTTGCGGCCGCTTTGCCTGAATCACAGGGTCCAAAAAAACCCTGGAGCAAAGCTAGACCACACTGCACCGTGACTTGCACGCCAGGGCTTTTGATTGAGGGTCAAGGTCTACTGTGTAGGTTGACCAAACTATGAATGAACTATCTGTTGTTTACTAAAACCGACAAACTCACTTGTGGATTGGACACTTCATTTTTTCAACATCTATTCCGCTTTTATTTTATTTCGTAACCACATCACAAAACTCAATGTGACATGGATTAGTGTCTACAACACATCTGTGCGATATTGTGAAGCTACACAGTGCTAAGATTGAAGAAACACGTCTATGCTGCAAATTTGATCAATTTTAGCGTGGTTTCTCTGAACTGTTGATTCAGCAGGGCTTGGCTACTCACTGTGATTACTTGCTTGCCACCATAATCTGATTTGCCACAGTATTATGGGATTGCAATGGGTGAGAGGGCAATCAGGATTTACATGTAGTCAGAGAGCAATAATCATTGACACAACTCTAGAATAGTGTTGTCACGGTACCAAAATATCAGTATTCGGTACCAATACCAGTGAAAATCCACGGTTCTCGGTACCAATTTCGGTACCAAAGCTTAATTTAGATTAAATTTACACATATTAAAGTGTATATCACGATTACAAAGATGGAAACTGTAGTATTAAAAACAATTTGCTATAAGATTCTATTTGTTAGATAACATTAGATAAAATTACCTAACAATAAACAACGGTTATATACTGTAGCAATTATTCTCCATGGGGTTAACTTAAAAATGTACTAATATATTTTTAAAATCAAAAGTTTTATCTGTTAACATTATTTAATGCACAATGAATGAAGTGAACAAACATGAACAATCAAGTGTTTGTATTAAATAACATTCACAAACATTAATTAATGTTGTAAAAATATATTGTTCACTCAATGTGTTGATGTTGCATTAAGTAATATTAATGAATGGTGTCTTATTGTAGTGTTACCAAACTATACAGGAGATAAAACATGTTTTATTTGACTTAACTGTACTTTTATTTAATCCAAAAATGTCACTCTTGCCTGTCTTCAAAGCTTGAGAACCCTGTAGCTGATTTCTAATGCAAGGGCTAGAAATCAATTAATTCTGATACTTCCTCGTCATCATGGAGAGCGCATCGCACTGCTTTCTCTTTTCCACAAGCGCTTGCTCTCCCGTGTCTCCGCTATGCAACCATGAACAGCGGCGAGCCTGGAAAGACGAGCTCGCACGTCTCTTCTATTATGAGCGCGCTTGCCGCGCGCCTACATTTGAAATTTGCACGCGCAAAAAAAACGCGCTACATAAACGTGTGAACGGCCCTTTATGGCAACGTGACATTAGCCTAATTCAAAATATTTCCATATGTGGCTCTTTCCTCCATTCTTGTCAACAAGTGGATTCAGAGCCACCGCATTAGCAGCGCCGGTCGGCGTGTCTCAGGGTGTTTTTATGAACAGTAGCCTACGCACCTCTGCATCTTTCCGACAGCGCATCAAGAACCGGATTAACCCGGTACTCGGTACCTAGAAAAGCTGGGACCGTAGCCGTTTAATTTTTTTAGTACCGACTTGGTACCGAAGTACCGAGTTTTTTGACAACACTACTCTAGAAGATCAGTTTATGGGCCAAACACAACCATCTGCCTCTGCAGGAGGACACTGGGCATCCTAGGATGTCAGAAGGACTGGTACTTTGGTAAATCAATGGATTTTTACAATTTCTCTTGTACAGAGTATTATGGAAGCTTGTTTCCGCCACAGAATAAAACATTTTAAAAGATAATTGCGACTTTTTATATCACAATTGCAAATTTACATCTTTATTTCTCAGAATTGCAAGATATAAAGTCAGAATTGCGTGATATCAAGTCACAATTGCGTGTTATAATGTCAGAATTGCGAGAAATAAACTTGCGATTCTGACTTTTTTTCTCAGATAATACACCCAATTGCGACTTTATATCATGCAATTCTGACTTTATAGCTCCCAATTGTGTGTTATAAGGTCAGAATTGTGAGATATAAACATGCGAGTCAAAATTGCAAGTTTATTTCTCGCAATTGCGAGTTTATATTTCACTATACCGATTTTATAACACACAATCGCGACTTTATATCACACAATTCTGACTTTATAACTCGCAATTGCGACTTTATATCACGCAATTGTGAGATAAAAAGTCAGAATTGTATGATAAAAAGTCGCAATTACCTTTTTTATTTTTTATTCTGTGGAGGAAACAAGCTTCCAAAGAGTATCGACTTGCTTTTGTACACTGAAAAAAAAAGTTGTGTAGGATTTGAAGCAATTTTCACAGAGAAATCGCTAGTGAATTTCACAAATAATTACGAAGAAACGGCAAGAAACATATTGGATTAAATGTGAAAATTGAAAGTAGAAATAGTACTGTATTTTCTTGTAAAATGTACTCCAATAATCTTCGAGGAACTGTTTTTGCAGTGTAAAGCCACTGCTTTTGAGCTCTCATGAGTGTTTGGTTGCATGTGAAGAGCGGTAATGTGGCTGTGCGCATGAGCGGTCAAAAGCACTTCTCAAAATGCTTGTCTTGGCAGGATATTAATGTAAACACAGCCAGTTATGTCATAAGTGAATGTAATCAGATGGTCAATTTTATTTAGGCTATATAGCACTTTTGTACAATAAAAATTGTTTCATAGCAGCTTTACTGTTTCAGTTTCAGAAATCAGTAGTTTCAAGTATTTAAAAAACTGAATGTGTGCCTGCTGAGTGTAACAACAATTAATTTGTAGCAAAAAAGAGGAAACTATGCACTGCTCTTGAGTGGATAACTTTTAGTTAGCTTTAATACATAATTGTAAATCTGGGTGAACTCAAAAACAAAGTAGAGCTGGATCCAAATGCAAAGAAATATACATAACAACAAAACAAAACCAGAGAACAGAATGAGCAGCACCAAACGTACATCCGTGTAGCAGAAGGCTCGGCAAAGAACACAAGAAACACTGGGGTTCAAGTACTCGAGGGGAAATAGGCAAACAAGACACACCTGGGAATGATCACAGAACTAATCACCTAGAAAAAACTACAAAGAACTACAAAAATGGCACACAGGAATCAGGAACAGACACAAGGTAAAAAGCAAACTAAAAGTCCAATAAACAAAACACAAGAAACACAAAGCCAGGGAATACGTAACAATAATAACGTATCATATACTAAACATGAAGACTATTCTATAGTCATTTAAGAATATTTGTTAATTTTTTTGCTCTTTCTTGTTATATAATTATATAAATAATTGAAGACATGTAAATTTGTAAATTTAATTTGTTCATATTCATAATAATATTAAAGTATGTTCATTAGCAGATTTGTTTTTGCTTTGGTATCAAAATTACTATTGAGAAATGTACACTCCTGTTGTTATAGTCTGATAATTTGGTATTGTGAGAACTGATTTTGAGTTCTGCACTAGTCTCAGTGAGGTTTTCCCCAGTGTACTGCATTACTAATGAACTTGTGGTCTTAATAATGCTGTAATATTGTTGGGAAATCCATTTGGGAAATGTTTGCATAGTACTTTTGGGACTTTTAATTGTGATCCACAGTGAACATGGGTATTTTTGTTCAATATTTTGTTGTACCTTACATATACTGTAACTTTTCTTTGGGAAATAGTCCCCCCCGAATCTGGAATGTAATTACTGTAATAATAAAAAAAAAAAAAATCCAGGTGATTTTTCCCTCTAGAAGCCCAACCATATTAATCACTCAAGACTCAAATGTCTTGTGTGTTTCTGTCATCAAGTTTTCCACAGATTTGATTTCGTCTTCACTTCCCCAAACTGAGCACGGATCTAAATCTGGATAGTCGGTCTGAAATCATGCAGCATTATGAAAGAGAAGTTAATCGTTCCAGCTGTGTGAATTGAGCCAAACAGCCCAACTGGCATTATGCATAACTTTCATGAACACAACACTTAAAGGAACACTTCACCCATTTCAACATTAATCTTTATTGAAAGTGGGTCATATATGTAGTCGAAATGTAAAAGAATTGTTGAATTTGGTGCCCTCTTGACCGAGAAAAGACAGAAAATAACTTTAGGGCGCATTTGTATGTAAGACAACAACTCCCACAATGCACCACATTGCACAGCTCCGCAAGCCACTCCCACTAATCCAGAACAGCGCAAACATCAGAGAAATCACTCTTTCGTCTACAAGGCTAACGTTAGCTGCCACCAGAGTTAGAAATTCATTTCACACAAAGTTTCTAGTTAGTTGGCTGTGGCGAGCAGGACGAGGGCGAGGGACGTCAGAGGACGGCGCGAGGCCGGTGGCGGGAGTGATAATGAACGACACCTGTGAGACGCACCGGTCTCTCTCGCATCTCTCACGGAGGAGCGGACGCATAAAACGAGGAGCGACGACAGGGCAGATCGAGAGAGGAACAGGCCTGATGATTTTATGTTGTGTTTTGTTTCTGTTGTGTGTGGCTGCTGGCTTATACTTTTGTATTTGTTTATTTTACTATTAAAATGTTTAAATGTTCGCCGGTTCCCGCCTCCCTCTTCCCACAACAACGAACCCCGTTACATTGGCAAACTCATTAGTGAATTACTCCTCGCTTGTATTTCGTTTCTATGGTGAATTATTGCATGATACCTGGATGTTCAGTCAGAACATATGCGGTGCGAAACTAGGATGGTTCACATCACAACACAAACGTCCGTGTGCTCGTCTGATTCAGAGATTTCGTCCAGGAGAAATTGCTATCGTTGAAATTCTCTGCAGCAGACGGACTCTATCTGTGTCCGTAGCGCACAGCGAGAGCACAGGCACCAGCGGTCCGCCCAGCTCGAGCCTGTCCGGGCTCCTCGTCCGCCTCCTGTTCCTCCAGCAGCCTCAGCTGCTCTTCACTATATTGCGGCTCGTAAAGATAGCCACGAACATCGGATTCGAGCAGCAGAATTTCAAAATTCTCTTCTTCCATATGTTTAGTTTCTTCTGTCATTGTCGTAACTTCCTATCTCCACAGCGCTTGTTAGCTTAGCTTCCAAACAAGATGGCTGATATTGCTTTCTGTATCTGCAAGTGAAGTCCCACCCACTGATCTGTAATAGCTCTGTAGCGTGAGTGGGTCCCACACCCTGAATAAATGATGAGCTTGTGTTTGTAGTTTCTACACTTTTCAATGAAATGTGACTTCCTGCTTTTTATGACGCAAAATGACGATTTTTACATCATAAAAAGCAGGAAGTGGAACACTTAAATCCTTATTTCTCCCATCTCAGGGGAAAATAAGGGAATAAACCATGACCATTCAAAAATATGACTGGGTTTCTAAAGATACAAAGCTTAATGCAAATGGGTGAAGTGTTCCTTTAAATGTTTGAGTATCCTGTTTATTATATGAAATCCATTCATACAATGCCATTCAGCTTCACATGACTGCTGTCGTGAATATCTCTAAGAAGTAGTATGTGCTTTTCTTCACTGAGTAAAACCAGCTATTGTTCCTCTTCTCTTGCTCATCTTGTCTTGAGTAAAACTAATGAATGAAATCTGAGTTTAAAATCCACAAAAACCCACATTGATTCTTATTGGTGTAATAATAATTCAATATTCCCTGCAGTGAACTGAAACCAAATGAGCAATTGCCAGAGGAGCTGAGCTGTGTGTTTTGCGTGCAGACTAAAGCCCTTCATGTTGATGTTTTTGGAGCTCATGTTTAGTTCAGAGCTGTATTTACTGTGTGCACAGTTCAGCATAATTGTGTAGCCCAAGAAAGGAAGGTATATATAGCGAGGAAAGGGAAGTGAAAGATATGGGGGGGAAAACTTGCGTATTGCATTTAGCTTGAAATAATAAAATGAAATTAAAATGTCCCACTGCACTGGAAGTACATGGTAGGGCCTGTTGTCGAAGTCTGATGTTTTGTTTTAAAGTTTTCATTTTTAAATATATGTACAGATCGAGGTTTTTCTTTTTTGCCATTCACACATGGCTGTAAATTCACCACCAAGGTGTGTATCTTAAGAAACCGTTCACGCAAAAGGTGTTCATGCTTTTCGACAACAATAATTCATTGTGAGCACATCGGTTATGTAGCAACAAATTACAACAACAAAAAATCACCAAAAAGATCTTATAATATTAAATTATCATAACACCCACTGAAAATCGATCAAAGCATACTTGGTTAATTAATCAAACAAAATTTCCCCAAAATACTCAAAATATTGCCAATGCAGTCACACGCAGTTATAGCACACATACATACATGATGAGTAATATTGGAGAGTAGGAGGGGATGAGCAGTGATTTATATCTCATTCATTACTCATGTTTATTGGGGCTAATGTAAATGATTTTAATAATCAGTTGTCACACTTAATCACACTTAAATGTTTTGGTCTTTATGTAGTCCATACTTGCATTCCTAATATTTATCGTCATAAAGGCAACTTTGGCTTCCTCCAAATAGAGTGTGATTTTGTTGCAGCCACTCCTATTTATATCAGTTTTTGCTACAGACTAAGACATCGTAATTCTACACGAAGAATAAAAGAATAAACTGCTCTGTAACGGACAGAAAGCACCCTGGTTGGGTCTGACTCTCTCTCTCTCTCTCTGTCTGTGCGGGAAGTGGTGGGTGAGGTTTGCTTAAGGCCTGTTTGTTTGATTAGTTCAGCTGTTTCGTCTCAGATATTTTCATCACTATTTATTCCTGTACTGTGTTTACACACTTGAGCTGTGTCGGCTGGGGACGCTGATCAGGGCCCCAAATAAAAGCAGGATTAGACAGGTTCACAATTTTCCCATATGGATAGATGGAAATTATATTGTGGTCAAATTCTAAAACTGTTACAGAACACAAGTGTTCCTTATTATGGAGATGTATTTTGGGTCCATCTTCCATGTATTTTTCCAGTTTTAAAGACAGCCATGACTGATTTTGATGCGTAGTGGCACATGTTCCACTAGCGGAGATGAGAACCAGCTAGACATATGTTTATCATGGTTGATATAGTTCATTACCTGAGGACCGGAATACAAAAGAGTAGTTTGCTCTTACTTTTTGTAAGCAATCAGATATTCTATTTTTGTCTAGCAAATGAAAAAAACTTGCAAAAATGGGACCTTGAGCCCTTTTGACTTCCAGCAACACTTCCAGCATCCTAACAACATGATAACAACCCCTTACACCTTAGCAACTGCATAGCAACAGTGAAAACCGATCACACCACATTAATGGCATGCTTACGACCACTTAGTAACTGCATAGTAGCAGCAACACTTACAGCCACCCAACAGGCCCTAGAAACGTGCTAACAACTACTTAGAACACCTTGACAACGGCATAGCAACGTTCACCGCCTTCAACAGCACCCTAGAAGCATACTAAGCATACTAACAAACACCACAACAGTTGTTCAATAAAATCATACGATTATGTGCTTTTGATACTTTATCTGAACCATTTATTATTGCCTCATTGTTATTATGCATATGTATTTTAACTAGTCATTTTACTGGTTTTTGTGCACTTATGTCTATTTTTATTACCACAAAAAGTCAAATTACTCGATTAATCGGCAAAATAATCGACTGATTACTCGATTACCAAAATAATCGTTAGTGACAGCCCTAAATCTAACCGAACTGTAATCTAACCCAACCATAAATGTGCCAAATTTACATGTGTAGCAACTATTTAGTCACTTTATTTGGCCCTCACAAGTAGTGAAATAAGTTCACACAAGCTCAAACACCAGCCGATGTGGGGTTTCCCCCTACCCTCAGATGGAAATGAGAAACTCAGAGATGGCTTATTACACAGTTGTCTCAAAGGCCGTCAGAAGTGTTGCTAAAGCCGCAGCTGGGAGTTATTGCAGTAAAATAACAACATCACAGAAACTGTGTTTAAGTTCATGAGGATGTGAATTCTTGTGTACTGCATATACTGCTTCAGTCAGATGAATTACATGTGTGTGTGTGTGTGTGTGTGTGTGTGTGTGTGATTAAGTCCTCAGGACCTTTACAGCTTTAATGTTGCTCTTGACATCATCTGAGTTGCCAGGTAAGGTATGTCAGAGGAAGCGTGTCTCTTCTCGGAGGTATTAAATGAGACTTGTTTTTGTCCTGTAGTGTGTAGGACTGTTCCTTTGATATTCAGATTCATAATGAAAAACGTTTCTATGTACCATGTCCACCCAAACACTAATTTATTCAGTCCTCATCGGACTCCTATCAAACTTTGTTTACACAACTTGATAGCCTCCATTTTGTTTGGTTTGCTTCAACACTCAAATAGCAAAGTGTGTCTCCCTGACCTTATTACGCTCAGTCAGCCGGCTGATAATTTTTTTTATTTATTATTATTTAAGCGTTTATTTTGTCATGCTCTGTGAATGTTTTACCATTATTTTGATGGTGCAGTTCAGAGGCTTCTCAAGTGTGTGGATGTTTCCCTTCAAACTTGTCAAACTAATTTTGAACATGAGGAAGTGGTGTGTTGTCATGTGGGTGTGAAGTTCTTTCTGTCTGTGTATATCTTTGTCTATCGTTGTCTATTCTAAACTGATCTGGTTTGATTGTCTTAGTTGGTTTTAGGGATGTCCCGATCCGATCGGTATCGGCTCCGATACTGCCATTTTTGCGGGATCGGGTATCGATCAGACATCGATCAGACGAGGCCGATCCAAATCCGATATTGTGGGTATACTATTATGTGTTATTGTTAAGCCCCACAAAAGGCACAAAAACATTCTAAAGTACCATAACGTTTTCGTGCACTCTATTATAAGTGTTCTGAAGCCATTATGTGAGAGAGAAATTAATATTTAAGTCATTAAATTCAAGATCACGTAAACTTTTCCCTCTCGCGGCTGTCAGTCATTCTCCATTCAGCATTCAAACAGCGCGTCGCGTTCGGTTACAGTCAATGATGAAACTATCTTCAAGATGATTCAATGTTAATACTATTATACTTGATCTGTAAGATAAAGGTCTATGTTTTCGCATATAACAACTTTATCTTGCTGGACTTTATTGCTGTAACTCAATCGTGTTACTCTCTACCGGGTGTCGGACGCTGTCAGTTTGATCACAACACTAGAGTCAGAGCACTATAATTGTTCTTCACGCGCACAGTAACTAAAATTTAAAACTGTTAAAAGAAAAGGCTCAATAAACGATTGCATAGATAGATACTGTATAATACACTGTCCATCAATATGTATCTCCGTTGTGCTTTGAA
This sequence comes from Tiaroga cobitis, assembly GCA_030578255.1. Lineage (NCBI taxonomy): Eukaryota > Metazoa > Chordata > Actinopteri > Cypriniformes > Leuciscidae > Tiaroga > Tiaroga cobitis. The sequence goes on from CM060613.1 coordinate 25,506,802, forward strand.
CTTTTCAAAGCGGACTCGACGCGCTGCGTGCTGTAACTCCACGTGGCTTCAAGCGCATCATTCTCCGCTCGGGATGCGCATACGCGCTTTGTGCCGCACTGTATTGAAGCCTTTCATATCATAATGCAGTGACGCAATTAAAGCTTATAGTTTTTCATGAATGTATTTTACAACAATAAGAAGAGCAATGTGTATTATCCACTAATCTAGTTTATAATAGCATTTTTGTCATAGATTATGATCATATATTTTGGGGATTTGTTGTTTACCTTTATAATGAAGCTGTCTGTATTAAGTAGATTGTGTTTAACACACACAAGAGTGATAATCAGTTTAACACAGTTATAGAAATTCTACTTGATTTAAAAAACAAAAACTGTACTGGTATTTACAATGTAGAATGCTGCTGTTTAAATTGTTTTAACTTGCTTTAACTAGTTAATTGTTTTAACTAGCTAGCTTTAAGTACTGAAGTATCTGTATTTTCTTTCATTTATATATTTCTTTATTTTTTTGTAGTGTTTGAATAAAGGGTGGCAATCTTTCATAATCAACTGTTGTTGTGGACTATATAGGAGGTATATTTTAGGTGGCTAATTGAGAAAATTGCTATATTTTTTATTAGTTTAAGAATAAAATAAAAATATCGGATTAATATCGGTATCGGCAAAAGCCAAAGCTGTGGCATCGGTATCGGTATCGGAAGTGAAAAAGTGGTATCGGGACATCCCTAGTTGGTTTAATTGCTCTCATAGGCTGGTTTTCATTTGACTAGCTTATTTTACACTCCACAAATATTGAATTGTCATAAAAGATTCTATCTCAAATAAATGCTGCTCTTTTGAACATTTTATTCATAAAAATATCATAAAAATATGAAGCAGCACAGCTTGTTTTCAATATTGATAATAATAAGAAATGTTTCTTGAGCATCAGATCATCATATTAGACTGATTTCTAAAGAATCATGTGACACTGAAGACTGGAGTAATGATGCTGAAAATTCAGCTTTGATCACAGGAATAAATTACATTTTAAAATAGAAAACTGCTCTTTTAAATAGTAATAGTATTTGACACTATTACTGTTTTCCCTGTTTTGTCTGGGAAAATGACAGTGAAATATGCAACAGTTTTTTATTATGATATAGTATTACATTATTATGAAGTAGCTTACATAAGTGTATGTGTGAGTGCGTTTCGAGGGAGAGAGAGAGAGAGAGAGAGTTTGCTCTGTGCTTTGGTTTAAAGGCAGTGCAGTTTGTCAGACACACTGTATCTTGCGTAAGCAGGGCTTTTATAAATCACAATGTTGTGTGCTATTAAAGTGTAGTCATCTATCATTCTATTGCTGTACTGTAGCCTTATCCTCTGGTAAACATGGACACGGTGTATGTGTGTGTGTGTGTGGGGAGCAGGGCATTACATAACAGTGTGGTGGAAAACAGGCGGAGACAAACTGGGTGTGCTGGGAGGGGGTGGGACCTCTATAATTAGAGAACTGCACAGAGAGAGAAAGAGATATGAAAAATAGATGGAAAGGAGAGAGAGCAGCATGCTTTGTTGCTGATAAACATCACACAGAAGCCAACAACATGTGGAGGACCTGAAAGACAGAAAAATTCTTCAACTGAAAGAAAAAAAATCAAATCAATCATAGCACTTTGGGATGTCAATTTACATAAATTCACATAATCAGACGTTGTTAAAATAAAAGATCAATTAATTGAATTAAATCTGAAGCAGGAGGCGCTTCTAAGTTATCACATTACTTAACAACCAATTGCTTAACCAACACATAATAGGTGTCGTTTTAAAGCGTAGAAGCTTGGCTTGACAGTGAATATGGGGAATATGACCATCAGTTAACAAGTGCTTTTAAATTTGCTGACATATTAGATGTGCTCTATGAAAAAATAACTGCTTTACATGAAAATGTGATCTGTAAAATCAACGTACATAACTTGTGTCATGTATCGTTGAACGGTCTCAACTAGCAGAATACAACAAGAATATTTATTTCAGTTAGACCAAACTATACCCAGTATTTGTATTAATACAGTATACATACACTGTTAAAAAACTTGCAGCCTTAAATTAAGTACAATCAACTTGACTGTTTAAGTCATTTCAACTTAAATTACATTACACTGACTTAAAAAATCAGTCGAATCTCGTTGAACTTAAAATATATAGTTTAAAATGTAAAGGCTAAACTTATTTTGTAGAGTTGAAGTAATGTAAAGACATATGTTGTCATGACTTATTGATCATGTCATTTTTTACAGTGCATGATGCTTTCGCGCCACGTTTTTGTTTGTTAACTTTAACGAAATATGAGTAAACCATAGTAGATTGCATATTTAAAGCAGGTGGTCTCGAACAAGCCCAAACACAACATAAGACAATGCATTGATCACGGAGTGGCATGACTTGTCCACATATCTGCATATCCATCTAACCGTCGATCTCAGCAGTGTGGGCGGCGGCGGGATGTTCGCCGTATATCGCTACTCGCGTAGGCTTCGAACTTCGAACTTCTTTTTACTCCTCTAAGCGAAGAATGAAAAAACTTTGCCGTGAGTATATCGGGGCTGTAATGGATTACAACACACTGCTGGATCTCATCCGTGACTATCCGTCCATCAGCGTCGAGCGAGAGGGGATGGGGGGAGGTGTCGCTCTCGGGCGAAAGTGAGGGATGGAGTGAAAATGAGGGGTTGAGTGGGAATGAAGGTTCACAGGGAGAGGGAGACAAATGAAAACACATGTCAGAGAGGGATCATGTATGAAACGCTCACGGCTCACGTGGAACTGCAAACGTTTCAGATGTTAACGTGCTTTAGAAATGAATAAAAGAAAACATTGGCCAGCTAGAGGGAGGAATGTTGTTCGCTCTCTAACTCAGCCAAGGTCGTCCGCGGTGGACTTTAGAGCAAGAGACAAACATGCTTCCCACACACTATATTCAAAAGCCTTCCCTGGTTTACGCAACAAGGACTTTCTAAGTAACTTTGCACATGTCAACTTATTCTATTAACACTAATCTAACAGTCTACTAATACTCTAATGAGAGTAATCTGGCATGTGTAGTTGCAAAGTTACTTATAGTTAGTAGAATGTCTAAATATCGAAATAAGGTGTAACCAAATGTCTTAACAGGAACTTCTCTCTGGTGATGTATGCCAGACTTCTCCAATCATTTTGTCAGCATACACTCTGCCCTTTTTTACAATCAACTGCAGTCTTCCATTCAGATCTGCCTCCATCCAGTCAACAACCGATTAGGGGTGGGCGACGTGACCTTAATTTTATATCACGATATGAGTAATGTTATTTCAATGTTATTTTTTGCTTTAAATAAAATTTTTATATCAATTTTTGATACCATTGAAATCTCATAAATCTCATCACAAATTGCATTATCACAAAAAAACTAGAAAAAAAACGAATACTAGCCCAACTAAAAAACAAAGAAACACTGTCAAGCTCACTGAAGACAAGTAAAAGCTCAGAGATAAATTAGTCAAATATGAACAAAGAAACTAATTACAAGCAAAAAGGCAAAAATGGAACAAAGACACAAATTAATGAGACCTACCTAAAAAACTTCAAGCACTAGAAATAAAAAACTATAGAACAAAGATACAAATGAAATAGACCTACATGAAAATCTCCAAGCAATAGATAGGTCTATATAGAAATACTACATAAAGTAATCAAATGTACAAAAACACTGCATAGTCTTCACTGTGTAAATTAAACATACATTTACTTATTAAAGTTACAAAAGCGATTCAGTCAAGAGCAATGCGATTGTTTGATTTACATTAAAAGACACGAACAGCAGGAGGTTTATTAGGCTGCTGTCACTTTACGACTGAATGCACTGATCTAATATAGCCTACTGATACACATGCGCCTACTTTCTCAACTCTTAACATTCATTAAAGACATAAACGACTGTGTTTACAAGGATGCTCGCAAAGATGAGCATTTTGACACATACCAGTGTGTATTTGACCATTCAAGCCTACTAATAAGGCGCTAGAAACAACTCAGTTCAGTCCTCACGCGCTGTATGAGCAGCGACATCATGTGTGCGTCTCTCAGACAGCACACGCATAGCAGAAGGATTAGTCTTTCGCTGCTTACGGCGCATGAACGATTTAAAATCACTTGTTTTTAAACTGCAACGCTTAAAAACACATTCAAATAATATGCTTTCGTGACCGTGTGTCCAAAATCTCTACCGGTTGGCAGATTTCTTCCAGGTAATCGTGTCTGCCGGTATATCGCCCACCCCTACATCCAATGCAAAGAACAAAGTCCCTGGACTCCCCGCCCTAATTTTTATTTCCGATAAGTTGAGTCACTCGGATGTGCATCACAATACGGAGGACAAGATCTGTCGCTACTTCCGTTTCATTGTGCCTTTAAATCCCACTGCCTACTTTTCTGCTAGGCTTGTGCAAATCCATGTTTAGTTTGTGTTTACAAACTGAGGGACAAGTCAAAATAATTTAAGTAAATTTAGCCAAATAAGGGTCCTGAATCAACAGTCAGGACAACATTGTGAAGAACATTGCAAGTCTGTGTCACAAAAGGGGCTGAATGTCATCCAACAAACCACAGGAAGAATGATACGTGTGTGTGTGTGTGTGCGCGCTGCTAACTTTAGCATACCGCTCACAATGTTCAGTGCTTATTGTGCACTTTTATGCAGGCCAGATAGCTTTTCTCTGTCTGGGCATTTGCCAATCAGCGTGACATATCTGCTTCCTGAGAACACACTCAACAAAACAGAGACGAAACCAAACGAATGCATGAGGCAGCGCAATGAAAGTAGTAGTGTGATCTACAGTAGGGTCTCCAAAAGTCTGACCATTTACACTGCCATTTTAAAGTTTGGGGTCAGTAAGTGGTCTTTGTTTTTTTTTGTTTTTTTGTTCTTTTGAAATAAATTAATAATTTTTTCCTGCAAGGATGCATTAAATTGATCAAAAGTGAAATTCATAACGTTTCAGAAGATTTCTATTTCAAATAAATGCCGTTCTTTTGGACTTTCTATTCATTAAGGAATCCTGAAAAAAAGTTTCAGTTTCCACAAAAATATGATTTTTTTATGCAGCACAACTGTTTTCAACATTGATAATAATGTTTCTTGAGCATCAGATCATCATATTAGATTGATTTATAAAAAAGGATCATGTGACACTGAAGACTGGAGTAATGATGCTGAAAATTCAGATTTGATCACAGGAATAATTGACATTTTAATATATATTCACATAGAAAACAGTTATTTTAATTTGTAATAATTTTCCACAATATTACTGGTTTTACTGTATGTTTGATCAAATAAATGCAGGCTTGGTGAGGATAAGAGACTTTTTTCAAAAACATTATAAAATCTTAGCAACCCCAAACTTTTTGGACAGTAGTGTATATTAGATTTTCAGTCAGAGAAAAAAGTTTCCCATAGAATGTGTTTCAAATAAACCTCCAGAGTCTAAACTTTCTCAAGCAATTTGAGGATAAGGATCAGCTGTATGTGTGTGTGCGTGTGTTTGTCTGCCTCTGTCATGCGGGGTGACAGTGCTTACCTTGTTTACACATACACACACACACACACACTCATTGGTTGGTTATAAATAGTGAAGTGACCCACATCCACACGGTCCTGTAAACAGACGCTCAGAGAAAGTATGACAGTCCTCCTCACAGATAAATATTATCTGTTTACTTTCTGACCACAGACACAGAAGAATCACTCACTTCATAGTTCTCATATTCCTTTGAATTGTTTTGCTCTTCTTTCCTGCAGCAGTGTAGGTTTAAGAAACAGCGGTTCATTCACACACACTGACTGAACAGCCAGAGTCTGTTGCTCCATATAATAGTGTCTCACATATACCCCACAAAATATTGATGTTTAAAAATGTTAAATAAAATTCATAATTCATATAAAGAATGATGTTAACTTCTATTTATTGCTGCTTATTTAGGATAAGTATGGCTCTTTTTTGTAATGTAACTGAAAACTAGGAGATCTAGTGTAGGTCTTTCTAGAGATCTAGTGTCTCTCTCTCTCTCTCTCTCTCTCTCTCTCTCTCTCTCTCTCTCTCTCTCTCTCTCTCTCTCAGCGAGGTGCTGGCTTTACTCCAGCCAATAGCAGCTGTTTGTCAGTAATGGAGCTGCTCTCTGGAGTGCTATCAGGCAGGGCCGGTTCTGTTTATTTCAGCTTCTATCAGTGAACATGTGCAGCCAGGCCCTGGTTAGAGGGGAGGAGAAAACACACACACACACACACACACACACACACAGAGAGAGAGAGCAGGCCAGCAGCGCAGAGACTAAAGCTTGTGGAGGCGTGGGAGTTATAGCTGTGCTTCTCACTGCCTGCTCCATCCTCCACACACACACACACACACACACACACATACAAAACTTTACACATTTACAGACATATTAAGACAGAACACAAAAATACACTAAGGAAATTTTGGTAACACTTTACAATAAGGTTCGGTAGTTAACATTAGTTAACATGAACTGCACTTATACAGCGTTTATTAATCTTTGTTAATGTTAATTTCAACATTTACTAATACTTTATTAAAATCTTGTTAACATTTGTTAATGCACTGGTGAACTAACAATGAACAGCTGTATTTTTATTAACTAACGTTAACAAAGATGAACAAATACAGTAACAAATGTATTGCTCATTATTAGTTCATGTTAGTTAATACATTAACTAATGTTAACTAATGAACCTTATTGTAAAGTGTTACCGAAATTTTCACTCTATACATATACACTCAAAATGATCTGTATAAACACACAAACTTTCCAGTTTCCAATGAGGGCCTCTGAGTAAGCTTCATCCAAAACACATCGAGTCATTGACAAGTGACTATTGAGTATTGACTATTTATATCTGCCAGAAATGACAGCGCTACTTACTTTGGCAAGTTTTTTATATGGAAAAATAGAACATAAAATATCAACTAGTCTGATTTATCTAAACACTCGATGGAGTTCTCTATAAAACCCTAGAGTCTTTGATTAAATTTTAAAGAACGCTTTATGCTAAAATAAGGTCTATATAAGAAAAAGATGTCTTAAATTACTGCATAATACTTTTATGTGTAAGGGTTTTTTTCCAGTTTTTTTTTCTAGTAATAAAATGTTTTTAATTTAAAACATTTTTTTTTTTAAATTAATACAGTTTCGGGGGTAATCAAATCAAATAATTCCATGATGGGAACCCCTAAAAGGTTTTATACATGAAGCGTCTGAAAGAGCCCTTTGAGGTTCTGTATTACCTTTTCTTTTAAGAGTCAATTCAGCAGTTATAACTTTTCAGATTGCCATTTTGAAGCCCACCGTTGTATTTTGCATAATTCCCTGTCTTATGGAAATATTTGTTTATTTATTTACTCTCATGTTCTTACTTTCTCCCATAAAGCATAGAACAAAGGTGAATTTTGGAAGAATATCCTGGTTGCTCTTTTCTTCACAAATAAAAGCGGATAAAGACTGGCGCTGAAGCTTCAAAACAGGCAAAACAGCCCCATAGAAAGTATTCTGTACAACTTAAATGGCTTCTTTGAGGTAGTTTTACTTACCAAACAGAAACCTTGAGTTGTGTTGACAGACCTCCTCTCACCAGAGACTCAAAATCTGTTTCCAACAAGCCACCACATCACAGCTTTGTAACAACGGCACATAGCTGTAACACAACACAAACGATAGCTGCTTTTCACAGCTAGTATAACCTAGAGCTAACCAGGAGAAAAACACAAGCAGAGATGCTCTTTATTCATGATCTTTACTCATTCCTCAGGGTTGTGGGATTTAGATTGGAGTAATGTGACCATAGATGTGAATTTGTTTCAGAGGGGAATACAAACAGGCCCTGCGACCAAGCTGTAGCTAAGTTCACCGGGACAGGCCAGTTTTTACAGTTGGACGCAGCAGTCTGAGTCCAGTGATTGAATTACTAGCCCCTTTCACACATATAGTCTGTGCTGGTAAATTACCGGTAAATTACCGTTGAGAGATCATGTGTGAATGGGACAGTTTCAAAATTTCCAAGTAGGCTATGAGAGTTACCGGTAAAATACCGGTAAAAAAACATTACCAGTAAAATACCGGTATGATGCTGTGTGTGAACAAAGAACAGAATTACTGGTATGAGCACTTATGAGGTCAGAACACGGCAATCATAAATCTCAGTCGGAGCCGCTCACGGTAAGCTCCTTGTTCACACTTGTAGAGCGGTTCTCTTGGTTCTTTTGGTCCAGACCAAAAAAGAAAATGATACACTTACAGAACTTACCGAACATCCTAAACAATGCTGTGAGCTGGGCTAAATGCGCTCGGTGTATGTGTGTACATATGATGGTATTTTTATCAGCTGAGAACTCGTGAAGAGCTCATAAAACGCGTAAAGGAGTCAAAACAGCGTCAGGAATTCGTCCGTCACACACACAAACGAAGATCTGCTGCGAGGAGACGGGGTTCGAGCGCCTGTACCGAGCTGTGATGGCAACGTCACGACTGAGACGAGAAAAAAGATATGCTTCAGCGTTCTGTCCTTTTTAGGCTCGATTCTTGTGACATCACGTCCTCTTTTTGGTTCGTTTAGGTGTCCTTGGCTTGGGTCGATGTTGCGGACACACACATTTACAGTGTCCGCTTTGCTAATGAGCACCGTGATGCAACCAAACTAGATCAATCCCATTATAATCTTCTGTGTTTTTTTGTTTTTTTATTGTGAAGCACTTTGGGCAACACCAGTTGTATTAAATTGTGCTATATAAATTAATAAACAAACAAACAAACAAACATAATCAAGTGTAGACCGCCTCATGTGTAAAGAGAGTTGTCTAGTATTGTGTGGTTCTGCTCTTTTAAAATCTAGACACAGTGTTACACAGGCCTGCAGATGTGTTGACTGTGATTAAAGCGTGTGGCTTCATTGATAACAGTCACACACACACACACACACACGCTTACATTTGACTGTAACACTGCGATCTAGGTTCCAGTAAGTCCGATTTATCACACAGTCACACATTCACAGATTTACTAAGTGTGTGTGTGTGTGTATGTGTGTGTGTGTGTGTGTGTGTGTGTGTGTGTGTGTGTGTGTGTGTGTGTGTGTGTGTGTGTGTGAATATGGTAAAGTATGAATCATACAGCTGAATGTGATAAAGAGCTTTTTCGGGAAAAGCGTGGAGAAGCGGGAAGGCAGGAAGGCAGGCAGTGTGAGTGTGTGAGAAACAGGGTGTGAGGGAAACGTTCAGAGAAAACTGTTGTTGCTAAAGTGTGCTTGAATCTGATATTCTTTACCAAATCATTTTGAGTGTGTAGATTTACTTTTTGATGGTAAATTGACTAAATACAGTAGTCACTAGAAGTTGGCTAAATCTGACGAATTTTATGCAGCATATAAAATATGTTATTTTATTCAGCAATGATGCATATATTTTTATCTCAAATAAATGCTTTTTGAACTTTTGAACTTTCCATTCATTAATGAATCCTGAATAAATGTGAATCATGGTTTTCACAAAAATATTGATAATAATAAGAGCAGCTAATCTTGAGCAGCAAATCAACATATTAGAATGATTTATGAAGTTTTTCGGGGTTTTTTCGTCTGCTTTATCTAACAACAATAAAAGTATGATCCCCGTGTAGATATATTGGTACATTTATGTAATTAGTTCAATTAAACATTAATAATTACTGCAATTAGTCTAGAGACATTCTCATTTGCAGAAACTATTCATAAATAGTTGATTGCATTACATAACATTATTTACTCTGTGTATTGTATTGTACGCATAATGCAAATATGTAATGTAGTAATTAAAATAATTTCCATAAAAACACAGTCTATCTAGTCTAATTTAGATAGCTAATTAAATGTGTGTGTGTGATGCATTTATTCAGTGTGAATATGTAGGTGTGTTTGCAGTTCTGTTTCCGACAGACTAGATCAAAACACTCACTGGATGTGGCTTATGTCTCTGAGGCTATGAATTTTGGTATTACATAAGAACATATATGTAGCAAATTATATTTGAAAGACACACACACACACACACACACACACACACACACACACACACACACACACACACACACACACACTCACTCACTCACTCACTCACTCTCTCTCTCTCTCTCTCTCTCTCTCTCTCTCTCTCTCACACACACACACACACACACACACACTCACTCACTCACTCACTCACTTACTCACTCACTCTCACACACACACTTACTCACTCACTCACTCACTCACTCACTCACTCACTCACTCACTCACTCACTCACTCACTCACTCACTCACTCACTCTCTCACACACACACACACACACACACACACACACATAAAACCAGCATACTGCCCTCATCTATAATGTGTCATTTTCTTCGCCTCTAGAAGCAGTTTCTCCTCTCCTCTTTTCCAAAACTGTGCGGTTTTCTTTCCGCATAAATCTGTCTCTGCCATTTCTCTCTTCTCTCTAAAAACGAGGCAAAACCTTCATATTTTATTTATGTTCCTTATTCTGTCTGCTTGTAATCCACTGCTTGCTTTTCTTATTTTTCTGTTTTCTTCTTCTTCTTTTTTGCAGCGATACAAATTTTTTTGGAAGTTGACCCAGATAAAGGAAAAAAGTTTGACAGCCCTGCCAAGTATCTGGGCTTGGCTTTCAGAGCGACTCCAAACCAGTTTGCTCTGGTTGGGCTGCCAGAGCAGGGGGAGGGGGAGGGGGGATGGGTTAAAGCCCGGAATATGAGAGAATACGAGGGAGTGTGAGTGGGATTTTTTTGATTATATAACACAGAGACACAGCTTAGCATTGTGTCGGTTTCTGTTCTTAGATCAGTGCTGCTGTGTTCAGGGTGGAGCAGATCAGACGCAGGGAAGAATCTCATTACCAGAGCAGCTCTATAACCCTAACATCTCTAGCATATGGTTAAAAAATTACATAATTACAAATGTTGAAATAGGTAATTGACTTTTAAGGAGTAGGTCACCCCCTCAAAAAAAAATTTAACATTTCATTCACTCTCATGTTGTTGTTTTTTTCTGTGGGAAAAATATGTCTAGATTTTGGATATATATCAAACTTTTAAATAATATACACTCACCTAAAGGATTAATAGGAACACTATACTAATACTGTGTTTGACCCCCTTTCGCCTTCAGAACTGCCTTAATTCTACGTGCCATTGATTCAACAAGGTGCTGAAAGCATTCTTTAGAAATGTTGGCCCATATTGATAGGATAGCATCTTGCAGTTGATGGAGATTTGTGGGATGCACATCCAGGGCACGAAGCTCCCGTTCCACCACATCCCAAAGATGCTCTATTGGGTTGAGATCTGGTGACTGTGGGGGCCATTTTAGTACAGTGAACTCATTGTCATGTTCAAGAAACCAATTTGAAATGATTCGAGCTTTGTGACATGGTGCATTATCCTGCTGGAAGTAGCCATCAGAGGATGGGTACATGGTGGCCATAAAGGGATGGACATGGTCAGAAACAATGCTCAGGTAGGCCGTGGCATTTAAACGATGCCCAATTGGCACTAAGGGGCCTAAAGTGTGCCAAGAAAACATCCCCCACACCATTACACCACCACCACCAGCCTGCACAGTGGTAACAAGGCATGATGGATCCATGTTCTCATTCTGTTTACGCCAAATTCTGACTCTACCATCTGAATGTCTCAACAGAAATCGAGACTCATCAGACCAGGCAACATTTTTCCAGTCTTCAACTGTCCAATTTTGGTGAGCTCTTGCAAATTGTAGCCTCTTTTTCCTATTTGTAGTGGAGATGAGTGGTACCCGGTGGGGTCTTCTGCTGTTGTAGCCCATCCGCCTCAAGGTTGTGCGTGTTGTGGCTTCACAAATGCTTTGCTGCATACCTCGGTTGTAACGAGTGGTTATTTCAGTCAAAGTTGCTCTTCTATCAGCTTGAATCAGTCGGCCCATTCTCCTCTGACCTCTAGCATCAACAAGGCATTTTCGCCCACAGGACTGCCGCATACTGGATGTTTTTCCCTTTTCACACCATTCTTTGTAAACCCTAGAAATGGTTGTGCGTGAAAATCCCAGTAACTGAGCAGATTGTGAAATACTCAGACCGGCCCGTCTGGCACCAACAACCATGCCACGCTCAAAATTGCTTAAATCACCTTTCTTTCCCATTCTGACATTCAGTTTGGAGTTCAGGAGATTGTCTTGACCAGGACCACACCCCTAAATGCATTGAAGCAACTGCCATGTGATTGGTTGATTAGATAATTGCATTAATGAGAAATTGAACAGGTATTCCTAATAATCCTTTAGGTGAGAGTATATCAAGTCAAATGATAACTTTGTGAGATGAACAGACCCAAATTTAAATCATTATTTGCTGATAATCTTCAGTCAGATATGAACAGACATGTTTCACATCATTGGTTCCATACAGTTTTATATTAGTATTATTTATATACTAATATAGTATATATTTTGAATTAGCTTTTATTTTAATATTTTCAGTTTTTAGTTTAAATGTTAGTAATTTTGATATGTACTATTGTATTAATTTTAGTTTTTTTCTATTTTGCTTTAACGTATTTTAGTTTTAGTTTTATTAATTCAGGTACTTCAACTTAATTGTATTTATTTCAGTTAGTTTGCGAGGCAACATTTCTAACTTTCATTTATTTTTTAAGTTTTTCATCTAATATTTATATTTTTTAGCTTTATTTCAATTACCAAAAATTACCTTTTTTTATTATAACGGGTGCATAATTCAGTAAGCTTGCGCTTTAGAACGCTTTAGACAACCTAGGAACAGTTCAATCACACAGAACGTGTTTTGCTGTTAAGTTTGAGTTTACTTGACATAAAAGTAGCAATACAATATTGTTACAACTTCTTTGTCAACGATAACACAATAAAGTTGCATTAACTTTTTTCCATTATGGTCCTTGATTTTTTTGGTTTACACGACAACAGCGTTTTGGGTGCCTGAAAACGCAAAGTTTTGAAAATGGGTTTCAAAGTGCATGTTTTTAAAAACGGTCTCCGTGTAAACAACAAAAACGTGAATCTCTGAAGACGATGATGTCATGCACATGCGTGTAACATGTTCAGTCTATAGTTTTTCATCGCCATCTAATGGCCTGGCAGCAGTTTTCCCTTTGTACAAGAAGTTATATTATCGCCAATTGACAAGAGACAAATGTATAACATCGTATCACATGTTTAATGTTGTGTAGTTGTGTTTGTTGAACCAATATGCCACTTTTGCATTGGCATCAGTCCCATCATGTACAGTAATCGTATTTAAACATTTGTTAATTTGCATAAATATTTAAATGTAGTGTCTGCCAACACTCGCTCCCTCTCCTCTCCTCTTTCTCTCTCTGTTCTCCCACATTCCCTCCCTTTTTCCCTCTCGCTTTCACTGCAATCCAATATAACAGCCATCAATCATGCGCGTACTATATAAATACACAGTTCACAGTTGAATCTCACCTGTGAGCAAGACACTAAACAGTTAACAGAGCAATTCATTCAACTGCACACTAAATCCTGGTGTTGATTTACAAACACGAGTAAACTCTCTCCCACACACACGCTGAATAAATACAGTTGATAATGGAGCTGTGCTGTGTGGGCATACACCAGAGGCCGAGCGTTAGTGTTTATTACAGCGCTGGAATTTTCCATTACCCGTGATGAGTTCAGCGCAGTAGGGAGCTGCGATACGGCCGAGAGAAGTGTTTACTGTGGGAAGAGAGAGAATGCCGCTTAGGCAGAGAGAGAAAGAAAGTGATGCCGGGCCGGGCGACCCACCTAACAAATGTGTGTTGTTTTATGTTGGTGTGAGAGTGCGCTAAACATCTGGGTCTGCTTGACGTAATTGGTTTTAGCTGATACAGGTCTTTTAAATCTCTTTTCTCTCTCTCTTTTAACAGGAGGCCTTCTGGTCATGCTGATAAAGAAGTGATGGCCGCCACCGTCCTGACCACACTGTCCACCAGCCCGTTGGTGCTCAACGCTTCCTCCAGTGCCTCAGGTTAAACTCCGCTCTGACCCCGTCTACCATGCTAGTGCTCGCCTCCCTGTTAACTGATAGATCCCAGAGCGTTCAGGTTGAGTGACGGCTCGTCAAACCAGCTCTAAACCTCCATAAGTGCCCAAAAGAACTACTGCTTTCTCCAATTTTATTTGATTTATATCGAAAATGGCTTTAATGAAGTGTGTGATTTCTGTGCCACTAAACAGAATTGCAAAAATAATGGTTGTTTTCGAACACCGTCTTCTATTGGAACCAGTCCAATCCCATTTCAAACTGATACTCCCGCCCCAAACTCACGCCATTGGTTGAGCCAGTGTTGCTGGTGAATAGAGTGGTGCAGGTATGACGTCACTTTATAGGCCAAACGGCAGTTTGCATCACAACTGGTTCCCTCGGTAAAAACCCAGTAGGTTTTTTATTCATCGAATTTTTAATTACCGTATATACCCGAATATAAGACGAGGTTTTTGTCCTAAAAATAGGATGAAAAATGGGGGGTCGTCTTATATTCAGGGTCATCTTATATTCGAGTGGAGGAATCGATTGATAGCCTTTTTCTCCCGCGCCGTCGACTGACGAGAGCGCCGAGGATCTCGATGCGGCGCGGACGAGCTTGGAAAAAACGAGCGTGTGTGCCGCGCGCCTACATTTGTAATAACGAACTTGAGCGCGTAAAAGACGCGATATGTGAAGAGAAGGGGGGGGGGGGGGGGGTTGTCTCTGGTCTCCGTCCGCTCTGGCATCCTCTGTGAACGCCGCTTTTTTCTTGCGCGGCTGGAGCAGAGAGAGAGAGAGCGGGAGGCGGATCGTCGTCGAAAACGGCCAGACGACCCCGCAGGGTGATTAAATCCATCCCGTCTCACTCAGGGCAGCCGCAGTCATGACCAATCAGGAAGCGCATATGTGCCGGTCTCCGCCAACAAGCGGGCCTCTACACGAGGCACCGGTGATGAAAGGCATTTGGAACAACGCCTCGGAAATTTGCTCTTAAAATTATTTTCTGTTGAAAACCAGTTTTTTTTCCACAAAAATCTGTTTTTCCCCAAAAATAAGTCTGGAAAATGGGAGAGTCGTCTTATATTCAGGGTCGTCTTATATTCGGGTATATACGGTATCTAAAAAAAAACAAGCTCTGTGATCAACTAAAGTTTATGATACTACACGTTTTGTCAATCAAGATAAATATCACAGATGAACACAACTTTTATGAATTTTGAAGCCTAAATGCAGTCACCAGAACTGAAAGCTAAAGGTAGGCTATAAACGAACTACACCACAGCTGCTCGACTTTAAAGTCGCCATCACTAAGCTTCCGACAACTCTTTCATTTTTATCTAAAAACATTTCCCCAGAAAGTTTGAGTTGGCAGTAGTTTATAAGAGCACAATTCCCTACTTTACCTTTAAGACTTCTGGATGTAAACGGCCTCTGTTATGATTGGCTAATCTCAGCATACCAGCGTAGTTCACAAATTAGTTCATTAGACTAGCTGTTGTAAATGTGACTACAAATTAAAGCCATAGCCACAAAGATTTCTAAACAGGATGTTTTTGCAGATTTGTTTCACAAAATAGTCTGTTGAAATGAGTTTTGCATGAATATAATCAGAGATCTACATGGTCATCATCGGACTCATATTTAAAAAGAGCAAGAAAAGTCCTGTTTTCCATTTCATGTCCCCTTTAGCATGATGAAAGTAAACCCAGACTTGCTTTTGAATGGGTTTGTAAGTGCAGTGACTGGTCCATCCTTCAGCTCAGGGCTTCCAAAACCAAAAGTATGCTGACAGATTTTCAGAAGAAAAGACAATAGACATTGTGCTGCAATAGAAGTGCTTGAGCTCTCGCATTTATGTTTTATTAGACTTTGAATCAAAAACTTGTTTTGTCCTTGAATGAAAATGACACCCTCATGTTGTTCCAAACCAATGTGACACAAAAGAAGATGTTTTGAGTAATATAGAGGTTGCTCTTTTCCATGCCGTTAGAATAATTGGGTACCAATGCTTTCAAGCTTCAAAAGCTTTTAATCTCAAGTTTAATCATTCACTTGGAGTCAGTGAGTTGAACTTAAAAAAAGGATTTTTGTGAACTGCATCAACTGATTTGTTGAACAGAACTATTCCTTCAAGAAGTGAAGCCAACGATTGTTCTTTTTTGAAGAGCGGGATTTTTAATGTTAACTGGACTGTGGTGAAAGCGTTCTTGTATTGCGTTTGTTCTGACCTTTTCAGAGATTCTAGAACAAAATGAAAAGTGAGAGTATTCTTAAGCTGTGTCACTCCACAGTCCCTTACATTTGTGTCTTGGAAGGAACAGGCTGTTTTAATGGATCCCCTGAACTTTTTCCATGGAGGATTTCCCTCTTGTTTGTTGCTTCAGTTATTGAGTTACTCAAATCATCAGCTATCATGTGGTCTTAGCTGACCTTCTCTGGTTTTATATTGTACTTTTTTAGTTGGCCAACATTAGGCTACATCAATGATGGATTGTGGAGGAACAGTTTATTTATTACTGCTTTATTGTTAATATAGGGGAGATTGGGGTGTCTGTTCAAAAGTTTAGAACCAGTAAGACTGACTTTTATATTTTTGAATGAAATTAATGAATTGTTCAGCCATTAAACTCTATCCGTGTTCTGATTGGTTCATTCAATGTAACGTTTTCAGCTAATCGATTTCACGTGTTCATTGTCAATTCCCTTTGTAACCAATACACATCCAAACGAATACACTGTCTCTGCATGCTATGCAAATTCGTATTCTAGCCCTCCGCCTCCCCGGCACCACCTGCCTAGATCTGCTACGTGGTACTACTGTATTTTTCATCAAATAAATGCAGCAAGAGACTTTTATCAAAAACATTATGAATTCTCACTTAGCCTGAACTTTTGATCTGTATGGTGTACATAATATTTGTCACTTGATCATATACTTAGAAAGGGTGCCGCATATACCGTTGTAGAGGTTCAGTGATTAATAAAAAAAAAATTCTACATGGCAGTTCACCGATAATGATAGCAACAGTAAAATTTGCCTTCATAAACTGGAAATAAAGACTGCTACAAATTTTTTGAAAATCGGTTCACTACATTCAAATATTCTGAATATTAAACCTTTTCCTTTATGAAAATAAGAATGTGCAGCAAAATAAGACTATAAACTTTTTCACCTCCATTGCTGGAATTTTCCGGCTTTCCATGTTTTCACTGTTATACGGTAGGGGGCGCTGTTACTCATCTTCTGAAAGAGTACAGAATCTCCTGATCAAAACACTGGTGAAGAAGAAGCAGAAGCAAGTGATATTTGTAAGCAGATGCATATGTAAAATAACGCGATCATCAACAAAAAACAGAATATAAATCAAAACTGCCTAATATTACCGAAAAAAATGTTGACCCAGGAAGAGCTATGTCACAGTGGGTTGCAGGAAGGCAGAAGAAGAAAAAGATAATTTCCAATACAATTTTTTAATGATAATCCAGAAGACAGGGCTGGTGATGGGAGGACGACAATCCCTTGGCAGTGACGGTGGAGATGGTTCGCAAAGCACAGACCCAGAGCTCCCCAGTGCCGACAGGCAACGGCGGACGAGAGAGAGAGAGAGAGAGAGAGAGAGGGAGGGAGGGAGGAGTCCAGATGGTGATGAGACTGATGACAACTGGGGGACGACCGACAGAGACAGAGCCGGTGGATACGCAGGCGCAGACCGAGGGTCGAGGGAGCGGAGCGACATCGCTGGTGCAGGAGACCCAGGCGATGTCACGGCGACGAGTTGGAGCCAGAGTAGCCGAGGGCTGAGGTGGAGCCGGTGTGAGTGAGGACAGAGGCGATGCCGACGGGAAGGAGGAACCTGCTACAGCCAAAGGGGTGGAGGGACGAAGCGCAACAGATGGCCCGCAAGTCAGTGGCGGAAGTGGTGTGACGACAGACTAAGGGGGAGCCGGTGGGACGAGGGAATCTGGAGGAGCCACTTGACTGAGAGTCTCTGGTGGAGCCGAAGCTGGGAGGAGCCAAGACAGAGCCGACAGGTCGGTGGGCCGAGATGGAGTGAAGGGATCCGAGGCCGGAGGCGGAGCCGAAGGATCCTCCAGGATAGGACCTGCGGCTCGACGTCAATACAGGGACTCAGAGACGGCGCAGGGCTGCAAGCATCTGGCAGCGATGGGAC
The DNA here is from genome assembly GCA_030578255.1 of Tiaroga cobitis. Classification (NCBI taxonomy): domain Eukaryota; kingdom Metazoa; phylum Chordata; class Actinopteri; order Cypriniformes; family Leuciscidae; genus Tiaroga; species Tiaroga cobitis. The sequence continues at coordinate 25,525,081 of CM060613.1, forward strand.
TGGAGGACTGGCTGAGCTCTGTGGTGCTGCCGATGAAACAAGACTTGAGAGAACAAAGGTAATCATGACACAGTTCACACACTGGATAAAGCAAAAATTAATTCCCAGTTCTCACAGTTCTCTCTGAGTAATACAGATGATTCAGATAGCGGGTGGGATAGGGTGGGAGTTGACAAGTCCCCGTCGAAGTCTATCAGCCAGTCCTCCATCTCAGTTCCCTCGGCCGCTGGTGTCTCGGGCTCACACCCCTGGTCAGGTCTGCGGGGGGCTCACGTGACCTCTCCACGGTTGTGAAACGGGCTCTGGGTCTGGCAATGCTCTGGATCGGGGCGCGACGCTCTCCAGACACCTGATGACGGTCTCCTTCCAGTTCAGATCTGTGGTGTCTGGGAGGTCGATAGGATGGTGGAAGGTTGCCCCGATCCAGAACAAGGTCTTCAGGGTTTTGTCATCCAGGGAGCTGGTGACGGCCAAACAAAGAAAATTCTTGACAAAAGAAAAGAAATCATGGCTCTGAGCGTGAACGATAAACTTTGCCCGTTTGTCCATATTGGGCGGTCCGATGGGTTGCAGGAAGGCAGACGAAGAAGAAGATAATTTCCAATACAATGTTTTAATAATAATCCAGAAGACAGGTAAATAGGCTGAGTAACACACACTTACACATAACGGTGATCGGACAGAGAATGAATGTTAGGGACTAACTTATATAGCAAACACAAATGAGGATGATTAATAGAACACAGCTGACACATATTTACTAACCAAAACAAAAGGAACACACGATGAACATGAAAACAAACTAAACGTCCATGATAATGAAACTAGGCTGAACATAATGTGACGAGCTATAGGACTGGGAAGCTTTGGAAGCTCAATCTACTCCATGTTTATTTTTTATCATTGTTCTGAATGATCCGATCTGAATGTAGTCTTTGATAAAAAATTTGCTCAAAATGTTTTGTTTTTTTAAATGAATCTTACCCACATTCAAGTGTTGATAAAAAAAAAAAGGTAAGATTAAGATAGAATAAAACTGGGTTGGTCTTGGTCTATTCTTTCTTTTGATATATTTTATGTTTAGATATACATACAACAAAATATTCTTGGAGCCATTAACAGTTTATGAAAATGTAAAACAAAATGGCATTGGCTGGCAACTGCAACGCTGGCGGGGAAAGAGTTAAAATGGCACTGGACATTAGAAAATTGTTTTTCTCGTGTTTATGTTTGTATAACTAATATTTCTGTCACTTTGATATAGATGCTTTCAGTTGAAGGCACATATCCTGAAATAATATTATATCTCATTACTCTTGCCTAGAGGACAATTTAAGTGAAAAGTGGCACAGCTTTCCTTACTCTCCATTTACTAGTTAATCTAGGACATTGGCCTTGGGATTGGATTTTATGTGTTTTTCACTTTGCATTGTCATTTTTTAATATATTTAATGTAAACACATTGCCCATCTGGGAAATTAAAGACTTATTATACTGTATCCTGGTGGCTGCACAAATAAAAGACCAGAGTCCCTTTCCTCCCCACCAGGACTAAATAAATATGGCCTGCCGGTAGCTCAGTAAGGTCTCATCTAGGCTAATGGCTAACGGCATAAGGCCTCCTCAAGGCAGCTTGTTCTCGCCAAGACTGTCTGACAGACTTATAAGCGACCAACCACAGTTTAGGTTTATGTGAAATGGATTACACCACAGTAAAACACTCATGTGGCAAAAAAAAATCAAACAATGGTACATCAATCTTCATATAGGACTGAAGCAGAAACTACACGCTTAAAAATAAAGGTTCTTCACTGGCATTGATTGTTCCATGGAGAACCTTTGACATCAATGGAACCTTTTAAGTGCATGAAAGGTTCTTTATAGTGGAAAAAGGTTCTTGAGATTATTAAAATGTTCTTCGCAGTAAGAAAAAAATGGTTCTTTAAGAACTGTTCACTGAAAGGTCTTTGGGGAACCAAGAATGGTTCTTCTATGGCATCACTGCTGACCTGAGTGGGATGTTAAATAGTGAGTCAGTGAGTCAAACTGTGTAGGGCAACTTAGATTACAATTCTTTCCTGTCGCTTTTGTGCCCTTGAGCCTAACACTTAACCCTTAAATCATGCTACTCCAGGGAGCCGGTTCCTGTAATTAGTGCACTGTAAGCCACTTTGAATGAAAAACATTTTCTAAACTGCAAGTGCACACTTGCTGGAAGAACCCAGCCCATTATCCTAAGAGGTCAAGTGTCATGAAATGGAGGTGATTTGCCCTTTTGGAGTCATTCAAGGTCAGCACAGCTTGAACTGTTGCTCAAGGTTGTGTGACGTGTCTTTAAGCATAGTGATTTAGTTGTTTAAGTTGGTTTGTTCAGGGTTGTAATTGCTTAAAATTCTGCTTATTCTGCTGCATAGCTCAACTGTGTATGTATGGTATATTTTTAGAATTGTGTTTACAGCTATTATGTTTTTATCACACATCAGTCAATGATCATTTATTAATCTAGGTTCATGTTAAAGGTACACTACGTAACTATTGGCCCTCTAGCAGTTTAAAAACGAAATTGCATGCATTTTGCAGAAGAACATTGTTTTGGTTGTGCTTGCGTGACTGTGCGGATGAATATGACCCTTCACAATAGATAATGCTTTACAATGAACTCTGTTAGAGAGTATGGCAATATGGCAATTCATCTGTTCAATAATATAGCTTACTCGCCTGGTGAGTTATACAAACGCATCTCGCATCACTTTCACAACTTTTCAAATGCCTCAGTTCTCGCCATCTCCAAAAAGCCAAGCCAATGTTGATTCTGGTTTTATTACGAGCTCTGCTGTGGTCTCTTTTTACCAGCAGGCTCTCCTCTGTTCAGCGTTTGTTTAAATGGATGATTCCCCGGAGGTTTGGAGATTCAGCTGATCCATGTCCATCTTTCTCGCTCATTGTGACAAAAAACTAACCTCTGAAACTCTCACACCATATATGCGTCAAAGTAGCCGGAGCAACTTTCCTCTACATACGGATATGACGAGACACACACAGGAGCGAGTGGCGTATGTATGCAATTTCCCGCAAAAACCATCCTGAAAGGGCCAAAATATAAACACTTATAATAGGCTTACCATAGTGAATCAGGGTAAGACAAAACTTGTTTTGGAATGATTGATGATGTATTGACTCATTATTTAAATTATGTTTTAGTTTTGAACAATCAAAAAGTTACACCTTTAATTTGACAAGTTATACCATTAATTTTGACATTTACTAATACATTTCTAATAATTGTATTATGAACAAACATGAATTAACCATAAGCAGTATAATTATAAATTAACTTTAACCTATACTTTAAAAAACACTGGGTTAAAAGGTCACTGTGATTTTGCCAAGTAAAACATGTTCCAGGATCAACATTGTCGATCCTGCGACAATATTCCTGTCCAAAAACAGTCTTAACCCTATCCCTACCCATAACTTATCCCTAAAATCAGAGGGAAATGATAGGTGAATAAGAATGGTGTATAAGCCCCTAACCCTTGTTGTACGCCAATGACATTAACTGTAAACCTATCCCTCAAATCTGATTGGTTGATTGGAATGTTGTTCCACATTAGTACTACTTGGGGAAATCACGTTCACCAGGTTAAAAACAACCCCCCCTTTTTTTTTTACTTCATTCATGAATTAGTGCCTAAAGATTAACTTAAATACTCTAAACGTTTGTAAAATATTCCACACAACCAAATCATATTTTACAGTGTAGCATATTTTATACCATTTTTAATGTGTAGACTATACAATATTGCCTACATTTAAACAAACATCAGAAGTAAAAATGAAACATTTAGAAGTAATTCAAGTGCAATCGACCAGTCTCTGTTATAGCGTTTCCACCGTAACGGCGCTGGTTCTCGTGCCGGAGCTGTAATGGTGTTTGGCGGGGGAACTGCTAACTTCATCTGCTAACTGCTAACGTCCCTGTTTGTTGCTTTGCATAAAATGAAATGATTACACAGTAACCGTTTTATAGATAAAATAAAATATACACAAACCTGTATTCCACAGAAGAAATGCACCAATTGGATGGCACTGAGAACTCTCTCTTGAAGAGGATGCAAAAAGCCTGCGATAAATAACTCAACCGCTGGGTTGTTACGTCTGACCCAGTAACTGGGTAACACAAAATATACCCAAACAAAAATAACCTCCCAAAAAACAGTGTTTGGATTGAAAAAAAATGACCCAGGATTTTTTTGGTGTATATTAATAAATGCTGCTTAAAATGTAAATCTGATACCTAATAAACTGACTGATGTTAATGAATTTAACCTATTGTATTATATAGTACATTATACTTTTAACACCTTTTTTTTTTTTTTTTTTTACATTTTTGTACATTTAAACTATTGTATTTTAACAAATGAGTTGACAAATGAGTCTCATATACCGTAAACACATTTACTGAAGCAGTAACGTAAGTTGGAAATTTCTACATTCATCAGTGTAAACAAGGTCATGTGTTGCAATTTAAAAAACATTTCACAAGTCTGCCACAGGCAACAAAACAAGGTGTGAAACCAATTTCTATCACGCATTAATGAAATAACACAATGGCTTTAGTGTGCCTCTGTTATTTTATCTTGATCCAGTGTTATCTTTTTTCTTCTTCTTCTTCTTTGTTGTTGTATGTTCTCATCTACTCAGAGTGGCTAAACAGTATAAAATATTCACAAACAAATCAATAGTATTCACACCGGGTCTAATGCCAAATTTCCTGGATTCTGTGAGAGAAAGGATATCTTGGCATATATGTCATGCTCACTTTAATAGAAATTGGACTAGCCTTTAAATCATAATTGCGGTATAGGTTGGATAGATACCATTTTGCTTTTGTAAGAGACCAGCCTTATATTAAAGAGGATCTATTACTGTATGCTCCAACATGTTCAACTTCGTGTGATGTTGCTGTTTGAGCATGAAAAGGGTCTGCAAAGCCCAAAGTTACTCCTAAGGGAGTTATTCTCTATATTCAGCAACACTGAATATCGCCTCAACGAACAAACACGTCACAATATTCCTCATTTAAATAATTCCCGGCCAAGACGTGCGCTAAATAAAGAGGACGAGGCCTGGTTGATTTGAGTTAGTAGTGTGTTGAAACTGTGGGGGGGTTTGGTGAGTTTTAATGGTTGTGTTTGTTTGTTTTTTGGTGTTTTGGTCATTTTATTTTGGTGTTTTGGTTTTTGTGTTGAATCTGTGGATGTGTTTACTAGGGGTGTTGAAAATCAATCGTTTCTATGATGCATCACGATGCTAACCTGGACGATTCTGCATCGATGCAGTAATAGACCAGAATCGATTATTGGCGTTATAGCCTACTAACGTATCTGGTCTCACTAGCGTAAAATGGCGGAGGGAGGTGGAACACTAAAGCGAGTACACCTACTATTTTAACATTTACGGCGCCCGCGTGCGTGTGTGTGTTAGTGAGTGTGCGTGCGTACGAATGTGTGTGTGCGCGTGAGCGTTATTGTAACTTGAGTAGGGTTTTTAGTAGTGTTTATTAGTTCTAATTGCTATTGTCGATTGCTGTGTTCTGACTTAAGTTTTGTTAGACTACATTCAGGAAGTGTACATTCTTGGAGCAGATCCAATAAAAAGGTTCATACCTGACTGTATTGATTGGTGAAAGTATAGCCATGTGCAGTAATATTGCAACTTATCGTGATGCATCGTGATATCGAATCGAATCGTTGACCTGATAATTGTAATCAAATTGAATCGTGAGACCAGTGACGATTCACACCCCTAGTGTTTGCTGCTGACTTCTAATAGCCCATCGGGTCAGTGAAACTGTCAAAGCTCTTTTCCTGCTTTTAAAATTGCTGTGTTCTGTCTTGGTTGTAGATCTGGCTAGTAAGGGCTGGAAGGAGAGCCTGTCTGCCAGCTACAGCAGCTCCACCAGTGGGAACTGGAGCTGGGACGCCAGTGACCAATCGGTGCCCTCCACGCCATCCCCGCCCCTCTCCAACCATGCCGGCAAGAGCTTCCTGCTTTCCTCCCAGAGTGATGACAACAATGAGGACACCGAGAGTACACACTTCCTGTTTGAGGACCCCATCCCCCGGAAACGAAAGGTAGGGGTCAGGTCATATGAGAAAACAGAGTGGGCTTGTGTGGTTTATCAAGCCTTGGTAACAATGTGGACTTCTGCTTAGTAGGTTTTGTGGACAAAGGTGGCAGTGGATTTACCTTCAGTAATGTAAGAGCTCCTTTAAACACGTCAGCTTGGCTCTGGCACAACAAGTCTTGTCACCTACGTGATGGAGTGTTTTCGTTCTCTCTTTCATTCTCCCCCTTTTCATCCCCTCTTCTATTCAGTTTTTTGTAGTGTGGAATCATTCCAGAACGTGAATGTGGTTTCAATGTCAGGAAGCCATTAGCCTTTCTGCCTGTTCACCTTGTTTTGGTAGAGGCTGAGGATGTGCGTGTGTGTGTATGTGTGTGTGTGTGTGTGTGTGTGTGTGTGGGGGGGTGGGGGGGCGTTACAGATACACTTGGTCTTATCCTTTAACAGCGCTACACACATCTTAACACATCTTAACACACAATTCCCAGGTGCACAATCTTGTATACATGAATCCTGTCATGCCTACAAGCCTCTTTCTGAAGAAAAGGAGAAAAGTGAAACATGTTTACTCAGAGGTTTCTTTCTTTTCTTTTTTTTTAATACAGACAATTCCAGTGCAATTACAGATATTGGACGGAGAAATTAATTGGGCAGAAACAGGACAGAAAAAATTTCCTTAAGTGATATCAGACATTTAAAAGTAATATTTTGGGTTCAGTTGAGTTCAATGTGTATCTCCGGCTGTTCATTAGAACAGAAAATATTTTTTAAGGGTTTTTGAATGTTACTCCATTACTCCAGTCTTCAGTGTCACATGATCCTTCAGAAATCAGTCTAATAGGATGATTTGATGCTCAAGAAACATTTCTGATTATTATCAATGTTGAAAACAGTTGTGCTGCTTCATATTTTTGTGGAAACCGTGATGCATTTTTTTTCAGGATTCTTTGATAGAAAGTTCAAAAGAACAGCGTTTATTTGAAATAGAAATCTTTTGTAAAATTATAAATGTCTTTGTTGTTACTTTTGATCCATTTAAAGCATCCTTGCTGAATGAAAGTATTAACTTTTTAAAACCTTGTTTTACAACAGTGCAGAAACAAAAATCACATTTACAGCAAGGCACTTGCTATGGAAATGAATAGAGCAAAGAACTGCACTGGAATACATGTTTAAAAACATACTGTTACAAAAAGACTTCGACTTTCGCTATCGATGTTAAAGGGCTAGTTCACAAAATAAAGATGAAAAACCGCACTCTCTAATTGCATCTCATATATATTTATTTATACCATGTCCACACAGACGCGTTTCGGCCTAAGCCATCATCAGTTGAGCGCGCCTATTTTCAGCAAAGGGTTAGTTCACCCCAAAATGTAAATTGTGTCAGTAATTACTCGGCCTCATGTTGTACCAACCCCGTAAGACTTTCATTCATCTTCGGAACACAAATTAAGATATTTTTGATTAAATCTCAGAGCTGGATCACTCCTCCATAGGCTTCTTAAGGGATCGAAACTGGCCGGCCCAAAAGTTATTAAAGACATCGTTAAAATAGTCCAAGTGACTACAGTGGCTCAATCTTAAGTTTATCAAGCGACGAGAATACTTTTTGTGCGCAAAAAACAAACAAAAATAACGACTTTATTCAACTATTCATTTCCTTCTCTGTGGGCCGTGAGATTTCACGTAGTGTAACAGTGCAACGCTTCTAGGTTGTACGTCACACGCATCACACACATGACCAGCGTCGGCCAATCGTGAGCCTACATGTGACGTGCAACACAGAAGCTTTGCGTAGTTTCACTATGTGAAATCTCACGGCCCACAGAGAAGGAAATGAATAGTTGAATAAAGTCGTTATATTTGTTTGTTTTAACTTTAATAACTTTTGGGCCGGCTAGTTTCGATCCCTTAAGAAGCCTATGGAGGAGTGATCCAGCTCTGAGATTTATTCAAAAATATCTTAATTTGTGTTCTGAAGATGAACTAAAGTCTTACGGGGTCGGAACAACATGAAGGTGAGTAATTACTGACACAATTTACATTTTGGGGTGAACTAACTCTTTAATATAGGAATGCTTGCTGACCATATCTGTGCAAAGTAATATCCAGTCTTTCAATTCCTGTCAGGACCATGTAAAGTTTGTAAACCAAGGAACTTTGCAAGATATAACTTGGAAGTTTATCTACAGTAGATAAACAGATGATTACAACGCCACACAACTTTACTTTTGACTTTAAAGTTAAAATAACACATTTTGTTGAGAACACATAATTTAATTGAGTTCTGCTGTGAAAAGCCTATGCACTCCCATTCTAACCTTGGGAGCATTGCTAATGGAAATTGTGTCATAACTTTAATCTCTTAAAAGATCCCAACAAGAGGAGCAAATAAGACATAATAATACACTGAGAGACCGTACTAAAACAATTATTCAGTTCAATTAAGTGTAGTTTTTTTGTCATTTTAAAAGAATCCTTAGGGGATTGAAGAAGCCCTTTCAGATTGTTAGAAACCCCATTAGCCATCCTGTACAGAATTAAAAAAACAGATAGTAGAGTTGTTTATTTCATGCTGGTGCGCGTTACATAATGTTTAATATGGGTTCGGCTGATTTTTGGCTGGAGTGTAACTCTCCTGTGTGTGTGTGTATGGAGACAGATGGATGTGTCCCGTACTGCTAGTGCTTGTCTGAGGCAACAGCGCTGGCTACCTCTTCTATTATTTCAGCTCCCTGCATGCCTATATGTCCTGCTATAGCCAATAAAAACCACTGTGAAAATGAAGGAGACGAGAGAAAAAAACGTTCTTTGAAGCGAACCGAGCCAAATGCTGAGCAGCTGGGTGAAGTGTAACTCAAGAGGACTGGCTGTTCATTCATAAAGACAGATGGAAACATACACTTCCCAGTCGCTTTCGGTTAATTGTTGTCACATCCTCTCTGACGAGGCTTCGATGGGAAATGTTTCATAGGATTTTTTTGGTGATCTTTGAAAGGGTTAAAATCATCAGCCTTGAGAACAGCCAAGAGCATTTGCATGTTTTTGTGTGGGTGTGTGAGAAGACACACACCCACTCATTGACTCAGTGAACAGGTCCAGACATGTTTCATATTTCAGAGTTAAGATGATAATTTTTCTCACAAATTAAGCTCCTGGTGAGATTAATCAGAGGAAATGATGATAGTTATAAATATAATCATAATATAATTTTGGCTCTCTGTTGTTCTGGAGTGTCGTTCTTTCACACCGTTCTCTGTCTGAACTATGGGAATATGGTAGGGTGCAACAGGGTAAAAGGCGCCTGTGATTTTATTTTTCGTCGGAACCACTTGATAGCACAAAGAATTGGCGTAGCACTTTCCAAAACATCCGCTTTTGATCGCAGTGCTAATTTGATCTAATATTTAATGTTTTGAAAATGTTGTAGATTTAAGTACCAAACGAGAATCGCTAAAATTATTGAACATGTTTTGAGACAATGGTCTTGTTAATGATTTTCAGTTTTGTTCAAGGTATTAATTAAAGGAACAGAAGAATATGTAAAAGTATGGTATTTGGGGTTAAATGCACCCCTGCTATTGGGGCTAAAAGGCACAATAATTAACATGATAATAAATATCTAAAAGTATATTTAGCATTATTTAGCATTATTTTTTTTATAAAAATAAATAAGATAAAAAATAAATGATTATAATTGTATATATTTATAAATAAATGTATTTTACTTTTACAAGTGAATATAGTGTATTTTATACGTATAGAAGTGCATAAGACTTTGATGAATTAAATTCAACAAAACAATATTTATTTGAAATGGATTTATTTTGTAACATCCTAAAAGAATCCTAAAAAAAAACTTTTTATCACATTTTCCCTAAAAATATTGCGCAGCACAATTGTTTTCAACATTGATGATAATAATAAAAATGATATCAGAATGATCATGTGACTAAAGACTGTAGTAGTGATACTGAAAATATATTACAATTTAATTATATTTAATCATGAAGTTTTACTCCATTTTGGCACTTGTTGAGTGTTAACTTTGGACATTGGATATGAAGCAAAAATCGCAGTAAAGTGTGTGAGAGACTGATTCGTCGTTTTTTGAATCACCTACAGAAACACAGAAATCAAGTATGTTAGATAAACACAGATGAGATTTAGAGACGAGAGGAGAAACAAAATACACTTGGAGCGCTGGTGAATGTGACAGAACAGCACAGGAGGTGTGAATCTCCCACACATGACACACGCGTGCCGTCACATGGCAGTGCTGTATATGTAATGGTTGTTTGACTGCAGCAGTGAGAAGCCTTCGTGCCTTTGGGGCGGCAGTGGGCTGAAGGGAATTTCATGAGGCTTATGCAATCAGACCTCTGAATCACTGCAGATAGCGGCCTTGACTGCAAATAGACCAGATCTCCTTTTAAAGATTCACTTACTAATTATTATTATTCTCTCTTTATTCATTTTTTTAAAGTAGGTTTATAGCTCTAAGGCAGAACTGTGTTGATGTTCCTTAGGCATTTCTCAGGCATTCAAACTTTGTTTTGTAGCCGTGGGTGTGCTGTCTATTTTGGTCTTTTATAAGCTTTTTAAGAAATATAATATTTAAAATCTCCCATTGACTTGATCAAATAGAATACTCAAAAATCGAAATTACAGCAATGATGTCATTGTGAAATTTAAACATGGATTCGTGATTGGCTGCCTTTCAAACTTCCCTAAAAGTTTAGCAACTTCGGAAACACTGCCGTGTCCTTCCTAAAACGTTAATCGTCATGTTTGTTTGTTCCAGAACTCCATGAAGGTGATGTTTAAGTGTCTGTGGAAGAACTGTGAAAAAGTCCTCAGCACCTCCTCAGGGATCCAGCGCCACATCCGCACCGTCCACCTCGGGTAAGCGCCAATCAGACAAATCACGCATGCAATAGATGCACATGTTTGTTCTGCAGTTTGAACATTTACACAAGCAATTTGTCTGCCCAAACTAGACGTGACTCGACTGCAAGACGTGACAAAGTCAATCAAAAATCACAGCCAATCAGAAGAGCATGTGGGCTGAGTCTCTATGCAAGCGCACTGCACTCACAATGAATTCATAAATATTACATCGATTTAACATTGTTAAAAGGAATAGTTCACTCAGAAATGAAAATTCTGTCAGTAATTACTCATCCTCATGTCGTTCCCAACCGTAACAATTTCGTTCATCTTCGGAACACAAATGAAGATCTTTTTGATGAAATCTGAGAGCTTTCTGACAGCTACACAACTACTATATTGACGCTTAAAAAAGTCCATAAATAGATGGTAAAAATTAAGGATAGCATCAGTTCTGCTTCTGACTGGTCACGTTAGTCAAGCTCGCATCAGTGACTCTCAGCTGATCCACGTCTACTTATAGGAATACGACGTCTATCACTGTATACATATATAAGCTCCTTCAGTATTATCAGCAGCTGTCGCGTTTCTCAGTAGCTGATTGCCCTCCTCCATCTCCAGCTCCTCCTCTCGCCCAGTCAGCATTTGGCATTCTGATTCCCCTTGAATTATAATAAATTCTTAAATTTACTTGAAAGTACTTTAAAATCTTGAATTGCTGATATCTGCAATACATTCATGTTGGTTCTGTTGTGTTTACCCTAAGGGTGGTTATTGCTGCATGCATGCACAGGGAGTTCTCGCCCAGAACAGAACCATACCGCTAATCCTAACTGTATGCTAATTGTCAATCGTACTTGACGATAGTCGTCCTGACAGAACTAATGATTTGAGCGGTTTAGTCCAAATTTTCTGAAGAGACAATATTGCTTTATATGATGAACAGATTGAATTTAGGCTTTTAATAACATATAAACATTGATCAGCAAACATGAACAGAAGCTCAACCGAACCTGCTTGACTCACTAGAAGAAACCTCTTGCTGGAGCTCAAACGAGCTGCGTAACATGAGAATGAACCTCATTGGTTCTTGCTGAAGCTCAAACAAGCTGCGTAACATGAGAATGAACCTCATTGGTTCTTGCTAAAGCTCAAACGTGCTGCGTAACACGAGAATGAACCTCATTTGTTCTTGCAGAAGCTCAAACGTGCTGCGTAACACGAGAATGAACCTCATTGGTTCTTGCAGAAGCTCAAACGTGCTGCGTAACACGAGAATGAACCTCATTGGTTCTTGCAGAAGCTCAAACGTGCTGCGTAACACGAGAATGAACCTCATTGGTTCTTGCTGAAGCTCAAACGTGATGCGTAACACGAGAATGAACCTCATTGGTTCTTGCAGAAGCTCAAACGTGCTGCGTAACACGAGAATGAACCTCATTGGTTCTTGCTGAAGCTCAAACGTGATGCGTAACATGAGAATGAACCTCAGTGGTTCTTGCTGAAGCTCAAACGTGCTGCGTAACATGAGAATGAACCTCATTGGTTCTTGCTGAAGCTCAAACGTGATGCGTAACATGAGAATGAACCTCATTGGTTCTTGCTGAAGCTCAAACGTGCTGCGTAACACGAGAATGAACCTCATTGGTTCTTGCTGAAGCTCAAACGTGATGCGTAACATGAGAATGAACCTCATTGGTTCTTGCTGAAGCTCAAACGTGCTGCGTAACACGAGAATGAACCTCATTGGTTCTTGCTGAAGCTCAAAGGTGCTGCGTAACACGAGAATGAACCTCATTGGTTCTTGCAGAAGCTCAAACGTGATGCGTAACACGAGAATGAACCTCATTGGTTCTTGCAGAAGTTCAAACGTGCTGCGTAACACAAGAATGAACCTGATTGGTTCTTGCAGAAGCTCAAACGACCTGCGTAACACAAGAATGAACCTGATTGGTTCTTGCAGAAGCTCAAACGACCTGCGTAACACAAGAATGAACCTGATTGGTTCTTGCTGAAGCTCAAACGACCTGCGTAACACAAGAATGAACCTGATTGGTTCTTGCAGAAGCTCAAACGTGCTGCGTAACACAAGAATGAACCTGATTGGTTCTTGCAGAAGCTCAAACGTGCTGCGTAACACGAGAATGAACCTCATTGGTTCTTGCTGAAGCTCAAACGAGCTGCGTAACACGAGAATGAACCTCATTGGTTCTTGCTGAAGCTCAAACGTGATGCGTAACACGAGAATGAACCTCATTGGTTCTTGCAGAAGCTCAAACGTGATGCGTAACACGAGAATGAACCTGATTGGTTCTTGCAGAAGCTCAAACATGCTGCGTAACACGAGAATGAACCTCATTGGTTCTTGCAGAAGCTCAAACATGCTGCGTAACACGAGAATGAACCTCATTGGTTCTTGCAGAAGCTCAAACATGCTGCGTAACACGAGAATGAACCTCATTGGTTCTTGCTGGAGCTCAAACGTGATGCGTAACATGATAATGAACCTCATTGGTTCTTGCTGGAGCTCAAACGTGATGCGTAACATGAGAATGAACCTCATTGGTTCTTGCTGGAGCTCAAACGTGATGCGTAACATGATAATGAACCTCATTGGTTCTTGCTGGAGCTCAAACGTGCTGCGTAACACGAGAATGAACCTCATTGGTTCTTGCTGAAGCTCTAACGTGCTGCGTAACACGAGAATGAACCTCATTGGTTCTTGCTGAAGCTCAAACGTGATGCGTAACATGAGAATCAACCTCATTGGTTCTTGCAGAAGCTCAAACGTGCTGCGTAACACGAGAATGAACCTCATTGGTTCTTGCTGGAGCTCAAACATATGATGCGTAACATGAGAATGAACCTCATTGGTTCTTGCAGAAGCTCAAACGTGATGCGTAACACGAGAATGAACCTCATTGGTTCGAAAAATGCTTCCATTTACCACAACTGATGTGTGAGTTGATGAAGAATATGTGAATAAAAGCCTGAATTCAATCTGTTCATCATATAAAGCGATCGAGTCTTCAGAAAATTTTAACTAAACCACTCAATTCATATGGACTAGTTTTACGATCTCTTTATGAACTTTTTGAAGCGTCAAAGTAGTAGTTGCGTAGCTGTCAATGGAAGAACAGAAATCTCTCAGATTTCATCAAAAATATCCTCATTTGGGTCCTGAAGATCAACGAAAGTCTTACAGGTTTGAAACGGCATCAGTAAATGATGACAGATTTTTTATTTTTGGGTTAACTATTCCTTTAAAAATACATACTGAGTGACTGAAAGAATCTTTGTCATAGAACTCACTTGTTTGTTCAACATTCTTGTTTCCTTTTATTTTCAAGATCTGAGAATTATCCAGTCGCTTTCAGTACAGCTATAAAGGGCACGCAAAATGATATTCGAACTCACATTAAATTATTTTAACATTAAAAAAAAGCCTTGTGTTAAAGTGTTAAAAGTCTTCTACATAGGACGTATTGGCTCTCTTAGCAAGTGCTAAGTTAACTTTTAAAGCTTTTGAGGCGGAGATGATCGTGTCCATAGGAAGGGCTCAGTCTGTCTGTCAGTCTCTAAGGATGAGGCAGCTCAGGGTGCTCTTCCCTTTCTGAGCACCATAACAGGAGGTAGAGAGGGAACCACATTCTGATGGAAGTAGTAAGAGTGTTTTTATAGCCTCTTGTTGCTACCTGACTATCCCATGTAAATCAAGCCTCGGTTATGATGCTGGCACTGCTGCCCCCTGCCGGCTGCCACGCGCGTGCAAAAGAGCACTGAGCCTGCAGTCCTAAGGAGGCTGTCCTAAGTTTTAGTGTCGTGTGTTTTCAGACGAAATGGAGATTCTGACTACAGCGACGGAGAGGAGGATTTCTACTACTCTGAAATCGAGGTCAACATGGACACTCTTTCGGAGGGGCTGTCCAACCTCACTCCCACCTCTCCTACTTCGTCCGGGCCGGCCCCCGTCTTCCCCGTCCTGACTTGTGATGTGTCTCGATCTGAGCCCGCCCGCATGATCCACACCCCACTCAGCCAATCAGCACCATCGGCGCTGTGTCACATCCGCACCGACCATGCTTACCAGGTAACATCGCTCTTCACTGCGTCTAGACATCTTATTGAACACACACTCACTATCTCTATCTGCACTCATTGGAGTTTGTGTGTCATGTAATGGGTTTAAGGTTTAGTGATTAAGTCTTCATGCACACTCTCCTTTTGTCGATCTGTATTTACTTTGAGAACATCATATTCTTTCAGATCCCCCACGCAAGGCTCTGTTTTAGATATTAATGCAACTCTAATCTCTCACCATTAGGGTCAGAGTCAACAAAGCTTTATTATTATGACTATAAACCCAAAATCAAAAGAAAGAAATACGATATTATATTTTGTTTGAAGAATGAAACCTCATTTTGCATTATTTTCATGACAATTAATTGCAGTTTAATTATATACTCATTAGGACGTGTCTTAAAGGGATAGTTGACCCAAAAATTCTCACCCTAATGTTGTTTCAAACCCATAATCTTTCTGTTCATCTTTGGAGCACAAATGAATATATCTTTAATATTTCTGTCCATTCATACCAAACCTTTGACAAAAATACATCGTAAAAATAATCCATATGAATCAAGTGGTTAAATTCAAGTCTTCTAAAGAGACATGATCGCTTTGTATGAGATTCTTATTAGATTCTCACTATGGTAACAAATTAATTGATCTCTATTACAAAAAAACTGGAAACAGTATCTTTTAAAGCATTAAAGCATAAACAAATACTACCATGATGTATAAATACAATGGCATTACAGTTATGAGACTTTTGGGAGGAATTCTGCTTAACCCTTTGATGCGCAAGACAAGGCAAGGCAAGGCAAGTTTATTTATATAGCACATTTCATACACAATGGTAATTCAAAGTGCTTTACATAGAAGAAATAAAAATAAAAAATAAAAAGAAATAACAATAATTAAAACAGTTTAGAATAAAGAAATTAAAATAATCAAAACAAATAAGAATAATTAAAACAGTTTAGATTAAAAAAAAAAATAAAGTACAGTAAAAACAGTCGGACGAACAGTGGCACAGTGCTCATTCAGTAAATGCATAGCTAAACAGATGTGTTTTGAGTCTGGATTTGAATGTGACTATTGTAGGAGCACATCTGATCTCCTCTGGAAGCTGGTTCCAGCTGCGGCTGGCATAATAGCTAAAAGCAGACTCTCCGTGCTTAGAGTGAACCCTTGGTATTTCTAGCTGATGTGATCCTAATGATCTGAGTGATCTGTTGGGTTTATATTCAGTGAGCATATCTGCAATATATTGAGGTCCTAACCCATTGAATGATTTATATACCAGTAATAATACTTTAAAATCAATCCTAAATGTAACTGGGAGCCAGTGTAAAGACCTGAGGACTGGTGTGATATGTTCATATGTTCTGGTCCTGCTCAGCGTTCTGTATGAGCTGCAACTGTCTTATGGTCTTTTTAGGAAGGCCAGTGAGGAGTCCATTACAGTAATCCACCCTGCTGATGATAAAAGCATGCACAAGTTTCTCTAAGTCTTGACTTGAAACAAAGCATCTAATTCTTGCAATATTTTTCAGATGATAGTATGCTGATTTAGTTATTGCTTTGACATGACTACTGAAACTAAGGTCTGACTCTAGAGACACACCAAGATTCCTGACTTGATTTTTAGTTGTTAGACCCCTAGCGTCAAGGTATGCATTCACCTTAAGAACTTCCTCTTTGTTTCCAAATGCAATGACTTCAGTTTTGTCTTTGTTTAACTGAAGAAAGTTCTGGCACATCCAACTGTTTACTTCATCAATGCATTGGCACAAGGAGTCAATGGGGCTGTAGTCGTTAGGCGATAGGGCTAAGTAGAGCTGTGTGTCGTCTGCATAGCTGTGGTAAGAGATTCGGTTCTTTCTCATTATTTGGCTCATTGGGAGCATATACAGGTTGAATAGGAGTGGTGCAAGAATTGAGCCTTGAGGGACTCCACATGTCATGGATGTCCACTCAGACTTATGGTCTCCTATACTCACATAATAACCTCTCCCTTCCAAGTATGACCTGAACCATTTTAGGACTATCCCAGAAACCCCCACCCAGTTTTCCAGCCTGTCAAGAAGTATGTCGTGATCGACAGTGTCAAATGCAGCACTGAGGTCGAGTAGTACCAGCACTGATAATTTGCCTGTATCAGTATTTAAGCGAATATTGTTTATTATCTTTATGAGAGCTGTCTCTGTGCTGTGATGCGAGCGGAATCCAGATTGAAAATTGTCAAAGTATCCATTCAAGCTTAAGAATTTGTTCAGCTGATTGAGGACAACTTTTTCAATGATCTTGCCTATGAAAGGAAGATTTGAGATCGGTCTATAATTGCTTAATATAGTCTTATCCAGATTGCTCTTTTTCAAGAGGGGCTTGACAACTGCAGTTTTCAGGGTATTCTGTCCTGGCAATGGTGTTTTGGGCCGAGCGTTGACAGATAGCTAACAGAAATAAAGCTCCATCACACGTTCTTCTTTGTGCTTATGTGATGCACACTTTACTTTACTGTAAAACTAAAAGAAATACAAAAAAGTACAAATTACAAAGTGATCTACAAAAAGTTATGGATATTGTTCACATGCAAACATCCACTTACACATTTAAACAACTAAATAAACAACCGATATGCCTTTAATATCTTAAAACATGTGCTTGAAGAAAATAAAGGGAAGAACAGCTTCACTTGTATATTAGCCGTCAGATCGCGCTAGCTTTCAGTATCAAACATCAATGTCTAAACATTTTAATAACGACTAGCTTTACTTAAACTAACACAACATTATTACAGTTGTTTTCAATATAAATTTATAACTTACGATCGTATCTACTCCAAGGATTAGACAGCAAACAATGACGTGCATCCAAAACACAGATCACAGAACGAGTCTCTTCTATTGCTTTACGTGCTTCCTGTTGTGCTCAGTTGGGCAGTGTAATACCATTTTTCCCCACTAGGTGTCCCACACACAATCTTCTTACTAAGAAAAACTAACACTACACAGAACACAGGGAGTTTGGAAAACTACCAGAAAGAAGTGAGGCATTAACCACTTTTAGGAAATCTGCTTCTAAACTGTTTAACACACTTTTGAAGAAAGATGTGGGAAGTGCGTCAAGGGCGCAGGTTGATGTTGTAAGGTGCTGTATGGTTTCTTCCAAAATTTTGCCACCAATTTCTTTGAAATTAGACATAGTAACTACATTCTCAGGTTGTGGTCTGAACTGTCTGACCCCAGTGCGGCTCAATGATGTGCTGATCACCTTTCTGATATTATTAATTTTCTCAGAGAAGAAAGAAGCAAACTCACTGCACTTGCCGTCTGAGAGCATTTCACTGGGAATCTGGCTTGGGGGGTTTGTCATTCTCTCTACAGTAGCAAAAAGAGTGCGTGTGTTGTTTAAGTTGCTGTTTATAATATTTGAGAAGAAAGTCTGTCTAGCTTTGCCTAGTTCCATATTGAAAGCATGGATGCTGTCTTTGTAGATGTTATAATGGACTACAAGTTTTGTCTTCCGCCACATGCGCTCTGTTTTTCTGCATGTTCTTTTCATATTTTGCACAGCTGTTGTGTTTCTCCAAGGTGCTTTTTGTCTAACACTCTTCCTGACTTTCACAGGAGCAATATCATCAATTACACTTTTGACTTTTGAGTTAAAAGAATCAAGGAGAAAATCAACAGAGTCAGCAGATATGCTTGGTTTTAAAGATATAGCCTTCATAAATAGCACACTAGTGTTCTCATTTAAGCATCTCTTCTTGACAGACACAGATCTAGCTTCAATGGCAGGAGAGATCAATATATCAAAGAAAACACAGAAATGATCAGACAGTGCTACATCCTTAATAACAATCGATGAGATGTTTAGACCCTTAATGATAAGTAAATCTAGAGTGTGTCCACGATTGTGTGTGGGACCATGTACATGCCGAGTCAGATCAAAAGTTTGTAAGACAGTTTTGATTTCTTTTGCCATATTGTTTTCTGCATTATCTATGTGAATGTTAAAATCTCCAGTAATAGCAAAACAGTCAAACTCTGAGGAAATTGTTGATAACAGTTCTGTAAAGTCCTCAGCAAAGGCTGGAGAGTATTTTGGAGGCCTGTAAATAATGATAAGTAAAATACGTGGGGCACCTTTTAACACAATACCCAGATATTCAAAAGAGGGGTAGTTACCAAATGATGTTTGCTTACATTGATAGACATCTTTAAAAAGAGCAGCTACTCCCCCTCCTCTCCTAGCAGCTCTGCAGACACTCAAAAAAGTAAAGTTAGGAGGGGATGTTTCATTGAGGACTGTTCCACTGCAGCTGTCTTCTAGCCAAGTTTCATTTAGAAGCATAAAATCCAGGTTGTATGTGGTTATTAAGTCATTGACTAGAAGTGATTTATTTTTAAGTGAGCGGATGTTTAAAAGTGCTAACTTAACAGTCTTACTTTTTGTTACTTTTGTCTTAGTTTGGCGTGCAATAGGCACCAGATTAGATGGGTTTGCTGTACGGCTTTTGAAGGCCTTAGACTTTCTATCATGTAATCGAACAGCAATAGAGAAAGATACAGGCACACTGGGTTCCCGCTTGTTCTGTAAACATTTGAGAAAGTTACTGTTATCATAGCGGGGACCCGGCACATATCACTGAGAGCTGGTATCAGTTGTTTTTGGTTCACCTCGAGCCGATGGAGGAGGGTGTGGGCCCTGGCGTTTTTGCAGAGGCCGAAGAGCTCTCACAAGCGGAGAGCGAGCTGGGCCCGCAGGCTTTCGTGGTTTTGGGGCCTGACTTTTTTTGGTTGATGTCTGGGGGCTTGCAGATAGTTTGGTTCCAGCAAACACCAGTTTTTCCATTTTCTCTGAGAAACACAGAAGATGCTGTGGAGATGCTGGAGATAGGGATAACGTGTCTGGTGATAGGGTAGAGGCTGGAGGGGGCTGTTTCTCTGGTGTTATTGGAGGCTGTAAAATGCTGTCCTGGTTTTCCAGCAAGTCGTCCTTGGGTGCTGAATGTTGGAGCAGTTCTAGTATGTCACAGTCTGTCTGTGGTGAGCTCTGTGGGCAGGGCTCAGCTGAGATTGTGTCCGTGAGCAGAGGCTGTTGTGGCTGAGTGGTGTTATCATTGTCCTTGTTTGACGTGTCAGCCGCATGTCCATCCAGGTGCTGAAGTGATGTCCTGTGGTCATTCATACTGTGTCCAGGTGTGTGTGTGCCATTCAGGTTGAGTGTATTGGCACACACTGCAGAAGGATGATTGAGGGAGAAGTAGATATTGTCCTTTAGCACTCTTGAACCAAGTTTGTTTGGGTGGAGCCCATCCTGTTGAAACAGTTGCCTCTGACTCCAGAAAAGATTGAAGTTGTCAATGAAGTTTACTCCTTTTATATTGCAGGTTTTTTGGAGCCATGTATTAAGCCCAAGCAACCGTGAAAATCTGTTTGTTCCTCTTGCTGGGAGTGGTCCACTGATGAATGTTTGTACTTTCAGTCTTTTGAGTGTTTCAAAAAGTTCATTGAAATCCTTCTTAAGGAGTTCTGACTGCTCTTTATGAATATCATTTTTCCCCACATGAATGATGAGTCGATTTGCAGTCTTATGTTTTATCAGAATGTTCTCAAGTTCCCTGTTTACATCAGAAGTCGTTGCTTGTGGAAGGCAGCACGTAGTTGTATCCCTGCTAATAATATTTCTGATTATGGAGTCACCCACTATCAGAGTCCTGTGCTCTGCTGCGCTCTGAGCTGAGTGACGCTGTCTGCTTGACCTTGAGCGCCAGTTAGCATCAGTGTTAGCAACTGGCTGATTCAGTCTTTGTTCAAACACATTCATCACGTTTGGGGATTCCTCATTTACATTCACTAATACTTCAAATCTGTTCTCAAGATGTATAGGCGGTGGTAGGAGACCAGTATTTGCAATCCTTGTCGGAGCCGTATCTGGGGTAGAGGAGGCTACTGCGGCAATATGTGATGCTTGTGACAATCTGATGTCTCGAGTGTCTTTGGGTCTCGCTCCCTGTTTGTGCCACCGATTTGTAAGTCGATCGGCTTGTTTCCCTAAACTCAGTATGGCCGGTCGAGGAGGACTAGATTCATGGGACTCACCGGCTGTATGCTGAGGGCGTCCATGATGAAGCTCTGTTGTGTGTTCCGTCTGGTTTGGTGGTCCCACAAATAGCTTTGTTTCAAGAGCTACAATCCTTTGTAAAAGTCTGTGGCAGTTAGTGCAGCAAGTAGATTCCAGAAGAGGCATTTTCTCTTATCCTTTAGAATGTAGGCAGTTGTGTTTTCCTCCCCGGAATGTAAGCAGTGGGAGGCTGGTTGAATAAAAGTATTCTGCTTTTTTTGTAGTAATCCAAGCGTTTGAGCACTGTGTTGATTAGCTGAAGTTAAAATTAGGTGATAAAAGAAGATGAAATATAAAAATATAAAAGCGATAGAGCAAAGCGCGGAGCGGTAAGCAAGAGCGTCCGAACCGTACAATTTAAATTGGCTTATGTTGTCAAACTTTTAAAAAAAAAGAAGAAAGAAAATGAATTGCTTTCCTTATCTACAGTTCTTTTGAGTTCACCTTCAAGAACACAAGTTTGGACAATGCTATGGATACCCCCTCTAATGCACAACATGGGTCTAAAAAGACCCGTATTCATTTCCTATGTTATTTCATGCATGGCTCTGCATTTTTTTTGTTTCACCTTTTGAAATCACTTTATTTGAGCATTTTATATTTCATGATCTATGAATTTCATGATTTATGAATATTCAAAATATCTTGTTTTCAATGATCACAAATTAATATTTTAATATTTCCTAGGTTTTGTGTAAATACATCAAGTTTACACACATGGGTCTAAAATGACCCATCTATGCAAGCGTGATAAAACAAAACAATAAAGAACACTTTTTGTTAAAATAACCATTGTCACAGTTGTTTAGATCAACACATTTACTGTAACACTTGAAATATGTTTATTGGCCACTTTGTCACGCATAACACACATATAACCGATAACACTGAAATTGAACTGTAGTGTAGTGCAACTGTAAGGGGATCTCCCCACCACCAATGTGCAGCATCCACCCGGATGATGCGACAGCAGCCATAGTGCACCACACGACGGATTATGTGACCGATAGCATTGATTTATGACCATTTATAAAAATTAATATGGAGGTACTGCCCAGGTAAGGTTTCTGCCCAACAGGGCCAATATATACTTGTATATATAACTTTCTATTGCAACTTTTATTTTGTTGACCTAGCTAACATTAGATAAAATAAAATATGTCGACCGCAAGCTAGCTAATAGTATTGGACATGTTTCTCTTTTGCACTAGTAATGGATTTCAAGGTCAAGGTAACCTTAGCCTAAACGTTCAAATTTTAGGCTATATCTAGATGTCTTTCACAAAATATCAAATATTTTCTGTGACAAAAAAATTATTAAATAAAACTTACATGCATGAAATATACAAAAGTAGCCGTGTTGAATTGTGAAATGTTTGGCAGGTGAATAGTTTTCTGCAGTAAATATATTTATACTATTTATAAATATCAAAGGTCCCTATATGGGTCATTTTTGACCCATGTGTGTAAAATTGATGTAGAAATACAAAAACCGTGTTTGTTTATAAAGTAAGAAAGGAAAAATAAAAATAATGATTTGTGGAAATCAAAAACAAGATATTTAATGAATACCTGGATTAATAAATGATAAAATACTTTTCTTTCAAATATTCAGCAAAGAAACATGAATACGGGTCTTTTTAGACCCATGTTGCGCATTAGAAGGGTAGTGAAACAAAAAACATTTTTATTTGAAAAGTAAGAAAGGAAAAATTTAAATAAGGATTTGTAATGATCTAAAACGAGTTAATTGAGGAATACCTGGAATACTGAATGATGAAATTAATTTCTTGCAAAGATATAGAAAATGAAAACTCAGTCGGGTCTATTTAGACTCATGTTGTGCATCAAAGGGTTAACTGTCTGCAATAATATCAATGCAAATAATCTTAACGGTCTTAAAAATGAGGGTTAGGGTTAAATGTAAATATAAAATTTACCTAAACCTCATTGAATTTTGTTGGGTTTATTATTTAAAAACCATTTGCCAAATCAGTAAGTAACCCTAATTCAATATATATTCTTGCAAGTGCACTGTTTTAAGGATGTTTAGACATTTTGACAGGACTTTGCAGGAGTTTCTTGAGAAATTCTGTCCCAAACTCATTGAATGACTTTTCGGAAATCTTTCAAACGGTCGGAGATTTATATATTTGACCTTTGCTCGCGCACCATATTTAGGGCTCTGTTCAATATCAAACCCAGACTTCTGTGTACACACGTGTCTCTTAAATTGCTTGAGTCTATTTTGCTGATGTATTTATGGGTCAGTGTGATGAGGTCAGCAAAGGCCATGGTTTCAGGACCAGGTTGGATAGGATGAGTACCAGACCGTCTCATTTCTAATGGCTTGTCATGATCGAGTCTTCTTGGCTATCGCTGGGTTGTGGTTGTACTTAACAGTGTTTTCTCTTCCTCTTTCCGCTGGCTTTGCTAATACCGCCTCTCACACACACTGTTTTTCAGGCTACAACCCCTGTCAGCATTCCCAGCATGCCCTCTGATCCGCCTCACAGTGAGGATAGGATTAGTGTATCCTGGCAGTCGCCCCCTGTCATATATAACGGTCTACCGGTGAGATGGCTACTTTCTTTCTCTCTTTCTTGTTTTCTCACAGTCTCTCTCTCTCTCTCAGAGACTCAGTCAACAGCGTTTATCATCTTGTGAAAGACTGAGCTCACTAAACGTTGAGAGGGCAGTGATCCTGTAAGATTGGTTGAGTCTCCTTTGTCACTCCCAGCTTGTCTTTCTCTGTCTCTTGGGGTCTTTCAGAAGTTGCACTTGCATGACTTTTGGTTTCCTGTCTCAGATGCTTTTGCAAAACGCAGAAAGTAGCTTCCAAACCCCTGTTACAGGTTGACAACTGCAGAAATCTTACACTGCCTGGCCCAAAAAAAAAAAACAGTCGCTGTTTGGATTTAAATAAGCAAATGCTTAAGAGTCTATGATTGGATTATTATTGCAGTGATTATTATGTTTCTAGCATGTTATGTGTTTGGCAACAGTTCTTCTAACCCTAATTGATGGAGTGTATAGCTTTTCATTTCTTAAACAACCCATGGAGGAAGACACATCATGGCCATATTCCAGGATGACAATGTCAAGGTTCATCAGGCTCAAACTGAAAGAATGGTTGGGAGAATGGCATGAAGAATCATTTTCACACAAGATCTTGACCAAAAATCACAACATTCATTTCCATCAAGAGGTGCATCAATGTTAGGTCAAATCTTGATGAATTTAAGGTCTGGACTCATTGAACCATTCTTCCACAGTTTGAGCCTGATGAACCTTGACACTGTCATCCTAGAGTGGCCATGAATCTAAACACTCTAGGCTGAGTAAAAAAAAGAGAAGATGAACAACAACATTTACTTTTATAACCTGGCATTAAATAATTTACTGTTTGAATTGTGTATTTATGCATTACTGTTCAAAAGCTTGAGGTCTATTAATAGTTTTGTTCTAAATTGATCAAAAGTGCGAGTAAAGACATTTATAATGCTACAAACCATTTCTATTTCAAATAAACGCTGTTCTTTTAAACTTTCAAAGAATCCTGGAAAAAAAATGCATCACGGTTTCCACAAAAATACGAAGCAGCACAACTGTTGTCAACATTGATAATATCAGAAATGTTTCTTGAGTATCAAATCATCATATTTGAATGATTTCTGAAGGATCAGTTGACACTGCGCACTGGAGTTATGATGCTGAAAATTCACAGGGGTATATAACATTTTAAAATATATGAACTCTTTCCCCGGCATTGACTGAATTTTCCAGCTTTCCGTGTTTTCACTGTTATACGGTAGGGGGCGCTATTACACATCTTCTGAAAGAGTACAGAATCTCCTGATCAAAAACACATGTGAAGAAGAAGCAGAAACAAGTGATAGAAGCATTGCTTACGCACATGTAAAATAATGTGACATTAACCAGCATGTAAGTTTTAAACTGCCTAATGTTACTGAATGAAATGTCGACCCAGGACGAGCTATAGGACTGTGTGCATTAGGGGTGTTGATGGACTCGATCTACTCAATCTATGTTTTGATCTTCATTCTGGATACGATCTGAATGTAGTCTTTGACACAAACGTGATTTTCTTAGCTTTTTTGCTCAAAATGTTGCTTTTTTATTCAATTTACCCACATTCAAGAGTTGATCAAAAAAATAACGCATGAAGCTAGAATAAAACGGTTATTTTAAATGGTATCAAAAACATTCGGAAATCTCCCAACCTCGAACTTATGAACGGTAGAAGTGTCAGCTGTGATGTAAGCATGTCTTCACTTCTTGTGTTTTTGGTTGTGCTTTTGTGTAGGACAGATCACCCTTTAACATATAATGCCTTTGCAGGGCCCGATGACTCAAATCCGCACTGTGAGCATCGGAGAGAAGAGACAACCTGTTAACCACACCACTGTCAGCAAAGCACACACCAACAACACCTCCGCTTCCAAAGCCACCACTGGAACCAGGTAACCCGTCCGCCGGGCTCATGCATGCATGATTTTGGAGCCTTGCATCACAGCTAACCCAAACTATATGAACTATTCCCCCAGGAAACCACGCGGCGAAGCCAAGAAGTGCCGAAAGGTGTACGGCATGGAGAAGAGGGACCTGTGGTGCACAGCGTGCCGTTGGAAGAAGGCCTGCCAGCGCTTCACTGACTGAGCTTTATCCTTTAGCCCGCTTCGAAACGTGCTCTTTTATTGCGCCTGTTCCACGGACTGAGCACCGAAATCTCCTGCACACTCTCACAGGGGGACTTGATGAGCCGTCTGAGGCGTGTGGCCTTTTAAACGTCACTCATTCCTCCAGGCCACAAGGGGGTGCTCTTTTCCTACCGCTTCCATAGTGGAACAACAAGACTGCTATTCAGAATAAAAAACTGATAAAAAGCAAAAAAGAGGAAAATACTTTGGGGGGAAAGAAAGCTTATTGGCTTTTGCTGCAATTGCATATTAAGGCAAAAAAACAAGTTACTTTTTCATAAGTAATCCAGAAAGGAAACAATCAAAGCAGATTTTTCAGGCAGTTTATTTTACTTTCATGTTTTTCCGGAATACAGCAAACGATTTTCCATGATTTTAAGTGTGGCAGACTTTATACATAGCAGTTTTTCAACTGTTAAAAACTCTGTAAGCTACTTTGACTGGGTATTGAGTATTTTAAACAGTTAACCCTCTTACACGGGAATCTCAAAACTCATTTACGCTTCAAAATCAAACTGTTTCTGGACTCAACGCTTTATTTTGCCTACAAGCACTTTTAACGGCCATTGAAAATCATTTAGTTTTCTATTTCGATAAAGCAGTGCAGTTTAGCATTGGAATCGGCGCATTCGCGTACACGGCGAGCGTTTCCGCTAAATAGTCAAGAACTGTTTCGACACACATTGCTAAAGTAATACCTCTAAACAAGAATGAGCCTTACAGAGAGAGACCTCGGTGTACTTCAGCGCGAGCAGCGCGAGTACAGGAATGTAAAATGGCCTCTCTCTGCGCTTACGCACCGAAACCATTCTGTCCCTCACAGATCAACTGCCTCTTTATAAGCTATGAGGTTTATTCCTGTCAGTCCACAGTATTAATTGAATGGCAGGCACTTTAACCAGTCACACTTCAGATTTAACCGTCATCCCAACAGGACATCCCAGGCTAATGTGATCCATAAATCAAGTGTTTCCCACACAAACACACACATATTGGAGAGTCTTTGTGGCAATTTCGGGCCACATTGTGCTTCCTAAGGAACTATCCGCTTCTCGTTCAGCTTATGGATATTATTCACGTTAAGGAAACGCTTGCTCTGATAACATGTAGATGTCTTCCACTGTGCTTTCTTTTCATATGGAGGTGATCATGTGATGTCTTCATGTAAACAGACCCTCTCAATATGAGCCAAGCAGCTCTGAGCTGTTACACTGCCAAAAATGATTTGCTTTGTATTTCCGTCTTGTTTTCCATTACTAATATCTAAAAACTCTTGAATCAAGATACACTTACTTAAGAATGGAAATGACCTGATGTTAAGTCTTAGTTTCTGAAAAATACATTTCAGAAAAGCAACATTCTTGTTTTACCCCACTTGTTTTAGGCTAAAACTCACTTGATGTTTTTCTCAAAACCTGACGATTAAATTATGTTGCTTCTCAGGTAAATATATCTTGATTTAAAGCGATAGTTACTCACTCAGTAAATGATGACAGCATTTTCATTTTCTTAAACTATTACTTTAAGACCGTTTAGATATTCATACTGGAAAACAAAAATACTGAGTTCGAAAATCCTTTTTTTTTTTTTGCAGTGAAATGAAACACTGATAGTCATTGGACATGTGAATGTGATCTGTATCATTAAAGGGATAGTTCGCCCCTAAATGAACATTCGGTCATCGTTTAGTGACCCTCATCTCGTTCCAAACCTGTATGATTTTTTTGTGAAACCTCACATTGGACCCCATTGACTTTCATTGTATGGACAAAAACACCACCGATACATTTTGAGTGAATTATCCCTTGGGAGGATAAGAGTTCACTCAATTTTGGGGTGAATTATTCCTTTGAAAAGAAACTCTAATCATTTGACACATTATTTTCCGCCTTCCAGGCTGAAGATTAAGTCTCGTTTGAGCTTTTATCATACCAAACAAAACTT
Organism: Tiaroga cobitis; assembly: GCA_030578255.1. Classification (NCBI taxonomy): domain Eukaryota; kingdom Metazoa; phylum Chordata; class Actinopteri; order Cypriniformes; family Leuciscidae; genus Tiaroga; species Tiaroga cobitis. The sequence continues at coordinate 25,552,963 of CM060613.1, forward strand.
GGCAATCAAAATGTAGAGGTTCAAAGAAACAACTGGGCAAGTGCCCAATTGCCAAATGACCGAATCTTATCAATCAAAGTATATTGTCCAATCACAGCTTAGAGCAGCTTTGTCTTCTCTTTAGTGGTCAGAAAGGAAAGAGCATTCCTTTCATGATCGTAACCTTCACTAAGTGCCAATGAGAAGAACAAGAGGGAAAAAAATGTAATTGCACTAACTTGTACTGCACAAAACGTATATTTTTGATGTACCGTTTTTATGCGCAGAAATTGAAGTTTTTCAAAAAAGCGAAACCGCCGTGCTTCTCTTCATCGGGTCAGGGACGGGGTCTTTCCGCTGACCTCGCAGCTATAAGCTTACGTGGCGGTACTTTACGGGCTCGCGGTTCATGACGGCGACATGCGACTGCAGGCCTTCAGCCTCGTTTTTAGGGAACGCCACTGTCTTGATCTATACGAAAAATCCCTTCTCATCCTTTTTCTTCATGGGAAAAGAGTCATGGGACGATTTTAGGCATAAAAAATCAGGCGGTCAGACAGTGACGCGTTAAATACGTTTATAAATTTCAAGGCTTCTTTGCCAAGACTTTGATAAAGAGTGAAAATGCCTCTTTTTTATAAAGTAATGAATATAATATCAATGTATATTTTGGGGGGGAGAAGCATAAATGAATGTAAAAAATCTACAAAAATTAAACGCCTATGATCTGAGTTCGTTTTATCTCACACAAACTTCTTTCGGTCTTTTATTTTTTTCATATCAAGTAGTTAGAACCACTCAAGTGTTTTTTTTTTTTTTTTTCGTTTTCATTTTCAGTTGGCGCTTGCATCGATGCGTTTTATACGCGATCACGGTGTGTGTATGTATTATTGTGAGGCAGGAGGGACGTTGCTATGTGGATCATTGCGTCTTCCTGCCCTGCACATTCCGATAGATGACTTCATGTTAGTTCGTCTGAACCTTTCTCTGTCTTTTCCCAGTTATTCTAACTTCACTGAATGCCTGTTGCTTCTTCAGCCAGGATATTAAGCTAAACAACCAAGAAAATGTGTAAAAAATAAAAGAAGAAAAAAGCTCCACTTACTCTCTTTGTAACTTTCGAAACATTTCAGAGTTCAAAAAGCATCTTTACAATAATCCCGCTATTCAATACAGCTTTAACATAAACATACATCATGCGATTCTGTTTAACTGTTGAGGTCTTGTCATTGTGTCAAGCCCTTTCACTTTTTCATTGTTCATTGGATGAGATTTGATGCATGTCTTGTATCATCTTTGTACTATCTTGCTTTATTGGAAACATTATTGTTTTTCAGAAGTTGACAGTGACAGTTGAGTGAATGAACGAGAGGATGGAGGTTTCTCTGGTGTTGACTTCGTTTGGTTGGTTGGTGATGAGTGTGTGATTTCTTGTGGCTGTAATGTGGAGATTGAAATAAACATGGATTTCAGAAAGATGTTTGAGTGGGATTAGAGTTTTTCTTTATTTGTGAATGCTAAAAATAATCTCCAGTAAATGGTTCTAGAACATCTTCACCAATGATTTTTGTAGCATTTCGTTAAAATTTCAAAATGTTTCCACAATTCCACACTACCGTTCAAAAGTTTGGTTGGTAATGTTTTTGAAAGACGTTTCTTAAGCACCGATGAAACGGTGTACAGTAAAAACAATATTGTGAAAATATAAGTTTTCTATGTTACAGTTTTTTTCAATTGCTTACACACTAAAATGAAAACTTTCCCACTATTAGCAAAACCTTACACCCAAGGAGCAAAACACCAGCCTAGATTTGCACAATTGTAAGCACGTTGTCAGCTTCAGCCTTTTTGCAAAACATTACACAGTGATTTGTAAAACTCTACACACATTTTCACACCTTAGACACAGATAAGGATTGTGAGGTTACTTCCTTGTCATTACAAAGCCCCGGTTTGCCATTGACCACACTAATGAATGAATTGGATATGCACATCCATCAGGCGTGGAAGCACACATGTGCTAATTTGAAAACGCAGCACTCAGGTGTGCTATAAAAGGCAGCAGGTGAGTTCACCTGTCTTCAACAAAAATGGAAGGAGCTAGAAGAAGAAGAAGAGTGAGAATAAGAGGGGGAGCTAAAAGAGGAGATGAAGGAGGTAGAGGAAGAGGAGAAGGAGGTAGAGGAAGAGGAGAAGAAGGAGATAGAGGAAGAGGCCTAGGTAGAGGAAGAGGATAAGGAGGTAGAGGAGGAGGAGAAGAAGGAGATAGAGGAAGAGGATAAGGAGGTGGAGAAGGAGGTAGAGGAAGAGGATAAGGAGGTAGAGGAGGAGGAGAAGAAGGAGATAGAGGAAGAGGATAAGGAGGTGGAGAAGGAGGTAGAGGAGGAGGAGAAGAAGGAGATAGAGGAAGAGGCCTAGGTAGAGGAAGAGGATAAGGAGGTAGAGGAGGAGGAGAAGAAGGAGATAGAGGAAGAGGATAAGGAGGTGGAGAAGGAGGTAGAGGAAGAGGATAAGGAGGTAGAGGAGGAGGAGAAGAAGGAGATAGAGGAAGAGGATAAGGAGGTGGAGAAGGAGGTAGAGGAGGAGGAGAAGAAGGAGATAGAGGAAGAGGATAAGGAGGTAGAGGAGGAGGAGAAGAAGGAGGTAGAGGAAGAGGATAAGGAGGTAGAGAAGGAGGTAGAGGAGGAGGAGAAGGAGATAGAGGAAGAGGATAATGAGGTAGAGGAGGAGGAGAAGAAGGAGGTAGAGGAAGAGGATAAGGAGGTAGAGGAGGAGGAGAAGAAGGAGATAGAGGAAGAGGATAAGGAGGTGGAGGAGAAGGAGGTAGAGGAAGAGGAGAAGAATGAGATAGAGGAAGAGGCCTAGGTAGAGGAAGAGGAGATAGAGGAAGAGGAGAAGGAGATAGAGGAAGAGGAGAAGGAGGTAGAGGAAGAGGAGAAGAAGGAGATAGAGGAAGAGGCCTAGGTAGAGGAAGAGGAGATAGAGGAGAAGGAGGTAGAGGAAGAGGAGAAGGAGATAGAGGAAGAGGCCTAGGTAGAGGAAGAGGAGATAGAGGAGAAGGAGGTAGAGGAAGAGGAGAAGGAGATAGAGGAAGAGGCCTAGGTAGAGGAAGAGGAGAAGGAGGTAGAGGAGAAGGAGATAGAGGAAGAGGCCTAGGTAGAGGAAGAGGAGAAGGAGGTAGAGGAAGAGGAGAAGGAGATAGAGGAAGAGGCCTAGGTAGAGGAAGAGGAGAAGGAGATAGAGGAAGAGGAGAAGGAGGTAGAGGAAGAGGAGAAGAAGGAGATAGAGGAAGAGGCCTAGGTAGAGGAAGAGGAGATAGAGGAAGAGGAGAAGGAGGTAGAGGAAGAGGAGAAGGAGGTAGAGGAAGAGGCCTAGGTAGAGGAAGAGGAGATAGAGGAAGAGGAGAAGGAGGTAGAGGAAGAGGAGAAGAAGGAGATAGAGGAAGAGGCCTAGGTAGAGGAAGAGGAGAAGGAGGTAGAGGAAGAGGAGAAGGAGATAGAGGAAGAGGAGAAGAAGGAGATAGAGGAAGAGGAGAAGGAGGTAGAGGAAGAGGAGAAGGAGGTAGAGGAAGAGGAGAAGAAGGAGATAGAGGAAGAGGCCTAGGTAGAGGAAGAGGAGAAGGAGATAGAGGAAGAGGCCTAGGTAGAGGAAGAGGAGAAGGAGATAGAGGAAGAGGCCTAGGTAGAGGAAGAGGAGAAGGAGGTAGAGGAAGAGGAGAAGGAGATAGAGGAAGAGGAGAAGAAGGAGATAGAGGAAGAGGCCTAGGTAGAGGAAGAGGAGAAGGAGATAGAGGAAGAGGCCTAGGTAGAGGAAGAGGAGAAGGAGGTAGAGGAAGAGGAGAAGGAGATAGAGGAAGAGGCCTAGGTAGAGGAAGAGGAGATAGAGGAAGAGGCCTAGGTAGAGGAAGAGGTAGAGAAGGACTTGTAGAGTTGATAGAACCTGAACAAAGAAGAGGAGGACCAAATTTGACTCAAGAAATCCGTGCAACACTTATTGACCATGTTATCATCCATGGACTGACACCGATGGAAGCTGGACAAAGAGTTCAACCAAATCTCAGTTACAGTATTCTTGTTGCTTTTACAGTAGTTTTTCTTCAGAGTCAAACTGTATGTACTTCATGCAGTAATTTTTATTTGTCTACAGATTTTATTTTTTTCATTGATTTCATTGTTGGTTGATTACTGTAACCGATTATGGTATGAAATACTGTAAATAAATACTTGAAATATGAGTCTGCAGAAATCAGTGTTGTGCAGTGCTTGGTAAGTTTATAGTAGGCCTATTTGTGTACATTCTCCCTACATCTCAAACTAATCATGAAGAATGTTGCTTGTTTGTCACAATTTTTTTTTCATCTAAATTATCCCTTACATAACAATGTCTGGCCAAAAATCTAGCACATGCTATTTCCTAAAAATAGTTTTTTTTACAAATGTGTTTTTTATTTATCACAGCAGTGTGAAACTGGTTGCAATAGTGTCTGATCATTGAGGACTGTGTTGGTTAAATGAAAACTAATAGCATTTTCACAAATATGTGTATATCTTTTGACTGAAGTGTGTATGTTTTGACAGAAGTGTGTCATTTTGCAAACAATCTAGGAATTATGCCAATTGAGTGTGGTGTTTGGATAATTGTGATTACATTTTGAAAAAAAGAACCCGGTTTTCAAAATTGCGTGTAAACAATTGAAAAAAACTGTAATATATTTTAAAATGCAATTTATTCCTGTGATCAAAGCTGAATTTTCATCATCATTACTTCAGTCTTCAGTGTCAATCCGTGAATCATTTGTTCAGTCGTTTTTTTATTTCATATTGAAAGTAGAAAAATGAGAAAACGGTTCCTTTTTCATTTTTTAATTTAAAAAGAAAAACAAGAATTCAGCTTGATTTTTCATTCCAAAGTAGTGGCGTTTCATTCCCGCCCACGTGTAGAAATCGAATATTCAAGCCGTTTATTAATTTTCCTACCTCAGAACGAAAAATCAAGCAGAGTTGTTTTTTTATTATTACGAAATGAAAAAGGAACCGTTTTCTCATTTTTCTACTTTCAATATGAAAAAACGTCACATTATCCTTCAGAAATCCTTCTAACATTCAGATTTTTTGCTCAAGAAACATGTCTTCTTATCATCAATGTTGAAAACTGAAATTCAGCTTTAACTGAGACTATCATCATCATAATCATTATCATCAACTACTATCTGATTGTTTGAACATAAATGCTGGTTACAATGGAAAGTTACCAGTGTGGTTTAATAAAATCAGTTACCAATTTATGTAACTGAATGTGTTTAAAAAAACTATTTTATAAAACAACTGACAACTCACACACTCCCAACAAATGAATCCTTGAATGAGGTATTAAACATGTACACAAAATCAGCGGTTCAGTCATAAGGTTCCCCATTTATCGACACTCCTGCATCTTTAGGGAATATTCAACACTAATCTCAGATAAAAACAGATGCCAGACAGAAAAGGAGTCATGGGAAGTGGTATGTGATTCTCCTCCGGTCCAGTGTGTGGTGCTGTAGTTCAGATCAGCAGTGGGTTATCCAGCACTGCTACTCCTGCAGCGACGCCCCCATCAGCGTGCTCAGAGCTCTTGGTCCTCAGCAGGTGGCCCACACATTCATTAAACACCACCTCTTTGCCTTTCCTGTGTGTGTGAAAAAGATGCAGTGATTTGCTGTGACACTGGGCCCTATTTTAACGATCTAAGCACATGGTCTAAAAGGGTTGTCCCTATTCTCTTAATGAGTAATGGGTGTGTGTTGGGCGTGACGTGCAATAAACCAATCAGAGTCTCATCTCCCATTCCCTTTAAAAGCCAGTAGCGCTCGCGCAATGGCGGATTCACTATTTACATGGTGGAATTTGCAAGCGAAAAAATGTAACGCTTCTCTAGCGAGGAAACGGATCTGCTCGTGCGCGAGGTTAAAGCGGGCAAGCAGACCATCTATGGGACAAAGTGTACGCGCCTTGTGGACCCGCCTATAGGCGCACATTACGCCATATATTGCGCCATTGACTTTAGACCAGGTTTCCGTTGGTCAATGGTGCAGTCAATTCAGTTTCCCTAAAATAGCAACGCGCCAACAATGCGCCCGAACACACCTCGTTTTCAGACCAGCACGCCCATGGGCGCACAAATGCATTTGCTATTTAAACAACGTGGCGCAGGACGGTAAAATGATAACTGCGTCGGGCTGAAACAAGCAAAACACACTTGCGTCGCGCCTGGCACTGCATTGCGTCGGGTGTATGATAGGGCCCTGTGTTTTTAAGATGTATGTGTTTTGTTGAAGCACTGATTCCCACCTGACATACGCTCCGAACGCGCCCAGTTCACTCAGACAGGAGTTCAGTCTCAGAGGAGCTCCGGGGCGGAGCAGGTAGTTCTGGACCGGGACGGGCTGGATCTTGTCCATCAGGATGTAGGCTGTCCTCTCACTGGAGTTCTTCAGCTTCTTCAGCACCTCACAGATCTCACTGCCGTAAATGTTGTTGCCTGCGACATAGGAAACCTCTGAGCAAGAGATTGTGATGTATATGTGAGCGAGTACACAGGACATGACTTGTGAATACTCACCTCCTCCCTCCCTCTGAGGTTTCAGCACATACTGATCAGGATTGGCCAAAGCCATTGCTACCGTTTTATCACCGTCTTCTCCCTGTGGAAAGACAGGTCGACCATTTAAAATCGGTTTCATAAAAATGAAATAAAAAAATACCGTTGAGTAGTCAACAGTGGTATTCAAACCTGCTTTTGACGTTCAAACTTTCTAAAAGTTTAGTTCCTAACAAGGTTAGCATATCATTGTAATAAAAATAAACTTTTATGTCATTTCTGTGCCATTATTTGGTCCACAATCAGCTGACAACAGCCAACAAGTAGCAGATACGAGCGTTGCAATGTGCGTAGAAATTGTGTGCACTAATCATGTGACCGCGGCTTTATGATAGCGATTGCCGTTGTTGATCTTTGTAGCCAATCACAGACATCTATGTTGAGCGTGTCAACACAATGGCCAGAGGTGTTTAAGAATTTGTTCGACAGCGCTCAAAATGAGAAATGCTGGTATCGTCATTTTTAAATTTCAGTATTTTTGACAACACTACTTTGAGTGTTCTGTTGATTCATTGGCTACTGTATAAGAGTTTGGTTGAAGTGCTTCATTAGAGTTGGATCTGATCATAGGGTCTGTCTACTCGAGCAGGATTCAGCACCCCACGTCTACAGTGTTGCTCCTCTACCATGTCCAGGGTGTACAGCCCAGCGAAAGTGGCCCGAATCTGAGCAACTGCTTCAGGTTCGTCAGGGAAGAAGCGCTCCAGAACCCCCGGCCGGGCCAATTCCTGCTGCACCTTCTTAGTTCCAGCGAGATGGGTACTGATGTCGGGACACTTCACCGCCAGAGAGCGCTCCATCATCAGACGGGCCTCCCAGCTCTGAAACATACGGGTTTGATTCACACTCAACACTCAAAACGGATCACACCACATACATTTCTAAGAGGAAAATGAAGCCATGTCCTCACCCGCTCTGAGGTGTAGTTTTGGGGCATGTATCCGTTACGGAAGTAAACAATGGCTACCTCACGGCCATCTCTGCAGGAATTGAAAAATTAGGCCTTTATTGACATGTTTGTGAAAAATAGTCATGTAAATGTTTTGACTAGGGGTGTAAATACGATGTCACGATTCGATACATATCAGGATATGATATTATTGCGATACTCCAAGACAAAAGTATAAAATGATAAAAATCGGTTATAAATAAATGATAAAAGTATGATAAAAGGTTAACAAAAAATGTACTGTTGATTTAAATGCTAAATCTGGCATTACATTGTGGGTGTAAATAAATAGGCTTGGACTTGGCGCTGGTAACCCAATGCACAGGACAATAGATTAAAAACCAGATTAAAAATATTCATGATTCTGAAACTGTAAATACAGAATTATTTTAGATGAATGCTAGCACTCCATCACTCACTAGATATATTTAAAATAATGTAGGCCACTTTTAACTGGTAACATAAGACATTTAGCATTATCAGGAGCCACAAATATTCCCCCATTGTATTAGTATACATTATATATAGTAGTTTAATGTAGTACTGACACTAAAACTCTGAAAAAAAAATATTTTGGGTGAACTATACACAATACATATGGCCACTATCCACGATACATATTATTGCATTTTTGTATTGTGATATAGTGTGCCAGTACATTGTTACACCCCTAGTTTTGACTAATATTAGCATTGTTGAATACTTGAGAGCAATGTTTAATGTGTTGGACAGATGAGAAATGTGTGATATTGAATCACAATCACTCACACAAAGAGCCTCTTGCTCTGATCCAGAGATCCGGTTCTGCAAACATCTTCAAACTGTCTTCTTATTACAGGAATATTTCTGTACATATAACACAACAGATCATCACTTTTGCCCCTATAAAAGTTGTTTTGCTTCACAAACACCACTAATTAACATGTATTATTAATAACAGGCAGTGGAATACGTATAGACATTACGTACATGTTGCTCACGAGTGCTACTCAGTACTTACTAATGTAGTTATATAGTAGTTACACTAATGTAAAATAACTTGACACTGAATTCTGATTATAGCAAGACTGACTACATACTGTACCTTTTCCACAGCTCATTCTCTACGTATCGATGGTCATAAATATTCCTCTGAACATCCTCGACCAAAAACATAACCACAGCCCTGTAAAGGACAACATCAGTTGTGAATAAAACAGCCTTGGTAAGCAGAAGAGACTTCATTCAACAACACTGAAAAGTGTCACCGACCCCACACTTTCTGTTTGTCCAACTCAAGGCAGAAAGTTTAACACACCTCTCAGATCCATAGAGCTGCCAGGCCTTGGCCAAACCTCTCGCCAGACCTGCTGCTGGGTTGTTGTCGAGAACGCGATCACACTCCTCTGGCAGGTTTGTGACCTTCAGAATGTGTCTTACAGGATTGAGAAACAGTGGATCACAGCACTGGCGATAAACATCATTCAGTAATAAACCAGTGCATCATTTTAATATACAATCTCCTCTAGGGGAGTTACTTTTTAAAGCTGTTCGGAAATTCAATTGACCATTTTGCTCAGACTTACCGATGGACATCTGGTGTCCGTGAAGCAAGACCGCCAAAACTTGCAGCAATAGTGTTGATTTCAATCTGCTTTAGAGACGTCCCGCCGTCTGGTCTGTGGTCCAACATGTAATCGGAGCGATTCAGGCCCAGCACTATTGACTTGGGGAAGACATGAGCTATAGTTTAAATAAAAGTATCTAAAGAACATATGCAATTAGGGTTATTAATATTACTTTTATACAAAGTCAGCTGTACTACATGTATAAAAGAACATGAACAGTGAAGTAAATGTTTCAAATGTGTAACATGGTATTTTTTTTTTTAAATTAATCAACAATACCTGGGGTAGATGTTCCTGTTGAACTTGTTTGTATATGCTGAAAAGTCTGGCTGTAAAATCGTCAACTTTGATAGTGCTGTTGAAGAATAAATAAATAAATATTATTTCACATGTAATGCCTCTAGTGGCACTAGATGGAATTGCAAAACACTAACAGGTTTAAAAAATCAAATAAAACAATCCCGCGTCTGCCATTGGTTGGACAGACAGATTGTCCCGCCCCAAACTCATGCCATTTGCAGAGTCAGTGTTACAGTGTGATGATTTCGAAAAAACAATCAGAGCAATATTTTGATTGTCTCTACATATTAAGATCAGACAGGAGAACATATGTTAACAAATATACTACATTTATTTTAATCACACCATTAAAATGAGCACAGGGTCCTCGCACCGGTTGTTGATATATATATATTATGCGGCCCCACGATCACAAACTCGCCAGCTTCGGGTCACTAAACAGAGGTAATTGGCTAATATCTTAGACGGTTGCATTCACGCTTACTCAATCTAAGATATTTTGTGTAGCCCCCTTGGTTGTATACACTTGAATTAAAGTAACGTTTTCTTTAGACAGAGGTCATGACCCCTAGTACAGATATAAGCCGACCACTAGTACAGATATAAGCCGACCAATGTACTTCTCGGATAGTAGCTTTGGTTTGGTCATGCCATGGTTTCCCACATACACTTAAATAAGGTAACATTATATTAAACAGAGGTAAGACCTAGTTACTAGTTAGGGTGGTCGAGCAGCATTTTGCTGTCCTAAACGGAAATTCCCTTTACATCCCAAGTAGCCTACACTTGAATTAGTGCCAAATATTAGCCGAAACACTAAAGTCGCAGTTGGTGTGCCCTATGGTTCAATAAAAACTGGACATTAGTCCGTTACTAATCTGACGCAGATTTGCGGTAACAATGGATATGTAAGCCCGACTCAATCGGCCCAATGGAGGTTTTCCGATAGAACGGGTGAAGGTCTCTGCGTGTTACTGTCTTTCCGCGTGACAAAGTAATTTGATTAAATGAAATTTAATCTTTTTTTCATTTTTTCATGTATTAACTCGTTATTTCATCTGACTCCATAAATGAAAAGGTTTGAATGATACCTGTGCATCATTAAACGTGAGCGAATGTATGACTACTCTTTTGAACTCTTTACTGAAAATAATGACAGGGTCAGTTAGAATAAAATCAAAATGTTTACAATTTATTATGTCAGGTAAATGTATCATACCAATTTCATAATCAGTTCAAAGATAATAGATACAAAACATCAAATGCTCTGTCTGGAATAAAGAGAAGAGATGCGAACCTTGACATTATGAAATACATGATGCAAAGTGTTTTGCTTACGCTTCACATCACGGGCTAGTCTGGGTTACAGGGTCACGCTGAGCCTCTTGTTGCAATTGTGCGAGTTACCTCTAAACTCTTAAATACCTTATTACCTTTTGGTTTAGTTCTTTGGGAATGAGACCTTTGTGCCAGTCGCACTGAGTCGTTTCAAATGATACCAAACATGTATGATAATTGTTCACATTAAACCATATAGATTGTTGGGTGAATTCAGGTAGGGATGGGTGAAGGGAATGATGTGTAAATTGGGAGGTGATCAACTCAAGTGTGATCGTGTCTCGAATATAGCAAGAGAGTTCAAATGTAAATTTCAGAGAGTAGCCCTCTCTTCCAGTTCTTCCCGTTTCCCAGTCTTCCAGGGTACTTCAACACATTTACGTTTATGACGATTCTCTGATGTCAGTAACCCATGAAATGCAGGGAAATAAAATATTTTTTTATGTTTTAGTGTTTTATTTTGATTTATTTGTTGCGATTTTTTAGACTGAATTCATTTCTAGATTTATCAACTCACAAATCCCCTGTAGTTCCCTGGTTTAGTAAAACCCAACAATAGAGCAATTGTATGATACCTGGCCAGAGTTTCTTCTAGAAAGGTGGGATCCTGGCTCACTTGGTCCACCAACCGGTTAAAATGTGTCTGTACTGCCAGTGCCTGATGAAAGAGCACTGTGGGCACCGGTGTGGGAAACAACGTGATCGGTGCATAACTCACCACCTGTCAACAAACACACATTTATTTGGCATGAATGGACACCAGCAGAGCCCTTCAGTCACTCCTGATTCTCTGAGCGAGGGGTTACTGCTCAGTATCCACTCAACGGGGCAGAACTAACTCTCCATAATCCAGAAACAAAACACGACCACAGGACAAACAGAATTCCAGACGTGACTGTGAATCAACTGCAAACTCTGTGACAAGATGCCAGTTGGTGTTTAATGCTTATGCTCATTTGAAATCAACTTTGCCTGTATTTATGGAATAATTGGCTATCTAGGAGTCTTGGTTAGATCTGGGTTAGGTCTACAGTGCCACCTTACATGAGGGAAAAGAGCCGGTCGCTGTCTTTATAGTGGCATGACGAGTTTCATTCATTTACTTTAGCTTGATTTGCAATGCAAAACTGCCCTCTGTGGGATTTTGCAGCTTGGATGAACAGTGCATGTAAATGACTAAATGACATTTCTTCCAAGCACATGAAACAATGACATGCTCTTACTTCAGGAGAGTTTGGCGTTTCTTTGGTCCGCATCAACACCCCATGTAAAAGCGCAGTGTCTTTTGCGATTTCTTCTATATTTTTGATCAGGTTTTCATCTTTCAGGACATCCTCCAGTTTGACAGACATAGCAGAGAATCTACAATCAATCAGAATGAAACACATTCTAGACATTATTCATGCCACAGATTTTCACAAGAAATTTTTATTTTTAGGTAAGATACAGACTTTCAGATAGATGCTTTTCGTTTATTGGAAAGATTATATCATGAAATGATGATATACATGTTTGTTTATGGGTCAATGACATGCATATTTTTGTGTCCAAGTGCGTTATTTTCTTTTAAAATAATTTCACGACATATCACTTTATTCTATAAAACCTATTTAGTATGAATTAATTTTTACTGGTAAAAACTGCTAATTTCAAGTATGGGTAGGTTGGTACACTTTCCATGTCAGGTGGAACAACTAAAGTATACATACAACTATTTGGTTGTACCGCCTGACATAAAAAGTCAAAACATTAATTTAAACACTTTGAAATGTTATTTAACAACTGGAACTTGTTTAAACATCGTTCATTACTCAAGGAGAATAAGTATTACATCCGTTTTGAAAAGATTTATGAAAAACACATTTTTTGAAGCTTTATTTGTCAATGAATTGATTATTAAACTTCCATTGCTTGGACTTTGTACTGGTGAGAAAAGGGAAGTTGCTTTACGGTAAGTTAGGCAAATCTTAAAGAGACTCGCAAATGAATGAATGACACTGTAACTTACACAATATAACCCGCTGCTGCAGTGATGCAATGATCAGAAACCTGTACTCATCATGACACTGCACAACTGCACTCAACTATTACAAACAGACAGACGCACACTGAATGTCAACACTAGCTCAAGGTGTAACTGTTTATCCGTTGAGTTGTGGCATACCTGATGTTCGCGGACTCTGTTTGGTCACTCCCGTGGCACTGAAGCTCCTTGTTTACAGCGGGTCTGTATAATATTTAAGCTCAGTTCACCTGCTCAGGTTGAGATGAGACTGGCAATCATGTGAAGTGTTCAGTCGTACTGCAGTGCTAACTGTAGTACTGCTGTTTGGCTCGTGCAATAACAGTATCCAATCAGTGAACAGAACGCTGATGACGCCACTGTGTCCACGTGCGCGCGCAGCACTTCAACCATACAAATAATAATAATAATAATTAAACTGAATCATACAGAAGCTTCTTCTTCTTCAATGATTTTTAACGGCAGTTTGCATCCTTTATGTTTCAGCATCATACCGAAGCGTTGTCGTTCTTTCTTTTTGAACGTGCTGTAAAACAAGGAACGGGACACCAAAATACAGTTTCATGAAAGCCTTCGTTGATATTGCTTTCAGTGTTTTGGAGCGCGGTACAAATATATATTACATAGACACTTTTTGATGGTTTGTAGATTGTATTTAATAGCTTACACACTTTCAAGAAAGTGGTTTGTAAAAAATAAATAAATAAAAAAGTTTTGTTGCATTTACATCAGTTTGACCAGCAGGGGGCGTGTGGTATACGCGTTACGAGGAGATCAGTTTGTTTCATCACTAAAGTGAGCTGAGATATCTGAACACTGGTACTTCACAACTGCTGCTAGGGTCACCCTATGAGTAATATACAACAGAAGCAGAGCTTAGACAAAGAAGTGCAATGCAAATAATTTTTATTCATGAAAATATAAGTGCAATCTGTTAATACACTGATAATAAAATAAGATTATTATACAATATGATTCCATTTCATATGTTTTTAAGATTTAAAAAAAGACTCTCAAAAAGCTGTTTACTTTGGCATGACACAAAATCAACCTGTTGTGCAGAAATTAGAAGCATGTAAAATATTTGAATGTACAGTGGGATCCAAAAGATTTGAAATCCAATTTAAACCTGAAAATTAACAGGTTTTAGGATTTCTATTACATAAAATCATTAAGATCCTGCACTTTTTTTTTTTAGATCTCAAATCAAATAAGTACATTTTTGTGCAGATGGTCAGATGTTCTCACAGATAAAGTGAGGTGGTCATTCAATCAAGGGAAAAAAACAAATACTAAGCTATTCTAAAATACATGTTTATATTTTTATATTGCAACTTTGGATGTAAAGTGGGCTTTTAGAGCCCTGCAGCTTTAACGTATAGACAAATATCAAGAGATATGTCTTTTTAAAGAACACTGATGCTGATTTGGAAGCTGATTACACCATTTGTATTGTATTTTTCAGCATTACATATTCTTTAAAAGATGCAGTACGGTTCTGGCTAATAACACAGTGTGTTGCTGTGTATGTGTTTGCGCTTCAGGACATGAATGCACGCACACTTCCCCGAATGACCGCCCTGCATATGGGGCAGTGGCGCAGACTGGCTGCGCAGTCGGTGCAGACGACCAGATGACCACAGGGGATGAAGACCATGGAGACGAGTTTGTCCATGCACACCTTACAGGTCCTCTCTTCCTGAAGCTGTCTCAGCTGTTCCTCTGGACTCAGATCGGATCGCACTGAAAAACACACAAATACACTGACATTTCAACCCAACCCCGGTCAATTAAGATGAGTGATTGTACGATCTGTTCCATCCCAGAGGCTAGATAGAGAGAAGAAGAAGATACACACACACACACACACACACACACACACACACACACACACACACACACGTTATAAGTGCAATGAGAGTGTGTTAATATGGACCTTTCTCCCTGACTGAGACCGGCGTTCTTGACGTTCTCGGACTCTCCACAGTCTCTGAGGGAACAAACCATCCACACGTTAGAGGAGGGGACGGCACACATCATTTTATTACATTTTTTATTTTTTAATCAACAACACATGGCTATCAGTAATATGCAAAAGTCTTAGGGACGTTAGTATTTTCACCAAAAAAATGGGTTTAAGCCAGTTATTTAAATCTTTAACTTTAGTGTGTCAGTAGAAAATGTCAGTTTACATTTCCAAACACTGCCTTTGCTATTATTTGTAATAATCCAGTGAGATTTTGAGAAAGACTAAATCCAGAAGGCAACGTCTCCAAGACTCTTGAAGAAACCTACCTTGCATATTACTGAAGGTTACATTAAAGTACTAGTTCACGCAATAAAACAGTTTATTCTGTCATTACTTACTAACTCTCAAGTCACTTCAAACCTTGTGCATACAAACAGGGGTGCGGCCAGGGATTTTGGGCCCCATGAAAAAATATGAGGTAAGGCCCCTACTACTGCACCCGTTCAATTAATAAAATCGATCTCTGGGGCCCCTAAAAGTTTGTGGGCCCTTAGAATCGTCCTAATTTTTCCCCCCTTAGCGGCGCCCCTGCATACAAACACAAGGTGTGGGCGGAATGGAGAAGAAGCCATAATTTAAAAACATCTTGTCATTTTCTTGACAGTTCATGCAAGACAAAAATGTGCGGAGCAATGCAATAATCAAAAGTGTCCATCTAGCTCTGTTTACATAGAAAAAAAACATTAAAATTAGCACAGTGGAACCTTAAAGGCGAATTTTGTGCAAAGAACACTTGGAAAAAATGACACAGATCGCGTTGAGTATTTTGATGATATCTTTGCGTATATACCCAGCTAACAAAAATGTTTAAAAACTGTTTTGCTAACGTTCCCATTAAGTTACAAATGGTATCTCTAGTGCTGTCAAATCAGTTAACATAAAAGTTTGTGTTTATATAATATATGTATTTATATATATATATATATATATATATATATATATATATATATATATATATATATATATATATATATATATATATATATATATATATATATATATATATATATATATATATACACTTACATTATATAAGCACTAACTTTTATGTTAGATGCGATTAATCGCGATTAATCTATTTGACAGCCTTAATGTTTTCTGAATGTTCATAACGGGCAGCTTTTTTTAATGTTTTAAAAAAAATTCTATTGGTTATATAAATTTTAGAGAAAACATTATGTGAATGTTACTTTTAAATGTTCTCGGAATGGTCAGAAACAAGTAGTCAGTAACATTAAAAAAATGTTAGACAAACATCTGACGTTTCAGAAAAAAAAGTGTTTCATGAAGGATGTATAAGTGCTCAATCTCAATGCTCTACTAACATTACTGGAGAGAACCTTGCCACTGCCATTATATGGACTTCTGCAAGCTGAATTTCTTTTTTTATTTCTCCTTTTGTGGTCCAAAAAAAGAAAGAAGGGCATGTGGCATTGGAACAACACCAGGGTAAATAGTAAATAATGACTGAATTTTTCATTTTGGGATGAACTATGCCTTTAAGTAATGTAAACATTATGTTAACTTCTTTTAGGTTATGAAATATAGGTTTGTTCTGTTTTGAATGTGGGGTGAGTTTGTAAACACCTGGTCTGGGCTCCCTGGTCTGCCTCTCCTCCTCCTCGGCCTGCAGGACGTCGGTCACCAGGTCAGACACTGAGGTGTAGTGTGAGCCGGTCAGTAAGAAGCGTGACTGTACCAGACTCTCCACTAGGGAGCGCTGGAAGCCCATCTGCAGCACCGCCTGCACCACCGGAGACAAGATGGCTGCCGCCACTGAGCTCTGCCCACCCAACACCTCTGCCAGCAGGAACACAGACACGCCAAACGGCTCTAGTCATTTGCGTAATGCAATAAAATGTTGGGTATTTTCTTGGTCCTCGCAAGTAGAAGTAGAAGTAGAAGCAGAGCTTGGGTGTACAATATATTATTCACACTCTTAGAAGAAAGTTCTATACAAAACCTCGACTGGTTCTGTCAGGTGTAGATTGAATCATTTTATTGATTTAGCTTTAATTTATTCCTTTGGGTTAATAACATTTTATGAATTAAACAGTTTGTAAACACATTTTTAGATAACCCTTTATGAAAGTATTATGCAGTCTCTTCTCCTTATATAGAACACTTCCTTCTAAGAATGAGAGCAAAATATTGCCAAAGGTCATTTATTCTGTGATTTATGCAAAGAATCAGTTCAGGTATGTTTGTTTGCCAGCAGGCAGGCACATGCACATAGCCTATAGACATCAAAAGGGGCTTGAGCACCTGCCCTTTTTATTCCTGGAGAGAAAGTGCCCTTTTTTCTGGGGTGCTTATTTAAATTTTTGAAAAATATTATATATTCCTGTTTGCGCACAGCTTCCCTGTCAAACAAATATATTTATTGAATAGTGTATCTAAATATCAGATCAGGAGTTCTGAAGCGCCGATCAGTGTAAACGCGTCTGCTCTAGTGAGCGCGCGCTGCGCATGCCGTTTGGACTCTTTGAGCCGAGCGGATAAACAGTCCGTGAGGAGCGCGCGGTTCAAATGAGTTTGGTTCCGCTTTTGGCACATAAACATTATCGAACATTTATCAAACTCGATATTGATATCGAGTATTGAAGATATTGACTCGACCTTGATATCGTTTTATCGAGAAAAATTATATCGCGATAATGAATGATTGAGCATATCAATTTAAGACGTGGCTAAATGTAATTTATGACCTTGTATGGAAAATCCGGACGTTTTCTTTTTTTGACTTTTTATGGCCTAAAATTCTTATTATTAAAGTTAATGACTTACCTACATCAAGAGTCTTTCCCCCTGAAATGTAGAAATCTAAATTGGTGAATTTAGAAGAAATCTACAGATGCAAACAGATGGAGGATAGTAGGTTTAAAACAAACTCCATCTAAATGTGGATTTTGAAGGTTTTATTTTATTTTATGATGATGATGATGATGATGATGGATACAGTCCTCCCTCAAATGTGAAACTAAGTCCATGTCACCATCAGGTGTATCAAATATATACTTGATTGAAACTAGTAGCATAGAAAACATGCACATTGTAGCATGGTTTCCTTTGCTGCTCTATAAACCTATGAATAATAATACCTAAGGAGACCATGGTTTCAGTGTGAACTGATTATTTTGTAGACATCTTTTGAAAAATGAAACAATTGCGTGAGTTTGAGGAAGATAAAATTAACTTTTTAATATTTTTTTTATAAAAGTCAGAGTTGTGTTAATATGTTAAAAAAATAAAATAAAAAAAAAAGCCCCTCAAAATGTCTGTGCACGTCCCTGGCTTACAGTGATTTAAAGCTTCAAAAAAAAAAAATAAAAAAAAAAAAAATTCACGAAAGAGTTGAAAAGGAGTTAGGGTTACACTGATCATTGTTAGTTGGTGAGGACAGAGAAGAAGAGAAGATCATTTCTGGGTGAAAAGCTGTGAGAGCTGGAACAATAACAACAACGCATAGCAGCATTAAACGCAACCTGATATTATCCTGCTTATTACACGGCTCTTTGCTCCAAAAATAAATACAGGGAATATTGTTGTTGTTTTTTTTATATTGAATATTGAGACAGAACATATGTAGGCCTACTGCTTGTCACAGTGTCAGGTTTGTGTTCCCTGGGTAACCACTAGAGGTCCTTTTCCCCCACACTGTCATTCACATTAGGTACTGCATTTCCCACAATCCTTGACAGCATTTGTCTCTCTGGTTCAGGAAATCCCACTACTGCTGGACCTTAACATGACGGAGTCGTTCTGTAACGATCGACACTCACAAAGACAAAGTTAAAATTCAATAGTGCAGTAGTATTTATTAAGGGAAATCCAAAATTCATCAACCAAGTCCAGGCAGAGATCATAATCCAAATACACGATCCAAAAACATAAAACAATCAACAAACGAGCACAAAGCAGAAACAGACCTCAGATGTGGTGTGATGAATAACAACGACTCCATGAAACACTTAAAACATACAGGGTATTTATACACAGAGACAAGTAATCATGATGGGGAACAGCTGAGTGCAATAACCAGTGATGAATGCTGTCAAAAATTGTGGGAAATGCAGTACCTAATGTGAATGACAGTGTGGGGGAAAAGGACCTCTAGTGGTTACCCAGGGGACACAAACCAGACACTGTGACACTGCTATGTTGGAAAAATTGATTTCCAGGACAAGCAGTATGTTTGTGTCATGGACAATGGTTATTATTCAGAAATAACTGACTGCTGAATGCTGTGAATGACCAATCAGAATCAAATATTTCAGAAAGCTGTGTAATAAACACACATAAGAGTCCGTTTACCCATAGAACACAAGCACGACGCACAGCAATGAAACATTTGACGGGACATTAGAATTGCAGACTATACTTAAAATCGGGGGGTTTGGGGCCTGTGGACACCCAAGCGGCCGCAGGGGGCGCTACGGGCTCTTTGGAAGATTTAAAGCCTAAATTAAATTTTTTGGGCTTTTATTATGAATATGTTAGCCTTACTGTTTTCTATCAGCTATGTGCTCCAAAACAATGACAAATTCGCATTTAGAAGATATAAGCATTCAAAACTTAATCTCTCACTTCTGCCGATATGGCTCAATGATTTTGATGACATCACTCTGCACTTCAGCTTCTCATCAGATTTTCTGTCCAATCAAATGCTCTCTAGAATCTAAAGCGTCCCGCCTCCTACATAGGGCATAGGGAACGATTCAGACCGTGTAAATATGCTTTCCATTGGGGCGAATGAAGCCAGGTTTCATGTTAGTGTCACGCGAACCACAGCAGCTCCGGTCCAGAGACACGACACACAGAGCGGATCATATGCACAAATCGGCACAGATCAGGAAACGTATCGGACCCATTTGAATTCTGCACAAAATGCTATTTTAAAGTGATATGGGGGAGGTTTAGGAGGAAACTGCGGCTTTACTGAGCTCAACGGCTCTAGCCGAGCTGTCAATGAGCTGGGATATTTAAAAAGAAACACTATTAGATTTAAAAAAAGGGGAGGAGCTGTTCGATATGTCCTGCCCTGTATTCCTGTTTCAGTAGAAATTAAGTCAACACATTGAAAAATTGCTTTCAAAAGTTGGTGTTTTCAGGCCCCAAAAACGCTGTTGTCGTGTAAATGAACGTTTTTAATTTTCCGTTTTTAGTTGAAACCTGTGTCGTGTTAACGGCCCCCTATAGGGGTGTGCATATACAGCCCTCATTTTCAGTTGCCTCTTGGTCCGTTCTCGTCAGTGTTTAGTAGGTTTGCTTACGCCTGCTTTTTTAATTATAAAAAAAAAAAACGATTATATTGCAAATAATTGAAATTGTATGTCTAATATCTATTTTGTTTTTGAACACAGTGACTGCCATTATACGTAGCAGGATCATCATATTCGGGGGTCCTTGGCATTTAAACATTTGAAAACCCCTGCCCTGTTACACCTTTAAAAGAATTGATGGCTTGACTCACCTGATGTAATGTTTCCTGCAGTTGATGACAGAGATCCACCCTTTAAAACAAATAAAACACTTAAAGTACGCGGCAATCACAGCTGTCAAATTTACCATAAACTAATGGTTAGATGCATCATTATTACTTACCATTCTCTCATTCATGCTGAAGTAAGACTGCTGGATATTGCTCACATATTCCCGTCCTCTAAATTGAAGCAAATATTCACATCTTTGGAAGCACATGATAGACCAAATTAATAATGAGCATTGATGCACTAAAATCAATAAAACATCATCCATTCGTGTTTGTAATATGCCTCTTTAGTACTTTGTGAGATACAAACTTCCTGATTTAAGTAGAAATAGAAGAGAAATAATCCAGCACTCACCGAGGAAACCATTTGGCGTGTTCCTCCCAAGGGTCATCACCTGGTTCCCAGTTCCTCAGACCACCATCACAGAAGAAACACTTCACATTGTCACCATGACCTAAGAAAACGACGATCACTTATTACCATCTACTAAAAAAACACCATGTTAAGAGAGTAAAATATATAAAATGGCATAAAATCATCTTTGCCATTTCTATTCAGTTTTGAGTTCCAACTAAATGTTCTTTATCAGTAATACATTTAAAGTGGTCAAAAAAGTTGAGAATTTTTAAGAGAATCTAATATAAACATATGAACAACTAAATGAACATAGGTTTTATTTTAATACACTTGACTTTATTTTAAAGGGATAGTTCACACAAAAATTAAAACCCTGTCATCATTTACTCTCCCTCAGGTTGTTCCAAACCTGTATGACTATCATGTTGAACACTAAAGAAGATATTTTGAAGAATATGGGTAACCTGACAGTTGATGGATATATTTCCCCCCTACTTTTTTGCTGCCGTCAGCTGTCTGGTTACCAACATTCTTCAAAATATCTTCTTTTGTGTTCAACATGATATAGCTACTCATACAGGTTTGGAACTTGAGGGTGAGTAAATGATGACAGAGTTGTGAACTATCCCTTTAACACCCCATTAATCGTATTGTTCTTTAATGAGAGCAAACAATGATATTGCAATTTTGAATGCATATGATTTGTATAAGGAATAGGCAAAAACACTATTGCTTTCAGAATAATGAGCGGCACGCGCTTCACTGCACTGCGCTCGCGGGCTTTCTAGTTCATTCCCTTCTTTCACAGCGCGCATGACTGCCGTGCGCGTGACTGAAAGCGCAGAAAACAGAAGCAAGCAACTAAGTTTTAGTCCGAATCGAAACCACATACATGCACTCATAATTTTTATGTAAAATTTGATCTCAGTTTAATTTCTCAAAGACCAAAGTGGTCCCTTTAATCTGAGACGGACCTGTAAAGAAGAAGCCAGCTCGCGCCAGCGCGTCGGGCTGCACAGATGCTCCTGTGGGCCAGTTGTGGTAACTGGACAACCTGGTGTCCTCGGACTCCATCTCCGGGTAGACCGCCTGGCCGGACTGCACCTGCTCGTCCATGGTCAGCCGCTGAAGTTGACTCAACAGCTGCCCATCCACAGAGTCGGACGAGCCCAGCGGAATATTGCCCAGATCCCTGCCCACCATCAAGCCGCACGTGGGGAAGTGCCTCTCGTGCTCCCCCCACGCGGAGTCTCCATGAACCCAGTGCCTCAGGATCCCATCACAGCAGAAGCACTGCACCGTGTCCCCGTATCCCAGATAGTGAAAGCCAGCCCGGGCCAGCTCAGCGGGGCTCACGGGCGCATCTCTGGGCCAGTTGGTGAAAGTCTGGAGTCTTTCCTCCTCACTGCGCATCCCGAGCCGAACCCCCTCATGTCCACCGTCTCCCCTCATCATCCCGCTGCTCGCCTTCCATACCGGGCTGTCCAAGTGAGCTCCAGCCCCCTCTCCGCTGGCCATACAGAAACAGCCTATTATTCAGAGCGCCGTTTACTATAGCACACACACTTCCAGAATAAGCAAGCAGTTGTTAACATGAACTGCCCATGTGGCCGAGCCCTGAATAGCAAAATATACAACAGACGCCTTTCATGGTGATTTTCTCTAAATTCCATATGTTGATGGGTAAAAACAACTCAACCGGCAACCCTGCAAGTTATGGGTTACACATTTTTAAATCACCATGACATTTAAATTGACCCTTTTTATGAAATATCGCGGCGTTCATTATAAATGATTTATCCGTCCACTATTATTATTATATTATTATTTAATGTAGCTTATGTTATGTCCAGTGTTGGGGGTAGCCTAACTCATTACAAGTAACTTGACTTACGTAATCAGGTTACTTTTTCAATTTACAACAAAATATCCACCTTTTCAAATAAGTAACTTACTTTTTCACATTTATTGACTGGCAGCTCACCTGTCCCCATGTTGTGAGAAGTAAAGTGAGGAGGTGTTGTGTGCGCTGTGTAAACATGATAATTATTGTAGGCTAGTTTTAGAATAAATATGCATCCATCTATTTATCTCACTTGCACGAAAACATTCAGTATTCCTCAAAATGAAAACGCATATAATTAGCCTATATAATATAAGTTTAACTATATTAAATTACACATACTTTATGTATTTAATCTCACATTATTAACCAATGTATTTTACTGCTGACCTTCAATTATCTAAATCAACCATAAGCAAAAAATTACTTTAGATTAGATTTAGAAATGGCAGCACAGTTGAAAGGTTTGTTTCAGCTGCGCCCTCTACAATACAGGCGAAAATATGCATTTTCTTCAGCCTGAGCCTTATTCATTTCACTTTTGGTGTGAAAGGGCCTTAACATTTGCCAAAAATAGCCTAGAACTTTTTTGTTGTTATTAAGAACTAAGAAATTAAACTAGCAAGCCGAGCCCAGGTGTAAAATGAACAACATTACATTATTTTTTTATGACATTTAACACTTAATTTAACACCTAATTACATTAAAGATGACTGTGAAGTGAAATTCATATATTTATTTATCATAACATGATTTTGTAGGAATTGTAAACAGGCGCTAAAGAGAGTGCAGTAGCCTAATTGGCTTTTACTGTCTATGCTAATTGGAGACCCCCGATTTCGAGGAGGACCCGATTCGGTACCACACCGGGCCTGGTAACTTGTCTTCTGTTTCATGCCAACTTTAAAATCAGCTGCCACTGCCATAAGTGTGAACATCTTATCCAACATCATAAACAACGTTCTTACATAATTTAAAATGTAAAAAAAAAAAAAAGTGCCTGGTTTATTGTTTTAAACAAAATGAATAAATAATGCAAATGCAGGATCCTCCTTTACATAATTTATTATTATTATAGCAAAGCTTTTGAAAGTACTTTTTTGACTACATCTCCCAAAATCCATCACAGGAAGTACGTCATCTGTTGACGCCAAGCATAATGGCGGCTTAGTAAACCAAACGCACAAGCTTCGCAAGCGCCTTGACTTTGATCCTTAAAGTAAGTAATTGAATCAAATGTTTTCTATTTTTAATAACAGCACAGTTGAACATGTTGTTAATAACTTGGTTTTACCCGTTATAGTTTTTTTTCTGATTTCTAGAGATTTTGTTTATTGAAGGTTGCAGGCCATCGCTGTGCTCAATGCTGCGTCTTCAGTGCAAACTTAGGCGATATTATTCAAACTCCCGTGCGTTTGGTCTTCGCTAGATATATATCACGTGTAATTATATACTTACATATTTTAGCTGTGTTGTAATGACTGCACAATGCAATATGACTCAAATTCACTAAATAATACAAAATGTAAGCGCGATACATGCCAGATTTAGCTGCTAGTCTTGTAGCGTTATTTACAATCATTTTCGCTGTAGACATCAATCAAACTTGTCTTTTAAACATGCGTCACTGCTCATCACAAGGCCTGGCTTTCCTCTTCTTTCCAGATGGCTGGTGAGTCCTCTGAGAAGAAGGACCTGGAGACCATAGGGAAGGAGCGGGAGTCCCGTAAGCGCAGTCGTTCTCGCTCCAGGGAACGGGAACGTAAGGGATCTCCTGGCAGAGACCGCAAGCGGCACCGGTCCCGTGAACGCAAGCGCTCCCGCAGCAGATCCAAATCTGCAGACCGGTGTGTGGGACTATATACTGTTCTGTATATACTATATCATGCGAATGATAACGCATGTGTAATCTAACGCCAACTCTTCTTCTCTGTTTTTAGAGATCGTCGTCTAAAAGACAAAGAAAGAGACAGAGAGAAGGACAGAGACAGGAACCGCAAAGACAGAGAAAGAGACAGGGACAGACGGGACAAAGACCGGTCCAAGAAATCAAGGTTTGAATCACGCTTGGCTCGAACCATTTCAGGGCTGCCTTTGAACAGTTGAGATGCTTGCAAATTGTAACTGTTTTTGTGATATACTGAACAGTGTTGTTGCAAATTCTGCAGATTTAAATGTCATCAAGGTAACATTAAACAATATTTTACCTAAGATAATGTAATATTGAAATTATCACATTGATACTATAAAAAAATCACTGAAAATATGATGCTAAAAAATAGAACATTTATTATTGTGGTGGAGCTGGTGAAAATGACTGTACAAATCTGCACTCTGAAATCTTTTTCGAATGAGCCAGGAGAAAAAAATAATGTTAACAGTTTAGTTTATGTTCAAATGACTGACATTCATATATATATATATATATATATATATATATATATATATATATATATATATACACATACAGGAATATACCTGGAACTCTTAGTATTAAAGATATCTTAATATCCTTTTAGATTCTGGTTCATAACAAACATTTCTTTTGCTATCTTCATTTTAAATCTATGGTTCAATCCCAGAGATATGGAAGTCTTAAAGGGATAGTTCACCCAAAAATGAAAATTAGCCCATGATTTACTCACCCTGAAGTCATCCTAGGTGTATATGACATTCTTCCTTCAGATGAATACAATCAGAGTTGCATTATAAATGTCCTGGCTCTTCCAAGCTGTATAATGGGAGTGAATGGCCACTATTTTTTGAAGTCCATGCAAGTGCATCATATCCATCATAAAAGTGTCCTAAACGGCTCCATGGGGTTAATAAAGGCCTTCTGAAGCGAAACGATGCGCTCTTCTAAGAAAAATGTCCATATTTAAAACTTCGACTAAAATAACTAGCTTCTGGCAGACGGCTGTACAAATCGATTTACCGTGAAGGCCCCTCGGAGCTGTTGGGGACACTTTTATGATGGATATGATGCACTATAACTCTTGATTGTATTCGTCTGAAGGAAGAATGTCATAAACAGCTAGGATGACTTCAGGGTGAGTAAATCATGGGCTAATTTAAATTTTTGGGTGAACTATCCCTTTAATCCGGCTCCATGAGTAAATTGTGCACATTTTCAGTGGTCAAATGTGGGTCACTTTGCATACAGCTGATCATTTTTTCTTTTAAAGAGGAATATCCAAACAATCTGTGTTTGGACACAACCTCTCTTAGTGTTCGACGGTCCCTATGATTCACCTTAGGTTTTTGCCCTCTATTCTTCTTCGCTGATGAAGTCTTACCTTGCTTTGTTTACACCGTCATAATCATAACAATTGGGTGGTTAAGGTCCATTTACACCAAGGATGACGATAACTATAATGATATAGTTCTAAAAATCATTCTAAATATAAATAGCCACATCACAACTATAACATTAACGGCACAAAGAAACAATATAGTTGGAATCACTTTCAGAACGAATTTTTTCAAGCTGATAAATGATAAAAACATTGACAGCCAATCCGAATCCATTCTGCTTTAAAGAGCTTGAGCTTTAAAGTGGCAGACACCTGCAGCATGCGCTTTGAATGAGCAAGCGTTATCGTTCGCTGGAGTGGACGCTAATTTAGTTATCTTTATGATTCTCTTTATAGTTATTGCTCTTGGTGTGAACAGGCCTTAAAGTTTAAGGTTACAGATGCTCTTGTTAAACGGGCTCCGGTGATTTGCCCTTTTTTGGACGTCTGAAAAGTCGCTCATTTCACACATGGCTTGTACTAAACACTGCTGAACCACTTATACTGCACTGATATACAAACTAGAGAATATAAACAACAAAAAGATGAATAAAACAAAAAAGTGTTTTTTTTTTTTAATTGTAGTATACACAAATGATATCATCAACCCCTGTTATAATGGGTATTCACATTATTTTGTCCAACCCCTGTATGTATATGCATACAATGTTTAGATATTTTAAATATTAAAATAAATAATATAATGTAAATATTTCACTACTTGGTTAAAAAGTGTTTGCTTTTTTCCTCTCAGGAGCACTTCCCCGAAATCCAAGGATTCGAAATTAAAGAGGGATGTGAAAAAAGAGGAAGATGAGGAAGATGAGAAGAAGAAAAAGAAGGTAGCCTATTAGAAGACATTTCCAGTTTGAAAGTTGCATATTGTGTACTTTTCTGACTTGGATTTGTCTGCAATCTGCCTGGTTTCAGGTGCAGCCTCTCTCTCTTGAAGAGCTGCTTGCAAAGAAGAAAGCTGAAGAAGAGGCAGAGTCTAAGGTGAAGAGATATGATATATTTATCCAAATCAGTGCACTCCTTTTTTGGTTTTGGTTTTCCTAAACATATCATCCTGTTACAGCCCAAGTTCTTGTCCAAAGCGGAGCGAGAAGCCGAAGCCATCAAACGGAGAGAGCAGCAGACAGAGGAACGCCGCAGACAGGTGGAGGATGAGAGGAAGAAAAGAAGAGTATTTCAGGACATTGGCAGAAAGATGCTAGGTGAGTTTTGTAGCTCTTAGTCAGTCTATTAGCTTTAAAGGCCATCTATATGCTAATGTGCTCCTCAATGTTGACTATATGTCATTTTTGGTCTTTTTTTTTCATGATCTTGCTTTATCTAACTTGCAGAGGATCCTCAGGAGCGTGAACGGCGGGAAAGAAGGGAGCGGATGGAAAGAGAGAACAATGGGAATGATGAGGATGATGGACGGCAGAAGATTAGAGAAGAAAAAGACAAAGGAAAAGAGCTGCAGGCCATTAAGGTGACGAGCTCTACACTGTCCTCACTTATTCAGCTGGAGAAAAACAAACCAATCTTTTAGATCATTTTCTTGGTTGAGAGAAATCTTTAGAGCAAATTAGATAGTATTGAAACTAGGCCTGACGATTTAACTAATTAAAGGGGTCATGACATGTTTTTTTGTTTTGTTTTATTATGTTCCCTTAGGTGCAATTATAGTATTACTATAGTTTTTTGTACAAAAAACTTAAAAAATGTAGTGATTTATGACCTTTTTCCACCCTGTTCTCCCCCTCTGATTCAAACAGTCTGTTTTGGAGGTGTTTCCCCTTTAAGAGTTCAGTGTTAACGCCCATTGTTATGATTGGCTAACGTCAGTGCTGCTTATGCATAAATTATTAACGTTAATCATTTTGTATCAAGTCAAGTCAAGTCAAATATATTTATATAGCGCTTTTCACAATACAGATTGTTTCAAAGCTGCTTCACAGTATCAATCAAAACAACTTAACAATGTTTGTTTATTACTGGAAAAAAAAGACATCCAAGTTTGGTAGAGCTGATCAATGGTATGATTGGTTAATTAATTTGAATATCCCCAACTGAGCAAGCCAAAGGCAACAGTGGCAAGGAACCGAAAAACTCCATCCAGTGACCTAAAGGTGTCCTAACACACCATCAGATGACCCAATGGAGAAAAAAAAACCTTGGGAGAACCCAGGCTCAGTCGGGGGCCAGTTCTCCTCTGGCGTTTATGAACTAGAGGCCGAATTTACAGTTACTGTAAGATAAAAATGTATATGAATGCCTGGCTAAATAGATGCGTCTTCAGTCTAGTTTTAAACTGTGAGAGCGAGTCTGAGCAACAAACAATATCAGGAAGGCTATTCCAGAGCTTCGGAGCTAAATGTGAAAATGCTCTGCCTCCTTTGGTGGATCTGGATATCCTAGGAATGACCAGAAGCCTCGAATTTAGTGATCTTAAAGAGCGCGATGGATTGTAGGGCGATCACATGTAGGCTACACAATGCTCCGCCACGTGAAACTTCGGTCTTTGATCTTTTACCATCGTGTCAATTCTCAATTGTTTTTGATTCATATGCGTGAGAGAGAGAGAGAGAGAGAGAGCAGGACAGTTTGAAGGCGCGGCGGGGGCTCTCTCTCTCTCTCTCTTGTCGTTCTTTCAGTAACATGCGCCCTGTCACACTCGTCTACATCACTCACCAAACAAATAAGGCTTTGGCGGGCTGCATATGCTGCAAATAAACTGCATCCAACTGCTTTCCCTGACGTCTGGATCGTTCGGCAGCATTCAAACATGTTGCTTGTCCACAGCAGGAACAGCACATCTGCGTGGCATCGTAGTCATCTTGTAAACAGACCCACTCGCACATGCGATGATGCGAAATGAGGCGTAGTTGTCCTGCGCTGGAGGCGGTCATATGCAAACGACTGGTACGTCACTTCGTACCGTGACGTCACTAAGTTCAAAGGATCTAGAACGAGCTGTATTTAGAGCTTGATTAAATAAATGCTTCGTTTATAATGGGGAGGACGTCTTAAGCTATGAAACTTGAAGGAGGTTTTAATGGTACAAAGACCTCTTAAATACCAAAAGATCAAGGCAAATTTGGTTTCTCATGTCATGACCCCTTTAATTAGAAATGGCGAAAAATAACGTGTGCATTTAATGCGTTTAACACACCCACCCCAGACCTATTTATTTCATCTTACATTTCATACAGTTGATTAGTGAGGAACATGAAGCAGGGCATAAGTATAGAGTCTGTTGAATGCAGTTAGATAGACCCTAAAATTCAAGATATCAGGGCAAAAATGCCCCTGTTTGAGTTTTTCGTCTCATATTTATATCATGATATAGTTAAGCAATATCACATGGCTAACGAGCGCAATATCACATGAGTTCTGTTTTTGTCCCAGTGCAAATGTGATATTGATTTTATATAACAGTTCAATAAATAAATAACTTAATATTGGGTTATATTTTATATTATACTTTTGCTTAATTTTACCAAAGTCCTTTTAGGCAAGTCATGCCACTCGGCCGCCATCTTGGCAACGCCTCCGGCCAGCTATTTCGGACTAACAAGACCAGGCTCCTATCTAAATGAATGGGCAGAGACTCAGAACTGCACTTTCACTGGTCACCGGGACATAAAAACTGCTTATATAGAAACAGTAATAAAATATGATAAAAATCGCTGAAAAAGTTTGATGACTTTGCCCCAAAGTAAGGTTTAAAACGCCTTTTTCCCCACAGGTTCTACTTTTACTGTGCATGCGCAAGGGTTCTCTCGCTCTCTGTCGTGCGCGCGCTACTGCTCGCTCGCTCTAGATTCCGGAGATTTGAACTAATTTGCGGTCATCAGGGAGCCGCTATCAATCTGCGGGAGACTCCCGGAACTTCCGGGAGACTTGGGATGTCTGATATTTGCACAACTAACACATATCAAATCTGCCGCCTTTTCAAACAGTAACATATTTTCCGCTGTCGCAAACCTCAACTGTGCGCATGCGTCGGTGGAACCAGACGATAGGCTTAAATGTTTCGCGGCTTGACTGTTAAAAGCAGACGATTGGCTTTCCAGCGGGCGGGGCATGTGGATACCACCGCCATCTTTGGCGTTACGGGTTTTCCCTATATAGTTGTATTAAGGATTGAGGAAGTGGCATGTCACTATATAAATTGTCTCTGATTTTACTGAAGAAAATATTACCTACAAGGCCAGTGCAGAACTGTTGTGCGTCTCCGAGCAACACATAGCTGTGTTTAATTTCTGAATGAATCCACATTTTGAGCGAATCAATTGGGTGATGATTCAATGGCCCATTCATAAAGAAAGCCATTTACTTCAGTCCTGTATGAATCAGCCATTTGAAGACATCAAATGAATGAATGACTCACTCATTTAGACATTTACCACTACCTACTGGCAGTATTAGTTTCTTATTTAGAGTATTATTTCATTCTTTTTTTTATTTTTATTTTTCCTTAATGTAGTTTGCCCAAAAATCCAAATCTGTCACTTACTCACCCTCATGGCTGGTGAAGCGTAAAATTGTATGTAATAAATTCAATGTTGAATCGAATCAATTAATTATTATTATTATTTTTCTAAAGCTACTTTTTGCAATGTCTATTTGATGTTTTTTTGATCATTCAACACAATGTTTTTGAATGATCTTTTGGCTAGATTTATCGGTCTGCCAATTTTATCGGCTGATATGAGCCTGTCTCGGATATATTAGTATCGGTGTATATGACGCAGATATGCCGCCGATATTAAATTTTTTTTTTACAGAACATATAACATATGCTTGAAAATTGTGTAACTAAGTAGTTTGTCCAGCAGAGCGTGCTCCATTGTTTGCTAATGGCGACCCATGTCACTAGTGACACCAGTCAACCCTTTCACTTCAGTAAAAGGAGGTCTCTACTTCAGACACGGTGTAAGATGCGCACACATTAGCTTCCACTCCACTGACAAGGTATGAAACATGGCTAGCTAGCTAATGTAGCAAACGAGTATGATAAGCTCGTTGTGAGAGTAGACGGGGACATTGTTTATTTACTTTATAGCATTGCGTCTCACCAGGTGACAACGTAGCGTTAAATCACCATTCAACACTCATGCCACCACCACACTGGTACTAGTAAGCAACTTACCGTTAAGACACCGCTTGTCTGCTGCTGCCTGAACAAGTTTGTACACACGAATGGGAAAGTGTGTCTGAACATTTGACTGGTACTGTACTATAATATCGGCCGATATATCAATATCGGGCTTTTTTACTCCCTAATATCGGCATCGGCCCCCAAAAATCCAAATACTCTACTCTACTCTTGGGGGTAATCACTCAGCCAAATGTGATGTGTAATGAGCCATATCGTGTAATTAATTTGATAAGCTTGACAGCCCTAATTTATACATTAGATTGGATTAGATTAGATTGTTTATTTAGCCACACGACAATGCCGGTGGAACATGCAGGGTATAGGTAAAAATGTGTAAATACTAGATTAGACAGATTTTTTACTGTGGCAATTACATAAAAAGATAGTCACCTTGGCAATTAGCAGAATGTGTCCATTAGAAAAAGAGGTAAGATTGAGTAAACTGTTACTAAATATGCCTTTGGGAATAAGTAAGGCAAATGTTGGCCTCAGAAAAATCTATGAAATTCATTTGCATTTCATGTTTAGAGAAGTTTATGCTATCAGAATATCACCTTTCCATGTATTTTCCTGTCCCTGCTGTGCATTGAAGTGCATTAGGTGGTAATGTGTTTTGATGAATGTTGAACCAATACTTGTTTTCTCTTTAGGAGCGTTATCTTGGCGGGATGAAGAAGCGGCGGCGTACACGTCATCTGAATGACAGGAAGTTTGTCTTTGAGTGGGATGCGTCTGAAGACACATCAACCGACTACAATCCAATGTGAGCATGCCATGAATAACTGCACATAACTTTTCACATAAAAGTCCAGATTATTTTATATATTTTACTGCATTGCAATTGGTTATGACTGCCTCAGATCACCCAATTTACATATTTATGTAGTATATGTGAGAGAGGAGCACAATAACACAGGTTGACTGTTTATGCGTTTAGCTATAAAGAAAAGCATCAAGTTCAGCTGTACGGCCGAGGCTTCATCGCAGGCATCGACCTCAAGCAGCAGAAGAGAGACCAGTCTCGATTCTACGGAGACCTGATGGAGAAGAGACGGACCCTTGAAGAGAAGGAGCAAGAGGAGTAAGATTCATACACTCCCGACATATTAGAGTGATTTCTGAAGGATCACGTGACACTGAAGACTGGAGTAATGATGCTGAAGATTCAGCTTTTACATCACAGGAATAACTTACATTTGAAACTATATTAAAATAGTTATGTTAAATTTTAATAATATTTCACAAAATTGCTGTTACTTTATTAAAATACACCCAATGATAGGGCTGTAACTGACACAAGGGAGAGCTAATGCCTCTGTTGTGGAAAATGGAAATTATCATAAGCAAATGCTCACCGTTTTAATGGATATGCTATTAATTTATGTATTTCACAGAGTGAGGCTGAAGAAGGTGCGAAAGAAGGAGGCCAAGCAGCGCTGGGACGACCGACACTGGTCTCAGAAGAAGCTGGATGAGATGACGGACAGAGACTGGAGAATTTTCAGAGAGGACTACAGCATCACCACCAAAGGAGGGAAGATCCCTAACCCCATCCGCAACTGGAAGGAGTATTTACTGCCGCCTCACATTCTGGAGGTCATCGAAAAGTGTGGCTATAAGGTCAGTGTGTTTCTTTTTGCTGTGTTTCCAAATTATTATTGTTCTGCAAATGTTTAAAAATGCTCGTTACATATGGCATCCATCCATCCATGTAAGTGTGTTTTGTATATATTAAAAATGTTTTCTTTAAATGTTCATTCTTTATCAGGATCCTACACCTATCCAGAGGCAGGCCATACCTATTGGTTTACAGAACCGCGACATCATTGGTGTGGCTGAGACTGGTAGCGGTAAAACCGCCGCCTTCCTCATTCCTTTGTTGGTCTGGATCACTACTCTACCTAAGATTGACAGGTGAGCTCACTTTTCTCTGTCACGTTTTTATATGCCGACACATGTCCTGAGGAATCAGATCAAATGTGTTTCACTGTGTGTGTGTTTCACTGTAGGATTGAGGACTCTGATCAGGGACCGTATGCCGTAATTCTGGCCCCGACTCGTGAGCTGGCACAGCAGATCGAGGAGGAGACCATTAAATTCGGCAAACCGCTGGGGATCCGAACAGTAGCCGTGATCGGTGGAATATCCAGAGAGGATCAAGGGTTCAAACTCAGGATGGGTTGTGAGGTGAGAGTAAAAGACCTTCCAATAACCAATTGTTATTAATTCAAAATTATTCATAGTATCTCTATATTTAGTGATACTGAAATAACACTGATCTATGTCTATATTCTTAATAGATAACCTCATTGTAGTTGTAGATCTGATGTGTTTGGCTTCCTCATTCTCAGATCGTCATAGCCACACCTGGTCGTTTGATCGACGTGTTGGAAAACCGATACCTCGTCCTGAGCAGGTGCACGTATGTGGTACTGGATGAAGCCGACAGAATGATTGACATGGGTTTTGAACCCGACGTCCAGAAGATTCTGGAGTACATTCCTGTGACTAATCAAAAGCCTGACACAGATGATGCTGAGGACCCCGAAAAAATGATGCAGAACTTTTTGGAGGGCAAACACAAATACAGACAGGTAACAGATACTGAGTCACGGATTATGAAATGAAAGTCACAATTTCTATTGCTTTCTTTATTTCCTTTTTTCCCTCCTTTTGATTTCGTTTTATTGCACGTCCTTCCTCGTGTTTTTCAGACGGTCATGTTCACGGCCACTATGCCTCCTGCAGTGGAGCGTTTGGCCAGGAGTTACCTCCGACGGCCTGCGGTGGTGTACATCGGCTCTGCAGGCAAACCTCACGAGAGAGTGGAGCAGAAGGTCATCCTCATGTCCGAGGGTGAAAAGAGGTCAGAGCGCACGTGTTAACTGTAACCCCTCATATTCAGGTGGAAGTTGTCATCAGAAATTAACTCAACCTTTTCTTCCAAATGTTTGTGTGGTACACAGGAAGAAGCTGCTGGAAGTTTTGGGAAGTGGCTTCGAGCCGCCCATCATCATCTTCGTTAACCAAAAGAAGGGTTGTGATGTGCTGGCTAAGTCTCTGGAGAAGATGGGAGTGAGAACACAGTGTTTATTTCTGTCTGTAATTCTTTATAGAAATAACTTTCAGTCAGTAACTCTCGATCTTTCTTTTCCTCTGTTCTGCAGTACAATGCTTGTACACTTCATGGTGGTAAAGGTCAGGAACAGAGAGAGTTCGCCCTGTCCAACCTGAAGGCCGGAGCTAAGGACATCCTGGTGGCCACAGATGTGGCAGGTAGAGGTATCGACATCCACGACGTCTCCATGGTCCTCAACTACGACATGGCCAAGAACATTGAGGGTGAGTCCATTTCTGTCACTTTATCCATTAAACCTTTTCCCCTTCAGAACTGTTGGATGGTTATATCAGGGCACTTCCTGTTTCTCGTTTCCATTTTGATTAATCTTTAACTTGGCTTTTCTCAGACTATATCCATCGTATTGGCCGAACGGGTCGTGCTGGAAAGAGTGGTATGGCGATGACCTTCCTGACCAAAGAAGACTCTACTGTGTTCTACGACCTGAAACAAGCCATCTTGGAAAGTCCCGTGTCCACCTGCCCTCCCGAGCTGGCCAATCACCCAGAAGCCCAGCACAAGCCCGGCACTATCCTCACCAAGAAGAGGAGAGAGGAGACCATCTTTGCCTGAGCTGGACCGCTTACATATGTTGTTGTTTTTCTCTTGTGCATCTTGTGACTGCTGTTTCTTTTTACCAGATTCTTCATAAGAGACACCCAGTAAAACATGGGATCATAAATCAGTGAGTGTAGAACTCTGTAATAAAACTGCAGTAGAGAGAAATTATCCCTTGACACCATCAGATAGACAGTTGGTGAAACGTAAAATTGTTGAACAGCACACCTCTTTTGTTTTTTACACATTACGTGTGATTGTTTGTGATTTTTAAATTGTGTAAAAATACCGATTCATTAATGCATTTGTAGATAACCCATTTCAGTCAGAGGATGAGTAAAATTCTTCATCCGCTCTGGATTAATAATAAAGTCCTTAAGACTGAAAAATGTGTCGTTTGAAGTTTTTGAATATATTTTTCTGGCTTTATGATAAGATTAATTGAAATCAGTAATGATAATCTAACATCCAGTTACTTACGTTACACTGCCATAAAAAAGTAACAGATGATTTTCTTAATAGATTTCACAAGCCAACATGAAACTAGAAGACCAACTTCCTATCTACATCTTCCATCTTAACTCCTTCCTCAGTCCATACGAGCCTCTTTCCAAATATGTTTGTTCCAGGTACACTGATCACGCATCACTTTAAGAACCACTCTTTATTTCTGAAACCAGGAAAATGCCCACTATACCAACTATACCCTGAATAAAAAGGGAACATGTGACGTAAACCAGTCTTTGGGACGAGATTCAATCTGTACTACTTTAGGTATTTTGTCTTGAGATTCCTCAAATCTAGAATTGAATGGAGACCACCTCCTCTCACATGGCTGTGCCCTTGGCCCTCTGCCTGGATACACAGGGTATGAGTTTATTATTTTCACACCAAATGTGTTTTTGAAATCTGCCCTCTGCCCTCCATGTAACCCCGTGGGTGGAGGGGGGAGAATTTCTCTGTGGGGCATTGGGGGAACTGGTGCCAACTGCACACTTGAACTGGTCATAAGATATCTTTGATTAATTCCAATGTCCAATGCCTTCTCTTGGCAGGAGGAGGAGAAACTGACCGCTCTCTTTGAGGGAGGACAGCAACAGATACTCTGCCAGTGCTCTTACCCATCCCTTCATCCTGAACAGAAGGACGGATTAAATTGCCTGCCGTTTCTTCTCTTCCTGAGGGTGGCCGGTGTCAACTCACAGCCCCATGCGAAAGGAAGGCTTTTCTCTTAGCTGACTGACCACTCAGGGAGGTCAAAACCAGGGTGTGCTGGTTGAGGAGCCCAGCAGTGGTCTTGTGAGGAGGCAAGTTTGGAAAGCCTCGCCCTCCTGTTTCCTCAAATCACACTGCTGTTGCCCAGCAGTGACCAATACCCCGAAAAGGACTCAATCTGAGCTTTCAAGATGCAGATCTCTCGGAAGATCTCTTCCGAGAGCGCTGGGTTTGGTGTCCCAGCATCCATTTGCCTCCCCATCTCCTCCATAAGCTCCGCCTGATAAGCGATCTTCTGAAAAACCAAGGCTGATAAGCGTTCAGTGCGTCCTGGCAGTGAAGCTGAGGCAGAGGAAAAGGCTGCCCTGTGGTTAGGGGTTGAGATGATGTGCCGCTGACAGCTCAACAGGAGGGGGATTTGACATCCCTAACCCTATTACAGGAACCCTGTGGGAAAAGGGCTTATCCCTGAAACTTTTCATTTCTGGAATACACGCAGGGATCGCTGAAATTAGCTGTTTAATGCCTGGGGCACGTGACGCAGTCTCTTGCAGTCAAAAAGATCTCTCTGGCTCTGGTTCCCTGGGCCATCTGCTGCAACGGCCAGTCAATGGAGAATTTTGCCACTGCCCTCTGGCACATTTCGAGTAGGTCGAGCTCTGCCTGTGCTGGGGAGGGGGATGCTTTGTGGGATTCGGCGGGAGGATCGCATCATCACCCACCTCTCCTTCCTCCTCCAATAGATGAGCGATAGCTTTGCCATCGTCCTCCTCTCTTTCCTCTGTTATGGTTCTGAAAAGGGGAAGCAGAATGCATGACACAGGGGCTGATTAATCTCCTCCACAGGCAGAGGAGAAAAGCAGGGGTCTCCTTTATTAGCGGTCGCAACTCACACTCTTCTCTCTAGCACCTTCGATGGGAAGAGAGAACAGTGGGGACAGCACTCGGGTTAGCCTGTGCTGCCTGAATGTGTCTCACCCCCAGCCAGGATGAGGATCCTTGCCGGAGACCATTCCCCCACATAGATGCAAAGTTTCTGCTTTTGCTTTGCCACTTGCAGAACTAGCGATCGCTATACTAGAGATAGCACCTAAGCTCACCACATTGACTGCTTAGGAAGAAGAACCATAGAAGAGAATCTGCTGTGACATGTTAATTCTCTTCGTATATATATCCCAAGCAAATAAATCACAGTGACAGTGAATAGACCCGCTAACTAAACAGCGGTGTTCGGTGAGGCACCTTGAAGGCTCGTCTAATTACAGTTAAACAACTATTTCCAAAAACAGGCCCTACTGATAGGATAGCTGATAGGATAGTTGATCTTAATGGGGGAGAAATTACCGGCAGCGGTATATATCAGGGAGGCAGGACTCCCGCATCACTGTCGTGATTGGTCTGTCAACTGACAGACGTGGTGGTATTGGTGCCTCCAGGATCTGTCACAGCCAAAGGTGTTTGAAAGAGAACCGTCAAAATTCAGGAGACATTTCCTCGCTTGTTGTACCAACGAACCTATGCCACTCCCATACCATACATGTATCAAAGTAGCCGGATAAACTTTTTTTCATTTAAAGATAT
This sequence comes from Tiaroga cobitis, assembly GCA_030578255.1. Classification (NCBI taxonomy): domain Eukaryota; kingdom Metazoa; phylum Chordata; class Actinopteri; order Cypriniformes; family Leuciscidae; genus Tiaroga; species Tiaroga cobitis. The sequence goes on from CM060613.1 coordinate 25,590,439, forward strand.
GACAAGCACAGGCCAGCGAGTGACATGTCTACAATTTCCCACAAAAACCATCCCACCCAGTCTAAAATATAAACACTTATACTATGTGTACCATAGTGAATGACAGATAAAAACACGTTTTGCAAGAAGGATGTTTTGACTCATCGTTTATTTTAACAAAAAAAGTTACATAGTGTCCCTTTAACATTTGTTAATGCATTAAGACGGATGTCAAACTCCTGGAGGAGTTTAGATCCAATCCTGCTCCAACATATCTGTAGTTTTCAAAATAATCCTCGAGATTAGCTGGATCATGTGTGTTTAATTAAGGTTGAATCTAAACTTTGCAGGGCTGTGACCCAGGAACTGGGAGAGTTATAACATTCTCGCCATTGCTCTGCTTTCTCTGTAATAATCTGAACGGTGTTGAACAAAAGAGCTGTTTGGTATTTGACCACAGGGAGGCAGTGTAACTTTGATTTAACAAATTTAAATGCAACAATACAACATACCATATTAGCTCTGGACTACTGCTGACTTTCCAGTGTAAGTGACACTTTGCAAATGAACTTATTACTCCCTATTCATATTAATAGTAGAACAAACAACAAATCATGAACTTTAATCATGAATAAATCATGATTCAGATAATTCAGAGTTCTTCTAGAAGCCTAGATTGAATTCATTTGCATTTGGCTAAATGACTTTTGTATCTCACGTTTCACAATAACTCAATTGATGAGCCCATGCACCTAAACTAATGAAATGGGTGAGCCTCTCCCTCACAACACATTTAGCTTATTCTTAATGACAGGCATACTCTACAATCATTCTCCACGTTCAAACGAGCCCTGTCCTTAATCTTCCTTGCAGCCATATGATAATGGAGAATGATGACTCGCATAGGTAAGGTAGGAAATGGGAGCAATGTTCTCATGGTTTTGGCAGTGAGTTCAGGATACTAATGTGAGAGGGAGGGCCAAAAGACTGCATGAGGCACCTGCTGAAATCGGGCCTGTGCAGAATTAGTCCAAGAGCTCCTCTTCTGCCTTATCAGTAAGGCCACTTATTGCAGCTGGGGAAAAAGGATCCCGCACACATTCCCAGGCATTTGTGCTCACATCTGGGAAGTATGATCTAAAGTGCTTGCTCAATGCAGTGAGCTGAGAGGTAACTATCTCTCTCACTATAGCCACAGACAGGTTGTTTGTGTGGATAATCTCAGTCTGATAGGGGAACATTGCTCTGTTTTCATGAAGGCAGTGATTTTGTAGCTGACTTCCAGGATAGATGGATAGCCTCCTTGGATAGAAAGGTTTAGACTGTTGAGCAAGTTGAATATATCAGTAATATATGACATTTAGTCTTCACACTCCGGGTCAGAAAAAAACGGCATTCTCATAAATTCTGACATCTCACTGCGTAGCTCAAACACACACTGGAAATCTTTCCATGAGAGAGCCATCGCACTTCTGTGGTAAAGCAGTGTGTCATGCCCAGCGCCAATCTCCTTACAAAGCTGTCCAAACATGTGACTGCAGTGCTTTTGACTTCACTAAATGAACTGCTGTGATAGCAGAGTCTGAAACAGAGTGAAGGTCCAGTTCCATGCTTTTTACAATGTGTAGCCATAATCTTTGGGTTGGCAACCTTTATCTGTGCAATAACTCCACTTTTTTTGGTCTGTCCTTGCCACTGCACCACCCATACAAACAGCCACGCATTTTCCCCAGCTTCAGTCACGAAAGCATCCAGGAGTCTAAATATTCCTCACTTGTCTCCTTGTAGAACAGAAAGTCCTCCCAGAAATCGTACAGTCCCATAGAAAGTGAACCAAAAAATGAACTGAGCCACACTGGTGATGTCTGTTGATTCGTCCAACTGAATGTCAGGTATTACCAGACTCAGAGAGATGATGGTGAACCCAAGTGTAGGTATTTATTGAACACAACACAATGTCAACAGGCCAGTATGAAAAATGTACAATAGACAGTTTAATGGCAGATTGAAATGAAGATAATAGACTGAATGTCTTTCACCAGGAAACGGAGGAGCACACACAGAGGATCAGATGAGATGCAGGAGAACACAGGGACAACACTGGACTAGGAGATTGCTGGAGACAGGTAAGTATCACAACAAAACATAACAGGTATGCCTTGCAGGTAAGAAAGTCAAGAGTCCCAATGGAGGCCAGACGCTGACTGAATGGTGGTGTGTGCTCTTATTCCTGCAACAGATGCCTGTGGTGTTGGGGTCAACTGGGGCTGAGGGTACAGGTCTCAAACTGTTTGAGAGGTCAGACTAGAGAGCTTCAGGCTTCCTTTTCTCTGTATTCTCCAGCCACGTAACACAGACTTAAAGAAGAAAATCAGTTTCTACTGCATAGACAGTCAGGTTTTATGAAAAGCTCATCTTACCTGCAGTGAATTCCCCCTTTAATGCCTGCTACATGCTGTGCGATTTCAGCAATCCTATAATAAGATCACTACAAATCACACTGTACGACATGGATCTAATAAACTTGGGTGCGACATGTAGACTGTGCGATGATGACAGCTATTGAATCATAGGCTACGACGCAAGTTAGTAGAAGAATAAAACGTCATCATCATGCACTAGTGGTAAACAAAGAGAAAGATGAATCGCATTTTTGCAGTTGTGGTTTTCATGTGCGCTAAAAAAAAGAGGAGAGTATGGACTTGGTCATGCTAGAGAAAAGAGGCCAACTTTGCAATTTTGGCAATTTTGCAAATAAGTCTTGAGGAAAGTAGTTTTAAGTTTTAGCGCTATGTCGCATTGATCAATATGCCATTTCATGTTGCATTTTTATTGGTTAGTCAGTAGATGTGGGTCGTAGCAGCAAACACTGTGAGATGATCATGCTAAATTTTGAACACAATCAGAAAATGATCGCAGGATATCTTTGACATGACAACGGCTGTCTCTGAACCTCTCTCACTGTACGGCGTAAGAACACCGTTTAGGAGCCACAACCACAGAAATCGTTTGTCTGGGATCGGCCAAAATCATACCATGTGTACTGGACTGTGTTTATGGTGAGAATGAGGGACAGGTGCACATGATTTCTACTCTGGGGTGTGAGAGGGCTTTGAGTGTGTGTGTGTGTGTGTGTGTGGTGGGGGAGCCTGGCATGAAAACGGCTCACAGGAATGCAATCTATGCAGTAGCTGACTGAATGTCAACAGAGTTCTTCAATTCTCATCCTAATGATGCCATTTAAGAGGTACAGATTTCAGTTTATTAACTGCCTGTGCAAGCATAACACGTTTCAATGGCCGCTGTAAGTATGAGTTCTTGTGGAATTGTGTGTTTTCTTACTTTTAGCAATCCATTGAGCCGCCATAAAAGAAGCCTTCTGCTTTCTCTGAAGCTGTGGCCAGGTTCACTATCCATGTTTTCTGGTGGATGTATTCCTTGCTCTTTAGAAGAAAGAAAAAAAACGACCTTTTTCTGCCCTTATATTCTGGGTGCTTTGTAATCAAATGGTGCTTTAACTTGGTGGGCTTCATCGCTAGGTCTGCTAGGACCTGAAGACATCTATAAGGTGCATTTTGGTCTCCCGTCGCTGTTCTCAATAAAACCAAACAAATATAATTGTCACTAGTTTCTCAATTCAAATAGTTTGGGCTTAACTTCACTTGTGGAATTCAAATATCTCCATGCTCACCAGTTTTTCATGAGTGAAGTGAGTGGTTCATCACAGATTGTCGTAATGCTTCTATTGGCCTAAAGTTAATGTGGGTGGGAGTAATGAACACAATATGCTTGTTTTATTGGTTCAAATGGTCCCCATATGTAAATATGCAGCTTTTATAATACAGCACAATTTAATAATTTGTAGAAAATTATTTTTCGCAGGTCTATGGACCACCACTTAGAGAAACCTGGATTGCGAGGGCGGGCGGGACTCATTCCGCCTTATTGCGCATTGCACTTTCTTTAATTCGTAGTAATCTGATTGGTATAGTTAAAGTTATATTGTTAAGTGAATTAATTACGTGCAAACCGCTCTCTAAAACTCACTTGTATCAGTGTGATTTACATAGAACTAAGATGATGTTAGTGCAGCGTCTAACAACATTGTGGTATCAGTACTTAAAGCACACAAAGAACAGCAATGCTAATGTTAATGCTAGCTAAATAACTACTGAATGCACTTTAATGTCAAGGTATTTGGATGGGGAGGGATTTACAATTAAGACGGCTAGGTGACAACTTACATATTTTAAAAGATTATGATATGAATAATGGGCACTAAATAAGACCAAGAATGTGTATTAAGATGTGGTTGAATGTGGTTGACAGCTTTGTAAGACAGAACAAAAGTGATGCAAAAAACACTTGCAATGAAATGTGAGCAATGATCAAACAATTTGAGACACAACTGGAGTGTTAAAAGTACATAAAATGTTTTTGTTTTTTATTATAACTAGTGGCATTTTCTTTAAATAGAAAGCATATACAGCATCAGGCAGGATTTATTTGTCATGTTGTCAGAAAGATGAAGGGGCGAGAGAGAGAAAGAGAGTGTGTGCCTACATCACGTCTGAGGACCAATTATGTGTCCACTGCGATTATTGTTCTACCTAGTGCATTTATTGCATTACAAAGACATCAAAAAAGAAAAAAATAGTGCAATATCTTTTTCTCTACTTACACAGAAGAGGAAGTGTTAATGTTCTAAGGCGTTTCTTTCCATGTTTGTATTGCATACAGAATCGAAGACAAATGACTCAAATTATACCCATAGTAAATATTGTGCTTCTTAATACCTCAGAAAGAAAAAAAATAAATCAGCGTTTTATATGGATGCTGTATTGATTGGTCCGCTAGAAAACAATGCAATGCCATAACAGATAAGGGAAAAAGCAACGTATCATGTACATTTACATGTATTAAAATATGCAAAGCTAAAATAGTAGACCTTATACAGTACACGTCCCACCAAAGCTGTTTTACAATGTGCATTGTGGATAATACACATCGTGTCTTTTCTCAGTCTTAATATCAATCCAACTACAACAATGCAAGTTCTTGCCTTAAATAAAAGTAGCGGAATTCACATCCTACTGGTCGTGACAAATGCTTTGACACTGCACAGAAAATAAGTTGGACTCATCTCTCAAATAAAATCTCACGTACAGTAACAGACCTACAATATAAGTCTATGTGGCATTCTGGAGGGTTTAAAAGCAGAAATGTGCGGCTTGTATTTTAGTTTAAGTGCTTATATAAGTTCTTACAACAACTTTTTGAACTTCATGAACTTATGATTATGTTTTACCAAAATGATTACTGGAGTGGAGTGCAAAAATGTTACATGATCATGACAGTTGAAAGATTAGATATAACTTTGCTTACTAACCTTGTCTGTGTAATGTCTATGTATAATGTTTAAGTCATGTGGCTTTACTGTTTATCCTTTATTCGGGTGTAATGCCTCACCTCTTAGACGTCCATTGTAAGTCTATTACTGTATGCACATGTACTTTTTTCTCATTTTTACAAACTGAGGGTATAACCAACATGTCACAGATTCTGTCAGTACAGCTTAACTTGAACTTTCCTTTATTACATCAATCCAAATATGTGTTATGGTTAAGCGTTAACATACAAAAATAACAATGGAGGTATTGAAGCCCATGAGATTGAAAAGAAGCTTTTCAAAGAAAATGAACTTTGCGGCAGAAGCCCCTTGTCTGGTCAGTATAAAAGAGGGTGAATTGTCTTACTAAATAGAATAATACTTACAAGAATCAATGCGATACTAAAGTATATCAGAAAGAAACGATCAGATCTCATGCAACACTTGCATAGAATTTTTTTTCAGTCATGCTCTGATTTTCTTTGTTTTTTAAATATAGAACAATAGATTAAAGTGAGACATGTCGACAGCAAATAAAGATGCAGTACACTAAAAGAGAGGATTGGTCAAGGCATTTGTTAAAGTGGAATTTTCCACACCCCAGAACATGTACATTTCCCATGACCCTCTAAACAGCCTATGCAAGGCTTTGCGTCAAGATTGGTGCTGTAAACACAATGTCCAGGGGCCTCATGTATCAACACTGCGTACGCACAAAAACACGGCGTACGTCAGCTTTCACGTTCACGGCCAGATGTACTAACAGTGAAATTAACGTAAGAATGTGCGTTCCTCCAAGTAAACTTCATGTCTGGCGTACGTATATTTGTCGTGATTTTTGTCCGTTGGCGACTCATAGAGGCAATAAAGTGAAGTGGCAAACATTACACTACGAATTGTTCTATCGCACCACCAGCTGTCAGATATTGCTTATAATTTGTAATTGATAAATTATTTGACATATTGTCACACGAGTTTTATTAAAATATTATATTATGCAATTAAGTAAGAACATAGGCTATATAAAGCATGTCCAAATTGATACAACACGTCTAGCAATGGCAGCGTTGGCTTAACTAGGAATAAAAAATAAACTTCATTAATTCGGTCAGTAAAGATAAAAAAATAAAGTAATATTTTTATTCAGCAAGGACACATTGAATTTGTTTAAAAGTGAGAGTAAATGCATTTATAATGTTACAAAAAATTATAAGATTTCTATATCTGTTTGAAATAAATTTTTATTCATTAAAGAATCCTGAAAATACTATATCACGGTTTCCACGAAAATATGAAGCAGAAGCACACCGGTTTTCAACACTGATAATACTCAAAAATGTTTCTTGATCATCAAATCATCACATTAGAATGATTTCTGAAGGATCATGTGACACTGAAGACTGGAGAAATGATGCTGAAAATTCAGCTTTGATCACAGGAATAAATTACACTTTACTATATATTCACATAGAAGACATTTTCAGTGAAATTTCGTTTCTTGCTTGCTTTAGCCATGTTCTTGCAGGTTTCTTTTGCCAAATTGGACTAATTACCATATTTAAATTAATTTAATTGGGGGAGGAGACTGGGTGGGGCGTTGTAATCGTGCATGTGCGCTCAATTTTACGTTAATTGGGATGTACAAAGAGAATATGCGTGGGATCCTTCGTACGCAGAGATTCATACATCTGCTTTTTTTTGTGCGTACGCACATTTACAGCTTTGTCCGTACGCAATGTTTTAGTATGAATTCAACGCAAGTCTTTGTACATGAGGCCCCAGGACTTTGACATACAATCTACGTCAGTTTGATCTTAGAAAGGCAAGAGATACAGTGACTTCTAATGACCTGAGATCAACGTGTGACGTGGGTTGTTAACAGGTAATCTGACATGGAAAGACTCTTTTTGTCCTTAAACATACTCTGCATACTCATAGTACGTGAACGCAAACGCTTATAGCTACTTAATTTGCATTACATTCTTAGTATTGCCACAGGGGGCACTGTAGCGTGCATTAGCATAAAATGTCTTCTCTTTCACGTCAACAACAGTTTGAAGGGAATTTAGCTCGGCACATTTTGCTTGAAACACTTGCTTTCACGCACTTGCGTAGAGTATGTTTCAGGCCTTAGCATTCACCGTGTCAGTGTATTGTCGTAGCCACCAGTAATCGTTGTTTGCCTGTTTGGATTTCAGTGTATTTCAGGCCTACACACTATGGTTGTGATGTACTCAATCTTCAGATTAGGCATCAATTTTGGTCGATAAGACAAGTCTTATATGAGGGAGGATGTTTCTAAAAGTGCATTGTGGGAGAGTACGGATCCAGTACAATCAACGCAACACAATCAATTGAGGGACAGTCGATTTAGCACCGTCCCTCTGGAGGACAATGCATTAGTGCTGAGGACAAGAAGTGTTAAGGCATGCAACTATACATTCACTCAAGTCTCTGTGCATGTTTGGAAATAACTGTGTAGTCTACGTGAAATCATACTTTAATACGCATCCTATACGTATAAACAATGCATTAAATCAGCAAGGTTAGTTCTAACGAAAAATAAGGATTTCCTTATTTTTAAATTAATAATACATTAATTTAGATGTTTTAATTGTACGTTTTCTCGCAAAAGACCCCAAACAAAACTACAGCGCTACATGCGAGTGTACTGCGACTTTATGTGACTTTACATAACCGTACAACAACTGACGTTACATATATTTCAATGCGCCTCACGTCAACAATCTCTGAGTGAGAGCAATCCTGACTTTGTAAACATCGCAACATTTGTTAAAAACAATACAGATCCATAAAAACAAAGTGAAGTTATGTTCTAAAGAGTTATACTCGGGATCTGGTGAAATTTCATTCGATATATACACGCTAGCTATTCTTAGATGCGTTACTAATATTCTGTTGCAGATTTTAAATTAAACAAAAAGACGGAGTAGATTTTTCTACTCTTATATACTTAAAGTTTTCTAAAAGTCCTGTTTCAACCCTAATGTGCAAATAGTCCTAAATAGTTGTATTTGAGACATGCAGTGGTATAGATATACAGGTAAGTATTAAGGCCAGTTTGAATTGTCCTACACTGGATAAACCTTAGCCTAAGCTGCTACAGGTAACATCCGAGTCTAGAGTCATGATAATGAGAAAAGGGATTTCTTGGATTTGGTCGTAACACAACCTGGTTGATATGCTAATGTAATCACCAATCAGGTCATTAAACTAGCAAGCAGTCAATGTGTCGTCAAAGCAAGATGTGACACTATGTTTTTAAAGCTGGCCACGGTAACCGCACTTTTAGATGCCCAGAGCCTCGAGGAGGAAAGAGTGGCGAGAAACAGAGGACAGAGGAAGATCGCGTTCTTCTTGGTAAAGACAAAGTCCTTCTGAGGCAGTTCACTCGGCAGCCATTTTGGTAATGCTAGTACAACTCCTACCTACTTAAATGAGGATATCGTTTTGCCAACCTTTCAACAATTGTTAAAATCACTTGATATTATACAAAAATAAAAATTTAGCTCCTTTAGCTTTATAAATCATGTTAGTCTAGCTAATGTGCATGCATATTCTAGACAAAACAGATCAGGATGCATTTGATTGGCCCTTTTAAATGAGAGACGCCATTTTGAGTGTTATGATTTCTCATCAATCATTTGTTTTTTTCCTTATACTGTCTCTGATAAGGTCAACCAATTCATGACTTGCAAATGTGTCAAAAGGTAAAATGTATTAATCTAAACCTGAACTTTTCAACTGTCAAGTCGCAGAGGAACAACATGACTATCCCAAAACGGACACCAAAACTGGTGAGCTTCATCTATGGTACTTCTATAAAAAAAAAAGCCAGAGTATGGGCACTGTTGGGTGATAAAATAAATCCAGTTTTTCAGTCCTTCTCATTTCCCAGAAAAAGAAACCGATGACACTGACCTAATTAGGTTCTTTCTTTATGCGGCAGTACGGAAATGCAGGAAGATCGACTGCTTCTCTTCATTCTGGAGTTAAATTTCACCTCATGTGTAAACCCAGACTTATAGTCCCAATAATATTTTTACTCTACGACAGCAGAGCGTAACCCTGAATCCCTTTCCTACATATACCACATTTGCCTGGTGCTTGTGCAAGCACCAATGTGTGCTACATCTATGAACATGACGATGAAATGTCAGTTCGCCTGAATAATGTACCAATAAACAACTGATATTGATAAGACGAGTGCATACAGGCTCCATGATAGAGGGAATGAACCAAAAAATAGTGAGTAATTTTCACATTTACAAGAGCGCTAGCAACAAAAAAAAAGAAGCCATTAAAGTAAGATGCAACAAAATGCTACAACATCTTTCATTGTGACTCACATCCCATGCTATAAAAGTGCTTTTCCTTTTCCCATAATGCTTTCTGTGGTCATTGGGTTAAGGGAGAGTGTATAATACGCAAAATAATAAAGTATTATAGGACTCGGGTGGGGCAAGGGTTTCCAGAGGAAGCTCAAATATTGTTTTGATAAGAACATGCATTTGATCTTAAAGGAGAAAAGCCGCCCTGTCTTTAAAAAGCAAATGTAGTGCAATGCCTCAAAAAAGAACGACCACATAAGCTTAGAAAACAGGATATTTTCGCCAATCATGGGCAGCTTCATCCACCAACACACATACACCCACATTGTGCGTTTCCAATTCCTCACCAATCCCCATCACCCCGATTCACGACCCAACCCTCTCTTCCGGACTCCTGCAGGTGGACGGTCAGTAGTTGTCCCTCGGCCAGGCTCTCACGCGCTGACGGTTGTTTCGTTGGTTGTGTCCGTCCTGCGAGTCTCGCTGCTGCAGGAGTCGGTCCCGTGACTCGTGTCCGTTAGTGCTGTTGATGCCACCGGGTTGGTTACGGTTGGGCGGGTACACGTCCCGGTACGGGTTAGAGTGGCGTTGGGGTTCGTAATCATCTTCCTCTTCTTCCTCCTCCTCCTCTTCTTCTTCCTCGTCCTCCGGGGGGTGCAGGGAGCTAGAGCCGCCTCGGCGGAGGGAGCGAGAGTCACTGGCCTCGTCGGAGGGCATGAGGCTGTCCTGCTCCCCCTGCTCCTCCTCCTCCACTCCCCCTCCACCCCCGGCGGGCGACAACTGCTGGTTCTGGGACAGAAAGAGAGAGATAAGCACTCTAAACCATACTGAGGTCACGTTTCCTCTTTCTGTTTCACTCCAAAGAAAAATGACTCGTTTAGGAGATTGGTATACACATAAAAAAAACACAAATATTAAAACATGTAATGTGCAGTGAGGTGACATAAAGTGACTGGTTACTATGGCTTTGTTCACACTGCACACAAATTGGACTTGCTTTTTAAATCCAGACTTTAGGACTAACTGTCCAAACTGTCATCATCTGTGAATGTAGTTTGGATCAGGATTGTCAGATGTGTTTTTGCTGTTCAGGCTGAATTGTTTTGAGTCTGAACAAAGCCTCTTTGGTTGCTGAGATCAAACTGCTGTGCATTATAGATTGCTACGCATTTTTCTCTGGAGCAAAAAAGACTCAGGTTAGTTTTAGAAACAAGGAGGTTGCATTCAAAGGGAAGTTAGAAGGGTTGTCACATTCACAAAGCATCAGCCTGTGTGCTCAGATACAGCCTGTTTTACAAAGTCATAAAATCAGTGTGCTTCTTTATAACGCAGGAAAACAGGCAGCTGTATCTGCTTTGTGAGCTCATCTTATGGAGGGCCTACGGTGTTAATATCAATCAGCAAGGTGCAAAAACAGAACAGTCTGAGATGACTGTGTGTCCAGCTCACTCCGATAAAAGCAAATTAAGCCAAAAGTGTAGAGGGATAGGTGCATAACACAATAGAAATCATAGAAAAGGTAGGCCTTGTCAAATGGAAAGTTTGCACTGCCATATGGGAGTTTACATCATTTGACAGAAAAAGTTTAAGGAAAAAAATGGACCTCTAGAAAGTGCCAGAAAGCATGTGGCTACTTCCCTGCAATTAATCTAGTTCAGTTCTAACCTCCAACCCGTAGAAACGCTGCCTACACCTTTACAGCTGCCTACACCTTTAGAAAAGCTGCCTACACCTTTAGAAAAGCTGCCTACACCTTTAGAAAAGCTGCCTACACCTTTAGAAAAGCTGCCTACACCTTTAGAAAAGCTGCCTACACCTTTAGAAAAGCTGCTCACACCTTTAGAAAAGCTCCCTACACCTTTAGAAAAGCTGCCTACACCTTTAGAAAAGCTGCCTACACCTTTACAAACGCTGCCTACACCTTTAGAAAAGCTCCCTACACCATTAGAAACGCTGCCTACACCTTTACAAACGCTGCCTACACCTTTACAAACGCTGCCTACACCTTTACAGCTGCCTACACCTTTAGAAAAGCTGCCTAGACCTTTAGAAAAGCTGCCTAGACCTTTAGAAAAGCTCCCTACACCATTAGAAACGCTGCCTACACCTTTACAAACGCTCCTACACCTTTACAAACGCTGCCTACACCTTTAGAAAAGCTGCCTACACCTTTAGAAAAGCTGCCTACACCTTTACAAACGCTGCCTACACCTTTAGAAAAGCTCCCTACACCTTTAGAAACGCTGCCAACACCTTTAGAAACGCTGCCTACACCTTTAGAAACGCTGCCTACACCTTTAGAAAAGCTCCCTACACCATTAGAAACGCTGCCTACACCTTTACAAACGCTGCCTACACCTTTAGAAAAGCTGCCTACACCTTTAGAAAAGCTGCCTACACCTTTAGAAACACTGCCAACACCTTTAGAAAAGCTGACTACACCTTTAGAAAATCTGCCTACACCTTTAGAAAAGCTGCCAACACCTTTAGAAAAGCTGCCTACACCTTTAGAAAAGCTGCCTACACCTTTACAAATGCTGCCTACACCTTTACAAATGATGCCTACACCTTTAGAAGCGCTGCCTACACCTTTAGAAAAGCTGCCTACACCTTTAGAAACACTGCCAACACCTTTAGAAAAGCTGACTACACCTTTAGAAAATCTGCCTACACCTTTAGAAAAGCTGCCAACATCTTTAGAAAAGCTGCCTACACCTTTACAAATGCTGCCTACACCTTTACAAATGATGCCTACACCTTTAGAAGCGCTGCCTACACCTTTAGAAAAGCTGCCTACACCTTTAGAAACACTGCCAACACCTTTAGAAAAGCTGCCTACACCTTTAGAAACACTGCCAACACCTTTAGAAACACTGCCTACACCTTTAGAAACACTGCCAACACCTTTAGAAAAGCTGCCAACACCTTTAGAAAAGCTGCCTACAACTTTAGAAACACTGCCAACATCTTTAGAAAAGCTGCCAACACCTTTAGAAAAGCTGCCTACACCTTTAGAAACGCTGCCTACACCTTTACAAACGCTGCCTACACCTTTAGAAACGCTGCCTACACCTTTAGAAACGCTGCCTACACCTTTAGAAACGCTGCCTACACCTCTAGAAACGCTGCCTACACATTTAGAAACACTGCCAACACCTTTAGAAAAGCTGACTACACCTTACGAAACACTGCCTACACATTTAGAAAAGCTGCCAACATCTTTAGAAAAGCTGCCTACACCTTTAGAAACACTGCCAATACCTTTAGAAAAGCTGCCAACACCTTTAGATAAGCTGCCAACACCTTAAGAAAAACTGCCTACACCTTTACAAATGATGCCTACACCTTTAGAAAAGCTGCCAACACCTTTAGAAACGCTGCCTACACCTTTAGAAACGCTGCCTACACCTTAAGAACAGCTGCCTACACCTTTACAAATGATGCCTACACCTTTACAAACGCTGCCTACACCTTTAGAAAAGTTGCCTTCACCTTAGGATACACTACCTAAAGCTTTACAAATGTCTACACCTTAGGACCCACTGCCTACACCTTTAGAAACCCTGCCTACACCTTTACAAATGCTGCCTACATCTTCACAAACACTGCATACACCTTCACAAACACTACCTACACCTTCAGAAATCCTGCTTACACTTTTACAAACATTCTCCGTAGCTTTACAAATGTGGTTCCACTTTATTTCGATAGTCCACTTTAGACATTCTACTGTCTATAAGTAATTTTGCCACAAATGCTACCCATCCCACACCTTTACAAATGCTGTCTACACATTTTACAAATGTTGTCTATACCTTTACAAACACTACCTACACCTTTAGAAAAGCTACTAACATTAGAATACACTGCCTACAGCTTTACAAATGCTTCCTACACCTTAAGACCCAGTGCCTACATCTTCAGAAAAGCTGCTCATAGCTTTAAAAATGCCTCCTTTAATTATCCACCTTCATGTGCAACGCGGAAGTAAGCTATTTTCTGAGAATGTGCAAGACTTCTGATTCATTAGTTGCTATAGGTAAATAACTAGGAGAATAACAAAGAGCAGTACACGGTAAAACTATTTGTGCTAAAAACAGTGCGTTTATTATTACGACAATAAGTTGAAATTATATGGTAAGAAATACCAGTTTGCAATATCAAGCAGCAAAACGAGCTGTTTTGTACAGCTTAAAATAACTGAAAGCAGAATCCAGACACATTCAATATACAAATGGGCGTGCCTGCTCTTACATTAAAAATAAGGGATAGATGTGCTATAGGTTTATAAATGCTGCACACACCTTTAGAAAACCTGCCTACACCTTCAGAAATGTTGCCTACACCATAAGATGTACTTATTAGATATTAAGAACATTTAAATGTGGATTTAATGGACATTTGAATGTGCTTTTTGAGTTTTCTTGAACATTAAAGGCATTTAAAGAACATAAAGCTTTTGTATTACTACCTTTTACTGAACTGAAACATAAAAACTATAAATGGGCTACATGTCTTACCAACAACAGCATAACACAATTATATATTTGCATATATATATTTTCAAATTAAGTGTTTTTCCAATGGGGATACCAGATGGCCATTTCCATTTGGAGGGTTTAAAGGAATTGGGGGATGTAAAGAGTATCAGGGTGGGATTTGATTTACAGTCAGAGTGGGGAAGGCAGATTGACTGTCTCACCTACTCACCGCAGGTTTGTAAGCGTTCATTCAATTAATTCCTGTGTTTCAGAGAACTGCAAAGATGTCAGGCATGAATGAGACACAAAACAGACAGATTGAGACTTACAACATGTCAGTATTACAAGTATTTGTGGACCCAAGACAACTAAAGGACAGAGAGTGAAAATATGGAGTGGAGGAAAAGACAGACCAGACAAACGTTTACTTTATGACCACCTTATGTTGTCAAAAAGGGCAATTACAATCATTCTTTTTAATTACAGATCTGTTTTGTCAAATGCAAAGTAGGACTGACCAATTATTGCTTGCATGAAATGATTGAAGCAGAAAATAGCTGTCACTAATTTGAATATACAGGGGCTCTAGTGAAAAGTCAAAACTCTAGTGCCAACCTTTATTTAGCATTTTACCTTTAAAACTGTGCCCCATGCACCAGTGAAAATCAGCTGTGACCTAAAACCATTTTCTGTGTAACTGCAACATCCTGACTTTTGAGGTCAGCTGTATAAATTTTAATTGAATTAACTTCTTAGAATATTGAATAAGGTGGATGCAGACCTGAATCCACACATCACAAATATACGATATATTTCTCGAAGCATTTATTTTCTCAATGATTATGTTTAGCACAGTCTCTGGACTACTTTCCAGGCTGATCGATGAGGACACATACTGTTCTAAGTCTGGTGGCCTCTGGTCTAACTAGTCCAATGCATATGTGACTGCAAAACACAAAACTTTTCAAGAATGTAGTCATCTGCATTTTTAAATATAGAAGGATATATTGAATATTTATGACGAATGTGAATGTCACAATTTGATTTGCCATCCCAGACAGCAACAAAGTGTTGGCCCAGATCGACTGGATCGATTGGAATCCACACGTACCAGATGTGGACCGGATCTGGGCCGACACGATGTTGCTGTCTGGGATTTAAGTTTCCTTAGATGTCACTGCACTAGTTCCACAATCCCTCCTTGTAAAGCTGCTTTGATTATCTTGAGAGCCAAAGGCACTTGCGAACCAACATTTATTTCTCCAATATAAAACTCTTAAAATGTTTCGGCCTATCCACACAAAGACACCTCACCTGAAGACTGGAGATTGCCGAGGGTGGGGTCATCAGATTTTGCTCCAATAGGGGGTTAAGAGGGGCGGTGCCTGGCAGATGAGTGGCACGCCAGTAAACCTCCAGATATTCAGCGAGGTGCTCACAGGCGTCCTCCAACTGGTTCTCGTCCAAAATGACATCAAACATCTCCTGATGGGGAGACGGTGGAGGAGAAGATGACATGCGGGGGGGTGAAATTAGAAGATATTATATAAAATATCTTATGATGGTGGACAGGTGATGGGAGATGACGTTGAGCGACAGGTAGGATAATGGCTCTATGGAACAACATGCAACATGACTTTTGTCAGAATGTGGTTTGGAAAAGCAAGCGTTTGCATCACTAGAACTGTAGCAAGGCCAGTCTCAATAAGTTCAGTTTAGAACTAAGCAACGTATGGGGCTTCCTTAAAAAGTTGAAGAGCAGTCAATCAAGTGAGAATGAAGAACAAACATTTAAAATTACACCAGTTCCCTAACAATGTGAGACACAAAATTACCTTCATTTCCAATTAACACAATGTGTAGTCGGACAGATGTGCCCTAAATGAAATGCTCTCTCAAAACCTGCAGTTCTCATCCTTGCAATCCTAAGTCAGCCATTGACAGTTTTAGTGAAAACAAATCTAACTTCACTTTGTTTAGGGCTGTCAGAGTTTGACTGGTAAATAGGTCTATTTAAACAGAGGGAAAACAGCTAAATGATGGTAGAGATTTTGAATAGTTAGTTCCAAAAATAATAATGCGATCATTATTTACCCACCCTTGTGTTTTTCCAAAAAGTACTAGTTTCTCTTTTCAATGCAACTGTAATAAATGGGTATTTTCAAGCTTTCAAAAAGCAAAAGCACCATACAAGTCCTGCATATGCTATCCTTCAAGTTTTCTGAAGCCAAACGATAGCTTTGGGTGAGAAACATACAGCAAATGTTGTTATCCACTGAAAATTGTGTTTTGTGAACCAGATCAACCAATTCATGACAAAGATCATTGTAAAAAGATTTGTGAATAATACTTTTATGGAGTTTTTAGTGTCTTCTATAAAGCTCCAGTCCCTATTCATTACAATTGCATGAAAAGGAGCAACCAGTACAGTTTCTCAAAATATCTTCCCATGTTCCACACAAGAAAGAAAGTAATATGTATTAGGAACAAAATGAGGGAGGGTAAATAGTCATTTTCCCAAAATTTTCTGTGCAGTGTATTGCTGTCCATCAGGGGTGTCCAATCCTGTTCCTGCAGAGTTTACCTCCATCAAACCTGCCAGGGAGTTTCAAGTGATCTTGTTGACCTTGATAAGCTGGTTCAGCTGTGTTTAATTAGGACTAGAGCGGATAGTGGTCCTCAAGGAGCACAGGATTGGACACCCCTGCTGTACATGCATTACATGAGTTTACATCAAGTACCAGGACACATCCCATGTAATATGGCAGTCTAGCTCTTTAAGACCTTTTCAAGGAAGCATTGTAAAAAGACAAAACTATCCAATTATATTTGTGAAGTGGATCTTGACAACACTAATGTTGAATCTACAGTATTCTGAACAGCTCTGTAAACGTTTATGGGTACGCGTGTGTGTGTGTGTGTGTGTGTGTTTAAACTTCAAGAACTTACAGGGGGGCACTGAACCAGTTTATCTGCTGCCATCATCTGAACATTGAGGTGTTTGCTCTGTGATTTACCCCTCGACTTTATCAACCGCTGTAGGACCTGCCAAACGAGAGGAAGAATCAAATAAAAATAAACGATCAATTTTTCTGTTAATAGAGCTGGAGATATTTTTGAGAATCTTTTCAGCAATCCTTTGAAATAGTGCACCCGTGATCATGAGACTTACCTTCGGAGAGGTGACCTTGACATAGACTATAATGGGGGCTAGCGAAGTTTTAGCTAGCTGTGTTGGATGGTTAATGGTGTCCGCATCCAGAATCACCAGTTGAAGGGTTTTGGCCAACTCAAATATTCTCTCGATCTCACTCTGTACCTCCGCTGGGTGCACAAACAGACAAACAGCACCCACAAAACATGAAGCCCGAGAAAACAGAAGGAGAAAATGCTCAAGAAGTTCAACAATATAGATTTTGTCTGCTGGTTTTTATTTTTGAACATTTTTAATACCTATTCTCACAATTTAGACAAGACTTTGCTAACCAGCTAGATACTGTAAAAAAGCAATTGTGGTCAAAAAATAGGCAACTGATGTTATCTTATTGTTGAGCTCTGATGGCTGTACAGTACAGCAAGTCTTTAGTGAGTTGATGTTCTCACCCAAACTGGTCCGTGTGTTAGACCTCTCCATGATAGGTCTCTTGTTGGGAACCGATCTCTTGGCTAAAGAAAGGTCAGCGGTTACCCGGGTTATAGAAATCCTGTCAGCATAACAATCCATTAGTGACTTAATAATGTGAAAGAAGGATTGCAGGTCACTGAAAATCATGTCTCCACCATATGATGTGCCAGTTCTATTTTCTATTACTTAAATTTGGGTCTGTTCCTCGTACAAAGTGTATGGCTTTAGAAGACAGGAAATATAATCACATGAGTTGTATGGACTACTTTTATGAATGTTTTTTGGCCTTTTTGGAGCTAGACAGACGCTGTCACCATTCATTTTCATTGTAAGGACATAAGTGTGAGTAAACGACGATTATGCATACACATACACTGAATTAAGATTTTGTTAATGTTTATGAAAGAAGTGTCTTATGCTCATCAAAGTTACATTTATTTGATCAGTAAAAACAGTAATATTGTTAAATATTCCTTATTATTATCAACATTCAAAACAGTTAATATTTTTGTAAAACCTGTGATACACTACCGATCAAAAGTCTATAAAATAATATTTAGCATAGACTGATCAAAAGACATTTATGTTACAAAACATTTCTATTTCAAGTAAATGCTGTTGTTCTGAACTTTCTATTCATTGAAGAATCCTGAAAAAAATATTCCACAAAAATATTAAGCAACAAAAACAGTTTTCCACATTGATAATAATAAGAACCATTATCAATAATTGAGTACCAATAATAACAATTGATAAAAATGTGTAAAATCATCATATTAGACTGATTTCTGAAGGATCATGTGACACTGAAGACTGGAGTTATGATGCTGAAAATTCAGCTTTGATCAGAGGAATAAATAACATTTTAAAACATACTAAAATAAAAAATAAAATTATTTTAATTTGTAATAATATTTCACTATGTTACTGTTTTTACTGTATTTTTGATCAAATAAATCTGCCTTGGTGAGCAGAAGAGGTTTCTTTAAAAGAAACATAAAACATTTAAAATCATAATTACTCCAAAGTTTTTACCGGTAGTGTATATCTAATACATATACAATCGAGAAATGTGCCAAGATGTCTTTTAGAGCTCACCGTCCATCAAAGCGATGTTTGAGAAAGTCAAACAGAGCTTTCTGCATCATATCTGTCACCTGTCGACAGACACGACACATGAGACAACACATTTCAAAACAAATTCAGAGGGTTGTATGAAGTCTAGCGCTCACCTCATAGCCCTTCAGTGAAGGCCCAACCAGAACCACAGGCCTCATGGACGGCACCACATCATACGGAGGAATGAGTTCAGTCTAATTGAGAAAGACAAGAACGGCACCGTCACACAGAACCACAGCATCGATCTTGGTACATACTGCTGCTATTGTCATGCATATATATTTTTCATGAGATTCATGAAACGTTGTCAAGATACTTTTCCAACTGTTTACAATATCTAGTTCTGTCATAGAAATAATTCTGTGTTACAATGTAATTATGCATGTACACTTACTATAGGGTTAGGATTGGGGTTTGGTTTAGGGTTATTACTACAATAACTACATGTAATGTGTAACAAGCACACTGTAAAATAAAGTGTTACCTAATTCTATTTAGTTCATTTACTACAAAATTGAGGTAGCAATACCAAAAGAGGGCTTCCTATAAGAATCTCATTAAATTATTTGCTCAAATATGTTACAACCTGTCTGACCAATCGCAAGGAGAGATTATCATAAGATATTTAACACACAGCCATATCAACACACCTACCTGCTTTAGCTTCTGTTTGGCTTTTGGAAATGAGAGAACACATCAGAATCAGCATTCAGAAGATTGTAGAATAAGAATAACTTTTTTTTTCTTTCTTTTTTACCATACTCTGAGCTTTTACAGGTGTTATCCTACTGTATTTGACAGTAGAAGCTTAACCTGTGACAGAATGTGTCATGCGTTAAGAAGAGGAGGAACGAATAAGAACAAAAGCAAGGAAAGTTAAATGAACTCACTGATCTTCAGCCCTACTGATATTTTGCTCATTTGGGGCAGTATTCCCAGTCACACACATCCCCTGCAAAGCGACATGGCGCCCAGGCCCTGTTATACTCACTCTCACCTGCAGATGGCGGCGTGGATCTCCAACCTCCTGATACCATGTCGCCTAGGCTTGAGGAGGAGTTACCACTTTTCCTGCGGAGAAAGAAAAAACAAAAACATCAGCCTATGATACCACATGCCTTCACAGAGCTGGTAAGCGATCTGGAAATTCCCAGAATCTTCAGCTTCATTGCTTCCTCTCCTCGGGTCATTATGACCCGACATTCATTTTCTTTTAATTTTAAAAAATTTAGTGTTCATCGGAGTGGTCCAAGACCTTGGGAGATTTGTCGCACTTGAACTTGGAATACACACACACACATTTTTTTTTTTGACGGGATTTTAGGATTTTGGTTGTAATAAAAATAGCAACAAATTCTTACTGTCCACATTACTGCTGTCCACCTTACTAACTTGAATTATTACAAAATCTGACACAAACCAAAAAAACACTCAAAACTAAAACTAAAAATGCTAAAACTTTACCAAAAAATGATTTTCTAATGTCTAAATATACACCTGATGGCATACTGAAGAAAAAAAAACTGAAGAACTGACTTTAGGACCCAGGGGAATAGTTAATTTGCTCCATAAAGCTATAAGGCAATCTAGTGGCAGGAGTCATGAAATATCATTTTATATAATTTTTTTCCACAAGAGGTTGGCAGAGACACCCATTGTGAGACTTTCTGAGCTGTTTTAACAAGTTTTTGCATGTAATGGAGAGTTTTTTTTGTTGAATTATTATTTGTGAATTTATATAAGAATGTGTTATATAATTCAATTTTAATTTTAAAATTATTGATCAAATCTAGTTATTTAGAGATAAATAAAATAACAAAATATCTCCCAAAAAAATTGCATTAAAATAGAAAAGAATTGTAAGAATGAAATGAAATAAGCTTTCTGGACAAAAAAAAGAAGCAGCAGCATTTTTATCATTTTATAAGTGATTTTAGGGCTTCGGGTCATTCTGACCTGTGAGGGAAGGATTTGTTACAGGTACAGGAGGCGAGGATAAGGGTTCAGACTAAATTAAGTATTATTGTCATAGTCATATTTTTGGCATCTGTAGTCTTTAATCTCAGTTTGCATTTCCAACGACAATACAGTAAGGGAGCGTTTTTGTTGAGTATTATATTTGACATACCAGTCTTTTATGTCTCATATAGTATTCAATAGGAGAATATGGAGCTCATTCTCAAGAAGAAGAAAACACAGTGATTGAAGATAAAAGGCCCAAAATAAGCAAAAATTTGCAATTTGGTGCAGATGCTGATAAATCAATCAGATATGTATAACAGTATAGCAGATAACCAAACAGTTGTGGGGCCACATTGACTTCCATAGTATGTATAGAAGTCGGTGGGGCCCGTCAACGGTTGGGTTACCAACATTTTTCACAATATCTTCTTAACATAACAAAGAAACTCATACAACTTTGGAACAACTTGAGGGCGAGTAAATGATTTTGGGTGAACTATCCCTTTAACTCATGGGTCCTTATTGAAAAGTGTTACCTTCATATAGGGATGGGCGATATGGCCTAAAATCCATATTGCGATATACATTGCAGCTTCTTGCGATAACGATATATATCACGATATATAAATTATAATAGAACCATTTCAGAACAGGTTTGATAGACCATAAGGAAAGCCAAACTGCTAAATATATATATTTTAAAGAAAACGTATGTAGTTTTGAGAACATATATTATGCAAAACTGAAATTATACAACAATGTTGCAGATAAATAAAATTCAAGTACTAGCTGCAGAGACTTTAACAAAGAAAAAGCTTAAAGTATTGGATTTCTTTCCTTTAGTCCACGCCTGTTTCACACATACTCTGTCTATGCAGTGCGTGTTGCGGTGGTATGTGGCGCAGGAGCAGCATGCACTATTGTGCTTTCACATATGGTGCGTTTGCAGTGCACAACTGATCTACGGCTGTACGACTAACATAACATTTATCCTCTATTTTTTATTTCAAATCACTATTTTTATTATTGATATACTTAAAAATGTATTATTACTTCTATATAGATTTATATATTAAGTTGCTCAAGCAAGTGACAAAACATTTATACATTTTTGTTAACATCGCAAACATTTTAAAAATGAAAACATACACAATTGACAAAAACAGCTCTCTCATACCTTTTCTTTTGCATTTAAATCTTTTTTACAAGAAATAATTTGGTCACGAAGAACTTGTTTTTCCACCTCCACGAAGAGACAAGTGCATCCATTATGTCGCGTTGTTGAGGTAACGTTACTGTGTAGTTTTCCTTGCTTTAATTACCCCGAGCTTAAAGTTAAACAGAAAATGACTGTGAAAAATAGTAGTATAATTTAATTAAATGCATTTAATGAGAGATTACTATATTTTCATTTCAATCTGTGTTCATTTTGAACATGAACCATGCGCTGTAAATTTAATTCAGCACGTGGAGCAAAGCAAAAATAGACTGTGCGGAAACGATCGCTGCACTGCTGTATACGCACCGCACCTGGAACGCATTGCCCCCCCGCTCCGCGTGCAGGCCTGTTAACATGGGTACGGAAAAAATACGCACCGCATTTGCACTGCAAACGGAGTATGTGTGAAACAGGCGTTAGCCAGAACTGTTGCCCCTACAGAGTATAGTGTGCTGCTGCTCGTCGGACGGCTTAAATCCGAACCAAGTCCAGATAACAGATGTTACACCGGTCTTTTTCACCAGCTCTCTATTTCGCTTTCAGCAATGTTTACTCAAGATGACGAATACGATGATGCGTTGCAGCCGGTTGCAGCTCATTATCGCGATAGTGCAATAGAATTAAAATCTCTATCGTAGGCCAATTTTGTATCGTTTATATTGCATATCGTTTCTATCGCCCATTACTACCTTCATATAAAATGCATTGTATTTCTATGCATCTAAATGTATTCCAACGTCTGAAATATATATATATAGAACACAGTTGTGCACAATCTTGGCAGAGAGAGAAAGAGACCTCTGTTGTTTTTGCTCCTGTTTGAGTCTCATGGCCTCCAGTCGGAGGGGGCTGGGTATGAAGCTGATGTCGGCCCCCTCTTTCACCTGCCTTCCGATCCACCAGTCATTATTGTACTTCTGCAACACAAGGAGAACACACACTCAGGAGCCATTGTGGTGTTATGGGCATTGTTAGCCAATAGCCTGATAGACTGACCTGCAGAACGTTCCACATGTTCGTCTGCATGTATTGTACGTGCATCTCACCTCTTTAATGTGAAGAAAGTCTTTGGCTTCAAAGTTTATGGCAGCACCCTGAACAGGACAGTCCTCATCTAGAGCCCCGCAATAATTCACATTCGTCTTCACTGCGAACGCTACAGGTTTGGACTGCCAGAGAAAGCAATGCTAATAATCACATAGCTGTGTGTGTGTGTGTGTGTGTGTGTGGCTGCTCTATTAAAAGCTAGACTATCTCAATAACTGCATAGTAAATATATAAATAATTATGTAATATAACTAATGCATAGTAATTTAAATAGTAAGTAACATTAGATTATATAATGCTAAGCAGGTGATTAGTGTACATTCAAATACACAGTAATTGAATAGAACGGTGTAGCATTTGAATGAATTTATAGAAATTTTACATGAAAGTGAACCATTGGTTGTATTTTGGAGTACAATTTGGGACAAAATGTTGTAAGATAAAAGTAAAAGGTCCCTTTTACAAACACATTTGCATTTTATTTAAGTTAGATAAGAACTTCAACATAAGCGAATATCAAGAAACAATTAATTGATCCTTTTAAAGTGTAAAATTTTGATCTAAATGCTAAGAAAATGTTGTTACTTGAACCAATCTGTACAGATGATGCCCTGTCCCAACACATTCATGTCACAAGCTACATGCAGATAGACACTTTGTCGCTACCCATTGTGCAAAGAAATAGTAAAAGCCCAGAACCTTGGCTCTCTCGAGCTGCAGCTGGGCCTGGCGTTCGGCTTCACGCCGATACGCCTCGCGGTCCTCCTCCGCTGACAGGTCGGAATCCGAAGGTCTGCTCGTGTATGAATCGGCTGAACCCTGCAGGACCGGGAAGAAGGGGAAACCAAGAATGTTGTTTGGCGTAATAGAGAAATGAAAAAGTACAATAAATAGCCCATAACTTGTAGTGTAAACATAGCTAGTCATAACACTCTCATTGATCACCACAAAACATACAGCTATACAGTAAGGCAGATGGCCAGAGGTTTACGATGAAGAAGTGACACATCAAATGTGCAAATAGACTTTATAATATGTCTTGAAAAAGTTAACAGTAGGCCTTTATATTGAAAGTTAAACAGAAGTATATACGACATGCAAAGTTAAATGTACAGTATGTGTTTTACTTTAAATGTGTGATGCATATATTTGTCAAAAGTGCTCTTATTTATGTGGTACTTGAAAAAGTACATGAATGAGAGCCACAGAGTTCAGAGAACACATAATAAAACACATATTGTACTATATTGTAGAGTGTATGATTTACAACATTAAAATTCTAACAGTCTTACAATTTGGCTAAATAGTGTGCATTTATATAGTGTGCATGTGGGAAAGAATCCAATCAATTCCCTGTGGACAAAGAGTCCCACCCTACATTTCGTCTTGTTCAAGAACCTCTTTCACTTGGATACATGTCAGAGTAGGGAAGAAAAGACCATTGCAACTTCTGTTTCATGCCGACTTTAACAGCTACGACTCACTAAAATAAATAAGGTAAAGTCTATTGGCAATACATTACACAACTAATTACTTATAAGAGTAAAGTGAACACTTATACTGTACATTTGAAATCTGTAGCTTGCATATTTGGTGTTTGCAATGAACAAGTAAGAAGTTACTTGTCACTGCACTAGCACAGCTAATGCTCATTATGTGAAGCAAATTAACTTAATTCATGCAGCCATCCACAGCGCAAGCACAAGCTCTATTCTTCAGCACAATGGTAAACACAAAAAACTATAACATAACAAAAACTCTTTTAAATGTTATACATAACTCTATTTACTCAAAACACAAAGTAACACTCAACATTTACTGTCCTGATCCAGGCCTATGCAAAGCATGCTGGGAAATAAATATCTTCTGCCCAGTTTCAGTTAATGCTACAAAAATAAAAATCACTAGTAGGGCTCAACGCTAAGGATTTTTTCTACTGGCCCAGTCGGCCAGTGATTCAAATTTTTATTTGCCCTGCTAAAATTTTCACACAAATGAAATTCAGGTTGGTCTAACAGTAATTTTCAATTACAGAATTTGAATAAAGTAATCAAATGTAAAATAACACTGCATAGTCTTCACTGTACAAACTGAATTTAGATGAATCCTTATTAAAGTTACAAAAGCTATTCAGTCAAAAGCAGAGAGCGATTTTTTTCTTCGTCTTGTTCTTTGATTAACATTAAAGAACAGGCAGCAGCAGGGATATTAGGCTGCTGTCACTTTAAGACCTGCACGGATCCAATATAGTGTTTTTCCATTCAACTGCGCTACTTTTCCATTGTTTATCAATGAAACCTATGATGTAAACATGCGCTAGACGGACGTCTTTAACCATTGCGCTCCCGTCTCGTGTCTTTTTCAGCATCTCAGCATCTTTTTTTCGTTCCACTGACCTGCATCTCATGCTTTTAAAAGCAAAAACACGTTCTGTGAGAACCAGCCCTCCCCTTACACGTGCTTTTTATTTCTCGTTTGTTCACTGCAAAATGAAAAATTCTGTCGTCATGTACTCGCCCTCAAGTGGTTTCAAACCTGTGTGAATTTCTTTCTTCTGCTGAACACAAGGGAAGATATTTTGAAGAATGTCAGTAACCAAACAGTTAATGGATCCCATTGACTTCCATGGTATTTTTTTTCCTACTATGGAAGTCAATGGGTCCAGTCAACTGACATTCTTCAAAATATCTTCCTTTGTGTTCAGCAGAAGAAAGAAATTCACACAGGTTTGAAACAACTTGAGAGCGAGTACATGACGACAGAATTTTCATTTTGAAGTGAACTATCCCTTTAAGACATAACCGACTGTTCATGAGGATACTCGGCAATACGGCATTTTGACAATTTTGAGTGAATTTGTCAGTTCAAGCGCAAGAACACATTCAAAGAGAACTCAATTCATTATTTCCATGCTTTTTGGGCGCGCGCTTCGGATGCATGTTGCGCACACACAACTTCTTAAACAGCAAGTATCAAATTGACTTCTCTTCTAGCGTCTTCTTGCGTATGAATTTTTAAATGGGCAAGGCTTAAAAACATATGCAAATGATAAACTTTCATGACGATGCAGAAGATGCAGCACAATGCAATCCTTATTGTCGAGCCCTGAGTAAACTTCAGTTTTTAATATCTAAGTAGATTGGACACAAATAAATTAAGTAGAAGCAAAATGTTCAGCAAATGTGTTGCTTTAACTCATTTTAATTAAATTACAGGTGAAACTTGAAAAAGTAGAATATTTTACTGATAGCATACATGCCACGCCGCATTGAGGCAGTAATTCATGCAAAAGGGGGCCAAACCAAGTACCGAGTACATATGAATGATAATACTTTTCAGAGGGCCGACATTTCTGTATTTAAAATCCTTTGTTTTTTTATTGATTTCATGTAATATTCTAATTTTGAATATGGGGGTTTCATAAGCTGTAAGCCATTATCATCAAAATTATACCAAATAAAGGCTTGAAATATCTCACTTTGCATGTAATGAGTCTACTAATATATTAGTTTCACCTTTTAAGTTGAATTACTGAAATAAATTAACTTTTGCACAATATTCAAATTTTTCGAGTTTCACCTGTAATTTAACAGTTGTCAAAAATCATCTTTTACAGTGTACAATGAACCACTGGAGCAACACCAGAGCTGAAATGCTTATGGTCAGTGAGTCATCAAATGCTGCTTCAATGGTCTGTACAGTCCTAATGGACACATCCAGCTTTAAACCGTCCAAAGAAACTCATGTCTAACAGATTCCACAGGGGTAAAAAATGGAGCCTGTACACTACAAATGTTGGAAATTCAATTTGATTACATTAAATACAACTGTGATCTGTGGCAGAGTGATCCTCTCAGATTTCATCTGTACGGCCTCTTAGGTGACAGATAACTACAGCACTAGAGCGGCGAACACCAGGCAGTCATGTAATGATTCGACTATGATAAAACAAAAAATCACCCAAATATGCCAAAAACAGTGGAATTCGCATTTCAAAGCAATACCAACATCTTCCATAACCATGACAATAATGAACTGAAAGGCAGTGCTAAAATTTGTGCATCCAGACCAACAATAATATACAAAACTTTACAAATCTTAAAAATCCCCTCTCTCTGACATTCAAAGTCATCATCTCATTGCAAAATCCTAATCAGGTAAATTCCACCTACCTTCTTCAAGACAATGGTTTGAGGTGTTTTTATGCTATCTCATTCTCTATGAGCTCAAGAGAGCCTCCAGGACTCTCTAAGTCTTGTGCTTGGTGGCCCTTCCTGGTCCACTCTGAAGAGCAATAACGCTCAACGCCAGTCAAAAACAACACCGAGATCCAGAGCCCAAAACAGAGCAGTCATGACTGCCCTCAGAACCTCACAGCAGGGATGGAGGAAGGCGAAAGACAGAAAGAGAGCGAGAGAGAGAGAGAGAGAGAGAGAGAGAGTGTGTGTGTGTGTGTGGAACTGGACAAATGAAATGCAAGCGGGCGGTACAAGCTGTTAGAAGAAGAAAAAAATGGAGGGAGGGTTGAAAATGAGCACCTCAGGACAAGCCGAACTGCAGTGAGCAGAAATGCTTCGGGGGGGGAAATGACTGAAAGCTTAACAAACACTGTGTTATCATCATCATCATCATCATCATCATCATCATCACCACCAACAACAACAACAACAACAACAACAACAACTGAAGACTCGCATCAGCATTTTTCTTTCCACGATTCCATAATCATTTGAAAAAAAAAAAAAAAATCTTTGATGTTTCAACGTTGTCAAAATCACATCTTATGCATTTATTTGAGTGTTTGGATAACTAATCTGTGATTCAAAATCTACTTTAATCTTAATTAACAGTACATTTTATTATTTAAAAAAAGAAAGATTTGGACTTGGATATTCTATAATCTTTTCACTTTTATTTTGCCTCTATCCCAACTTTTTTTTTAGTGTGTTGCAGCCATCAAAATCAAAATTACTTTACATTTACAAAATACAGTTAAGTTGGTCAGTGAAAACATTGAAAATCTTTTTTGTACTTTTTTGTCAGTTAAATAAAGGTGCGAGAGACTTAACAAATTACAGATTCTTGATGTCCCAACTTTTCTGGAATTGGCGTTTCTGGAATTGGCACTGAAGCATGCTCTTTGGATCACTATATTAATGACAATATATAATTTGTAATCCCAAAAAAAAAAAAAAAAAGAGGAGAAATATAAACATTTACATCAGTGGTTTCAGACTTTTGGACCCCACTGTACAAAATGCATTGTAATGATAGCAAATATGATAGAAATTACATAAACTCACTGAAATTAATACACACATACATATTTAACTCAGTGAATTTAATTGAATACACATTTAACAAAATTATTTGACATTTTACACAAATAACGGTTTACTCAAAATTGACTATAAATATGTGAAAATAGAAAATGTGCACTATCCATTGGTCACTGTTATTCAGCCAATCTGGCACAGTTCTTGGTTAATGCTGATAATCTCAAAATGATCAAATACCTCAATTAATCAGCCAGACCGATGTAAATACTGTATATACACGCACATATGTGTATATTAACACACATGGCAGGCACATATCTCCATTATGAGTGGAGAAATAATGTAGTGCTCCATAAAGCATCCCAGGTAAAAACCCAGTGTTCTAACATTTTGTTTTAACAATGCCATATTGACGAGGAATGAGGTAAAGCACACGCACACACCCTTATCGACCATATTCACGACAGCACACGGAAGAAAAAAGGCAAGAAAGTGCAGACATTAGCATATTTAACTCTCTCCAGCGCTGAACAGAAGGCTGGTTTTTGCAAATTCAGCTATTTTATGGTGAGCTGTGTGTCATCGCCACGGTCTCCGTGTAGCATTCATCCAACATCAGTAATTAATCTTCCTCATAACAAAAACATAATTGAGCACTACTGTGCTGTTCTCTTTTTGCTGAAGGATATTGATTTGATGAAGATATATTGGCTAGCTCACAGAAAACAACACAAAAAAAGATGTATTGTGTTGTACATTTTAATCAGAGGCGTGCATTCTGTTGCAAAAATTGAGCTAGATTTTTACACATTCTTGTATGAAAATGTATGTCACTGATAGGTTGTTGTGGATGGTGATGTGGTTGCTAGGGTGTTCTGGGTGTTTTAAACACATTGCTAGGATGTTAGGTTGTTCTAGAGCGTTGTTATTTCCCAGCAAGCAATAAAAGGCGTCTAATAGCCGTTTAATAGCTAAATCGCGACTACAGATTGACAATGTTATGAAATGACAAGGATATCTAGTAGATATTATTGACATTGGTAACATGATGGGATATCAACCATCTCATGCGCTGCCTGATCAAAAACTACAATGAATCAATTTTGACTATAAGTGGGCTACAAATAGCATAGAACATGTCAAAGAAATGAATCCTTGTAATCTCTATTGACTAATATGATGGAATATCATACATCTCGCAAGTTATTTTGGCAAAAACTATTTTGTCTAGAAGTGGGTTACTCATGGCCGGACTGTTAACCTAGACGGTAAAATGACTGCTATTGCTCGCTGGATTGTTTTTATGCTTTCGTGCAGCTCAAACAGTAGAGCATTGGGGCTTGCAACACCAAGGTCATGGGTCCTATTCCCAGGGAAAGCAAGAACTGAGAACTGATAAGAATGTAAAAATGTGTACCTTGAAATGCAATGTAAGTCGCTTTGGATAAAAGCGTCTGCCAAATGCATAAATGTAAATGCAGTTGGTGTTTCATTTGTTCTCAATCACTATCTTATAACTTCTCATTATTGCATCATCGTTATACTTGTCTGCTACTATTATGACGACATTGTTTTGGAAATAAGTCGATTTGCTTCCTTACAAAAGCCCACATCCACACCCTCTTTTTCCTTCCGTGTCCAAAGCCCCGATTCAGCTGTGTGCAGATGTTTGCCCCCACCCCCTTTCTTAGTGAGTCTCTGATGGCAGATGAAGTTGGTTCACACCCACTCCCGCTTTCACTGCAACACCAAATATAGCACACAATACCCCCAATCCCACCCCAGCCCACCCCACCCCCTGGCTTCTCCTTTCCCCTTACAGCACATAGATCATCTCCCTCTCTCTGTGTAATCTCCATTGATTCACTGCATCACGGATAGCATTTATCCATCGGACACATTCATATTTTAACATCAAGATATGCTCGGGGTTATCAAACAATACCACCTCGTTGTGAGGCAGGCGGAAATATAAGGGAATAATAAGACCTCGATAAGACATAATAGTGTAAATCCCTCCTGCTGTGTGTAAAACCACATTGCCGTGGGTGGAATGATAAAGGAGATCGCTGGAATCAATGTAGTTAAAAAAAAAATAGAGGAGAAAATGAATGGAAAGTTCTGGGCTGGTGGGAGACGATCTTCTGGTTGGTGAGGCCATGGCGAGGCTTCCTCTTATATTTGAAACTCAGCCCTGATTCTGTCAGCTCCAAATAACAGCCTCAAACAAAGCGAGCAGTACACATGGGAGGGAGGAGAGGAAGACAAGGAAAAAGAGAGAGAGAGAGAGAGAGAGAGAGAGAGAGGTATGGGAAGAGAGACAGAGACCAACGTGACCAAAAGTCCCATGAAAAAAAGGACATGTCTCTTGGGATGCTCACACACAACCCAAACAACAAGTGTACCCAGTGTTTCCGCTACATTCATTCTGCCGTGGCGGGCCGCCACACCTAAAATCATCCCGCCACGGCTGCAGCTTCAGTGAGCTCTGATATTGTAAAGCTAAAGGCATAAAAAACATTGTAAAGCACCATAAAGTTTTCGCACTATATTCAAACACTTCTAAAGTCATTCAATAGCATAATGTGAGGTAAAAGTTTATATTTAAGTCTGTAAGTGAAAGTTTATGGAAACTCATCTCTCCTCAGTCATTCTCCATTCAGCATCAAACAGCGCGTCGCGTCCGGTTACGACAGTAACACGACGACACTCTCTTCAAGATCAATGTTCCCATTATTATTCTTTATTTTTAGATAAAGGTCTATGGTTTGCACTTTGCATAAAATGACTTTATCTTGCTGGAGTTTATAGCGCTTTCTAAATCATATTCCTTTCTCCCGGGTGTCTGGTAGATTACAGCATGGAGTTGAGAGCACTATGAATTGTTCTTCATGCACACTGTAACTGAAATTTAAAACTGTTAAAAGAAAAGGCTCGATAAACTGTTGCATAGATAATATAATACATTAAGCATAGATGGATATAATCTCTTCGCTTTGTGCTTTGAACTTTTCAATGCGAAGTGCTGCGCGCTGTGACTTCACGATGCTTCAAGTGCATCATTCTGCGCACGGGATGCGCATAATCGCTTTGCCACTCTTATTGGAGACTTTCATATTATAATACTTAGGGGATGTTTGAACACCTGTGGCAAGGGGGCGTGGCCAATTGGAATATCACTCATGGGCCACGCCCCCTGGGGAAATGGGCCTGCCACCACGGCTGGAAAAAATCCTAGAGGAAACACTGAGTGTACCGTCTCTCAAATACAAATTAAGCTGAGTAATATTTTCCATCTAAATGTCTTTGGTTCAAACATTCAATGTTAAAATGGTTTTAAACTCACTTCACTAGATGGTGTTGGTTTTATGCTTAAAGCAAACAAACAAAAGAAATCAAAAAGGGTAAAAATAAGAAACATTCGGGGTATATTCAAGATATAGCTAAAGGCCTGTTTACACCAAGAACAATAACTATAATGATGAAATTAGCATCCACATCAATGCACAATAACCATAGGCGGAGGGTGAACCAACTTTGGGGCAAGGCTAAGGAGATCCGCGTCCTCTTTAAAACCACATTTAAATAGAATCTCATGAAACCTAATCATCGCAGCATAAACGCTCCCAATAAATTATTGGTTATGAAAGCAGCTACGTTCACAATGCATTTTATGCGTGAATTGGCATGGCAGCCAATTCTTAAAATAAATAACCATTGCCTTAACTAATGCAAATGCAAAACAAAAGTTTTAGTCAAATTCTTAACGTCGCCTAGAAAGAGCGCGAGTGAATTCTAACTTCAACACCTCTGATTGGCCATTGCCGTTCAAGAAATCAACAGATACGTTTGTGATTGGCTACACTGCTCAGTGATGCAAAAACATGCTGTAAATAGAAACCTTAGACGCGCTCAAGAGCGCAAACACCAAATCTATTTCACCAATATGCTATTATTATGGAGAAAGCTTATCCTAGACCAGCCGTTATGGGCGGCTTTTCCCTCAAAAAGCAACCAGAAGCACCGGTAGTCAGCGGTTTGAGTGAGAAAGTTCCACGCTAGTCTCAAGTCCGTGGCCAGGGGAAAGCTAAGCCTTGCCCAGCCTTACACGTGCTCTGCCTATGATGATAACGCTCTGTTTATTACAAGCAAGTAGAGTAGTTTTGCCAACTGCTGCTTTAAATGCTCAAGCTATTTAAATGTGTGTGGATTCTGATTGGCTGTCAATGTTTTCATCAGTCATTAGCTGAAAAAAATATTGCTACTCTGTGTCGTTACTCTTATAGTTGTGATGTGGACTTCCCTTTTCTCATAGAATTAGAATGATTATTAAAACGTTATAGTTACTGTTCGTGGTGTAAACTTCCCTTAAGTATCCAACATATAACATAATCAAGTAAATTCAGCTTGTTTTGAGAATATATATTTTTTGGCTAGACAGAAGATGATAATACTGTTGTTATGAAAATTATTTTTGCAGTGTTTTCCAATTGATCCCTGGATGTCCCCAAAGAATGGTTTAATTTTATTTAGCTCACTTCTGGGAACAAATTTGTCCCCAAACTATGACTAAACACACAGACACACACACACACACCATCTGTAGGTAGCTCTGCTGTAGAGATGTAACAGCCGAGTGAGAGCGAATGATCTTTGCTGTAACCATCACATGCTGATTTTGATGTTTGCTATGGCAGCATCACTTTTAATATCACATACTATATATTAGGTCAAGTAATAGGATTTGAACAAACCCCTAATCCTAAATTTTATAATTTGTTTGTGACTTAGTCACCATGAAATCAAAATTGACAATTCTTTTTTTTTTATGGAATATTGCATTTATTGTAAATGATTTACACATACAATATTTATATTTTTTTAATTCAAGAGCCTCGTAATGTTTAATCAAAGTAATTCCGCCTCTCTCTTGCAGCAACATCTCTTCTTTTCTCCGGTGATGACGCGTTTACTGGAGTGAGGGCGGGACAAACTGTCACTCGCATGAGATCCACCAATAGCAAACCACAATCATCCAATCAATTCCCCATGGAGAAAATCAAGGCCCGTCCTACATTTGTTCTTGTTCAAAAATCAGTTTCACTCAGATATATGTTACAATAGGGAAGAAAATACAATCACAACTTTCCGTTTCAAGTGACTTATCCATCACTGCTATGGATGTGACATGTGATATGATTTTTTTAAAGAAAAATTATTATTTAGTCATGTTTTACCGAATGTTACAATTTTGTAATGCAGGAAAATTATGCGGTAAAACGCAACATGTGGGACAAGGATAAATATTATGGTTTTGCTGACTGAAAATAATAATTAAAAATATTTTTTGTAATATAATATTGTTATATTGCAAGGAACTGATCTTACTGATGTAGATGCCACACAGTGATGATGTCACTAATCACTACAGGCACACTGCTGATATTTGGCATATCGCTCCATTTTATCGACCAGGTAGAAAAATTATCCAAACCACTAAAGATAGATTCACAAAAAAATCTGCTATTAAAAGTCTCTAAAAGCCACCAGGGCCGAGCATCTCCACAAACTCATAGAAAATAACCAAAACAATGCAAATGCAATACAATTTTTTTTAGTACAGTGGCTAGATTAACACATAAACAGACGTCACCTAAACTGAATATTCCAAAACAGTTTAGTAGTAATGACTTTATGAATTTATTCACTGAGAATATCAAAAGCATCAGAAATACAACTGTAAACCTTTGACAGCATTTTATGATTCAGCCTCAATTATCAGCCCTCAAGAACAATTGCAGTGCTTTACAACTATAGGACAGGAAGAGCTAAATAAATCATTTGCATCTAAACTAACAACATGTTTATTAGATCCAATACTTACTGAAAGAGTTGTTACCTGAAGCAGAAGAACCTCCTCTCAATATTATTAACTCGTCTCTCTCTCTCTAGGTCATGTCCCAAGACCCTTCAAGCTGGCAGTTATTAAGCCTCTCATTAAGAAACTACAACTAGGTCCAAATGAATTGTGAAATTACGGACCCATTTCTAATCTTCCATTTATGTCTAAAATACTAGAAAAAGTTGTCCACTCAATTGTGCTAATACTTGCAAAAAAATATATATTTATGAAGATTTTCAGTAAGGATTCAGGCCCCATCATAGCACAGAAACTGTGCTTGTTGTAATTACAAATAATTTACTTCTTTCTTCTGGCCAACCTAGTGAAAAAAAAGTATACTTTATTGTATTTGTAATATATTCCCTGTTTTAATAGTACATTGCAAATATACTAGTAAATTAAAGCTGCTAGCAGCATTTAGCGGTGTTCAAGCAGTTAAGGCCTTTAAGGCCGTTAAGCACAAAAGCATAAAAAAGCATTTACAGCCAATACAATCAATTTACCATAGGACATGTGTGGTTTTAAAGCTTTTTAACAGTTATAGCGCCACCTATTGTCCGATCTCCATAAAATTGTGCATGCTTGTTAATGATGTTATATCACATATGCTCATCAATTTTTGTCAAGTTCTGAGTTTTCATTTATGATTTATAGGCTTTTGAGTGTATTTTGACACGCCCATTTTCTAAATGACCCTGTTATAGTGAACAAAAGGGCAAAGTTCAACTTTTTTTCAATAATTATTTATCTAGAGAGTCCAGAGAATTGTCCTAGACTGGTCTGGTTCCGATCGGGCGAAAAACCAGGGACTAGTTCGCGAAAGTAGGTTTTGGACAAAATTGGCCATAACAATTTTTTGTCGAGAATCGAGAATCCGAGATATACATCCTGTCCGTCTTGAGTCAAGGAACACAGTGGTGCAAAAAGCTTGATTCTAGGTCAAACGGTCGAGGAGTTATGGGCAATTTAGTACTTTTGGTTGCTGTAGCGCCACCTATGGGCCAATCGGGGTCATGCTCTGATAGGTTCTCCCCAAACTGAGGCCCTACCACCTGGCCAGGTTTCAAGTCTCTAGGCCTTACGGTTTGGGCTGCACGATGCGTTTTAGGTTTTTTTTTTTTTTCAAATAGCAATTACAATAGGTTTTCAGCACTTCGTGCTTGAACACCTAAAAATTAACTATTTTTAAATATACAAAAAGTATATTAGCAGCATACTTTTGACTATTTTTACAATACAATTTTGAACACACTTTAAAATAATTGTAATTTAGTATATTTTCTAAAAAAATATATTTTGCAAAAATATACTTGAAGTGAAAGTTCTGTTTATTTTTTATAACTATATTTATTTGCACTTTTCTTAAATATATTTTATGCATATTTTTGTAACTATGTGCTGGAAATGATCATTGTAACAATGCATTGAAAGTATAGGCCTACTTTCAAAGTACATTATTAAATAACCTGAAGTTGTAGTATACTTTGTTAAATTATGGATTTTTTTAAGTGTATTTCTTCATGCTTGCAATTCACCCAATTGCTACTTTCAGAAAGTAATAAACATATGATAAATGCATTGAAAGCTTTGGGGAAGAAAGTACACTCTAAAAATATTTCAGTGGCTTAGTAAATATCACAGTAATAATTAACTTTATTAACTTAAGAAAAACCTCTGAACATCATTTACTTGATAGTTTGAGTTGAACATACAAAAATAATTGACTAAAAATCCAACAGTTAATTTTGTCTAAAATTTCCAGTTATATTTAAGTTTTTTTCACTAAAAGAATTTAGTATTTGACTAACCAATTATTTATTTAAAATATACTTAATCTATTTGTGACATTTACATCAATATTTTCAGAATGGATAATTAAACTGATCTGTTTTAAGAACCACAAATGTTACTTTATTCAAATCAATATTATTCATATTTAACACACAAACAATAAGTTTACTCAATTAAAACAATATACCCCTCCCCCACCCCCTGATGTGACGACGACGACTCAACGGTTGAGTGAGCGCGGGGCCGGGGCCGCGCCCGCGCCCGCGCCCGCGCCGCGGGCTGTTTGAATTCTCTCCGGTCTCCAGAACAACAGTTTTCTCTTCTTCGAGTCGCAGAATTGGTGTATTTCCTCTGTGAAATTCAGGTTTGTGTAGCACTATGTTTTATTTTATCTATAGAATCACTACTGTGGTTTAAATCATTTTATTCAAAGCAAAAGAACATACATATGTGACTCACCTAAGTTAAACGAGTGTCGCGAGGCGCGACTATCTTTTCGCGTTATTGTAACGCCTACAACAAAACTATATTCCTAAAGATAATGAATATAACTAATTTGGATGATAAAATGTTCTCAGAACTGTGCACTGTTTGTTTATTAGCAGGTTTTGGAGTCGCGTTGCCACATCTTTCGGCTCTGCGTGAAACTCAGGACGGCGGTCTAAAGTTAGAAGTTTCCCCGCAGAGCGCGAGTCCATCTCTGGACTCCATCTCAGCGCTGATCCGGTAGATATTGAATAACAGACCGGTTGATTAAACTTGAATTACTTGAATGTTTAAATGTTTAATTTTTACTTCTAAAATGTTTGTTACATGAGTTATGTAGGCAATATTGTTTATTTTAAAACCGTATAAAATTTGCTGTAAGTTACTCATCGACAATAAAGGCCAATGTCATGTACCGGCGGTTGTATGGAATATTTTTTACATTTACTCCGTTCATACAGTGTATGTAATTTATTTCACTGCTTTCAAATTAAATCAATATTTTTAAGGGTAAAAATGTTTCACCCCCCCCCCAAAAAAAAGAGTAAATCATAGTCAAAGTTTTTAGAGTGTATATTTTTACTCAAAAATAATATATTTATGGTATATGTCTTGTTTGTTTGGAAGACACTCTTAATTAATTTATAATGTACTTCTAATACAAAAAAGTACGCTTTAATATCACTAATCAAGCATGAAAATACACATGTACCTAAAGTGTACTAAGTATACTTGAAATTGTCTCAATTTAGCATCAAAAAGTACACTAAATACCCTTAAAGTTATACTTAAGTATAATTTAATTTTAACTAAAATACACTTGGTACAAAAAAAATTTATCCAAAATAGCACACTTCAAGTTAACTAATCATTAATATACTTGAAGTATACTGACAAGTAGTCTGGCTGCAAGTATACTGAGCATACTTTTTTTTCACTAGGGCAAAGCTGTACCTCACTACTAGTTTTACTTGATCTTAGTGCTACTATACAGTAGATCATAAAATACTCTTAGATCAACTACAAAATTACACAGCTATTCAGGGACAGGCATTAGGGTAGTTCAGTTTACCGTTACCATTTTGTTTGTTTAAACGGGGAATTATCCAGGTTAATGTCAGTAAATTATGGAGTGCCGCAAGGGTCTGTGTTAGGCCCCCTGCTATTTTTCATATCCATGTTGCTGCCCCTTGGCAATATTATTAGAAAACATGGAATTAGTTTTCACTGTGATGCTGATGATCCTTAGTTATATATTTCAACAAGTATAACAGCAAGTTCATCATGACAAGTTGACAGTGTGTTAAATATATAACAAATTTAATGACGCCAATTCTGAATCAACATACACAGCTGCCAAATTTTCTCTATATTATAAGCATTATGATCACAACTTGTAATAATTGCTTTAATGTGCCCGTTGTTTCTGCCTAAATGAGCACATGATGTTAGCTAACTGCATGATTTGTATTATCTTAGAACTGTACGTTTTCTGTAAAGCTGCTTTGAAACAATATGGATTGTGAAAAGTGCTATACAAATAAATGTGGATTAAAATCTTAATTAAATATACTACAATAAATATCAATTTTATTCCCAACCAAAATATTGAATACAGTTGAGAAGTTTGAGGTGGGACTAGCTACTTATTTCATGCGAAGTTAATTGTGTGTTGGATAATAGTTTATGTCTCTAGTTCTTCTCACAACAAAACAACATGGCATTTATGCCTCTAATGCTTTAAAAAGTAATAGCAGACCAAAGTGTATTGTATTCATGGATTGTGCCAGCAACAAAAACGTAAGCTGACAAGGGGCTATTGTGTTCTTGGGGACCGCAAACATGTAGGGCAATACAAAAATGCATGGGACAAACTCTTTGTTTACTAAGGAGAGGAGAAGGCAGACACAGGAATGAAGCACCCATATATCTACACATTACCATCCCTGTGTTTATGGCCTGTGCGTGGCACAAGCGGGAAAAGTGCTCAAGCTAAGTGATCCTTAATGATGTTATGGCTGTTTGTGAACTGTCAGAGCGGCCATTTTCCATCCATTATTAATGCGATGGATTTCACCACTGCTCTCAGTGCTACACACCCTGCGATAATATCTGAGCTTTCCTTCACGTTGTGTAAAAACGCCATCATCATCATCAGGATTTTCTCTCAAAAGTGAGCAGGAGGAGGAATTTATAGGAGTGCGTGTTTGTGTTCAGGAGATGCTGTAGGCCTAAGTCTTTGTGTCTGTCTGATATAACGATGGTTCTTCAGCCTAAATTTGACCTATTCCTGTCTGGTTATTGGTCAGCAGAACTCAGATACATCTGGAAAGATACAGGCTTAGTCCAAACTTTACACTACCCAAGCTTTGGTTCCGGAGAGAAAATAAAACGTGTTGGCTAGTTAGCTGGTAACTTTTTTTTATAAATTGCTACACAATTGAAGACGATTCAAATTATATTCACAATGATATTATGTTATTGTCATACTTTTACTGTAACTTCCAAACAAGTAAAGCTACACTGTGCAAAAAATACACTTTGTGACAGGTGTTGTTTCACCAAGAGAAGACAAAAACAAATAGTCAAACAGTGCCGGACAGTAACAAATTATTTGTACTTTTACTTTACTAGATTCAAAAGCGTAATATCGTCATTTTTACTCTGCAACATTTCATAAAAAGGCGTCGTTCCTCTTTACTTTGAACTTAAGAAACCGTCACCCGCTCAGAGACATGATAGTGGTGTCCGAACACACTGAAGGATTCATTCGTGAATTGGACCGATCCGATTGCATCTGTTTTTGAGTCAACAACTCACTGGTACATAATGATCTGTGAGAGGGAGTCTCCAGTTTACGACTCACTGAATTCACAAGTCTGACACAAAACGAGCCAAGAACGGGGATACTTGGAGCAACTGATGACGCGAATAGTTAGTTACTAATACTGAACTTTAGGATTTAGTGTAAATGTAAATCATATTTAGGTCATGACTGTCAGCTGTTTGTGAACTAAATCTGCTTAAAAGGGTGAGCTGTTTAAGCATGAAATGCTTGAATGTGGACATGTCCATACTTGTGCAGCCCATTACTATCTGAACGGGGTAGGTTTTAGGTACAAACTAAACATAACATTAAAACAATGCAATCTTCCCTTCCTTCCCCTGTACTAGGTGTATTTGTTTTCATTCTCTGTATAATGTGTACAATTTAATTAAATTTGAACAATTGCCAATATTGTGGGAACATGATGGACTAACATGTTAAAAACCAATGCCATACTGTATTGTATTGGCTGTGGCTCTAAATAAAAATATAAGTTCAAAAAAACAAAAACGATGCAAATTAATGCTCATGCATCTTCCCCGATACCATTTCAGTATCAAATTATATAAAACTTGTATGTTTGCATAGCGTTCTTTTTAAAATCTTAACACATTTTATTTTGCCCTATGCCAAGTGTGAAAACGCTCTCCCTCCTTTAGTGGACTTAGATATCCTAGGTACTACCAAAAGTTCAAAGTTTTGCGACCTTAAAGAGCGTGATGGATTGTAGCACAATAGAAAATCGGTTAAATACACCGGAGCTGCTAAACCATTGAAGGCCTTATAGGCCAGTTGCAGTTATTTGTAATCAAAATGGAACCTAATAGATATCTGTACTTTTACTCAATTATTTGATTTGTGTACTTTGTCCACCTCTGAAGTAAAATAATATAATCGTCATATACATTTGAAAAATGAATATAAAATACACTTTCATGGCTAATAAGCAATATTTAGGGTAACGAAAGGGAATTTTCTCAATTCAGTCACCACTGCCAGATGTGGCAAAATGTTACTTTTAGACCCTCTTTTGCCCTGGATAAAGGATCCTCAAAGAGAAAAATATACTTTGTTCTAGCCAAACTGGAAACATCCTACTCCTGTTTAAAACATGAAGTCTTTAATATGGAAAAAATATTGCATGTTCCTTTCATATCAAAATCACAGCAAGCACACTTAAACAAGGAACACTGCTCAACATTATCCATATAACAAATCCACTTTCACATTATTAAATTAACAGTGAATAGTCAGACAGTAATTAATAGTAATTGATGAGTATGTTCTTCAAACACGGAATACCAGATCACCTGATTTGATGATTCAACAAGAGCAAAAAAAAAAAGAAAATAAAAGTTTACCTTGACTGGTAGATGTTAGACATACTGTCTATATCTATTAATGTCTTTCCATCAGCAGCTCACACACACACACACACATAAGCTGCTCTGCTGTACGTACAGACTCACAATCTGTTTCTCTGACCTTCATTGCCATCATGACATCACAGATCATGACATCACAGATCCCGCCCCCTCATTCATGCTAATGACATCACATCATCAACCTTCTCTCATGTGTGTTTGTTTATGTGTCCAGTCTACTAGACTCATCCATCTATTCTGAATCAAGCCATGGTCATGCATCAAGTGCAATTTAAATCATTGTTTTAATAATCTTATGTCATGCTTTAAAGGAGTATACTTATTATGATGTGTTATCTAACATAAAGCACATGTTAAATACTTGATTATAATTTTAACTTTAGGTGTTGTTCAATACTACATTTAAAGTTATATAGTTTTATATAATATATTAAGTGAACTAAATTGCAACTGTTTGGAGATATCAGACCTGAGACATTGATGAATTGATGAAAATACAACACGAGGCTTTGTTGAACAGTGTCCAACACAGGTAAGTAAAGACCCCAAACAACATGCAGTGAAAGTATAATGTTTCAGTTCTTAGGGTAGCAGGTGACAATAAATGATGTAACTCAAATTGGTAAGTATATCCACACACACCTTTTGGTTGCCGTCGGAGTGACTGAATAACAAACAATGTCTTTGTCTTACAGGAATAGTGGGAACGCTGGAAGGACGCAAGCTGGAGAACAGACAAGGGAACAAGGAATATATGAACTTGGAGGTATAGCAGGAGCTAAATATCTTAGGTGTGTAGTCAGGTAAGTAATCCGTAGTTGGGACTCTGGGCCTGGGGCTGGGCTCTGGGGCTGGAGAGGAGAAGACTCTGGGGCTGGAGAGGAGCGGGCTCTGGGGCTGGAGAGGAGAGGGCTCTGGGGCTGGAGAGGAGCGGGCTCTGGGGCTGGAGAGGAGAGGACTCTGGGGCTGGAGAGGAGAGGACTCTGGGGCTGGAGAGGAGAGGGCTGGAGAGGAGCGGGCTCCGGGGCTGGAGAGGAGAGGGCTCCGGGGCTGGAGAGGAGAGGGCTCTGGGGCTGGAGAGGAGAGGGCTCCGGGGCTGGAGAGGAGAGGGCTCCGGGGCTGGAGAGGAGCGGGCTCTGGGGCTGGAGAGGAGAGGACTCTGGGGCTGGAGAGGAGAGGAATGGAGAGGAGAGGGCTCCGGGGCTGGAGAGGAGAGGGCTCCGGGGCTGGAGAGGAGAGGGCTCTGGGGCTGGAGAGGAGAGGGCTCCGGGGCTGGAGAGGAGAGGGCTCCGGGGCTGGAGAGGAGCGGGCTCTGGGGCTGGAGAGGAGAGGACTCTGGGGCTGGAGAGGAGAGGAATGGAGAGGAGAGGGCTCCGGGGCTGGAGAGGAGAGGGCTCCGGGGCTGGAGAGGAGCGGGCTCTGGGGCTGGAGAGGAGAGGAATGGAGAGGAGAGGGCTCCGGGGCTGGAGAGGAGAGGGCTCCGGGGCTGGAGAGGAGCGGGCTCTGGGGCTGGAGAGGAGAGGACTCTGGGGCTGGAGAGGAGAGGAATGGAGAGGAGAGGGCTCCGGGGCTGGAGAGGAGAGGGCTCCGGGGCTGGAGAGGAGCGGACTCTGGGGCTCCGGGGCTGGAGAGGAGCGGACTCTGGGGCTGGAGAGGAGCGGACTCTGGGGCTGGAGAGGAGCGGACTCTGGGGCTGGAGAGGAGCGGACTCTGGGGCTGGAGAGGAGCGGACTCTGGGGCTGGAGAGGAGCGGACTCTGGGGCTGGAGAGGAGCGGACTCTGGGGCTGGAGAGGAGCGGACTCTGGGGCTGGAGAGGAGCGGACTCTGGGGCTGGAGAGGAGCGGACTCTGGGGCTGGAGAGGAGCGGACTCTGGGGCTGGAGAGGAGCGGACTCTGGGGCTGGAGAGGAGCGGACTCT
Organism: Tiaroga cobitis; assembly: GCA_030578255.1. Taxonomy (NCBI): domain Eukaryota; kingdom Metazoa; phylum Chordata; class Actinopteri; order Cypriniformes; family Leuciscidae; genus Tiaroga; species Tiaroga cobitis. The sequence goes on from CM060613.1 coordinate 25,633,201, forward strand.
GGGGCTGGAGAGGAGCGGACTCTGGGGCTGGAGAGGAGCGGACTCTGGGGCTGGAGAGGAGCGGACTCTGGGGCTGGAGAGGAGCGGACTCTGGGGCTGGAGAGGAGCGGACTCTGGGGCTGGAGAGGAGCGGACTCTGGGGCTGGAGAGGAGCGGACTCTGGGGCTGGAGAGGAGCGGACTCTGGGGCTGGAGAGGAGCGGACTCTGGGGCTGGAGAGGAGCGGACTCTGGGGCTGGAGAGGAGCGGACTCTGGGGCTGGAGAGGAGCGGACTCTGGGGCTGGAGAGGAGCGGACTCTGGGGCTGGAGAGGAGCGGACTCTGGGGCTGGAGAGGAGCGGACTCTGGGGCTGGAGAGGAGCGGACTCTGGGGCTGGAGAGGAGCGGACTCTGGGGCTGGAGAGGAGCGGACTCTGGGGCTGGAGAGGAGAGGACTCTGGGGCTGGAGAGGAGAGGACTCCGGGGCTGGAGAGGAGAGGACTCCGGGGCTGGAGAGGAGAGGACTCCGGGGCTGGAGAGGAGCGGACTCTGGGGCTGGAGAGGAGCGGACTCTGGGGCTGGAGAGGAGCGGACTCTGGGGCTGGAGAGGAGCGGACTCTGGGGCTGGAGAGGAGCGGACTCTGGGGCTGGAGAGGAGCGGACTCTGGGGCTGGAGAGGAGCGGACTCTGGGGCTGGAGAGGAGCGGACTCTGGGGCTGGAGAGGAGCGGACTCTGGGGCTGGAGAGGAGCGGACTCTGGGGCTGGAGAGGAGCGGACTCTGGGGCTGGAGAGGAGCGGACTCTGGGGCTGGAGAGGAGCGGACTCTGGGGCTGGAGAGGAGCGGACTCTGGGGCTGGAGAGGAGCGGACTCTGGGGCTGGAGAGGAGCGGACTCTGGGGCTGGAGAGGAGCGGACTCTGGGGCTGGAGAGGAGAGGACTCTGGGGCTGGAGAGGAGAGGACTCCGGGGCTGGAGAGGAGAGGACTCCGGGGCTGGAGAGGAGAGGACTCCGGGGCTGGAGAGGAGAGGACTCTGGGGCTGGGCTCGTGGGCTGGAGCGGATTATTGGCTGGGCTCATGGGCTGGAGCGGACTTTCAAATTGTGAAGGTAGTATTGGAGAAGTGTGCTATTATAGTTCCAAGCAATCAGATAATAATCTACACCTAGTTTATATTTTGAATTCACACATTAAACCGGATCAGCAGAAATATATAGGCACGTGTCTATTTTCTGTATTTACCTGCACCACAAAAAAAACTGATTTCCACTCTGTGTCCAAACTGGGGTACCAGAGAGTGGTTGAGAGTTTGTTATGCAATGTCTGTTTAACAAGGTGTCAGAAAGATAATCACTACACAGTATCGCACTCAATGCCTTCTCTTCCCAGAGTGTCCTGAAGTGCTCTGGAGTGGGAGGGGCTGAAGGATGCATAGATGTGCATGTTATGTAAACCTTTAGATCAAGAGTCCTCTTTCACACAAAAGTAGCTACTGTGGTGGTACATTAATGGTATCAAATGGTAATACTATGGTACTTTGATGTATACTGCAGTAAAAAAAAAACGAGTACCATCATATTTACAAAAAATACAATTTTACTATCATGGTATTTGTCCAAAAATAATACATAATACCACAGCTAATGCAAGAAGTAAGATGTAGCTAAAATCTTGTAAATATTCTTCATCTTAGGTCTGCTGCATCAAGAATTGTATATGTTTTCTCAGAGTGGATGAAGCGAGCAGAGAAGGAGGAATGATACAATGCACACAGAAATGATCAAATGCAAGGAAACCAGAGAGAGAGAGACACTGTTGTATATTGTAAGGCTTATACCCGGAGATCTTTAAGACTATATACACTTTTAATCAATATTAATTTCCATGCAAAAATGAACACCCCTAAAAGCTGCCACGAGTCCACATATAAGAGATGGTTCATGTAGGGTACGTTTCCATACAATAAGAAAGCAGATGGGATGGGATTGGGTCTTGAAATAGATCCTCTCAACAGCAGCAGGTAAATGCCACTGTTTCTCCTGCAGAGATGAGTCATAATCCAGCAAGACAACCCCACCCGAGTCAAAGAAAAGATTTGTTTCAAACCTATATGAATCTTATGGAACACAAAGGAAGATATTTTGAAGAATGTTGGTAACCAAACAGGACCCCACTGACTTCCATATGAAAAAAAAAAGATACTATGGAAGTCAATGGGGCCCATCAACTGTTAGGTTACTGACATTCTTCGAAATATCTTCTTTTGTGTTTAACAGAAGGAATAAAATTCATACTGGTTTGGAACAAATTGAGGGAGATGACAGAATTTTCATATTTGGGTCAACTATGCCTTTAAGTAAAGCATCCATTTATTAAATGCAGCACATTCACCACTATATTTTACACCCCTAGAAGCTGCCACGAGTCCACATATAAGAGACGGTTCATTTAAGGATTTAAGCACGTAAGGATTCAATGATGTACGTCACAGATGCTTTTTTCAGGTACGGCATCACGCCACAAGTTTTATGAACAAAGAAAGAGCATGAGGATTTAACATTCACCAGAAGGCTCCACTCCAAATGAGCTCCATTAATATTTTACTATTTTACTATTTTAAGAACTGTGATATTTTGAGAGAAAATTGAAACTGCCACGACCTCCTGGTCATGAAAATTAACAACCCGCTCAATATGCCACCTCTTCTTTCCACACACACACATAAACTCTCTGCTGCATGGCAGATGGATGCCCGAATAGTCAATGTCCCCATTAATGCCATTTAAACCTTGTCTGTAAACTTCTAAACAGAAGAATTTGGAGTAGGTATCTAAGGGTGTCACTCTTGATAGGCTGAATATAAAGACAAATGAGCTTATATGGTGTGAGCAGAACAAACCGAAGAATTTGGGTCACTCATTACAGAGGAAATTAATTGATGTAACGAGGCTGACATAGATGTTGAAGTGTGCCATGGAGAAATTCAGTGCGCTTGCCATAACCTATTTTTCCTTTTGGTGTTTTCAAAAGATTCTCTTAAATAATAAATGAAGTTGGAGTGAGTAGAGTAATGGAACTGCCTCCCTCTAGTGGCCACGTCTCGAATTACAGTATATATGAAACCTATGGCTGTAATCAGCTGTTACACATAACACAAGCTGTTTAGACATGTCAAACTGAATAAATCAAAAGGGAATTCAAGGACACATCCGAAAATTCAAATACAAGTGTCCTTGTTACACGTTACATGTACTTATTGTATTAATAACAGTAAATTATACATAATTACATGCAACTAACCTTAAAACAAACCATAATCCTCCTAACCATAGTAAGAACATTACCGTACTTTATATTATTTATATTATTACTCAGTACTAAAATGTATAATTGCACTGTAACAAGGTCACCTAAAAATTTAAAGTGTAACCAGATATTTTTACAAAGACTCTTTCTAAATGTCTATTGAAGCAAATAGCAATAGTTTGTAATAGTTTGACTGAGTAATAAATAAAGCACATATACAAATACAGCATACACTGTCACGAACAGTGCGTTTAGTTTTACTCTCATGGACATTTAGTTTGTTATCGTTAGTTTCCTGTTTCTTTTGTTCCTAGTTGGGCGGGAAACAGTCATCAGTTTCCATGGACACTCAGTAATCATCACAGCTGTTAGTCATCGTCTCATTATCACTGTGTTTCAAGTTCTTATTTGTGCTCATGCTGGACGCTGGCCGGGTACATCAACTTCGCCCTATGGGTCGACGGATCTTCTTTTCCCAGCGCTGCCCTGGCATAAGGAGTCCCGAGCTTCGCCTCGGCGCGTCAACCAATCAGCTCCGCCCTGGCTGCTTTCCCCATAGGCTCCACTTGGGACCGTTGTCCCTTTGGACACCGGCGTCGCCCCAGTCCTTCGACCCCTTGGTTCCACCTCGGCCACTCATCGCCAGGACGGAGCCTTGGTCTCCCAGTCCGTCGATGTCACCAGGCCTCTTGGCCCATCTGGACGTCACCTGGGCTTCACCATCTCTCTGCGTCACCTCAGTCTGTCTGGCTCAAAGGACCACCCTGGCTCCTCCCTCCATCACTGCCGTTGTGGGCTGCCTCCATCATGGCAGTCTCCTGGGTCGCTCTGGGATCTCATCAGCCATCCATGGGCCCTTCCACCATCATCTCCTCCATGGCTCCTCCCACCATCTTCATGGGTCCTCCCACCGTCAACTCCGCCATGGTTCTTCCCATCAGCTCCTACATGTCTCTTTCTGCCATCTGCTCTGCCCTGGTCCCTCCCATCTGCCACCCTATGGCTTTCCAGTGCCTCGCCGGTCCCTCGTCCACCACCTGAACCTCCACCCTTCTTCCATTCGAGGCTCGAGGCTGTATCTTTCAGGGAGGGGGCGTTCTCTCATGAACAGTGCATTTAGTTTCAATCTTAGTTTCCTGTTTCCTTTGTTCCTAGTTTCCCGCCAGTCATCAGTTTCCAATAACACACAATCATCACAGCTGTTTGTCATTGTCTCATTATCACTGTGTATTTAAGTTCCTCTTTGTGCTCACTTCAGTTGTTCGGTATTGTCGTGTCTTACATGCTGTCACGATACCTGTTCTTCATCTGTGGATAACTTGAGTTTGTTTTATATTAAATACTTTTGTTTTGGAACCTTTTGAATCTTCATCTTCATCTCCACCTTAACTTTACAACTTTGTCTAATGCCAAATGATTGTTCAATACAAATGTCAGACAAGTCAAACTCCATGGACATGAATAGAACAACATGGCATCATGACTTTTGCGCAAAACATACACGCCACTTTCAAGTCAAGTGGCGTGTTATCTATATGAATTTTGAGCTATCTGCGTGCATGTCCACGCTGAAACGAACCGTCATCTTTTGAGTGTATGTCTACGCCGTTAAATGTCCGAGCGAAACTAGGCAAAATGTAGATCTACATCTGGGGAGCAATATGTTTTTTCCTAGGATGGTAGGGGAAGACTCATAAATGGTATTAACCCCAGTGACTGGTAGGTTTAGGGACGGGGTTGAGGTAGGTCATATATTTATATATACAGTAATAAAGTTAAGTCAACGCCGTTCATAAACACGCTGAAAAGCGATTATGCGTGTTGATAGCACGCCAAAAATGGAAATACGAATTGGCGTGTCATACATACATACATCAGTCTGAATAGAAGGTAAAGTGTAGAAATAATGCATTGATGCATGAAGTGTCAATATCTGAACAGAATTATTGTAACCTCCATGCTCTTATTTTCTTTTTAATTTATTTTAAGGCAAAAACAAACATTTTATAAAGTTAATTGGTTTGAAACCAACAGGTTTATATATATATATATATATGTGTGTTAAAATATATTAAGTATCTTGATATATTTAAAAGTTTTTTTATTTAAAATTATATAGATTTTTTTTATTATGGTAAATGGACTGCACTTATATAGCGCTTTCACAGACCCAATGGCCAGCAAAGCGCTCTACATATTGCCTCACATTCACACATTCATACACTCATTCATACACCGACGGCGGTGTCAGGCATGCAAGGCGCCATCCAGCTCGTCGGGAGCAGCTGGGGTTAGGTGTCTCGCTCATGGACACCTCGACACTTGGTCAGGTGGAACCGGGGATTGAACCACCAACCTTACGGTTTGTAGACAACCTACATGAACCACTGAGCCACTGCCGCCCCGGATAATTTTCATAAATTATCATGTTATGAAACATAAATTATATAATACATTATACCATATAAATGTGCTATGATTATTTTATACATGTAAAAGATATTAGATGTACAATAGATTCAAATTTTGTAAAAATAAGACATGTTGTCAAAATTTCAGCCTCTATTAAGTCACTTCCCCTGGTCACACAACACAACCTCTGTGAAGCAGTGATGTACATACAGTACAGTGACCACTCAAACAACCCCACATGAATACATAATGACAGAAACAATACACTGGCATCTGAATGAATATGGATGCTCTGATTGATTAAGCGGAGTCTTACCTGTCGTTTGATGAAGCTGGAGGTGGTGTCAGACGAGGTGCTGCCATCTGAGCGTTTAAAACGACCCTTGCGCTTTGGCAACTTTCGTGGTAGCTATATGGAGACAACCACATCAACGTCACAAACAGTCACCCGGTTACAGTAACATCAGACACAAGATGCCCTGTCTGCACTTCATAAAACAGGTGCCGTTTTATCTTGTCTCACTCTTCAGAATTTTTTTTACTAAAACACTCAATTCATATGGATTAGTTTTACGATCTCATTAAAAAATAAACTTTTTGAAAAGTCAAAGTAAGTGTCAGTTGCGTAGCTGTCATTGGAGGGACAGGAATCTCTCAGATTTCAACAAAAACATCTACATTTCTGTTCTTAACTAACTGCCAGAGTTGGTCAGACTAGTTAAGACACAGTCTTAACATAGTGGCTATATTTAGGCAACTGGCCCCCAAGAATACTCTACCTTTACTCCACCAATACATTATCTTTCTTGTTCTTGTTTTATTATTTTAGTATTAGACAATATTTCTGTTGGTAAATCCAACCCGGTCACACTAGAAAACGTAGCTACGAGGTGGCGATTTTATACGAATTCATACACTGTCATTGAATGAAAACATGATTTTTAGATGGAAGAAAAAAAGTAAGCATGAAGGTCCACTCTTAAACATAAGTTACATGGTGTAAACAGATTGTACACAAATGTACAAATGAGGTTGTACAAATTCAGACTAATTAGCCACCAGTTCGCCAAAACATTGCGAAATTGCCTTGAAATTGTATTGGAAAATCCAGGTTAAGATAGTAGTGGTGTTTTGAAAAATGGTCTAAGATGGTCATTAATTGAATCTGGTTAGCTGACTGAACAGACACCATTTCCCCAAAATTCGCTTGACACCAGAATGACCAGTATTGTTTCTGGTTCAAGATGGTGACTGTTTTGGACTAACTAATAACCAACTTGGACCTAGAAACCATAATGTTCAAAAAACACAGCTACTAGCTTGGTATTTGAAACAGGAATAGGACAGGTGACCATGGGACTTAAGTTGGCTACAGGTGAGACCCGACCCATGACTAGTAGGCTAAGCGTTATTCATTTTAATGCCGTTTATACGTACTAATCCGTAGAAACTGAAAGAGAAAAGTGTTTGAACTGTAAACACTATGCCTACAGATGCATGGCCTTAAGAACGAGGCCTTGGTTGCGGAGTGAAATCTCAGGGCGGAGGAAAAACAGGAATTAGGAGTTTCGCGGATGGTGGAGGAGCATCAAACATCTTATCAACATCTCGCCTCCGCTCATTAAAAACAACTGCGCGTGTCTGGTTAAAAGCGCGATAAAGGCTATATTACACGGGCAGATTGTGTAGCTGTAGCGCTCTGCGGATAGCCTATATGAAGGCTTCAATGCACGACAGCTCAACAACAAGTAGCCAAAAAATTAACCATTTACGAGAACATATACAAATCCCCCCCAAAAGTCTTACCTGGAAATAGTGCGACTGAGAAGCGCTTTCTACACCAGACAGAGGGTCAGCGGAAGATTTGGACATCTTTACTTGCACCATCTATTTGAGAGCGCAGGGAGGCGGGTGCATGCATGCATTGGTGCTTACTGGAAGAAACGGCGATACGAAATACATATGCCTGCCGAGGAAGAGAGAGTATCACGAGTGAACAGTGACGCCTCTATTTGAGCGGTATACGCAGAGATCCTACGATATATTCCCTCGGGCGGGTTATCATAAACTAAGACAGTAATACAGGTGTACAAAAGAAATGTGTTTGTTTCTTGTGCATGCGCCTTTTGTAATGATGTCTCTGTCTCGCGCGCTACCGTGAGTGTGTGTGTGTGTGCTGCGCTCTCTCTCTCTTTCTTGGGGGGTAAACTCGCGGCATATTTATTAATTTATTTATTTATTGAATAATTTTCTTGTGTAAAAGGTAACATACTACATGCCCAATCACCCCAACAAAATGTTAATAAACAGCTTTAAGTTTAACTGTTAAAATGTATTTACATCACATTTTAAAAACTTAACATCAAATAACAGCATTAAAAACTTTAAAATAGAGAAAATGAAACTGCAATTATATTTTCACTTTGCACGAAATAAGACTCAAAAGTAGATAAAAAAGGTGTTTGCATTTAGCCTCTGATAACATCAAATTCAGAAACTGAGAAAATACAAGTGTGGAAAACGTTAGTTGTGCTTTGATTAATTTTGTCACTTTGCAAACTCCATGCAAAAAGAACAAAAAATAAAATTAAAATAATAATAATAATAATCTCAAATTGAGCCGGAGGTGGTAAATTTCTAATAATGTACGTATTGTTTTGGGTATTTTAATAAGATATCTTGCATTGCGCATGCATCTCAACTAACGCGATCGTTAAAGGTGTTTGAAAAACAAAACATCCACTTGCACATATTTGACAATCGGAACATCAGATAAATCCTTCTATAGCTAACAAATTTGTGAAATTTTGAATAAAAAAGGAAATAAAAGTAGATCATCAGTCATTCAACTATTGTGGCTGCGGTGTGACAAGCAATGAATGACGCGTCTCCATGGGATACTCCGTGATACTACGAGAACGATCAATAACGATCGCCTTGAAAAAACTTTTAAACTTACGAGTGAAAACGTTAAGTAAGGCTTACATTTAAATGTGTCTTTGTTTTGTTTTGAGTGTATGGTCAATAAATAAAGGAATTAAAACGATGGGCACAAAACCTGTTTGTCGCGCCCCATTTGTCATGTCTCTATTCCCCACCACTGGGCCGCGCCCGCGCCACACACTTTAAGAAACGCTGAGCAAACTTAACAGCTAAGCTAACCTCCGTTTAGTCAGGAATTTCCCTCTTTTTGGCGGGTGTCGACCAACAATGAAAAATCGCTGTCTGGCTGTGTCCTTTTCATCTTTCCATCTTTCCATTCTCCGACCATTCATCCCAGCGACTGCGCAAAATAGTGAACAAACTTGGTAGAGAAAGCGGGTTGGGGAATACCAAGTAGTCGGTGCGGTGGGCGGTCACGTGGGTACATTACAGATTATTTAAAATATGATATTATCTTTCTTGCTAGCAAATGAATTTAATAAAGAAAACGAACAAAAGTATTCATTCGGAATATTTAATATTTATTTTAATCTGAATTTTGTGATGATATTGGGGGGGTTATATTTGCTGGATCTGATTTTTGAGGGGGTTATGACCCCCGTAGTCTCGCGTAGCCAGACCTTCAGACTGACGGCTGAAGGTCTGGAATTCATAGCAGCTTTCTTTGGCCAAGGCCCGCCCATAAGGCGGTTTGATCGACATGTAAAACAACCAATTACAGTTCGTTTCGTTCAGCGTCACGTTTCGGTGCGTGGAAATGTCCCCACAACAACAGACCTGCGTGCAACAAGCCAGTCAGCAGAGAAAATCAAAGAAGGAAAAGAAAACTTCAAGAGTCTTTCCCGTAAACCTCGCATACTTTTGAGAATTCTACGTTTAGCTGATCTTGATAAATGCTCATTGTCACTCATGTAAACACAACAGTTTTTCTTCCGCAATCACACGTCTGCACTTTGTTTCCCGGCGGAGTGAAAATAAACGCGACACTCGCGCCCCCCGGAAATCTGATAAAATTCAACCAATCAGATGACGACTTCGACATTCCTGAAGTGTTTCCAGTTAAGTGTACCATATGCATCAGACGTTTAGCCAACGTTCCGTGGGCGTGACGTCTGAGGCTGAGACTATGACCCCCGTAACCCCCGCGCAAATTACGCGCATGAGTGCCTTGCCGATTGCTTCAAGCAATACAAATTTCCCACCCAAAACTCATTAGACAAAACAAAAGAGTAAAAAAAGAACGTAACAGTTGCATTGGAATACTGTTTCATATTCTAAACTTTGAGATTTCTCAAATAAGTATAGGCCTATACACAGCTGTGATTTATTACAACAACTTGTCAGGTAATTTAAAGCTGATGAAAGCGATGTTTTAAAGTGAACAATTCCTTAGAATTTTTTATAGTGCATGAAATGTACAATTAAAGTAGGCATTCTGGAGAAATTAGAATTTGAAAATTCGCATGGTAATAGGGCAGCCCTAAAAATATTAATATTAATAATATACCGGTAAGTAATGTAGTAGGCTATAAGTAACATCTTTAAAAAAATAAATACATAAATAATTAGAATTTGAAGCTCATGCAACGCCATTGAGAGTAGGAGTGGGATTTTAGTCAAATTTAAGATAGTGATTTTCTAATGAAAAGTTAATTAAAAAAAAGAAAAAATTAATCTGCATCCTGAGTAGTAGACAGACCAATATTACACCAATAAACCCTCGTGTAATTCCGCGAACCTTCTTGCCGAAACACCTCTTGAAGCATTGAGAATGAGATTTGAAAGCTGCAGAAGAGGGAAACATTTAAATATCATCAATATTGCCAGTAACAATATAGCCTATAGTTGACACTAAAGATTGATTCTCTGTGAAGAAGTAAACTATGCCATCTGCTGGCACTTTGGAGCATAGGCTAGGGTGGAGCGGGGCACAACGTAACGCGGGGCTAGTTGTAACCAGTGGCGTAGGTTTGATTTTGAAATGGGTGGGGACGGGGACATCAATATATAAATATATTTTAAGTTTTGATCGAAATTATTGCTAGGGGATATATCATTGTCACTGGATATCGGTAGGGACACGCCCCTAGCGTCCCTACTAAATTCTACGCCCCTGGTTGTAACACACTTGTTTTAAATACTTCCACACATGCCAACCTGATGCCAACATGACGAAACTTTGCGTACTAGTTGCCATATCAACACTATATAGAGGAAAAAAATGCGCCAAAATTCAGAAATCTTTGTAAAATATCACTGAACAATTATTTAACCATAGCAAAGTAAATTTCTTACTTATGTAAATTTTTCATCTATATTTTTTGTGTTTATTTAAAATTAGACAAATCTGATATTATTTTAATCTCCAATATGTTATTTAACAGTTTATATAGTTCTTTACTAGCAGTCAGAAGACAAGGGTGCAGTCGCACAGGTGGGGTATGTTGTAACACTGCTTTACAATGTGCCCCTATTAGAACTATTCTATTCTATTCTATTCTTTTATGAAATCTATTGACACAACATGAGAAAATTTTAAATAAAGACTGAGAGTCAATGTTCAGAAATTATTCATTGTTATTATGTTTTGAGCTATGCTGTAGCAGTGTGTTTGTTGTCAAACTCAAAAATTAGTTTATTTTTAATTATTAAAAAATGCCATTATTTTTTATGAAAAAGTTAATAGTATTTTATTGAGAAAATATTTTGGTTTTGACTTTTTTTGATTAGATCAGATAACATTTTAAGCTGTCACATGGTCATGTACAATGTGCCCCACCTATGGGGCATGTTGTCACATTTCACTTCCATTCTTTCGGGGTATATCAAGAAAAAAGTATACACTGTATTAATAAAACAAAACCACATAATTATACTAGACATGTGGGAAATGAATGTGGGGGGAAATAAATACTCTAAACCTCTAAACCCTATTTACACAAAGTAAGAAAGTCAAAAAGTGTTACGTTGTGCCCCGCTCTCCCCTATACCTTAACTTAGATAAGGGTAAGTGTAAGTTTAAAATGGTTTCCCCTGGTAATCTTTAGATTTTTCTCAATTGATTTGACACATTTGTCCAAACTCAGATCACTGCTCTCAAAACAATTAACACAGTTATCTGAACACTTTGTAATTGTCCAAAACAGCTTGTAAGTTTTCATTCATTTCATAGAAATTACAAATCAGGTACAGTATGATATATACAAATGAGAGTAAAACTAAACACACTGTTTGTGACAAAAATATGCTGTTTTCGAATTTGTGGTGTATTTCATCTTTAATAAAGGCTTATGAAAGTTTCGCCAGGTTACATTATATGAATTTCTTAAAAGATTGTGTACAATCCAATGTGTTCACAACAGTTCAACCAACCAAAATGTGTAGGCTAAACATTTGCAGCTCTTTTTATTGATTTTTACAAAAATCACAAAAATGTATGTACCATTTTCCCAAACACAACAAACAAAACTCATATTGTATTCTTAAAATACATAGAATATGTATTTTGTTACATTCTGAATTGCACATGGAATGATTTCATAAGGCCCTAAACTATATCTGCTGGGTTAATAATACACACATAACAGGGAATGTTGTTTTGGTTTGCAGCTATCACAACTGCATTTATATAAATCTTTTTTTAACAAACATTATTATATACAAACAAAATAAAAAGAACAAGAATAGTCATGAGAAGGAGAAAAGAAAGAGATGTAGTGGTGGAGAGAGTTGAGGAATGATGCAATGAGAGGTAGATGAATATATTGGAACAGGTAAAAAAAGATAAAGAGAGAGGAGGAGAGAGTTTAAGAAAAGAAGAGGGCATAGGTAGAATGGGAAAAGGAGGAGGAGAGATGGGTAAAGTAGAGGGCATTGGTGTAGTGGAAAGAATAAGAGAAAAATAGTTAGAAGACATGAACAGAAAGAAAGGAGACAGCAGGATGGAAGAGGAGTGAAGAGACATAGAAGGTTTCATACTTTCAAATGAAATGGGAGTCACACTAATTGACCATGTGACACACCATGGCCTCTTCTCGAGAGAAGCTAGGAAACAGATCCAACGTGTGACTATGGCATTCCAGTTCTATATTTATGAGTATCGTACTATGATTATACTATAGTTTACATTTGATGTTGAGACAGCCTTAGTGAGAAAAGTTCTGTAAATATCAAAACCTTTTTCAGAAATAAAGTTCAAGAACACTAAGGTGGATGTCTCGTTTGTTTTCAATGGATTTAGACCATGCCATTGTTAAACAATACCACCAACCACAATGAAAGAGGCCTGTGGAGATGTTGAGGCAGAAGAACCATGGATGCATGATAAGAATATATTCTGTGATGTAGATTCAATTCTCATCATGGCCAGATGTAAATTAGAGGTGTGATCAATACAGTTCAGTGATTGCAGTACTGTACAACAATAAACATTTGCTGCATGATTGTACATGTCATTGTTTTTATGGGGGGGGGGGGGGGGGGGGGGGGGGGGAACATAGCCTATATAGGCTAACAAAACTCCTCATTAACTGAAGAACTTTACGATAAACATGCATTTTCAATAGTGTATTTATGTGTCTAGCTGAATATGTTATAAAATCAACATCTGTAGTTTTGATGATAGCCTTTACTTTTAATAAATGCATTGCAAGTATTAAAGAGGAGACTCATCTACAAATTCATTTGTCGCCTAAATGACTCCCCGAACAGCATTGTTATGCTGCAAATCTTAGGTTTAGTGCCATACGATACCAATCATCACTATGAAAAGACTGGTATTTGTCTTTTATAGAAATGCCGTATTGTAGGTTTTTTTTTTTGGGATTTTTTTTATATATCTTTTTATCAGTATATGTATCTGTTTTATGTATGTTGCATGTTGTGTCTGTGCCTTCTGAATGGGAGTCTGGAAATAGAGTTGATGATGATGATGATAATAAAGGCTCAAGAGGAACTTTTATTTTGAAACCACAGTCATAGTAATAATCCAGTAGCAAGCAGCGTAGTGCCACTATCTGCTCTGTCACTGTGGTCTGTTCGAGCCGCCAGCTGAAAGGATATTCCAGTTTGTTCATGGTGATTGCGGCAAATGTAACATCAAGGTGTTAGTCCTTGACCTCAAAGTTAAGTCATTTGCGTTAAATTTGGGTTTACAGTGTTCTGACTGAACTGTACTGTATTTAATCTTTGTGACAGACATGCTGTTGCTGTAGCGACGGTTCTGTTATTCAGATCGTTAATATTATTTAATGTGTGAGTGATTATTAGTTCTTTATGAAGTTGCAGATCAATGTTACTGGTTCCTAATTATTTGATATTAATCTGTATTCTGTTATATTAGCGAATGAGTGATTAGCGTTATGTTCCGCTGCTCAGTTAGGCCACGATTCTATCCGTATGGGCACTAACGTTAGATGTTATTAATGGCAACTTATCGCTTAAAGGAATAGTTCACATAAAAATGAAAATTCTGTCATCATTTACTCACCCTCAAGATGTTTGAAATCTGTATGAATTTCTTTCTTCTGCTGAACACAAAAATATATATATTTGAAGAATGTCTGAAAGTTGATTGACCCCATTGACTTTCCATCAAATGTCTGGTTAACGATATTATCCTATCAGATCTCTCTCTCTCTGGAAACCCCAGACCAGTTATAAGATTGACAATGCCTTCACTGCAGATCGTCTTAACCTGTTGCATCAGTCTTACCCACTAGAACAGCAACAATGGAAGTGCAGACATCTGCGAGGTCTCCCAATTCGAATGCTTACTGAAGTCCTGCCTTTTCTTCTCATCGGTTCCAATCAGCCCCATCTCATCACTCCTACAGAGCCTGTTTGATGGGGTGGCCCGGCTGCATCAGCTGCTGTTCATACACTCCTAGGATGGACACTTCAGGGCCCCATACGTTCCATGCGGTGGTATCCTGTCGCACGGCAATGTCTACTAACCTCCATGGCTCCAGCTCAGGATGAACTCTTCCAGAATGTTCAATAACTGTGGCAGTTGGATACTGTTTGCAGTGGGAAGGGATAATGGGATAAATACCTTACCTTCCTCTTCGGTCAACATCGATAGCTGGAACTACAACACCTGGCAGGAACTATTGGACTTCACCGCCCAAGAACTTTGTACTAATCTTGCTCCAGGGATTTCTCCAGAGGCTGAAGATTACTGCCTTATCCTCAAATGGGTGCAGCAGGAATCCTTCCCTGAGGATTATAAATGTTTAGGGACTGGAAAGTCCATCAGCCCTGGAAGTCGACTTGTTACCATTGCGCCTGAAATGGATCGGTTCAGTGGTCTGATCAGAGTAGGAGGTTGTTTGAGGAGAGTTTCAGGTGTCGAGGACTCCGTTTTACATCCTCTGGTCCTGGATTTTAATCATCCAGTCACCCGTATGATCATTCACAATTATGACCACCAGTTCTATCATTCTGGTCGATTTGAGAAATGCACCAAAGCGACTGAGAAAAACTGTAACTGATGTTATGCGACTGAAACGTAATTTTTTCCTCTCGCGATTTAGTCATTCTAATAATTATGCCAACCGATGTTGGTATGGGTTTACATAGACAATCACAGCCACCGCACTAGCCATATTTTTAACCGAAGGAGACGTAGGCGTGTTATCCAACATTAATGGCAGGGAAAGACATGGAAACATACGAGGTGTTTCTGGGTGTTTCTCCCTCATATCTGCTTCGAGGTCTTGATTGTGGCATTTCTTTGTGGTTTAGAATCCAGTTTTCCCGTAATTATTTCGTCTTTTATGCGTTTAATGTTGGATAACATGCCTACGTCTCCTTCGGTTAAAAATATGGCTAGTGCGGTGGCTGTGATTGTCTATGTAAACCCATACCAACATCGGTTGGCATAATTATTAGAATGACTAAATCGCGAGAGGAAAAAATTACGTTTCAGTCGCATAACATCAGTTACAGTTTTTCTCAGTCGCTTTGGTGCATTTCTCACATCACTATTTACATTTGCACAAAAGTTCACAAAACAATTTTTACAAACTGCAAAACCTATAGTCATTAATGTTGGATAAATGGCAGATAAAAGAGATGGAAACATATGAGGTGTTTCGCCCTCATATCTGCTTCGAAGTCTTGATTGTGGCATTTCTTTGTGGTTTAGAATCCAGTTTTCCAGTAATTCTTTTGTCTTTTAATGCGTTTAATAAAGAACTCTGAAGTTTTGCGAAATATTCCTTTTTCGAATTGCCTGAAAAACCACCTCATGCGACCGTAAAAACATGTTCGTCATCTGAACGGCTCTGCCTCCAGCCGCTGAACTCGCCTCGGTTCGTCGACCAGTCGGCTCAACCTTGACTCCTCTCTCCCTCGGCTTCATCTGGGGCTGTAGTCCTTATGGCTCCACCGGGCTCCCTCGTTCCTGCAGCTCTGCCTTGGTCAGACGGCTCCACCTCTGTCCTCAGTCCCACCAGCTCCGTCGTATAGTATAGTAGCCTATAGTATAGTATAGTATAGAAAGCAGTCCGTGTGAACAGAAAAAAGTAGAAAAAACATCTAAACATTTCGATCACACAATTGTAAGACTGGAAAACTGGTTATAGGGAACGACCACTTCTTGAGAAGACAAAGAACCCACTGCATAGTAGCATTTGGGCTCACTCTTGTGAAGGCCCCATCCGAGACTAGAGGTCTCACCTCTGAATCATCCTAATCTACATTCCTTCCCCACATCCCCCACTCTTGCAGAGATCACCCACACTCACACAAGAACTTATATGGGTTTAATGTGAATGATTATTGTTTAGTATCATTTTGAAGGTCTCAGGGTGGCTGGTAATAATGTCTCATTCCCAAAGAAGTAAAACAAAAGGTAATAAGGTTTTTAAGAGTTTAGGAATAACTGGCACACAAAGGAATGTGGTCTCTAGGCACTCCCAAAGGTGTAAATTCATGAATGCTAATTTCCACTGTTCTTAGCAGATGGTCAACTGCTACCCCCAGTAACTATGGAGGGGGAATACAGTAAATTTCCACTAAACTCATGTTTTACATATCAAATAAGGTCTGGCTATTTAAAGGAAAATGCAACAAGAGCTCCGGGCTGCATTTTCTGTATCAGATCAGCCCATGATGCTGTGTCTTAAGGCTCAGCATTCATGTAGTTATGTTGGGTAAAGTTCTTTGTTCTAGAAACATTTGATGGTTTGCATTGATTATCTTTAATTTGATTATGGAATTGTAATGATACATTTACCTGACATAATAAATTGTTATATTTGATTATTCTAACAGACTTTGACTTTATTTTCATTAGAGTTAAAAGGAATAGTCAAACATTAACGTGTATTTAATGATGCACAGATATCATTGTTAAACCTTTTTCATTTTATGGAGTCAGATGAAACGAGTTAATACATAAGATAAAATGTATTGCATTTAATTGAAAATCACTTTGCCATGGGAAAGACGGAACACGCGTGAAACCTTCACCTGTAATCGAGTACCCCCATTGGATCGATTTAGCAGGCCTTACACAATGACAAAAACACTTTTTTATTTTGGTGGCATTTGCTGACACAATAACTAGGTTTTGAAGCATTAATGAAATGCTTTGGGTGAGTTACTACATTTTGCAGACATGCAATAGAGTTCTGATCTTCCAGCAAACAGTTGTGACAATTGAGCTTGCAGTTTAGAGAATGTTAAGACTGTTAAAAAAATATGCCAAAGTGATTAAGAAAAACTGTAATGGGTAATCCTATGTGACTTCACTATATCAATATAATTATATCTATTAATATTACAATCACCTATAACTGTAAAATAATACATTTAGCTCATGTGCATTGACTTCTGGCATTTTTAGCTACTTTTATATGGCCAAACTAGATTCATGAGTCAACGAGTAATGTCAACACGGAAGTATTATGAAGGGAAATGTATAATTACAACATGAATGTGGCTCAGTGGGAGAAGTGTGTGATACAGAAGTAGCTACATCAAATTACAAACACACAGACATAAACTGATGTGACATTTATGACAGCAGATGTGAAGCAGTGATCCAAACACCTTTATAAATTATAATCCCAAAACATACCCCACCATGGACCGGAAAACAACTCAAAACTGTGTAAAATATACCAGATTCTTCAAACCTTTATCCCTAATAACTTAACAAAACTAATAAACGTAATTATAATATGCTTAATATAATAAACTTTAAAAAATAATAAACAATCTTGTTCAAAATCGTTTTGATTTTATTTGATGTAGCCTGTAAACGACATCTGTTCATTGGTGGGAATTTTCTCTCTCCACTCCACACGTTGCATTGTTACGCCAGTAGGTGACGACATGTGACTGTCTTTATGGGTCATTGACTTATTCATTCAACTGTTTGTTAAAAATGAAAACACAAGATTCACCCAGGAACAAAACACTACTGTGTGCTGCTGTGAAACGGCTTCTCTAACAAGAAAAAAAATGTAGGGAGGGACTTGGTTTTGTCCATGGGGAATTGATTGGATGCTATTGGTAGATCTCATGTGAGTGACAGGTTGGAGGGAAGTTATTTTGTTTAAAGATTTACGAGGGCAGATAATAAATGAAAATAATGATGTGCACAGATAAATCCTTTAAACATAATAAACACTGCAAAACTGTGTGTGTGTGCATGTGCGCGTGCGTGTGTGTGTGTGTGTGTTTTGTCAATTTTGATTTCATGGTGACCTTAATTCTGCTTTTACCACATTTAGAACTGTTTTCATTGTTAGAACCAGTGTTGTATAAAGTACAAGAAAGCAATACTTGAGTAAAAGTACAAGTGTCGTCCTAGAAAATGACTTTGGTAGAAGTGAAAGTTACCTTTTAGAATATTACTTAAGTAAAAGTCTTAACGTATGTGATATATACTTTACCTGTCACCCACCCCCCCCGCCCCCCACCCGCCACCCTTTTGTGCTTTGGAATATAGACCTAAGTTTGGTCTTTTTTTAAAGAAAACAATCAGCAGATTATTACTGAAGTGAAAGCACTTCAAAAAATTAAAGTATGAAAAAGTTATGGAAGTTATAATTTACAGTAAATCAAATATACTTTATTAATATATTTTTTTTAATATAAAATAAATATTTTACAAAATATTTTTTACTATAAAATTACTATAAAATGAAACCTATATATCTAACCAAGTTGTGTTCCAAATTTAAAGTTGATATCACAAAAATTGAAGTTCCCATGAGATTTTGTTTAGGCGTTATACCAAAAATAGCCACCGAGTGCCATTGAATTCTATTGAATTTAATTGTATGCATTCTGCCATAACAAATTAATACATTTCTATCCAAATATCACTTCTGTCACTAAATATGGAACCTTGAGACTCAGACCTTTCTGGCAATATGTGTTTTGTCAAGATTAGAAAAGGTTTTGATAATAAATTATGAAAGATGATGCCCAAAAGGGGAGGGGCCTAATAAAAAATACCGTTTCTATGGTAAAGCAACGTCCAATTTCAAAACGGTTTTCACAGGATGAATTCTGAGTTCGTAAGCTTTCAAATGATACCTAATTTATGATAACTACTAAAATATGTGATATAATAATAATAAAAAAATTATATCTATATATATATAATATATTATACTTTTTAGAGGACTTCTTACCTTACTTTTTAAAATATAATTTTATCTTTTTTATTGACAAATGCTAGATTATGTTTTATTATGAACTTTTAGCACTAAAAACCAAAGTTTCAATTATTAAAAGTGTGTGCGTCGACTTTTTGTGACAAAGGTCAGAAACTCCTGTAATGACGTTGATTTTTTGAGGCGCACTCTTGTCATAAATTCATATACTACTGTTCATTCATAATTTGTAAAAAATTTAGGAGTCTTAGACCTTTCCAACGATATATAACGTTAGTTTGTCATGACTAGATTAGGATTTAAAGTCGGCATGAAATCAAATTTGACTAATCTTCTTTTTATATGTTATATTGTAGTGTTTATTATAAATGATTTATCCGTGCACTTCATTATTTTTTTTTTAATTCATGTACCCTTGAAATCTTTAATCAAATACATTACCCTTCCCTCCCCCATCGAAACGACCTCTCTCTCTTTTGGTCACGTGGAATGGCAAAAGGGTGCGGCCAGATCCGATGAGGGTGCGGCTATCGGTGCACCGCCTCTCAGAGAATCGCATTCAAATTGTTTGCAACGCTCAACCTCCAACGATCCAATCAATTCCTGAAGGATGAAATCAAGCCCTGCCCTAAATTTTTTTCTAATTTCAGAAGCCGTTTCACTTGGATATACGTCACGACAAGGAAAAAATGACAATCTCAACTTCCGTTTCACGCCGACTTTAATAGTAACATAGTGATGTAAATTTAGGTTGCCATACGGGCAAGTGACAGTTAAGGGGTTAAGTATCAAAAGTAATTTTCTGATATTTAATGTACCGGTACTTAAGTATTTGAAGTAAAAGTAAAAAGTTTTTTTTTTTAAAGCAAGCGGTTAGAACTTTGATTGTGAACTTTATTTTGGCCGTTCGAAAGGAGAGAGGGAACGAGTATTGCGTAGCCGGCTGCGAGTTGTCGCTTCAGTCGTTAAACCTAAACCTGCTATAATGGCGAATTCAGGGGACTATAGAGTGCCGAAGTGATGACGTCACTTTGTAGGACAACTCGGAAGCTAGCGGCGCATGGGTTCCCTCGACCGAAAAGCTATGCATTTTCCCCATAGACTTTTGGAAAATCGCAAAAAATAAGATCTGTGTTTAACAAAGAGTTGTGACCCTTACACGTTTTGTCTATCAAGATCATCTTTACAAGTTAATCCAAAATGTATACATTTTGAAGCCTATATAAAGTTTTTAAAAAACACAAGCAGACACAATAAAGTTTAAAAAACCACAAGCAGGTTATAACTGTGTGTTCTATGTCATAGATCAAAACGTGAAAATATTTAGAGGCTTTGTTCACCACAGACCTTATTTCAGGCGATTTACCAAAAACCCATTCAAAAATCCCAAAGACTTTAGAGCGAGGGAACCCTAGGGCTAAAATGCTAACTCACTTCCGCGTTTTGGCCTACAGAGTGACGTCATCACTTCGGCACTCTATTATAGGCTAAGGCCACGCCCCCTTGGCAGGCTCTGACGTGTAATGACGTGGGGCTAGCTCATTGGTCGCACGTCAGAGGCGCCCGCGCCATTGGATATGCAGTTGCCGCAGCACAGCCGATGAGCGAGCTAGACGCTCAATGTGCTAGCTGTGAAGCTGCAAATGCGTTTTACACAAAGGCTTCAGTAAATCAAGGAAAAGGAGTTTCCCCCGGTCCTCCAGTAGGTGCTTCCATGGCGGTTTCAGTTGTGCTTCCTCCTCCTTTGGCAACAAACAAGCATTACGCTGAAATAGAGCGGGCAGAGCGTGCGTAATGCAATCTAGGAGCAGTGATTCGCCAAACCTCCCTTATCGGTCTTTGCAAGGGGGTAATCCATCGACCGGGAGTTGAAGTCGGCCGGGTGCCGCCATCTTGTAGCAGAACTTCACTTGCGTTAGCATTTCCATTGACTCCCATTCATTTTGGCGTCACTTTGACAGCGAATAACTTTACATCTGAGGCGTTTAAAGACTCCATTTGTCCATTATTTATTTCTAAAGAAACACGACAATGTACAAAGGGCTCCATTACCTTCTATGTTACATTATGGCCCCGTAGAAACAGATTTAGTAAAAATAGGCTAACGATTGCGTCATAACCACTCGACTCTCTGTCGCGCTGTACAGAAATTACCGTACAGACAGGAGGAGAAGCTCGCAGGCAATCGGGGGGACGTCCCGTCAAGGGAGAAGCCCATAGATAATGAGTCCATAAAAGCAACGGAATACTTACTCCTGCTCACTCACGCCAAAGAACTCTTTGCTCAAGTTCCCCGTCTCTGCAAGATTAACGATGGCAATTTTCACGCACAGCTACTAGAAGATTACCGTCTGTCAGACAGGTTGCTCACGTCATCAAGCTTAGTTTGAGTCGGTTTGAGTCTGCGCGTCAGGAACGGAAGTGCTCAAAAATCGCTAAAAGTGGGCTTCAACTGTCTCAACTGAGTTCCAATGAGATCGCTCTGTCCATTTCTTTTACTGTCTATGGGTCTTTGTCAGACACGTGGGTTTGTTGTGTGTGACGTCACCGCGGCGCCATTTTTGAGGTATCGCTACTGACTGTGAACATTGAAGAGATTACGAGAGTAGAGATAACAAGTAAATAACTCGCAAAACTGGATAAGCACAAGAAAACTGAGAAAATGCCGTACCGCAATAAACTCGATAAATTTGGCAGGTACCGTTATTTGGCGAAATTGTCATCCATTCAGAACGTTGATCCATATATGAGCTCAGCTGACTGCAGTAAGTTGAAATGCTGATCCCGCATTGCTTTCTCATCCTCATACTTGGGCATTGTCAACTATCTTGTTTATGATATAAGCGCATATAACGTTACCAGTGAACAATTTGAAATCTATAAATCTCTTAAAACCCGCGGACATTTCACCAAGTTACTGTATCCCTCGGTAGGAATGTAAATAAATCCTGTAAAGTTAGTAACAGCAAAGATAGGTTTGCTGTATTGATGATGATGATAGTGTCATGTTAAGGATGGTTTAGTTTGAAAAAACAATGAAAAAAAAAACAATTCTCCAACAATAGAATACCCCAGCATCGATACCTTACAAATGGCGGCCGCGCTCATAATGCACTTCGTGTATCACGAGTGTGACGTCACCTGACAAAGACCGATTCCAGTCGCACACATTTCTTCTGATTTTATTTTGTAGTAACGAGTAACGAAGATTCTTCGTGGAAATATAACGGAGTAAAAGTATACATTTTATCTAGGAAATGTAGTGGAGTAAAAGTGAAAGTTGACATAAATTTAAATAGCGAAGTAAAGTACAGATACGTGAAATTTCTACTTAAGTGCAGTAACGAAGTATTTGTACTCCGTTACATTACAACACTGGTCAGAACAGAAATGGACTGGCCATATTGTGCCTAAATATAAGTTAAATCAGAAATATCACACTTGCTAGTCACATGCTGTTGTTTTGAATATTAGGAACAACAGCACTTCCTCCTCCTCCTCCTCCTCCTCCTCTCCTATTCAGGTTTATAGGTTATTTCAACTTCCAATTTTTACAAACAGTATAAATTATTTTTTTAATATATAAAGATATGGCTGAAATAATAATATTATAGTATTCCGCTGGTGATTGTTGTAACTTGTGAAAGTGTTGTGTGCATGTCCAAAGGCTCTTCCTCCCTGTTTACACCATCACGCTGATGCAATCAGGCTGTCAATCAAGTGGATGTAAACTCCTTTGGCAGCCACTAATCTTCAGACACTAAAATCATGCGGCCAGTGAGTTGATGTGACAAGTGATGCACTGGCAGCTGGACCCTGATTTCACTATTAAGCAGCTGAGTGCTGTCTCTAATTACAGGTGATAAAGAGCTGTATTTGTGTGTGTGTGTTTTTTTGTTGATTGTTTTAATTCCAATGGTTTCTATTGCACTTAAATATAAACGCCCTTAATTGGCACGACTGTTATGTAAAATGTAGTATTCAGGTTATGTTATAATGTATTTTAAAAGCTGTGTGTGTGTGTTTGCATGTGTTTTTTGGGTCAGGTTTTTGTGGATAATATAGTATGATATAGTGAGAATATGGAGCTCACATTTGAACCAATTTTATTTAGAGGCCAAAACTGAGCAAAAATATGCAATTTTGTGCAGTTTCTGATATATATATATATATATATATATATATATATATATATATATATATATATATAGTATTTTTACTTGCAAAGAAAGTATGACATGTAGGCTATCAAATATGATACAGTACACTGTAAAAAATGATCGTGATTTTAACGGTAAAAGACTGTAAAAATGCTACAGTGAAAAACTGTTAATTGGTTAACAGAAAGTTTCCTTACTATATACGGTAAATAACTGTGATAGATCTAACGGTACATTTAATGTAATTTTTCTGTAAAATACCGTTAAATTTACAGTTTTTGAAAGTGAAAAAGAACAACTCATTGTATAATTTACAGTGAAAACCGTAAATTGACATTCCCACAATTCCCTGCGTGACACTTCACATTTGATGTATTTTTGTTGAAATAACTATGTTTCTTCTTAGTTTGCTTAGTTCTTTTCTTATCAGTTATGTACATTAGAGTTTTATGTTACATTTAATGTTGTTAAATTAATGTTTTTTGCATTTTTTAAATATCATGTGTTACCATGATGCTGTTTAGTGTTTGTGCGAATAAGACTGTGCAGCTTATTACATTAGTATTTACTTTATCGTGGAAGAATTGCTTGTGATAAGCTTTGATTTATCATGTGACTTTCATCACTGCTGTGATGATTGTTGGTTGTCAGTGTATTACAATGGTACAAAATAGATATTAATACATAAATAGGTTGGTAAATTAACATTATATCAGATAATGAAATACGGTTTTATTACTGTAAATTTTAAGTTAAGTCTGTAAAGCCAATAATGTCTGTACCATATTTTTGACGTTAAAGTTCTGGCAACCACAGCTGCCGGTATTTTACCGTAAAAATGGCATTTTATTTTTTACAGTGTAGGTTTTTTAGGGGTAATTAGTGCACTTTTATACGCCCTAATAACATAATTATATTAAAGGTACATTATGTTAAAGTTTCACCATTACAGTACTAGAATAGACAAGTTGCCCTCTGAGGTTGAATCAAACACACGCCAGCGCTGGTTCAAATAGCAAAGAAAATAGCCCTACCTTAAGGCAATGAGGAACCTGAAGGGCAAAGATCTGGCAGTCTATCCAAACCTATTTGTCAGCTGAGCATTAGACAAATAGTCTTGTATTTACTCTACCCTTTTTCATGTCTACCGTCATATAGTACAGCAAAGCAACAACCCGTGTACAGCGGCACTGAATTACAATTGTGTAAGCACTACAGACAGAGATCATTCCAAGCTTTTGTTTAAATGAAAAGCAGGCTGCTTATATTCGTGTCCTAATGTGTGTTTAGATGTTTAAATCATCATAATTTAATGCCCGCAAGACATATATCCTCCTGCACTTCCAGTGATGGGTGTGCTGTGTTTAAATGAAACAGGTTTGTCTTCCCTTGGTAGTCTTTAGTATACTTACTAGCTGCATTTGTCTTGGCTTGTTCTCTGTCTATTCAAATATGCATGGAATAATGTATATCAAACATTTACACAATAACCATTCATAGTTTCATATTTGGCTCTCTTTTTTGCATAACTACAGTTCAGCACAGCTGAAGTTAGATTCATTGCCCAGTATTGTTTTACAGTGCATCACAAAAGCATTTCATTTGAAAAGTTCGTATGGGTGCTTTTTGAACGAGTAAAACTGTGTAGGGTTTAACTCAAATGTGTTTTTATGAGACGTATAGTTGCATAATTCAGTATGGCACATATGAGTTTGAGTCACTGCAACAATCTGACCTGCAGTTGATGATGTCGACAACATGATGATATGACATTTCTTTTTTAAGCATGATGAGACAGTCATAACTCAGAGGAATCATTTCAATCATTTGCTCACCAAGGCTGCTTTAACAGTAATTTTTTTGTGAAATATTATTACACTGTAAAATATCTATTTTCTATTGTAATCTATTTTAAATTGCAATTTATTCTTTGATCAAAGCTGGATTTTCAGCATCACCACTCCAGTCCTCCGTGTCATGATCCTTCAAAAATGATTTGAGTCACATTGTTTTGTAACAAATTAAAAGTCTTTACTGTCACTTTTAATCATTTAAATGCATCCTTTGCTGAATATAAGTATTAATTTTCTTTTAATTCTGACCCCAAACGTTTGAATTTGCTTTAATAAAATGTTTTAAAAAATCTATATTTTTGTCAACAAAGACTGTGATATTTACTTGTGGGTCTATGGAGAAAATGTACAATTACTGGAACAGAACATGATATATTTTGACAGGGTTGGAGGTTGGCGAGTTACGTAATCAGATTACTTTTTTCAGGTAACTAGTAAGGCAATGCATTACTTTTAAAATTACTACAAAATATCAGAAGTGCAGATGATGAAACATGATGGTTATTGTATATCTAAACTAATGTGTGCATTCACTCATCTCACTTGCACAAAAACAGATTCACTGTTAAAATGCGAACTCAAAATATTACACAAACCTGCAATAATTAAATATGTTAAATTACCCAAATATAGCCTATATGTATTTAATCTAACTTTATTGACCAATGTCTTTACTGCTGACCAACAATAATCCAATTGAGCCATACTAATAAGCAAAAATTAATTTAGTTAAACATCACTGGAGAATTCCAAATGGCGTTTTTGGGAAGGGGACGCCGTTTGTAGGAGCATTCCAAACAAAAGTGAACATCTGAATCCCTTCACGAAGGGCCCTTCAACAGGTCCGTTAGCGAAGGAAACATGCAATAGTCACTTCAAAGAAGTAATTTAATGATTTATGGTCATGTTCTGCCGTTGGGATTGAGTAGGGCATGCAGTGAAGTGTGTTTCATTTCTTCTCCTTCGTCCTGTTCTTCAGCAATCCAGAGTGGCAGTTTGTTGGAGCTGCACCCTCTACTGTGAATTTGCATTTTCTTCAGCCTGAGGCTTATTCGTTTCACTTTTGGTATAAAAAAGCCTTTAAATTTGCCAAAGTATAACTTTTTCTGTTATTAAACAAGCAAGCCCAGCCCAGGTGTGAAAAAAGAATGCAAAAGTAACGTAACTCTTTACTAGTAACGCAATATTGTAAAGCATTACTTTTAAAATGAACTTTCCCCAACACTGTATTTTGTAGTGAGTGCTCCGTTAGGGTTTATTTGTATTTTATAAACTGGGAATTCCCACTTGAAATGTCTTTGTTCACTGAGACAAACACTAACCACATATTTGCAAGTTATCATGTGAATCACTGAGATCTGATAACTCACAAAACACACCCGTACTGCCGCAGTTGCCACTGGCTTTTCTATCCAGCGATAGTTTCATTCATTTCATGGAAAGCGACATCAATCTGGGTACAGCGGACATTAGTGAGGGCGATTGACCTCCAGTTTTTAGCTTTGTAATCTGAGATGTTATAAGAACTCTGGCTAATATGTTAAAAAAGATGTCACCACTGTTAGACAGGGAATCTTACAGTTTTGTTGACGATGTATTTTGTATAGTGTATTAAATAAAGGAGACATTTTGTTTTTAGACTTAAGATGATAGAAATGATGTAAAAATCCAAAATCTATTACTTTTTCAATATGCCTGAGTGGGCATGTCATGAGTATATGTAAGACAGAAAATATTATAAGACAGAAACGTATTATCACACTGTACAGTATAAAACTAACCAGAGTCCATGTTGAGAGTCCAGAGTCCAACTAACCAACATGTTTTTGAACTAAAAATAAGGTAAAATATTAAATAAGTGTCACAATCCTCAGTCACCGCGAGCAGCCACCTCGCACTACATTTCCCATAATCCCGCCTGCCTCACACTCATCTAATCTTCACACCTGTTCATATTCATTTCATTATCTCTGTGTATAGTTCCTCTGTTTTCAGTCGTTGGATGTCGGTTGTTGGTGTACGTGTTATGTTTATGCTTTTGTGCGCTCTGTTACTCCTGCCTGCTTTCTTAATAAAGTTAATAAAACCTTGTTGATATTTTATAATCCTGCCTTCTGTCCATCTCTGTCATCTTCAATGTGGCAAAAAGTGACAATGTGATATTTATATTTGTCTAAACTTTGATAGAGTATATTTTTAGAAAATATTGTAGGCTATGTAATAGATGTCATGGTCTGAGGACTTCACCCAAAAATGAAAAATCTGTCATCATTTACTCACCCTAATGTCGTTCCAAACCTGTATAACTTTTTTTATTCAGCAGAAAATAAAAGAAGATATTTTGAAAGTTGGGAACCAAATAACATTGGAGAACATTGGCTTTCATTGTATGCAAAAACACTTCTCAAATATCTGTGTCTCATTTAATATTTGTTTTTAAACATGTTGCTTGAAATGAGAGCTTGTGGCATGTGGCTTTCAAATGTCAACGGTTTGACATTTTGTTATGCAATATAAGGGCAGTGGGTTAAGTGTAGAAATATGATAGATAGATAGATAGATAGATAGATAGATAGATAGATAGATAGATAGATAGATAGATAGATAGATAGATAGATAGATAGATAGATAGATAGATAGATAGATAGATAGATAGATAGATAGAT
Source organism: Tiaroga cobitis (assembly GCA_030578255.1). NCBI lineage: Eukaryota > Metazoa > Chordata > Actinopteri > Cypriniformes > Leuciscidae > Tiaroga > Tiaroga cobitis. The sequence continues at coordinate 25,661,151 of CM060613.1, forward strand.
AGATAGATAGATAGATAGATGGATGGATGGATGGATGGATGGATGGATGAGTCTGATGGGGTTTCCTCATATGAGAGCAGAGGAGGAGGACAGGTGATATCAGCTGGCAGTGAGGAGCTGCTTGTTCGCAGGCCTTTAGGGGGAGTGTTGAGACGCGTGGAGACTGAGACTGGCACCGCGTCTGTGTGAAGGGGGAGAGGCTGGGAAACGACGGGAGCACAAGCGAGGCAGAGCTCCACAGTCTGTGGCCCTCTGTCCTCGATGCCTGCAAAAAACACATCGCCCTGCCGACAACACGGACACTGAGCGACCGACCGCCCGCGCGCGCTCGAGACGCCACCGCCGCTGCTGCGCCCGAGACCGAGAGATGTGCACGGTGAGTCAGAGCTTTTTTCCAGGGTGATCAGTCATGTTTTATGTAGGGCTGCTTTCTAGCGTGGTTTCGGATGGACACGCGTTACACGAGCGTTTGCCTTTTATAGAGGACATTTGGAAGAGTCAGATGCGCGCGTGTAGAAGGCTTTAATGCAGCATTAGCCCTGGGTTTTGACATGACGAATATGCAATAGCCAAATGCAACACCCCTCTTCATTCACACCAGCTATACATTCAGGATTAAACGTCCCGATGTAATGCCTGCCTTAGCTCGCACTGCTGATGTTGCCCTAAAGGTCGAACGGTCCCGCAAAAAAAAAAAAAAGGTGAAATAACTGCAAAACAACTGCCGGTCTAAATAGATGTCATGCGCGAGGCTTAAGGCATAAGGCTTGATGTCCAATTGATGGTTGAGTTGTGGGTGTTTGCCTCTATGAAACAAGACGATGATGACTGATGCGTTGGAATGTTTCGCACGCTATGATCCACCGCAGATATGGAGCGAGCGGACGCGCGTTCACGGCCTGTAGCGCGCTATAATTCAGCTCGTTTAGGTGAAGGACGGGTCTATAGAGTAGACCACACTTGGCGGTCGGGTGTGACATGCTGTGTTGCACAAGTATCCGCACACTGTTACTGTAACAGCCTCTTCGGTCGCTGCTGCGAATATGGTACAGCACACACACACATACACACTGAACACACACTCGGTGTTATGTAACGAAACATCTCCAAACGGCCTATGGGAGAAATGCTGCATAGTTCTTCTGGCAACATGAGCCATCGATGAAGCGCTGAAATTATGCAGCATGCAAATGGCGATGGCGAGCAGTCGTTGATGTTTATGTAGCTACACACGTCGATGCTCGCGTAAATATGTTTTTTTCCTTATTTTTTTAAGGACATCATATTTTATATATTGAGCTCGTGTCCTTAAGAGGAAACGGAGATTTAGATTAATAGCAATTAGTGTTGTGACTGATTCGACATTGCGATCTCTACATTTACATTAGCCTATGTAACATCAGCGCGCGGCTGTTGAAATGTCGTGCAAATGTCCCGGAGGAATACAGATACGAGGGTGCACGTTTGTGCAGTAGGCTACTCCTCGTTTGTATGGCCTCTACTAAAACAATGACTCCGAATAGATTGGCTGTGAGTGTTAATACGTACTGTACTGTGTCATTAGTGCGTTCTAATCATAGACTGTAAAAAATAGGTTCTAATGAGCGATGTTCGGTTCGTGAACGAATCCTTCTGATTTGGATCTTGTTCACAGAACGATAACTGACTCGTTCGTAAATCGAACTGACTCGTTCCAAAGCGGTTCTCGAGTGTACTTAACATGCTGAACACTAGCACTAGGCTACTCTCTCTTTTTATAACATATTCTTATCTAGTCAACAACTGATATGGCCAAAAGTAAGTTACGTTAATAGCCATACTTTAATACGCAAAAATGCTCCTATGCTCCTAAAGTCCCTATGAAATCTAAATGGAAGTTTGTTGGCTTTAATATAAATATGTTAGCTTTACTGTTATCTCTAAGCTAGTGTGCTCCAAAACAATGACAAAATTCGCATTTAGAAAATATAAGTGTTCAAAACTTAGTGTCTCATGATTTTGATGACACTTCTGCTTCTCATCAGATTTACTGTCCAATCAAATGCTCTCTAGAATCTAAAGTGTCCTGCCCTCTACAAGCTGAAGCTGCTTTTACATGGTAAATGGCACATAGTGCACTATATAGGGGATAGGGAATGATTTATATGCTTTCCTTTGGGGTGAATGTAGTCTGGTTTCATGTTAAGTGTCACATGTACCACCTCAGCTCCGGTCCAGAGACACGAGAGCACTGAGCGGAACATATGTGCGGGTCGGCACATACCAGTTTTACATTAAAACAAGAAAAATGCTGTGCTGAACTAGCACACATGACAGTTATTAATGAAACGTAAAATAAAAACCACAATAAACCTCAATATGTGCCTATATGTCTTAACTGGAACGTTTTCGACTATATAATTTGCCACGTTGGGATGTCAGGGACCATGTCATTACGTAAAGAACCACTGAATCCTGTTTTGAAATGAACTTTTAAATGTTTTAAAATGAACCGTTTGGAAGAACCGATTCACTGAGTCCTATCACTAGTCAAAATGCCCTATACAAATGAATATATGCCAGTAAAATGCTGAAGACAGACAGTAACAAATTCCTGAAACACCTTTAAACATCACCAGCTGGTCCAGATCCAGATATGTGAGACAAATATGTGCTATGTGTTCATTTGTATAAGAATATTGTTCATTTATACATTCATTCTGCTGGTTTAAGCCTGCCAGGACTGAGTGATTGACAGCCAGAGGATCCGTTTAAGTTGATCACGTCTTACCTCTGATTATCTGTCATTTTCTGATTAGGCAGGATATAACGGGACTGTTGCCTTCAGATTAAAGAAACAATTATCACTGATAGGAAGTGCCATGTGCTGCTACAGTATACGATTGTCTTCTAAATATAATACACTATACTATAGAAATGTAAGATAGAATAGTTAGGCAATGATAATTAATGCGAAGTTATATATTAATGATGAGCAGTCAGTTATTCACCGTTGCCCAGGGCAACTGTCATTATTCAGATATATTTGACTGGATGCCACAACTGGCCAATGCAAATCAAGGATCCTAGAGAACAGTGTAATATATCTTCTTCTTATCCAGTGATACGTTTCATATGCAGTGTTGCAGTCACCAAAGCTTTATGTGCATGTTAACATGTACAATATTGCCAAACTGTATAAAATATCCAAAGTACATAAAAATACAAAGAATGGACTCTAGAATCTTCAATGAACCTGTGTTATGAAAATGTACAGTGCTGCATAATGTATATGGTGATTTAAGATTAAAGGGTTCATGACATGAGAAATCAAATTTGCCTTGATCTTTTGACATATAAGAGGTCTTTGTGCCATTAAAACATCCTGTAAGTTTCAGAGCTTAAAGTGTCTTCCTCATAAACAAAGCATTTATTTAAAAAACAGCTCGTTTTGATATTAAATGATCTGTGACGTTATACAGGCAACATATTGCATATGACCGCCTGCAGAGCAAGACATCGATGAATAGTTTTACATTATCGCACCATAGGCTCCGCCCACTGGCGTTCAGTCGCTTAACGGCTAAATTTGCCTACACTGGATGTGGACGTCATCATGTCGTGACAAAAGCATATTAGAGCCCATTATAATCACTGACGCTGTCTACACTGGATACAGTATACAGATGCATTTTCAATTTCTGACGTACTTCACGTGCTTGAGTGTGTCGACAACAGGACAAATGGACGTGTGAAAGAACGTTCGCTTTGACTCGTCCAGTTTAAACAGCTTGTTTGTGTCTCTGTACAGACTTCAGAAGGATCCCAGTGTCAGAAACAAGTGGATGGTTTATTTGAATGGGCATATGGATGGTGTCGATGGATTTTATGGTTTTTTTGGAGCATTTGACTGCTGATTGTTTTGTAAACGAGGCTCAGTGTAATGGAGAGTTCGCAAAGAAACTTTTTGAATGTTGAAGCAGGCAGCGGTATTGGATCTGACAGCAGTTACATCACAAACCTTAAGTATGTGTTTTCAAACACTTACTCGCGTCCAATAACAAGTGGGCGTTGATACCGTTTTCAATGCAATGACGTTAGCCAATCATAACAGTGGGCATTTACTGACAAGCCTTAAAGGAGCCGCTCCCAAAAAAAACGGATCATTTCAGACAGAGGGTCTGAATGAAGGTTGAAAATAATAATTTTTCCGCTCATATTTGTTTGTTTGTTTGTGTGCAAAAAAACTTTATTAACATTATAAGCAAACCTAAAGGAACATATTAAAATTAAAATAAAAATCCATGTCTGGATCCCTTAAAAAAAAATTTTCTTTTAGCATAATGCCTCATCCTTCCAGCCTTGGGACCCACAGCCATGCTAGAAGAAGATTTAAAGCTCAAAATATCTTAAATGTAAAACTTGTATCTAATGTTACAGTTTCTGAGCCTTCTTAACTGGTTTACTTAGGCATATTGTTATTAATCATTGGTGATAAGGAAGTGAAGTGTATATAGATTTAAGAGCTGCCAGACATTGATTAGAAAAACAGTGACAGTTTAGGGAAATTAACCTGGTGCTTTCCATATTTGTTGCGATTGTTTTATTGCTTAGTTTAGGTGCAGTGTAATTTCAACCTGTTAAATAGTGTTCCTGTCAGAGAAAGGGAATTTTAGACAACGTGAAAGCATGTGTTGTGATAACCAACTACTACTAATTAAACATTTGCATCCTTAAGTAGGAAAATGCATTTGGATGTCTTATTTCAACAGTGAAAATGTCCAGATTCTGTAAATGTATTTTATTGATCTCACATTGTTTCTATCGATGGTTTATCATCAACAGATCTAGATGTTATGAAGATACAGTTGAACAGAGTATCAGTAAAAGATCTCCAGATCCATCAGGCCAGTCTACAGTAACTAAACGCAACTGGATTCCCTGATAGCCATCACTCACTTGTCTGAACTCCACATTTTTGCTTTCACTCATCCACTGCTCTAAATGAGTGTCCCGGACTGCAAGATCAGGGCTGGGTCGCACACCAGAACCCACACAGGTAAAGAGATCCACAAAACCTCAATAAAAACACTCAAATTCTGAATCTTCTCTGATGAGCATGTTTTTAACAACTCGATTAAAATTAATTTGGATATTTTTTCCTGATATCATAATGATAGTAGTTATTTGGTAGTTTGACATAATATTTTAATGGTAACACTTTACAATAAGGTCTCATTTGTTAACATTAATTGATGCATTAACTAACATGAACTAACAATGAGTAAATATATATATATATATATTAACCTATGTTAAAGGGATAGTTCACTTAGAAATGAAAATTCTGTCATAATTTACTCACCCTCAAACCTGAATGAGTTTCTTTCTTCTGCTGAACACAAAGGAAGATATTTTGAAGAATGTTGGTAACCAAACAGTTGTTGGACCCTATTGACTTCCGTAATATTTTTTTCCTACTATGGAAGTCAATGGGGTCCAACAACTGTTTGGTTACCAACATTCTTCAAAATATCTTCCTTTGTGTTCAGCAGAAGAAAGACATTTTCATTTTTAAGTGAACTATTCCTTTAATGTTACTTAAACATTTTCAAATTCATGTTATTTCACAGTGTATCAACTAATGTTAACAGATACGACTTTTGATCCTAAAAATGTATTAGTAAATTGTGATATTAACATTATATAAGATGAATAATATACTGTAGAAGTATTGCACATTGTTAGTTTGTGTTAAGCTAATGTTAACAAATTAAACCTTATTGTAAAGTGTTACTTTATTATTTTTATAAAAAAATGGCTTCACTGCTTATTTAAAAAAAATCTGTTATATAATATCGTATACAAAACATGGTATAAAATGATCAAGATTAATTGTAAAGGATGGGAGGTGTATTATTTCTTTTTACGTATTGGCTATGCCACTTGACATTTCTCGTAAATTGTAAAAACGTTTTTCAAAACCACATTAAACCTACATGAGTACATTTCGAAAGACCTGGCACAGACTTTTAAATGTTTTTTGTTGTTGTCTGACCCACATAAGCATGGTACAATGCCATCATACTCTGTCTCTGACTTCGATTTTCCTCATGCCTCCCTACAGAATGTCCTGGATCAACGGCTTCCTAGTGGCCAGAGTGGATGATCGTAAGACCGTGTGGGGCGAGCGCAATGGCAAGAAGTCCAAGCGCAAGGTTGGCTCCTCTCTCTGCAACCCACGCTACATGAGCTGCCTGCGGGACGTGGAAGCCATGGAGCCTCCTCCCCAGCCGCCCCACTCTCAGGCCACCCGCTCTGGAGGAGGGGGAGGAGGAGGGACGGGTGGGGGCAACTTCGGCATGCGCTGCGGATGGCAGGAAGACCACTACGGGAAAGTTGGGGGTGGGGGGGAGGGCATGGGGCTGAAGTCTGTGGACCTGGGTTTCGAGGACGGCGAGGTCAAGGGGCGGAAAGGACGCGGCCCGGGTTGCGACGGCTCAAGCGACGACACGGCCAGCGGGACGGGGTCAGTGACGGCGGCCGATTGCTGGCAGCGGGTGGTGCGCGTGTTCCAATCCAAGAAGTTCCAGTCGCGCAAACTGGAGCGCCTCTACCAGCGCTACTTTTTTAGGCTCAATCAGAGCTCCCTCACAATGCTGATGGGCGTCCTGGTGATCGTCTGTGGAGTCATGCTCACCTTCCACTGCATCCACGGGCCGCCCGACGTGGTCTACGCCTCCGTGCTCTCCGTGGCGATGGCCCTCTTCCTTGCGCTGATGGTGGTGTGCAACCGAAACGGGTTCCACCAGGACTACATGTGGATGGTCAGCTACCTTGTGATTGGAGTGTTAATTGTGGTGCAGGTGTTCGGGGTGCTGATGGTCGCCCCCCGCAGCGCCTCGGAGGGGATCTGGTGGTCCGTCTTCTTCATCTACATCATCTACACACTGCTGCCCGTGCGGATGAGGGCGGCAGTGCTCAGCGGAGGAGTGCTGTCCTCCATACACCTCCTCACCACGTGGAGGATCAATCAGGAGGATGAGTTCCTCTGGAAACAGGTGGGTCCTGTTCTGTAGTCATCCATTTCAATTCCAACTAAGCTTCAGATTGGATTTTGATCTATTCCTTCATTATGTTTGAGTGTATTTGATTAGAGTTAGGAATTTTTTTTCTAAATTAATCCCATTTAAAACCAATGGTAGAGCTATGAAAATGCAGATGCTTTGGATGTTGCATCTTGCACTGTTTTTTGAGCTCCCCATCAATGTGCCTTTTCAAGTGAAGAATATGTTAAAGATGTGAGACCTGCTGCATTCTGTTCTATTATTTTTGCTTTCAAGAAAACATATTAAGAAAAAGCCCCATAAGAAATGTTAATTGTTTAGGGCTTGCAGTTAAGGGGTCAATGACATAATCTTTTTAGTGATTTATTTTAAAATGCATGAAAATGCAATTCATAGATGGAGTGACTTTCTGAAATTTCGGAATTATCTGATATCAGGAAGAAGCTTCGTTAAAAGAATGAAAGGAAAAGGTTTTCTTTTCAAGTACTTTAGCATAATCTTTTATTATTATTACTTTTCAAATCAAAGTCATGTGCAACATGCAGAATCTTGCAGACAAAAAACAAAACAGGTAATGATATCATAGAGAGAACCCCTGTAGACCCTCGTGACCCTGTGTGTCAAGTTCAATAAGTCTCAAATCAGATACATGGAGGATGATCTTTATATGACAAGGCTCAGGTTTCGAAATCTAATGCAATGCAGTGCAGATCCCCAAAAACCTAATAATATTTATGAATGGTTAATTCTTGATAGTTGTGAAAAAAAACAAAAACATTTTGAACTAGAATAATATTTAAAGTAAATGTATTTAATATATATAATAAATAATAATAGTATATTTAAAAAAAACAATGGTATAAAAACCCATAAAAAATCTAAGAACTTGGACTTGGCATGTGTGTTTTAATCTAGATTTTTTTCCCTTTTCTTTATCATGGAAATTTTTACTTGTCATTGATCTTAAGACTGATTAGTTGACAACTAGTTCAGGCAGCTAGTAGCTTTTGAAAATAGATAGTTATGAAATATTTAGGGATATGCATGTCCTTCATCAGAATCAGAACTATTACATTTTGTCTGGGTCTGAAATCACTCTTGAGTAGGTACTTATTTTGAATAAGTAATTACTACATGACCACTAAAAAAATACATTCTATAAAGTGTGAATATGTAGTATAAATGTAAGATTGACATACTACATGACTGCATACTACATTGACATCCTACATGAACTACCAGCGTCAGTTCCCAGACAGCAACATAGTGTCGGCCCACATCTGGGACGCGTTGTCTGGGCCGACACTATGTTGCTGTCTGGGTTGTGTCGCTTCGCCTCCATTCACAAACCCTGTCCCGTGGCCTCACGGGATAGTAAAGTGCCCATCATATGCACACTTCAGAATCTCGCTGGAAGCATTAGGTCATCCAGGTACTTTCTGCCCGCTCTTTTATGAGTACTGTGAATTCAGACGTACTTCTTTTGTCACATACTGTTTTTCGCCTACTACGTATATAGTAGGGAACTATGTGATTTCGGAAGCAGCCTTTCAACACACATTAAATAATTCCCGTCCCTAATGATACCTGTACTAATCCCCAGAGGAAAATAGTTTTGCGGCAGTGAGTGTGTTGTTAACTTGAGAGATTTTGATGCAGAACAAATATACAGTACAGTATATATATACACAGTACATATTTCATTATAAACAATATATGTTTACACATACACAGGCACCTCTAGTATGGACATTTCTCTTCCTTTAGAGTCGGTGGCACTGAATCCCAGAATCTGTTAGTCACAGTTACTATTTGGCTTTTCGTGCATGCATATTAAATGCAATCTACAACAGAAAATAAAAGTTGCAGACACTGCTGTTTTGAATTCCCTATTGTTTTTGTCTGCTAATAATGATTTCTTGTCAGTGTGTTGTGATAATTCTGTTAATAGGTAAATTGTTGGTGAGGTAGCCATTCTTTTAGAGAATCGATTCTGTCAAACGTCATGTTAACACACTTTCCTAGTAAATGTATTTCTGCTTTCACGGTATTGACCCAACTTAGTTGACAATCTGTGTATGATTGATGTATGTAACAGACCAGGGATGTTTCCCAAAAGCATTGTAAGCCTAAGTAGATCATAGAGACTTTTGGTGCCAATGGTTTCTACAGTCTATTTGGCTTTTGGTGCTTTTGGGAGACGTAGCCCAGGATGGCTGATTACCCAAATAACTTGGATGATAGCACATGAGATGTACGTAAAATTGCTGAAATTAAACAGTATTTCCCTACAATTTGTACTCATGATGCACTAAAATATTAATTTCTGGCAAAAACTCAAGCTTATCAACAGATGCTGGTCTCAAAATTGATCCTCTTGGCCATTATATTAGCCTGCCATTTGGTCAAACAAATTAAAGTATTCACAATTTTTTCCTAAAGAAACGTTTTTTTCCCACATTCTCACTCTGTGGCAAATGTTCCTATAGCTCAGAAATTGTGCACCGCAAACACCAAGCTCATGGGTTTCAATAGTTTACATAATGGAAAAGCAGCATGGTGGAAATGTTAGCATTTTACCCCTTGAAATACCCTTTTAGGGTCTCCAACTATATTAACCTGTCAGAAAAGCTTTGCTTATGATTCATGTTGCATGAATCACATTTTTTGAATTGCTGGCATCTGGTTGGCTGAGATGTCTTTGGAGGTGGGGTTTTAGAGAGAGGGTGTATTGTTGAAATAAGCAAAATGGTGGAATTTACAAACCGGTTCACAGCTAAACTTATAATAAACTTCAACTGAATAGGCATTTGGTGCTTTTGTGTGTGATGTATTTGTAAACATTAGCATGTTAGCATCATTTGTATCGCGTGTGTATTGGTAGCATGTTTGAAAGCGCTGTGCCAGGCTTTGGCTGTGCTATCTCTGTGGCCGCAGTGTGTTGTTGTGAGTCAAGCCAAGGACCTCGGGGGTAGGATGAAGGTCAGGGAGTGTGGTTAAATGAGCCGCCCCGGCAGAGCAGATCCTTTTCTCTCCTCGCGCTCCTCCCATGAAAATATCAGCATCATGTTAAGCACTATCACCCAGGCCTCTGTGCTCCTACACAAGGGACGCTTTGTACTTTGTACTGTGTGTGTGTGTGTGTGTGTGTGTGTGTCTGTGTGTGTGTGTGTGTGTGTGTGTGTGTGTGTGAGTGAGTGAGTGAGTGAGTGAGGAGTTTTTGGGGACATGAGGAGGTCGTGGGTGTGTGTATAAAAGGAGGGAGGGTGAGGTCTTGACCTTAGGGTCACTGTACGACCATAGTGCACTGTGAAACTGTTTACTTCTACTGTACAAAGTAGTGGGAGAGAATGGGAACAGGAGGTCATTTCATTATAAACAATCAGGAAGACAAAGCAGAATGCTTGGCCCCATTAATGCAGGAAGGAACGCTTGCTTAGAAACACATTTCCATCCTTTAATTAAAGGACTGTTTAGCAGATCTCTGTGAGGAGGATTCCTTTGCATAGGGGAAGACATTATAACTAGCTGGATTATTTGCGCTAGTTCCCAATGTTTGCAGTACGCCTGTGCCTTTTATCATAAGCCTTAACATTTGATTAAGTCAACATATTAAAATGACTCTCCTTCCTTTTCCTGAGATAAAACTATGTATATCTGGTCGAGTTGGCCTTAGGATATTGGTATTGAGACATTGAGCAGAGACCATTGTTAAGAGAGAATCATTGAATGTTAAAATAATATTCTTGGTTCAGCTCAATTGATTTACACAGAATAAAAAGTAAACTCTTCCCTGCATTTCTAAAAACAAACAAACCGTATTGACAGTCAAGAAATTACATTAGAAGTCTGTGGGGTAATAATAACAACGGAGTGAGTCATTTCTGTACACAAGCTCTTTTGTTTGTTTTTCTGAGTCGTAATTATTTTCTGTGCTAGTCGATAGAGCTTAACTTTGTTTTGACCTACTATATTCCTTCAAGGTTTTGATATGCATTGCCCTTATCGAAGTCGCTGTTGGTTATGTTCTTTTTTCGAAGCCATCAAGATTTTGATTAGTTGTCCGTGCAATGTTTTAGACTCCATAGGAACCAAAAACGTTTTTGTTTTTGTTTTTCACAGAGGACAAACACATGAAAATACAAGATGAACTTTGGTAGGGAGATTAGACGAGGAGTATCTCTCTCTTATCATTTTCAAAGACAAAGTTCGTCCAATGAAAATTCTGTCATCATTTATTCACCTTGATATTGTTTGTTTCAAAGTGACGTTCTGTGGAAGACAAATTGAGATATTTTACTGAAAGTCCAGGATGCTCTTTTTCACTTAACAAAAATATGTCTGTCAAGCTTTAAAAAAAGCACAAATATAGGTCCATAAAATTGTAGTTAATCTTCCAAGCCTTCCAAAGCTATACAATAGTTTTGTGCGACGAACAAGCCAAAGCTGTTATTGTGAGGATTATGCTTAGTGGTGCATGTAAATTCTTAGATGTTTTATTATTATTGCAATCTATTTCCTACACACCATCATACAAATTCATACAAAATTGCAACTTTGTGAAATACTTGCGTTTTCTTGTAAGATCGGGTTCGATGTTTAACTGATTTATATTTATGTTTGGATATTATGATGAATAAAGAGGTTCTTGTTAAACCTGGCCTATAAAATAATAGTCAGATAATGAGTTTATGGAACATTTAGACACAAAAAAGAAAATAAATGTGTTTTATGTTTTGTATCATATTTGATACATCAGGCTTTTATGGCTCATATTGAATAATTTAGAGAGAACATGAAGCTCACACTCAATGATGAAAAATGCCTACATTTTATTCAGAGGCCCAAACTGAGAAAAAATGTGCAATTTGGTGCAGTTGTTATTTATAGGGTCAAAAAGTAAGCTTTTATAACAGTATAATACTTTCATAAAATCCATACAAATATCAGTTGTTACCCAATAATATGTCTTCGTAAGATGATATTTAAATGCTTAGTTTTATTATCAAAGCTCTGTAGTTTTTATTGGGGTTGAGAGATGAACAATAAACATTCCTCAAAATCCTGATGGATCATATTTAATACTCACATTTTAAAACGATTTTCATGATTTCATGCTTCAGTCCAGTAAGTGTTCATCTTGAAATAATAAAAGATATTCTTAGATTTTACTTTATAAAAACCAGTAAAGATTTAGCATCAAAAAGACATGCATCACGACCTGAAGTGGGATGTTTTTACATTTGTACTAAAATGCCCTTTACTTGCTAAAGAATATGAACTATTAATAAGTAGCAGAAAAGCAGATTCTATGCAACAGTTTTTTTATAGTAAAGTTTTGATCACGTTGATAATTTAGAGCCCTTAACTCATAAATTAAATGTGATACAGTAGGCTTTATACTAGAGTTAATAAATATCAACAAAAAAAAATTGACATGAAATTTGTATTTGTAAAATAGAAAATACAGCAATATTTCCAACTATAACAATCAATCAAAATGACTTGTGTGTGATAAATACTAATGCTAAATTGGGAAAGAAAATTACCCACTTAGATCGCAAAATACTTTATGGAAAAACCTGTAAATGGTTTTACCTTTTTTTTACCAGGATGGCTACAAGGAAGTATTAAAATAGACAATGATAACTTCCCAATAAAAAAAATCTGTCATGTACATCTGAAACTGCCACCTTGTTTTTTCATAAATCTTTTCAACGTGAACTTTGTTGTCAGTCAGTTTCTTTAGGAAGAGCAAGCACCGATGACACGTGCACTTATCTCTAATAGGCTGAAGCGGATCTGAGTGTAGATTTCTCAGAAAGCTGCAGTGTTATACAGGCCAATTTATCCTGCAGTGTGGACACTGCATCCAGGCATTTCCCCTTTCCTCTGTGACTCATTAAACCAGCACCCCATCCCTGCTGGTTCTGCTGCTGGAGCATTTGTGTGTTTCTGCCTTCAATAATCTGTGATCTGAGACATACCGTCTGTTTGCATCCGTCCCAGCGGTTAAAACTGACCACAAGAATTACAACTGTGTGTTGTTAATACCGCACCATAGATAGGTCCCTATTTATAGAACAATTCATACAGTCGTAAATCTATTTTTAAGCTGTGCACGTGCATGCACTCTTTCTCTCTCTTACAGATTAATTGTAGTACACTGATGTGGAATGGGTGTTTGGACTCTAGGCTGATGACTCAGAAATCTAGTTTCAAGTCTTATATTAGCGTGTATAATTTTCATGCCTTTTGTTTTGTCTATACGTATGTGTATTTGCATGCATGCGAGTTGATGCCAGCAACACAATGCTTTGGAGAGTGTGTGTGAGCTTGAGTGCATTAGCCTTATTGTTTAAAGGGATAGTTCACCCCAAAATAAAAAACCTGTCATTATTTATGCATTCATAAGTAAAAGTTCATGAGAAAAGTATCAATATCACATGATTCATGAACAAATCATTCTTTTTAGTTAATCGTTTGATCTGGTTCACGTTTCAATTTGCATGATTCATTGATGAATTGGCCTGATCCAGTTCTTCAGTTCTGCAACATGAATGACACGAGAGTGTGTAAATAGTGACAGAATTCCCATTTTGGGAGAACTTCTTTTTTTCTTTTTCTTTTTTCAGTTTAGTACATTTTTTCTTTTTTCTCCAAATGAGGAAACTCTTGAACAAATAGGTCATTCTCGGGTGTGTCATGACTTTCTAAATATTGGTTGTACAGTGCTGATTTTATTATTTGCCTGTTTTATCCTGAGATATCATCTACCCAACTAACAGGGAACTTTGGCTAATGTTCTGGCAAGGTTCTCTCTAAGTTAGGAACTAACATTCAATGAAAAAAAAAAAATATTTTCAACTTAAAAAGTAGGTGTTCGTGCTGCCTTCATTTTTAAGTTTAGTCAACTCAAATATCTGTCATTGTGTACAACTTCACATTTGTTGACTTAAAATTTAAGGTAGGACAAACACTTTCTTTAAGTAAAAACAATTATTTTTACCCGTTTTCATTTCTTAATGGGAATGTTAGCAAAACGTTATTAGAACATATTTTTGTTCTGATCCACCCAGTTTTTAATATTGTTACAAGCATAGATATTAGCTTTTTAGATTGATATATAATAGTGATATTTGTACAAAATTCATGAATTTGAAACATCGCTGGATGACTTAAAATACTTATTACTTAGACTTAGATCCTCCCTTTCTAGGTAGCAAAACAAGGACTTTCCAAGATTTTCCGGTCCTGGCCGAGGGTCTCGACATAGTTCATGCAATGTTTAATGTCTTCAAATCCTGAATGAAGGTTCTTCGCCAAGTGCCTCATGGCACCTAGAGTCCTAATGTCCACCTCATTGCAATCTTTGGGATCAGATGGTTCTCCTTCCGAAAGATGTGGCTGGCCAGTTAGGGTCTTCTACGAGCAACGATGGTATGAAGGGTACATGTGTCACTCCTTTGGAGTACTTCATCATTGGTGGTATGATCATAGACATTCAATGCTTACTGAATTCAATAGACGGACATTCAAGATACGGCGGAGGCAGCGTTGATGGAAGATGTTAAGCCTTCTATTTATGCTTACTGATGCCTTCCAAGTCTCGCTGGCGTAGATGGCAGTTGTAATCACAATGGCGGAGAAGAGGTGAAGCTTAATCTTTAAGGATATCTTTGGCGAGGACCAGATGGTATTAATCCTCTGGAAGACGGCTGCCGCTTCCCAATGCTGCATTTAACATCCATCTCTGCATCGCCGTTTTGTGCGATGACACTGCCCAGGTAGGTAAACTTGTCCACCTCCTCAAGCAGTTGTTGTCACAATGAGGAGTCGCAGATCCAAATGCAAGTAAAACAGTTTATTGTAGACTCAGCACAGGAGATACTCAAAACACCATGTTTAGCAGGCGGGAGACCTGGAAGACAACACTCCGACTGGAAGACGTCAGACGAGGATGCAAACACTCGACAGGAGAGACTCAAGCGATCTCCCAAACGGCTGGATGCGTAGGAAATACAGACAAAACTCCGCACGGAGACTAGGGCACAGGAACTGTGTGAGAGACACAAACAAGAGTGACGAACCGACACTAAGCAAAGAAAACTCCAGCGATATAAAGGCAGCTAAAAAGCCTAATGATACGCTGCAGCTGAAGGCTGATAAGAACCAGCTGGTGCTAACAACAAACAGGTAGAACACACCCACAAACCCACGCCTACAAAACACACCAACAAAGACACAGAACGAACACCCGGATTGCACCGTGACAGTTGTGTTCCAATTGCTTTCCCTTGCTAGCTTCTGTATGATTGGTCCTTGCATTTTGCAGCTTCACCTCATCTTCCTCCAGTAGGTTGATGTTATCAACAAAATCCAGGTCGCCCAATCGGTCATGTTCCGACCACTGGATGCCGACTCCAATACACCCTCCAGCTTGTCGCATGATGTCGTCAAGGGAAACAAGGAAGAGCAGCGGAGACAAAATGCACCCTTGTCTTACACCGGTGACAAGAAGTCTGGATGGCCACTGTCATTTTTTACGCAGCAACTCGACAGCAGATACAAGTTCTTAAAGAGGTTAATTAAGACTATTGGCACACCTTAAGATCGCCAGAGATTTGCCAGAGAGACTCTCGATGAATGCTGTCAAATGCTTTCTTAAAGTTGATGAAGTTGATAGCCAGTGTTTTCTGATACTCAACGCATTGTTCAATTATGTTGCGGAGGACTAAGATTTCCTCACTACAAGATCTTCCAGCCCTGAATCCAGCTTGTTCCTCTCTCCGGCGTTGGTCAAGAGTACTCTGTAAACGCCGGAGTAGGACCATGCAAAAACTGAGAGGAGGGTGATACCTCGCCAGTTTGTGCATTCACCACTTTCTTTGGGATCTTGACTATCACTCCTCTTCGCCAGTCTTCTAGGACTTCTCCGTCTTGCCAGCACTTGTTGAAAAGGATCTGCTATTATTTGGCCACCGTGTTTAAGGATCTCTGCTGGTATGTCGTCCAATCTTGCCGTCTTGTTGTTCTTAAGACTTTTGATCATGATTTTTACCTCTTCTATGGTGATCTCGCCAGTTTTCACTGGAAGCTCCTCTTGAGCCATGTCAGCATAAAAGTCATAGGTGGTAGTTGGGTTTGGTTGATTGAGTGTGTCCCGAAAGTGCTCGATCCATTTTTTGTTCTGTTCTTCTTGTACTGTTAGAAGTCTCCCAGTTTTATCTTTAATTGGAACGTTGGTGTTTATCCTTGTTCCAGTCAACTCAATGACGATTCGATAGAGGGTCTTCGTGCGTTTCGGTCTGCTACTTCTTGTGCTTCATCGCCTTTCAGTTGGAACCATTTTTTCTTATCCATCCGGCATCCTGTGCTGTGTTCCAGTCCACTTTTAGACACGCACTTGCAAACTTCCCTAAGCACTTCCTCTCGGGGGAATCCCTGCCTCCATTTTGAAGTGCGTTCCACTTCGTGAAGTGGACGAGGGAAGTTTATATGGACAGACCTTCGCTCCCTCGATTTTGACCGAGGAAGCGAGTCTACTTCATATGTACACTTCAGGAAGCTCCGTATACCACAATGCAACACGATTGCGACGTCACCGCAGATCTCGTCTAATCACTACCACCACAAACAACTCTGATATATTAATTATTATTTTTTAATTTAAAACAACCCAAACACATCTATATACATTTGGATGCTGCATTAAACAAATTCTTAAAGGGCAAAAAAAAAAAAATTTATAAATCAACTCCATAGCTGATTCCAAGTGATGGGAAGGGCTTAGGACGTTCCAGTTCAGCCCATTGCTCTTCCACATTTTTTGCCTCTTCTAGTATGCAGAAAATGGTTACGTAGTTCCAAACTAAAAGTGCTTGTGATGGTTGGGTCCTTGAGTTTCTCCGTTGCAAACCCAATGAAAAGAAGCAGTCAAGCAACAGGAGTCGCGTTTGTTCACATTGGTAAACAGTTTTGGTAGTGAGTACTAAGCCAGCTCGCACTATTTATACAATGCGTTTTGTAGCATTCATTAGAAAGAAGCAGTCAAGCAACAGGAGGTGAAAGTAACTGTATCAAAACTGTATCAACTGCACTCGATTTTAAAGACGCAATCCACTGTTCCGGTGCAATTAAAAGAGGCACAGCACAAAATTGTGCACACTAAAGAAATTTTTTTTAGCAGTAGATGTGGCCTGTTGAGGCATCTGTGCCTTTGTTTATTTACTATTTATTTATTTCCATGATCTAAGGAATGAAAGTGTTTAGGCCTACTTGCATTATTATGCTGTTATATATATTCAGTGGCATAAAATGGTCTTAAAATGACAATAATATCGCAATTATTTCTGGGACAATGTTGTACAACAAAACGTAGTTATCGTGCCAGGCCTAGATCACGTTGAAATATAATACAAATTCTACCATTTGTCCTGGTTCCATCAACTTCAGCCAGAAGAAATCCCATTTGATTTGAGTTGGTTTACTTGGGGAACTTCCTTTCTCTTCCTGTCTAGTATTTCATTGTGACAGAGTTTCCTTTACGACTATGTCATGAATACACTCTGGCTGGAGACTAGTGAGATGGATCTTAAATCTAAATCTGATCAGTGTGACATTATGATATATAGGGCATATTTTCAGCAATAAAATGGATGAAAATTTCCCATACTTACATTGAAAGCTTGATGCAAGCCAAATCTAAAGACCAGAATATCATCTTTCTTTAGAAAATGTTAAGAATAATCTTCTATTTCCGATGGAAGTTGAGTGGTTGACTTTTGTCAAATGTGTTATTGTAAAGAACAGTGGCATTACTGCAGTGCCACAGTGGACACCGTTGAAAATATGGTCATGATCCTGTTAGATCTAAATTTTATTTTATTTTAATACATTTTTTAGAGATTGTGCTTACTGTATTTGCTTATTTTAGTTGTTTCTTTTTCGGTTTGTTATCTGGCGTGTATTCCAGAAATCTAGGTTTAACTTACCGTCACATATACCCTGAACTCTCTGTTGATTAACCCAAATCTTGCTTACTCTGGGTATGTCGGTTCCAGAACTCCTGTTAAGAGGTAATTTAATTAGGTAAGTTTAATCAACCTTCTTGTAGCAAAGTTAGATGTTATAGGAAGAAAGAGGCGGGAACCGGCGAAACATTCAAAGACTTCCGCTCCTCGTCCTGCACGCCACACTCCTATTGGTAACCCAGAGCTAAATCATGTACATGGTGTGCACAAAAGGACATTCGGTGCGTCCGAAATCCTGTACTGTCTGAGGAGGTCCTACATTTGAATTTGAAATTACTTTGCGACCGTTAAAAATTATGTTATACTATATAAAGTATGAATATGGGTAATATGAATGAATTTCAGATGTACTACATTCGCCATGTTGTTACTGTCATGTGACCTCCCAGCATCAATTGTGTTGCTTCACCTCCATTCATAAATCCTCTCCTGTGCCCTCCTGGGATAGTAAAGTGTCCATCGAATGCATTTTACATTTATATTTCATAATTTATATTATACAGAAAATGTCCAGTAACAAAAAAGACAACTTTTTAATTGCATATGTTTTGTGAGATTGGTTTTAAAATTTGCGAGGTAAAATAAAAGAAAGATTGGTCTATGTTATATAGACCTTTTGCGAGGCTGTAAGGGCTAAACTTACCGTGTTTTTAATGGCATCCGCTATAAAAAGCAGCATAAAGCTCCTAGATCACTCAATTTTTCACAGCTCATGTTGTCTGGAGTTTTTCCTCTACTGACATTTATTGGAAAGAAGTTTCGTCAGCAGAACAATCCATGAACGCGTGAAATAACAGTACAACCCACCGAAGAGATGCATGTCTATCCCTCACAGCCTCGCTGAGGTTATCCGTTTACTTATCCATAAACTTACCTGGGTAATATGTTGCATAACCTGCTTTCAGGAATAAGCCCCGGGTATCATAAATCATATGTGCATACTATGGACAGGGTCTGTACATATACTGTATGTAGTGCAGAAATTGTTGAATTGCAGTATGTAGTTATGCAGTACTAGTATTTTACAGAGAAGGGGATGCTGGAAGGTGTTTTAATTTAAATTGTTTTATTTAATATTCATTATTAATTTATATATATTTTTTAAAGACAAGTTAGAACAAGTAAACGGTGATAATGAAATGGAGGATATAAAAAAACAAAAAGACCAAACTGAAGAGTGTTAGATCACCTGCCACTATTTTACTTCCTGTGGGAATATAGTCATACTTCTCTTTCTTGCTCTCACTTTCATTGTCTTTGATTATTTTTACTCTTTCCATCCATCTTCTGAACCTATGAGCTGGTGTCTTCTCTCTGAAAGCAATTAGCACACAAAATACACAAGGCCCAAACAAACATGCTCACACGTACACAATAGAATCTCCTTTTTCCTCCGGCCAACACCCTCCCTGAGGGCTCTGTGCTTCGAAACACAACAGACATCAGCTGTTGCGTGTGAGCTTGTGTGTGTTTGTGTTTGTGTGTGTGTGTGTGTGTGTGCTTGCGAGCGAGTGAGTGAGTGAGCGAGCTGGCAAAACTGAATTACATTTCTCAGTTCAGACCTTTTATTAATTACAATCATGTTAGAAGTTTAAATGAATTATATGGAAATGTTTTCCACAATGCACTGACCACAACCTCAAAAATGCCTTCTTGTATTCTCTGGGGAACAATTGCTAGTTTGTTGCTTTTTCTCAGTCTTTCTGTTTTCAGTTTGCTTTTTTTGAGTTCATATTTGCTAGATGGCGTCATGTTTGGTTGGTGTGGATTATATATAAAAAGTCAAAATGTTGTTATTATTAACTAACACTACTAAAAAAACTCATTTGTTAATTGAAACGAAGATAAAAATGTTTAATATAAAATTAAATGTATAAAAAAACCTTAAAAAACATTATAACATTATAACTGAAATAGGTTAATGTTGAAGTAAGTAAAACTAAAGTTAAGTAGAAATGTTATTAAAAGATAACTAACAAAATGACAAAAGCTCAAAACAATATTACTGAAACTTAAAATAAATTGAAAATAAATATAAAAATAAAAGCTAATTCAAACTATAATAGTATATCGCTAAAAAACATTATTTATATTATTTACATAATTTATATGTATACAAGTAATAAAAACCAAATAACACTGCAAAATACATGCTGTTTTTTGCTTTTGTTTGGTCACCTGATTTATTGTTTTGATGTGCTATAGAATATTTGATTCTATGATAAATTACTGCTTAATATTTCTAAATACTCCAGAGTGTAATGTTTACTATTTAAAAAAATATTATGAGAAACACCACATTAATAAATG
Source organism: Tiaroga cobitis (assembly GCA_030578255.1). Taxonomy (NCBI): domain Eukaryota; kingdom Metazoa; phylum Chordata; class Actinopteri; order Cypriniformes; family Leuciscidae; genus Tiaroga; species Tiaroga cobitis. The sequence goes on from CM060613.1 coordinate 25,681,540, forward strand.
ATATCCATTTCAAACAGAAGTATGCAACATCTGGTCATGTGACCTAATCAAACGATGAACTGCACCAAATGTAGCTGGTCATCTAGGCTTCATAATCCGTACAGTATTTGCATCCATACTATATAGCATAGAAATAGTATTATTGCAGTAAGTAGCTATGCAGCACTAGAAGGGCATGCTGGGAAGTGTAGTCTGCATAGTGTGCTTTAAGTCTGAGGTGAACGTGATACTCTCTTCAGTGTTTCTGTATGGAATAACTCCTGTCTCCAGCACCACTGCGGATATGAGGAATGTTTCAGCTGTTGATTGTAGATGATTTACATCTAGTTTCATCCAAAAGTTGTTGTGTTTTAGACACTCTTAATTTCCCTTTGTATAGACGGAGTCAGAGGGGGATTATGGGATGGGTGTGGTGCCATGGCAACTGTACACATTTTGACACACCTAATTTTGAGACCGTAAGGAAATACTTCAGATGTGAATACCAAACTTAAATGATAAGAAATCACTTATGAATTGTCTATTGTGTGTTTTAAAAGCATTACAATCTACCTATGGCAGAACATGAGGAAATTAACTCAACTTCTGAGTAAAATTACTGTGATGGTGTCGAGGTGAAACCCTCACTCAGTTGTTTTGATCAACATTTTCACCACACAGGCTTATCTGTTGACCAGCAGGCCGGGGTTTCTCTGACTGTGCACTTTGCTATCATGGAAGTTGTTTTATTTTGTGCCATTTGCAGAATGAGAGATTCCAGAGATCCTGCTGTACAGACCATAGCTGTCCGTGTGCTCTTTCATTAAATAAAGTTAAAAAGATTTGTAACTACAACACGGCACTTAGTTGGCTGTAAGCTCTACATATCTTTAGAATAAACATAACATACATTAATTTATTTCTAATGTCATAATATTTGAACATTTGTAGTGTTTTATCTTAATTATTATCTTAAGTAGAATACATTTTAATATAAGCCAATTATCAGATATTGGCCATAACATGAAAATAATTATTGGCTTATCAGGACCTTAATTGTTTTTTGACCAATATTTTTTGGGGGGTTGGTTAGTGGCCATAACATTAAAATCATTAGCAGCTTATTGAATATGTATGTCCTGAATACTTGACAATTTATTATATTAATAATTTTTACACAATGGTATAGATTTTTATTTGCCAGCCATTTATCAGTTTAGAATATAACATGGAAATTCAATTGTTTTATTTTTTTAATAGTATCGATTTTTTAAAATATATTGCCTGTTTTTTAGGCAGTATTGGTCAGCTATTGCTCATAACATGAAAATAATTATCAGCTTGTGGTGAAATTAAAAACATTTAGAAGTAAGTTAGTCCCCATTTGTGATACAGCCCCAGACAGCGCAGTCTGTTGTGATTGGTCTACCGCGTACAGCGCACATGTCGAAAACAAAAACACCCATTGCCATAATGTCAGCTCTGCGTGTCCTGAGGCTTCCTACACCGTAAACTAAGCACAGTAACGGACAATGACGTCGATTTTACCATATCAATACGAGCGCGAGTCCGATGATAAAACATTGGAAGAACTATTCGTTCAACCCGAACCTCCATCGCAAGGACGACTCGAGCAGGACGTTTCTCAGTGATACACTACTCAGTTTGAGGCACAGTAGGAGATGTTGCAACTGTAATTCCTCAGCATCAGCATTAACAAGTGTATATCCATCAACAAACCGATTATTTTACTTGTACTTATTTATTTACCGAGTATTTTTCTCATTTATTTGGGTGAACAAGTGGAAACTGTATCAATAACAGTGCATACATTAGCCGAGCTCTAGCCTGAATGACTGATGTAACATAAACGTTGGTAAAACAAATCTTACATGCTTTATCTTTCCTCAAAGTAGTGAGAAGGACAGACAATCTGCATTAATAGACACAGTTTTAGGTAATAGTGGCCCACAGCTGATCAGCAGAAGTATTTCAGTAAGACAGTGATAACATGAGTTAGCCAGTTAGCAGGAGACCTACACAATATAAAACCCAAAACTAAGTATTTTGAACACCATCTTTCAATCGCAAGCAGTCTGCGAATCCTGCATTGAACTCCGAGATTTGAGAAGTCGTCAGTAAAATAAAGGGAACACAGCAAAAGTTTAGGATTACACTGCTGTGGTATCTGGTAAAGATGAACTTTAACCTCTGATTCTTCACATGCTCGTCTTTGGGCAGTGAAAAAAAAATTGGCTTTACCTTCAGATTGTAGAGCACAGCGTCTTCTCGACATGATGCTGTCCAGCATCCACAGGAATCAGCTGTCGGTTTGAGGTTCAAGTTTTCCCGGTGTCTGCGCGCGCAATAAGTGGGCGGGCAATATGCTAATGTTTCGTCTTGACGTCACAACAAAGCGGCTAATGACTCGTTCGAAAAACAAATCATTTAATTTACTCGGCTCGACTCTTACTTTTGAAAGACAATGGCTGTGTCCGAAATCTCCCATTACTCACTATATAGTGGACTATATAGTGAGCTCGCCATTTTGTAGTGCTGTCCGAATGTATAGTGATGATTATTATACCCTATATAGTCCACTCAATGTATCCCAGAATGCATTTTGAAAAGTAGTGACCGATGGTCACTAACCCAAGCCCTACATACCATCATGTATTGCGCTGATCGTAAAAAAGGCGGATGGACGTCAAGGAGAGCAGCGCGACAACAATACGAATTTGTCATACAAATGTAAGTTATGTTCGTTTTCTGTCTAGAAATCCTGTTTCTTTTGCTAATCCGCGAAATCTTCTGAATCATGCGAACAAACAAACAAAAAAGATAAATATTGAGTGGCATCTCCACAGAGTCTAAAAGCTGTTTTATTAAGAGTATTATGAGCAAGATATTTGATAACGTAGATCTGTTTTTTTTCTAATGTCGACAGGCAAGTGAAAACGGTGTGGCGCGAAAATGAAAATATATGAAATATGTGTATTAATTTTATTTATGTTTATAAGTTATAATCATGTGTGGAGTAACGCATTATGACAGAAACGGCCAGAATTACTTTTAATTTTACAATTTTGGAGAAATAAGCTCAATATGATGTAATGTATTTATAAAAAAAAAATCTATTTAGCCCAGAGCTGGCTCGGCACCAGCTGACAGATGATGGCGCGTTTAAATAGTGCGACAGTAATGCCGTAATCAACGGCGTCGAGAGACGATCGAGTAGTGTCCGAAAGTGGTGTTTCTATTATGCTGGTAGCTCACTATATAGTGCTCTACTCCCTACCCCCTACATAGGGGTTAGGGAGTAGTGGTTTGAGAGGAGATTTCGGACACAGCCAATAACTTTATATATACGGTGCACTTTCAGATTTAAAACTTTGCAGGATGTTTTCATTCACTTAGAGCTATGTTACTCACTACATGAAAGGTCATTTTTTAAAAATCCATAATAGGGGCACTTTAAGTTACAATAGTCTTTTCTTCCCTGTTGTGGCGTATATCCAAGTGAATCGGCTTCTCGAACAAGAAACAATTATTTTGTCCATGTTGATTGGATGGTTGTGGTTTGCTATTGGTGGATCTCCTGTGAGTGACAGGTTGCCCCGCCCTCACATCATCAGAGAAGAGATGCCGCTGCAAGAGGGATTATTAATTAAAAAAAAATAATGATGTGCACGGATAAATCATTTATAATTTAAATGTAAACTATATGCTTTGTTTCATCCCTTGTGAAAGAAAGCCTCAAACCTTGTGAAAGAAAGCCTGGCTGTATTGTGTCTGTTTAATTGTGTATCTGATGAAACGAAGGTTTAATGATTGCGGCCGAGCTCGTTAGGCTGAAATATATAATATGAGGGTGGGACGGTGGGAATCGTTCTCTCACACGCTCTCGCAGAAGAATAAAGAATATGAATGGTGCACATTGTTGTTGTTGCTCATGTTTTTGAGGGGGTGGAGGTTTGGGTGAGTGAGTGAGTGGGGAATTTTGTTTGAATGAAGACAAAGCATGTGGTTCACTGAAACGGCATTATCCATGCGGGATTAAAGATGGCATCCTGAATCCATCTGACCATCATTTATATGTGTTCGTCTTAGAAGAAGATGGCAAGGTAACAGTAGATACCAAAGGTGGACAAAGGAAAAATATTAGAGAACTTAAACCAATGTTCTGGTTGCAATGAAATCCCTATCAATAAAATGTCAACTCATTCACATTGCTCTTTTCCATACGATGTAAGCAGTTTGAATCCAATTCGATTTCAGATTCCGAAAGTTCTGTTTATAAGAACACTAAACTTAATACAAATACAACCGTGTATATGTTTCAAGCAAAACTTCTTTCACTTCATTTTTTTACTTTGATAACACATGTAAAAACAAAGCTGACATATATGTCAGAAGAGCTTTTTAGCAAATATTTAGTAAATATTCAGTATTCTGCACTGAACAGTTTGTAAGATGAAAGACAAAAATAAAACGGGCACATTCGTAAGACGTAAAGCGTATGTAAATATATGCATCACAGGCCACGGCAATGCGCATGACCATAGAGGTACCATTGAGGAACTATAATGTATTGTAAAGTAATCAATTTGAGCTATTTTCAAATAAAGTTTTAATTTAAAAATATATAGACATCTTAATCACAGGCCTAAAGTGTCGAGAATGTTTCTTGTCTAGTCACTCATTGTTATGAATTACATAAATTATAGTCTACTAATATTTTTAATTCAGATTGCCAAAATTTGACAAACGCAAAGTTTGCATCACTAGATATTATTGTCATTTAACATTTCTATCAGAAAACAGTTGTCAAATATTAAATATTTTTTTTAACCTGCTCTTTCACTGTTAAAAAAGAAGTGTCACTCTGAAATTCATGATCGTCTTCTGTGAACAGTTAAGCCTTTTCCTTGATTTGATTGGTCATCTCAATCATTTTGACAGGCAGACCAGCCTAAAAAATGTAACTTTAAAAACTTCAATAGAGTGCATCAAAACAGCATCAAGAATATCAAAAACCCGAGGGACGATTTGGGCATTTCTATTTATTGGGGGACCTGTCCGTCTCTCTCAGGGCCCTATCATACACTCGGTGTAATACAGGGCCAGACGCGACGCAAGTGTTCTAGTCACAGCCTGACGCAGTTATCATTTTCACGTCCTGCGCCACGTTGTTTAAATAGCAAATGCATTTGCGCCCATCTGTTCGCCCATGGTCTGAAAAGTGGAAAAACTGAACGCTTCTCCAGCGAGGAAACGGATGTGCTCGTGCGCAGAGGCTTTTAAAGGGAATGGGAAATTACACTTTGATTGGTTTATTGCACGTTATGCCCAACGCACACCCATTACTCATTAAGAGAATAGGGACAACCCTTTTAGATCATGCGCTTACATCGTTGTGGTCAGAAATGTTATTGTTAACTGAGAATCTTCCCGTCTGCTTCAGCTCTCCAATCTCATTTACACTTTCTAGTTTTGGATAGTCTTTATTTTCCCCAATGAAGGCTTGACTCGGATGTGAGTGTCAGTTATTTCCCCTTATCTTGCTGAACATTTAGATGATAAGAGACTAGTTGTGGTGGAGTGTCATTGCTTAGTTCTGTATGACTCTGACAGATAAGATGAAATACAGGGACATGCCTTACTCTCCTACTGCAACACAGCTCCGGCCCAGGTCTGACAATAGACACAAAAGTTCATACAGTAAACTTCCAGATGCTTCTTCAGAGTCATTGCCCTAAACAGGAAGCAGCTCAGACACAGTGTCCTATCAGTCATTGCCCTTAGAGGAAATTACTTACACATTCATTTGCAACTTTTCCCATGTTTTTTTTAATGGTACAATTACATTTTCTTAGAGAATGTTTTTATATGCACTACCGTTCAAAGCTTTGGGGTCAGTGAGATTTTTTTAAATTAATGTTTAATGGTTTTGAAAAGTATCTTTTTCTCACCAAGTCTGCATTGATTTTTTATCAAAAAGTAAAATTAGACAATACTTCTATATATATATATATATATATATATATATATATATATATATATATATATATATATATATATATAGGCGTCAGTTTGGCCTTAAAACACAAAAGCCCTTAGTGCAAGCTTAAAAACATAACAAATGAAAAAATTACATTGACACAGTCACCGGAAGGCCTGTCTAAAATATGCGTTTTGACACGAGACTTAAAAAAAAGAAAGAGTGTCACAATTTTGGAAATCCTGCGGAAGATCCTGCATAGCTGAAAGCTTGAGATCACATCCCAGACACCAACATAGTGTCGGCCTAGTGTGTTGGTTTATGGGTCAATGAAAAATAACATTCTACAATAAAGGAAATGAAAATTAGTTTAAAGTGCTACGTTTTTAGAAATGTATTTTTTGTATTCATGTTAGTTTTTTTTTAAGTTTTTTTTTTAAACTTTTATACCATTTTCAATAAATGTCACAATGTCATGTGGTGTAAAGCAGATACGTATACCTCTTTTTTACTTCTTGCAAATGAGGGTACTTTCTAACCTCTTCGCACAATCTCTCGTCTATGTAGGCCTCCATTGTTCCTGTAGCTTGCATGCATTCACTATGATATAATGAACTGTTTTATGGTTTTCATGCATGCATCACTTGACTTAGATTTGGCAAAAAAATGTATTTTCATTCAGAAATTCAATTTTTTGTTATAGAGGTATATTCTGTATAATCGCATTTTTGAATAAATCAATGGATCCAGGCTACATGCCACTGGCCCTTATGTTCTCAGATCGTGGCCTCATGCACTCCAGCAAATAACATTTCAGATGAATTCATGAAGCATGTATTTTGTATCATGACAGAATAGCAGCAGACTTGGTTAAGACTGTTGGTTTGAACACGTTTCTCGATTGAGAAGAACTTATTATGTTGTTATCTGTGACACTGATACTCATTTCCATTCGATGCTTGTTCCATACAAATATTCTCAGCAATGCACGTGTTTCATTGTACAGCTTTTTTCTGTCCAAGAACCGCCCACTTACACAGGAAGAGACCATCTGACCAGCATGCACAGTGACCAGCCACAATTTGTTTTTCTTTTATGTGCCATTTAGTTGCAGGTAAATCTGAAATGGATGAATCCACAATAGTATCCCTTTAAAAGTGCAGGTACAAACCTGCCAATCAGATTGGAGCTTGATATTTTGGCAAGTGCTTGATATTTTTGTTTGCAATAATCATCAGGTGGTCGCTGAATAGACTGTGGGCTGCTACTATAGTTCATATCCAACTTGACAATGGGCTCTTGGTCATGTGAGTCTTTGGAAGGACGTTGTGGAATTTGGGCTAGAGTCGCTGAAAGAAAGTCAAAGTTGTGACGGTTCGTGGACAGCTTGCCATCCTCACGACCTTATTAGAAGATCAGTTTAGCAGTTTTTAGGAAAAGTTGGGTTTCTCGGTATCCCTCGGCCAGCTTTGAAGGTTGAATTACTGCAGCAGAAGGTCTCGAAGGGATTAGCTCAGTGTTAAATATTCTCGCTGCTCGACTGCTATGCCACAGAGGTAGCACATAGTCACTAACCTCTCGTGTGTGTAGAAGATCACAGTTCATGTGGGCATATTGTAGACAATAGCTCGGTTTAAACCCGGTCTGTTGGCTTACATCAGTACACTGTTAAAGAGGCATTGTTGAGAAAACCTCACAAAGTTTGACCAAACCTGATGTATTCAGATTAACATCACTATTATTATCTTATGAATTGACCTACATTTTGTGTGGTCAGTTTTGAATTTGTTCATTCACTAAATGCTTCGTTCAGCAAATAAATTCATCAAGGCAACTACAGATTTTCTTGTTCAATAAATGTTCATTTAGTAACATGATAAATTGATCTAACATTTTGGTAGCCATCATTTTTTTATAGAACACCTAATATGTGAAGTGAACTATGCTTTATGAAGGCACAATCACCTTACAAAGCAAAGATGTCTGGGAAACAGTTCTAGAATATTGTACATATTTTGTTGTAAATTACTTTTAATTTAAAACAAAATATCGGAGTTACTTTTTCTCACTTGCACCAAAAGAGATTCAGTATTCCTCGAAATGAATAAAACATTCAAACTTAGAATAGTACACAAACCGGCAACCATTAAATGTTAACTCTTTCACTGCCAACAAATACACTTCATGTATTTAATCTCACTTTATTAACCAATGCCTTTGCTGCTGACCTTCAATGATCCAATTCATCCATACTAATAAGCTAAAATGACTAGATAAACATCACATTTGCTACATTTTGTTGTTTTTATTGCTAAAGTAAGTGTTGAACTTTCTTCTCCTTGCTCTTCTGTGATCCAGAATGTTCCTCTGAAAGGTTTGTTAGAGATGCGCCCTCTACTATACATACATTTGCACTTGTGGTTTGAAAGGGCCTTTGCATTTGCCAAAAATAGAACTTTTGTTTTGTTTTGTTATTAAAAACAAAACAAAAAAAAGCAAGCCCAGCCCAGCCCAGGTCAGAAAAAAAGTCATGGAAAAGACAATTTCCATAAAAATGAACTAAGTAAAGCAATTTATTTCTTTTTAGGGATTAACACAATATTGTAAAGCATTACTTTTAAAAGTTACTTTCCTAAACTGAACACTATCATCTTAAAAAAGCAATATATACTATATAGCAAACCTCGGCTACCTGATTGTTTACATTGCAACTGTTTTATTGCACAGCTCAATAGTTTATTTATTATATCCAACTTTATTTGCATACATACAGTACATTCACATTTATATATAGCAAATCTCCACTGCCTGATTTTATATTTTGTCGCAAAATGTAGTAATATTGCCCTGTTCTTAATCTAAACTTGGATATTAATGTATACCCAAGTTTGAACTATACAGCAAATCTCAACTGCTGGATTGCTTGTAACGTTGCAAAATGTAAACTGTATTATCGCCCAGCTCTAATCTGCTACATGTGACTATAAGGCATGAAGATATTAAGATACTATAAACATGAACATCATGATTTTCTGCAAAACGGCTTTAAAACAATTTGTATTGGGGAACTCTCAAACCATTTACATTTCAGCAGTGTTGTTCAGTTTGAATGAAAGTCTTTGTTCGGATAACTGTGTGACTTGTTGGGACAATATTTGGGGGAATTCAAGGGGGTTTATGTAGTGTCAAGTAATTCACTTTACTTAGTAGTTGTGACACCAAAGGTCCCGCAAACTGGAAAATGTAGATGCTTTTTTTACTCATAGCAATTATTCTTAAGTATATGTCAACCAATTTATCTTTTTTTGATGATGCTGTATGTAAATCAATCTAACGCTTGTTCAAAGTCATACATCATTTAAGAAGGGTACAGAAGGGTTTAAGAAGGGTTATGCACCTTTTTAGATGCCATCTATCTTTTACGGTTGTCATCATGGAACATGTTTCCATCACTTTCCCACCATTCTCTCGCTATATATTTCCGTCCCTCTCAATTCATTCTCACAGTTCCCATCCAGATATTCAAGGCTACAGTTTTCTGCATGAGGAAAAATACTCATTGTTCAAGTCCAGTAGGCTAGTTTCATGTTTCCACAGGTTTCATTACAGAAGCGAGGCGTATTGTCCCACCCCACCCCCTTTAGTGGCATCACAGAGACTGGACATAATCTCCAATGATCATAATGGCTTTATATAATATGTGGAGCATCCACAGGTAGATAAACACAGACCAGCACAAAATAGGATGAATGAGCCTACAAACATAAATGATCCGAAAAAAATCACAAATACCTGGAAGTGGTGAATTGACAAATGAACAGAAGTATATAAATAAATAAAAAGACACTAAGCAAAATCATACTTTTATACACCTGATTTGTCTGAAATTGCCTAACAGAAAAAATACAACCCTCAAGTCAGCATGAAATGGAAGTTATGATAATCTTTTCTTCCCTATTGTGACGTGCATCCGCATGAAACTGCTTCTCGAACAAGAAAAATGTAGGGTGAGACTTGATTTTGTCCATGGGGAATTGATTGGATGGTTGTGGTTTGCTATTGGTGGATCTCCTGTGAGTGACAGGTTGCCCCGCCCTCGCGCCACTAAACACGTCGTCAGAGAAGAGAAGTTATTTTGAGGAAAGAGGGCACGTGAATTTAACAAATTATGTGCACGGATAAATCAGTTATAATAATAACTGTTCACAGGAATTACTTTAGTAACTCATAACTTGTTCATCCACCTATAAATGTTCCATATTATCTAAAATGGTGATGACAACATGACAGCTCAAATGAGAAACCTTGTACTAAACAATACAAGCTGCGCATTTTTGCTTTTGTTGCGTTGGCCCATATACTTCCATTGTAAGAGCTCAACTGTAAACTGTTTTTTTTAAAAGCTCTTATATTACATTCCTTGGTGACTGACATGATGCCGCAGATGCTGTTCATATTACGCCCGAATTCCTTAAATGTTTTTTGTCTTGAGTAATAAAAAGACTGCAGTGGACATTCGGACTTAGCTGTAAGTAATCATATTTGGATTTTTATGGAGGTTTGTTGACTTTTACTAGAAAAATTTGGCAGACGCATGAAGGATCTCTAGACATTGGCTTTTAAGGAAAGAGATGTTCTCAGTGTCAGCGAATATGTCACTTTGAAGCCAGTGTGTGAGAACATGCTGCGAGGGAGTCAGGAAAATGTATTTATTTGATGATTTGTGAGTGAAAGGCAAGAAAAAGAGACTAAGGAGAAGATTGACAGAGCGTAAAGGGGCGAAGGTGTCTCTCTCTCTCTCTCTCTCTCTGTGTTCCAGCGCTTCTGATGGTTATTGCGTATAAATCTTTAGCGTGAAGGATAGAGGTGTCAAGTTGCGCAAACAGAGCGGCCAAGTGTGTGTGTGTGTGTATCACAGGCAGGTCCTAATTGCTCGCTCTTCACCAGAGGGCGAGGTCAGTGGGTTTACACACACACACACACACACACACCGATCATAACCATTTCTTGAGTGCTAGCAAATGAGAATGTTTTTGCATGTCAAACAAACATATGATTCGATTAGAGCTGCTAATCACTTTTAAAATGTAATCAAATTAAATAAGATCTGCTGATTATACAGATAAATCATTACTAATTATAATTGTTATATTGTTTATCATTTATTATTATTCAGATAATAATTGTTATGACAAGTATTTTTTATTATATTGGCTTTAGAAGTCAATATAGAGATGCACTAGTATTTAAATTCTTTAGTAATATAATAATATTTAAAAATAATGAACAATAACAAAATAATTAATAACTATTTATCTAATTATTTTGATGTTCTGATTGATAAATATATATATATATATATATATATATATATATATATATATATATATATATATATATATATATATATATATATATATATATAGACAATAATAAAATACTTTACTATTTTACAGAATAAATAAAAAATAGAACACTAAAAACTGAAATTGAATTTTGGTAATGAACATGAATTTATTATAATATTATAATGTACAGTATGAGAAATAGATGTTCATTTGAGACTTGCTGAAGATTACATTTAGCAGTGTTAAATTATTAGTGTTTTTAAAGATCAACAGTAAGTGAGTGCTTGATGAAAGCAAAGGAATCTAAATACACACACATATATATATATATATATATATATATATATATATATATATATATATATATATATATATATATATATATATGTGTGTGTATGTGTGTGTGTGTGTGTTATATATAAGTTTTTTATATCAATAAACATGTCTACAATTCACAATTGAGTCTGTCTGAGGTAGACTTTGAGGTGAATGTGTCGTGTCGTGTCGTGTCGTGTCTTGAAATACATATACACTGATGAGCCAAATCATTATGACGAGTCACAGGAATATCATTGATCATCTCCTAACACGGCCACATATTAAGGTAGGAGTAGATTAGACGGTAAGCTAACAATTAGTTCTCGTAATCAACGGATGCAGGAGAAATGGGCAGGAATAAAGATCTGAGCGACTTTGACAAAGAGCCGAATTGTTTTGGCAAGCCGACTGTGTCAGAGTGTCTCTGAAACGGCAAGTCTTGTGTGTTTCATCTGGTCGGCAGTGGTGGGAATTAACCAACAGTGATCCTGAGGAGAGACAAACCACAAACCGGCGACAGGGTGTTGGGAACCCAAGGCTCATCGATGCACGAGGGACACAAAGGCTATCCCGTCTGGTCTGAGCCAACAGAAGCTCTACTGTGGCACAAGTCACACAAAAATTGAATGATGGTTATGGGAGGAATGTGTCACCGCACTCAGTGTGTCGCACTCTGCTGCGTATGAGGCTGACCTATCAGAGGGCCAATCATGACCCCTGTCCACCGCCGAAAAGCCTACAATGGGCACGCAAGCGTCAGAACTGGACCTTGGAGCAGTGGAAGAAGGTCACCTGGTCCGATCAGTCCCATTTTCTTTTACATCTCGTGGACGGCCATGTATGTGTGTGCCGTTTACCTGGGGAAGTTATGGCATCCAGGATGGGAGAGAGTGATGCTCTGGACAATGTTCTGCTGGTTCAGCCATTCATGTGGATGTCAGTTTGACACACGCCCCACCTACTTACACGTTGTTGCAGACCAGGTACACTCCTTCATAACAATGGTGTTCCCTGGTGGAAGTGGCCTTTTTCGGCAGGATAATGCGTCCTGACACACTGCACACTTGAGGAACATTATGAAGAGTTCAAGGCGAATGTGTCAGGTCTGGCTGTTCTTGGCAAATTGCACCTATTTTAAGATCCCTTATCAAATTAAAATGTAGTTAAAATGCTAAAATCCCAACCCTTTGTTCTTTGTGTCCCAATATATTTAAGTACAAGAATATATTTTATGTGGACGGCAAAAATATTCTTTACATTTAGGTGTTATTTCAAGGTTGAATTGCTATGTACGGGTCAGAGGGCATGATTAAAAGTAAATTTTTATTCTGTCATGAATTCTACTAATTTAACACATCAAACTGACAGCTTTAATTTGGATATAACACTATTGTTGATATCTATTGTTGAAGCTCTAAAAGCGTCCTTTTGCACGTGCACACTGACTCACACATGCACACATACAAAACAGGGCTGGTTTTGCTTGAACAGAAACTCTAATGTAAACAGATCTCACAGCCATCTGCCTAATGTCAATGTGGCCAACACACACACACACACACACACACACACACACACACACTGCTCTACAGCATTGCCTCTTGCCTGTCCATTTGGTTTTCTCATTTCGTATGCTGTGTGCTGGAGCAAACCATTGTTTGTCAAATCCATTGTTTTATCCTATGTAGAGCAGCATATAGTACATGTTCTCTGCTATTCCTTCAGATAAACCCTCTGTAGTTTTCAAAACAGCACAGACATAAACTATCCAGTCAGTTATAAGAGGTTATTAGATTAATATGGCTGCTATAACCCTGCCTGTTGGACCCAGTAAAGTGGCACTGAGAAATGATTTCAGTTCATGGCTTACTCTTTGTATCAAATGGTCACGCTTGCTCAGTGTATTGATTGGTGGATTACAGTGGAAGAAGTGTTATCGACTGATTCCTGTTCCACCATTAACAGGGCTTAATTTAGTGTCGATTGACCTCTGTGTTCATGCTCCAAAAATACAGAGAAAAGGCTCGTTCACACCAAGAGCGATAACTACTGTATAAAGGAAACTACAATGATAAAATGTCCATTTCAGTGAATTGGTTCAAAACACTGATTCAATGATTCATTTGTGTCATCACTCAATCTTCAATTGAGGTCCTTGTATTTGCTTTTATTTGAATGAAATCTCATATTTTTTAGTTTACAAAAAAAATATAGTGCTAAATATTGCTTTTTATTACTGTTTTTTGTGTGCAAATAAAGTTTGGGGTCAGTAAGATTTTTTTAGAAATAGAAATGAATAGTTATATTCAGCAAGGATGCATTCATTGTGCAATTTTACATTGTTACACAAGATTAATCAAAGTCAAATCTATTAATAAAAGAATAAATGTCTAAATTTCAACAAAAAAATATGAAGCAGCTAAACTGTTTGCAACATTGATAATAATAAGCAATGTTTTTCTTGAACATCAAATCAGCATAGATATTAGATATGTAGATTTGTTTTTTGTTGTTGTTGTTGATTCTTGTCTTAAACAGTTAAACATAAAATCTACTCACCAACAATGGTGGTTAAGTCAAAATAATTGTTCCTCCAACAAAAAAAAAAAACGTTTCAGAGAAGTATTTATATATTCAGATTTTAAGTAAAATATTGTTACATAGCTTAAAAAATAACAAGATAACATTTAAATATATATATATATATATATATATATATATATATATATATATATATATATATATATATATATATATATATATATATATATATATATTGGCCAGCATTACCTACAATAAAATATCTGAACTGCGTGGAATCTGCTGTGGCAACATCAGTGTTACTTTTCCACTATTTTGCTTATACAGTATTTTCTCAATGAAATTTTTTAATGACTTTCGACTCACTTTCCCACAGCCACGTAATGTGTCCTCTGGTGTGACAAGGAAGTACTTATTTAGCATATATTGATAGTCCGACAAGTGGTTCATAGTGATTCTGCAGTGCTTTCAGCAGAGTGTGATGGTGTGAACCATGTGACCTGGAGTAACCCCCATAATTCTCCCATTACCCCCTCCCTTCATTTACCCAAAGGAAGTAACAGTGTTGGCTCTGCATCAGGCTCCATTTTTAGCTCCGTTCTGGCTCCCTTAGTGTAAACTTCTCTACAGGAAGAAGCCTCTCTGGGTCAGAGGTTGGCTTTTTTTCCCATACTACAGTTGAGTAAAGCCCCCCCGAGTACGACAGATGTCCCAGGATTCCAGAGTGCTGAGCTAAAGCTGGTTTGGTTGAAAGGTTCAACTGATCACTAGAGAGACATTGAATGAGTCTTTTTTTTTTCTTCTTTTCCTCCTCTCAGCTGAGTGCAAACGTGCTGATCTTCCTGTGCACCAACATCATTGGGATCTGCACCCACTACCCAGCAGAGGTCTCTCAGAGACAAGCCTTTCAGGAGACGCGAGGCTACATCCAGGCCCGACTGCACCTGCAGAGAGAAAACCAGCAGCAGGTCAGTTCTCACAACAGGCTCTTAGTGCCTAACCGTCAATTCAACTTCAGTGTTGAGGTCATGACCATTGGTTGGCACAGTTCAAAAGCATTCACTACAAGTTTTTTTTTTTTTTTACAAAAGATGACGTATATCTGAGTGAAAAATGGCCTCTGGAATAGGGATGTTCAGTTCTTGAAAGAATCGTTCTTTTGAGCCGGTTCACTAATCGAACTGAATCTAACTTAGTTCCGGGTTGATTACGCAAGACGCATCCGAAGTAGCACGTCTGACTCAAAAAGAACCGAATGAGCTGTAATTGCAAACTGTCGAAGTCTGCTGAGGATTACCGAGGACTCTGCTGAGTGAGTTAACGATACTATGCAAGCCTGAGGCATGTACTGGAAATATGCTTATTATGAGTACTTTTATTAAAGGTGCTCAAAGCGATGCTGGGTGACGTCACTTCTTGTTGAAGTGCTAGACCTTCCCTCCTCCTCATCCCGTCCCCTCCCCCTGTAGTTTTACTGAGACTTCTTTCAAGGTGTAATGTCGCCAAGTGAGATAAATGCTTTCATATAAGGCAAAAAAAAGAGAAACATTACCAGAAAAACACGATAAAACGTTTCGCCACCTGAGGTTATAACTTTAGCTCTCATACCAGGACGCAATAATAGCAAGATAACGTTAGCTTCAAATTTAGTCAGAGTTGTCAATAGGCGATGAATGAACATTCAATTTCATAATAAATAGTTGGTGAAAACAATCATTCACACAAACTGTCGCCCTACTGTGAGTTTGCTTGATTGTTTACAATAGAGATCGATAGCTAGCTGCTAGAAACCTATACGTTGTGTTCACCAAAGTTAGCGCTGACTGCATTGTTCTAGCTAATTATATCCTTATGTTTGTTAGGCGAACATGAAAGTCCATTTAGAAAAACCAAACTGGATTTACCCAGTCCAGCAAAAACAGAGCTAACGTTCCCTGAATGTGGGATTGGAAGCCCTTCTGCCGGCGGAGTTCTCACCACCTTTCAAACGCTTTTCCAGAGTAAATTCGGGCATGCGTTCCTTCTCCTTTTCCCTCTTCTTTGTATTTTTGCAATCTGTTCATCAGAACGTCGTCTCTTTGGTCGTGTGTCGGCCATCTCAAACTTAAAGAGTTAAAATTCTAACTTCCCTCTTCATGCTTCTCTCCTCCACACCCCCCATGTGCGCTCACTAACCCCCCACCCCCCCCCCCAGGCTGGAACACTGTTTGTCATGTTTCGTGGAGCGGGTCGCCCCAGTTTGTTTTTGTTGCTGTTTGTGGAGCCTGGGCTGTCTACAGAGACCGCATTTTTTTACCGTGTGTTCAGGGGACAGGCAGCTAGCGGATAGTGAGGAGATGTTTGCTGTATGTGACAAAAAATGTTTTGGCCTAAAAAACGCGTGACTTTGCTTAGAGCACCTTTAAATCAGTGGCGTAGCCACGAGGGGGCCTGGGTGGGCCTAGGCCCCCTCATTTACATGTCCGGCCCCCTCAGATTTCTGATTGCTTAAAAAAAAAAAAAATTTAGGAGGCAAAATATTTTTTTAGTGATTATGTGAATTACACTGCGCAAACACTTGTTTATTAATAAACAATTAAAATATCTCCTTGCTATATTTTACATATTCATAATCATTACTTTTGGCGGTTCTTTTTGACCGCTTTTAGGTGCTTTATTGGCAGCGCCACGGTATCACCGCACCCACCAGAATAGGCCTGTATATATAAAATTCTGGCTATATATATATATATATATATATATATATATATATATATATATATATATATATATATATGTGTGTGTGTATATATATATATATATATATATATATGTTGCCTCCTCATTTAAAGACGGGACCCCCCCAAAAAAAAAAATTCTGGCTACGCCCCTGCTTTAAATAACATTTTATTAAAACCTGCAAGAACCTTTCTGTCGAGAGTAAATTTTACTATAGTTTATTGTGCAGGCAGATTACATTTTAAGTTGTTAAATGAAATCAATGAGTTTCAAGAAGTTTAATTTTTCCTATATACTTTAGAGATGTAGAACATCTGCGTTTGTGCATCAACGTCTGTAATGTGTGCTGTAGATGCGAAAACCTTTAGGCCTCTTATCCAAGGCTACTCAATATTTGTCAGTCAAATCCGACATAAAGGAGCCGTGAATGAAACCGTGAGCACAATCACCATTAACTTAAGTGAATTAAAGGCAATAATCAACCATTTGCATTCACACAAATAACTTTTTATTTGAATGTTTCAATATGCATGGACACAAATGACTTTATTTGAATGCTTCATTGATATGAAATGACACTGAGTTGTTAGAAAAGAAATGCGTACTGACATCATTGCGTGATGTAAGGAACTGAGGTTTGTTTATTTTTATTAAAAAAATAATAATGTGCATGGATAAAACCTTAAGAAGCACAGCAACATTCTGTAAAAAACGTTGTCCATTTTGATTTCATAGGGACTTAACAATTTGTAGGCTCTTTCCTCACGCCTATCTGTCTTAATATGGATATTTATTATCTCCCTTTTTAAAAATATAAACTTTAATCAAAAATACAGTAAAAACAGTAATAGTATCAAATATTATTACATTTTAAATGAACTGTTCTCTATTGTTAAATAGTTTAAAATGTAATTTATTCCTGTGATCAAAGCTGAAGTTTCAGCATCATTGATCCTTCAGAAATCATTCTAATATGATGATTTGATAATCAAGAAACATTTATAATAAAAGGCCATTACTTTTATCGTCTCTGTGTAAACTACAAAAAGGCAAATTTGTGAAAACGGGGGCGTCATGCGAATTTATTATTATGTGTTCAGTCTATAGACGCGTAGTGTTTCTTTACAAAGTGACATCGCCAACTACTGGCCTGGCATTAATACTGCGTTTGTACTCGTTTTCGCGGATCCATATGAACAGGGTTTATTATTTTGACAATGTTGTCGTCAAGACGCGAAAAATGCAAAGGAAAAAAGTTTTTAGTACATCGCTGTCGTGTAAATGTACCCTGAAACTGTTGTGAGTTATACTCATTTATTACTGTTATTTGTCATTATCTTCTAATTTTAACAGAGAGAGAATAATAAAAGTCTAAACACTGTAGTCAGTGGACAAGCCACCAGTATATATACACTGGGATGCAGATGTTTGACATGTAAAGAGCAACTACATAAAGAAAGGATGGTTGAACTGCACAGTAATGTTTCATTCTCTTTCACACACACACACACACACATTCCCTCTCTTCTGTCCTCTCGACAATTTTCAGGAACGCCTGTTGCTGTCTGTTTTGCCAAGGCATGTCGCCATGGAAATGAAGGCTGACATCAATGCAAAAAAAGAAGACATGATGTTTCACAAGATCTACATCCAGAAACACGACAATGTCAGGTGAGCATTTCTGTCGTGTCAAACTGTGCCACATTAACTTTAAATGGATTTGATCTGAATGTGAAAAGCAAAGCATGCTAGTATATAACATGTCCAAATGATTTTTTCCGCCCTCATGGCCTTAATTACATCAGCACAAAAGAAAAGCTATTTTAGAGGTGGAGAAACAGTTTCATTTGGATTTATGAACAGGCTTATATTCATTCAGTTCTTAAGTGAATGGCCACAAAGACCGTTATTTTATTTAGAAAGAAATAGGCTCAGTTTTGTTTTCTGTAAACCTGCAGATCCTTTGACTATTAGCATTAGCCTTTAGCTAAGGTAGTTCATCTGCTTTTTATCATCTCCTTTGCCCATTTGTCCCTTTCTGTGTTTATCGTCACTCAATTCCATTTATCTCTCCTATCTCTTTTACTCTTTTCTCCGTTCCTTCAGCTCTGGGAGCTGGTAATATGGAGCAATGGGGCTTTTATTTTGAAAGGTGGTCAGCTAATTACGGTGAAAGAGAGAATAGTTAATTATCAGTCACTAAGCTAGCGCTAACCCCAGAAGATACTGAAATGAAGCCGCAATTCAATTAAAGTTCTCCACAGCGTCTGCCACTACACAGAGTGAATTTCCCCTCAGCTCAAGGGATTCACACACACATGTACTTTTCTACCTAGTTGTATAAAAAGATGATGTTATTGACCCATGTACATTTAAACATTAAAATGAAAGCTTTTTTAATCTTAATTCATTGTTTGATTGGCATGACTGTTTCCCGATCAATATTACCAAAGCATTTAATCTAATGTTATGTTATGAAAAAAGCAACAATTCATAGTTTAAATCTCTCTCTCTCTCTCTCTCTCTCTCTCTCTCTCTCTCTCTCTCTCTCTCTCTCTCTCTCTCTCTCTCTCTCTCTCTCTCTCTCTCTCTCTCTCTCTCTCTCTCTCTCTCTCTCTCTGTCTCTCTCTCTCTGTCTCTCTCTCTCTCTCTCTCTCTCTGTCTCTCTCTCTCTCTCTCTCTCTCTCTGTCTCTCTCTCTCTCTCTCTCTCTCTCTCTCTCTCTCTCAGTATTCTGTTTGCAGACATTGAGGGTTTCACTAGTCTGGCGTCGCAGTGCACGGCTCAGGAGCTGGTCATGACTTTAAACGAGCTGTTTGCCCGCTTTGACAAGCTGGCCTCGGTGAGCACGACTACTAACACACGATCTAAATATGTTTTTAACTGGATCATTCATTGTTGCAGAATGATATGTTTATTATGGTGACAAGATGAAGTCTACAGTATATTCAATAAAATGTTGAGACTGCAAGATATTAGTTCTACATTACATTTACAGTTTTCATTTGAATGTTAATCTGTTTAAATGATAAAAAATATAAAATACACTACCGTTCAAAAGTTTGGGGTCAGTAAGATTTCTTTGAGACGTTTATATAAAACATTTCTGTTTCAAAGATTTCTGTTTTTGGAACTATCTATACATCAAAGAATCCTGAAATGATAATGTGTCACAGTTTCCTCAAAAATATTAATCAGCACAATTGTTTTCAACATTGATAATAATCAGAAATGTTTCTTGAGCAGCAAATCATCATAGTAGAATGATTTCTGAAGGATAATGTGACACTGAAGACTGGAGTAATGATGCTGAAAATTATCACATCACAGAAATAAATTACATTTTAAACTATATTATATATTAATAGTTATTAATAACTATATTAATAGTTATTTGAATTTTGAGCTTAAGAGACTTCTTACAGAAAACGGGTTTAAACGGTAGTGTGTATATGTCTAACTATAAAGGCAAAAGAAAGACAAAAACTACATAGTATGACTAAAGCAAAAATAATTAAAACGCTGTTTAATAATAAGGGTCAGTAAGAAGATGAAAAATGTGACTTCTGTGTCCTTCAATTGAGCTGAGGTTGGAGCCCTGGTGGGTGCTAGACAAAATGTTAGAATGACAGCAGCATTCCTAATGTAGTGTTGCTCTAACCCGAGTCCCTTGAGCAGCCTGGCCTTGCTCCTTTTTCCTTATGAGGGAGTCATTGAATTGTTCACTCAAATGATTTGTTTAAAAACTCGTATTCATTCCGAAGCAAAAAAACACTACTCTGTTGCTCTGCTTGAACTTCACTTATTTATTACCTGTTTCTCGCTGTAACACATGTCCATAGTCAAAGTTTTGGGACAGCCTTGGTTGCGCCACCGTGACGCATTTGCCCTTCGAATGCAGCCTTTGAAGGATGCAGTGTATGAATTGGGACGCAGCTAATATGTCACAAGCACACACAAAAATCACACTCTCTGTATCACACACTAAGCAGAATGACTACCCACTTTTTACACCTCAGCGTGAAGCTGCCATCTTCCCAGCTTGAACTTTCTAATTAACTTCTGTTCCGTCTTGTGTGTGTGTGTGTGTGTGTGTGCAGGAGAACCATTGCTTACGGATTAAGATCCTGGGGGATTGTTACTATTGCGTGTCAGGCTTACCCGAGCCCAGAGCGGACCACGCTCACTGCTGTGTGGAAATGGGGGTGGACATGATCGAAGCCATTTCGTAAGTCTCACTAAGCTGTCAGACAATAACGTTCATCTGACCTTTTTGAAATTTATTTCAGTTCTGAGGTATAATCTTTATATAATTTTTAAAAAAAATTATTTAATATTGAATATGAAATGTTTTATGAGGGATTTGTGAACAAAATAACACAATTATATTATTTTTTTTTATATAAATTAATATAAATTAAAGGGGCTATATGTAGAATTCAGTAACCCTTTTTACTAGCGACACCGGTGGCCGTTAAGTGAACTGCAGCCAGCAACTTATTGCTCGTGCTCGCACTCATGCACACGTAACGTACAAGAGACTGAATGTTATTAAATGGCCCGATATACTCACCGTGAAGTATAAAGAAGTTGGAAATACCTTTGCTGCGATTTACTGTTAATGAACATCCTGACGCCAACTATGCTGCTGTTTATATGAATACGTATGTATGTGCTACGTGCTTTTCTCTCAGTAACAAAATGCACACAACAAAAATGACGGCAGTGAGAAAACAGCAGTTTAGAAAGATCATAGCGATGTGGATATGTTTGAACCAATTCACCAGCATCATGTCGACTTGATTGTAAAGTATATTTGAGACTATAGACTGTATAGATCTGGCTTTGTGAGACTAGTTTAAATTAATCCCTTTTCTTTGCATGACACACTGACATTACAGTACAGAATAGCTCTTTTGGTATTATCCTGAACATTGTATAAGCATTAGTTTCATGTGTCATTGAACAGAAGAGAGGCTCTCGGGAGCCCGTCACATCCTTTTGATTTTCCCGGGAAAATTTTCATTTTTTTTCCTGGGAAAAATGTTAATACATGAAAATTCATACATATAACCCCTTTAAAGCTTAAATTTAAAGTGAGACCCCCGGGGTAAGATGCCGTCCTGATGGTTGGGGCAAATGGCCAGCGTTTTATTCAATATATATTATTTGATAATATTTATTGTTTAATGATTAAAACTGATTAGATGTAAATTTATGGAATTATATATTGCAGCCACTGTTATTATTGTTAATTAAAAGTATTTAAATCATTTTTGCTCATTTAAACAAAGCTTAAATAAAAAATAAAATATTAATATTAGATGAAAAACTTTGTTTTAGCAACTAACTGAAATAATTACGTTGAAGTACTAAATTTACTAGAACTAAAACTGAAATAATAAATAAATGAACACAAAACAGAAATATTTAAAATAAAATAAATAAAAACAAAATTACTAAAACTTAAACTGAAATTAAATAGAAAATTATAAAAATAAATGCTAATTAAAAATATGAATAAATACTATAATAGTAAATAAATAATACTAATTTCAGCGTGCAGTTTATTGAAAACATGTTTATGTTTGCGTCACAGATTGGTGCGAGAGGTCACGGGGGTCAACGTAAACATGCGGGTCGGTATCCACAGTGGGCGCGTGCACTGTGGAGTTCTTGGATTGAGAAAGTGGCAATTCGACGTGTGGTCCAACGACGTCACGCTGGCCAACCACATGGAGGCTGGAGGCAAAGCCGGGTGAGAGTTAAAGACAGAACACAGATACACACTTCATACATGTACACAGCTATACATAACACTGGACAGACTGTTTAGTAACTGCAAAATGAATGTTCCTCAGGAGGATCCACATCACTAAAGCTACTCTGCAGTACCTGAATGGAGACTATGAGGTGGAACCAGGTTTTGGAGGGGAGAGAAACGCCTATTTAAAAGAGAACAGCATTGAGACCTTCCTAGTGTTGGGCTGCAGTCAGAAGCGGGTTAGACACGTCATATTACAACAATTTAACTCCTTCCCCGGCAGCGTTTAAAAAAAAAAGTTGCCAGTCACCGCCAGCGTTTTTGATCATTTTCATAAAATTTCATGGCTTCCAGAATATTTTGTTGAATGAATATCTGAACATACACAGAATGGAGATTCTGTAGAAAGCTGGAAAATTCTATAAATGGCGGGGAAAGAGTTAAAGATACTTGTTCTTTAACTTTTATCATCTTCAAATGCCACCATCTATCCACATTTCAGCTATGAAAATATATATATATATATACATATATATATATATATATATGTGTATGTGTGTGTGTGTACAATGGAAATTTCTACACTGCAAAAAGTGTAGTTTTCCTAATTTAAATCTAAAATCTAAAATATTTGTATTTAAAAATACAATATATATTACATATATATATAAATAAATATATATATATATTTAAAACAAGATGAAAATATTTTTATACTGTACATTATAATGTTGTGATTATAAATGATAGATTTTAAATCATGTTTATGTGACAACGATGGATTTCTTTAGCATTTTTCATGTACAGACGAAAACATTGTCAAAACAATCCCCGTTCACACGGATCCGCAAGAACGACTAAAACGCAGTATTACGCTGCAGGCCAGTAGATGGCGCATGTGCAGGACGTCACCGTTTTCACAAATTCTTGTTTTTGTAGTTCACACAGAGATAACGGTATCCTATTTAAAAACGTGCACTTTGAAACCCATTTTCTTTGCCCAAGTTTGCATTTTCAGGACCCCAAAACACCATTGCCATGTAAATGAACAGCCAAAACGAAATTTGGACAAACAAATTACAGAATTTTAATATTGGTTAAGATTTATCGGTTATCTGCCGTTTTGGTTAATATTGGTGCGTCCCTAATTTTCATTCATCATTATATTCAAGAATCTTGACCACAGTACTTTTCCTTTGCTCTTGACTGTTTCAGAAAGATGAGAAGGCCATGATGGCTAAGATGCAGCGCACGCGGACGAACTCCAACGAGGGTCTGGTACCGCGATGGGTGCCTGACAGATCCTTCTCCAGGACTAAAGACTCCAAAGTCTTCAGACAGATGGTGAGACCCCACATGACCTGTCGCCCACTCCCTATGGCACTCGCCTGATCGCTCTCTCAGACGTCTTCTACCTCCTACATTACTCACAGATCTTTCTGATCTTTTTTGACTTACATTTGTTCCTTCTCTTCACTCAGGGCATTGACGAAACATCCAGCAAAGACAAGTAGGTGTTTTTTCTTGTCTTTTTGAGAATAAATGCAGTCGGGGGAAACAGAGCGCAAAAGGCACGATTGGAAATGTGTTTTTCTAACTGTTCTTCTGCTCACGAATACAGCCGTGGTGCTCAGGAGGCGCTGAACCCGGAGGACGAGGTAGATGAGTTTTTGGGCCGTGCCATTGATGCTCGCAGTATTGACCAGCTCCGCAAAGACCACGTGAAGAAGTTCCTGCTCACCTTCCAAACCTCCAGCCTGGAGAAAAAGGTCAGACTCAAAGACACTGGCTGAGCTCCAGCTTCCCGTCCAGATCTCCCCACCCATTCAAGTTTAATTTAGCAGTGCCGATCGTCTAGCAGACTAACAGGATGGATGAGATCATGTGAGATCAAATGTACTCCAATTTCCTGTTTGGTATTTAAGAAGGGGAAAACTAGGAGACTGAATTCTTTGGATTGGTTCATAGTTGTTTTTAGCATGTCATGTGGTTAACAGGGTCTTCTGGGTGGTTACTCACCCTCAAGTTGTTTCAAACCTGTATGAGTTTATTTCTTCTTTTGAACACGATATTATAGGGAAGATAGTTTGAAGAATGTCAGTAACCAAACAGTTGTTGGACCCCATTGACTTCCATAGTAGGAAAAAAAAAATACTATGGAAGTCAATGGGGTCTAACAACTGTTTGGTTACTGACATTCTTCAAAATATCTTCCTTTGTGTTCAACAGAAGAAAGAAATTCATACAGGTTTGGAACAACTTGAGGGCGAGTAAATGATAGATTTTTAAGTGAACTATCCCTTTAAGGCCCGTTCACAACAAAGACGATAACTGTAACAATAATGATAAAGATGTAGATCTAAAAATCATTCTGAATATATAAGAGAATAGCAAAGTCCTGCTATAATGATCATGACACAGAGGAACGATATTGTTGGAATCACTTTTCCAGCTGATGAATGATAAAAACTTTGACAGCCAATCAGAATCCATTCTGCTTTAAAGCGCTCAAGCATTTAAAGCGGCAGACGACAGAACTGTAGCGCGCTTATAATAAACAGAACGATATCATACGCTGGTGTGGATGCTAATATAGTTATCATTGTGGTATTCTATACAGTTGTAGTTCATGGTGTACATACACCACCTTCATATTTGGCACAGATTAGTAAGTCAACATGTGTTGATGATGTTTTATTTGCTTGTCTCGTTTGTAGTATTCTAAGAAGGTAGATGATCGTTTCGGCGGTTATGTGGCCTGTACGCTGCTGGTCTTCTGTTTCATTTCCTTTATCCAGATCGTCATATTCCCTCAGTGAGTGATCAACACACACACACACACACACACACACATACACACACACGTTTACTTAGCTATCTAAATGAGGACATTCCATACACTTCTATTGTTTTTATTTTATAGCTAGTAGTTATAAATACTATAACCAGGGCTTGACATAAACACTTGCCAAATGCGGGTGTATTTCAGCAGTGGTGAATAACGCGGTCACCTCTACTAATCACTTCCACGGGTTGAATTTTATATATAATATATACATTTTTCAATTGTCTTTTAAAAAGGCATCTGAAATAATAATCTAAGTGCAATGTAGTGTTGTCAAAAATATTGTTTTTATGATACATATCGACACTGAAATATCTGAAACGCTTCCAATACTCATTTTCCACAGAATAGATAGACGATACCAGCTGTGCTCTCTCTCTCTCTCTCTCTCTCTCTCTCTCTGACAGCGAGTGACACACAAACCCGCCTCCCCTCACTCACTGGGATTGCACATATTGCGCATAATTTTACTCCTCGCCGCAGATTTTGAGCTCACACCCAAAGTGCAGCACATAAAGCTGCCTCTCAGAACTAAATTGAGTTATTTGTTTCGCTGCTTATTGCACTTAAACAGTCAAATACACAAAATAATATCAAAATGCCGTCTTGGTGAGTATTCACGTAAACACAGTCAGTTATATTTTAAGTGAATGTAAACACAGAAAGAAAACGCATGTCTAATGGATCCGTGTGTCAGGTCTTAAAGTGACAGCAGCCTAATATACCTGCAGCCAAATTAAGAAAATATAAAAAAATATCTACATGCCAGTTTTCCCCATGGTATCGATGTCGAAATTGTGACCAGTGAAAATGCCACAGTGGCTGGTGAGCAAAAAAGTGAATGTCAAGTTAATGACTATAACCTAACCCTAGCCCACACCCTTACAGGAGCAGTCACATTTACCATTGCTCAGCGAAAAGTCACGGGCAAAATCCATTCGTTCCAAAAGTAATCCGTGCGATCAGAAGTTTCACATGAGGAGGAAATCTTTCCCAATGCAGATTCCGTTCATGTTCACGTTGGTCACGCTATATTGTCATGTTGACCAACAGCTGCTTGGGTTGAAAGGGACTTCTGTGTGAGCAGTGCTTCAGACATCGCTACGCTATTGACGGTCTGCTCATTAAGTCTGACGTCACACGTCACCGTTTCAGGGTCCAAATCACATGCCAGAAGCAAACAAAAAACAGTCTCACAGTGTGCTTTAAAACTACTGAAAAATCATAATCTAACCTTTATATCAAAATCCCAGGTGGCCAGACAGTGATTCATCTCTTATGAATCTTTAAAACATTGGTGTCCAGGACGCTGTGAGCCCAGAGACTGTAGTAAATACACCAGTCCGTGAGTAATATGAATAAATAGTGCTCATAAATGAAACAAGTGGAGGTTTGGATCCGCAAATGGTATTCCTTGCTTGACGATTCACTGAAATGGCGCTAATGTGACCCCACATTAACCTAAGATTTTTACAATTAAAAAACTTTATTGACTTTATACTGTTTTCACAAATGAGCACCGTCCCCAAACTGACAGGTTTAGCTTACTTCTGGCAACACATTTGTCCCCCAATTCTGGTTAACTAGTCTGAAACATGAGTCTGAAACTTCCTCTGTGTTCTGCAGTACTCTGGTCATGCTGGGAATTTACATCAGTATCTTCATCATTCTTGCCAACATCCTCTTCATCTGTGCCATTTACTCCTGCGTGAAGGTGAGCAGTTGTACTTACTTCCGCCGCTTTTCATTCTCTCGCGTTTTACAAATGTGTACAACTGGCCTGTGTCTCTCTGTCTCGCAGCTCTTCCCCGCCGCCATGCAGACCGTGTCCAAGAAGATTGTTCAGTCTCGCACCAACAGCACACTGGTGGGAGTTTTCACCCTCATCCTCGTCTTCATCTCTGCCTTTGTCAACATGGTACGCAGAGCTGCCAAATCACTTCGCACACAACAATAGTGTTTCTAACACTTCAGCTAACAATCTTATTCCTTCCAAAGTGACCGTATGATCACAAACGTTGCTTTAAAAGAACTATCCTGTCATCATTTACTCACCCTCATGTTGTTCCAAAACACGTAGAACTTTCTTTGGCCTACGACAATACAAATAAATGATGACCAGGGTTGACAAGCTCAAAAAATGGCAAAGCATTAGAATTAGTGCAGCGAGCTCATCCGTCAACTGCTTGTAGCTATATAATGATTGTATATTTTGGAGCTCGAGTGTGTGTGTTGTGTGTTTCCTGCAGTTTTCCTGTGACACACGGAAGCTGGTGGACTGTGTGGCAGAGCGGTTTAACTGGTCGTCGTCAGAGATGGTGACTCCCTGTGTCATTCACAACTTATCTCGCTCCGCAGCCGACGGCCTGGATATCTGTCTCAGCGACACTCCCTCCTGCCCCTTCCCCGAGGTAAAAAGAGTGTATAGTCACACCAAGATCGGAAAACTGACACGTTACAGGTTTCATGCTGACTCATCCTCGTGTTTACCTTCAGTATTTCAGCTACAGTGTGCTGCTGACCCTGCTGGCCTGCTCCGTGTTCCTGCAGATCAGTAGTATAGGGAAGCTGGCTTTAATGCTGCTCATCCAGCTCACTTTCCTGCTGCTTGTGGAGTGGCCAGAGGTGACGCTGTTTGACAACGCAGACCTCTTCGTTACGGCCAATGCCCTGTAAGTACCACTGCCGGCCACTAGAGGGCGTCAGTACTGCTCTACTTCAACAGAGAGAAGTGGCTTTGAAGTGGCTTTATGTTCTGATGATAATAGAGGCTGCAGGGATGTTGTATTTTTGTAGGCCAAAACCCAGAAACGAGAAGTCAATGTTTTTTTTTGTTTTTTTTGTGGTTAAATGGTTTTATAAATATGGTTTCTACAACATAAAACACACCAGTAATACCCCTACTCGTGATTTTTTTTTTAAAGCCAGTGTCTTGAAAAAGGCGTTTGCTAACAACTTGCTAAATGGTAATACAGGGAATACAGTCGAGCAACCGTGGTGTAGTTCGTTAGTTACCATTAGTTCATGTACTTACTAAAATGAACTAACAATGCGCAATACATTTGTTACTGTATTGGTTATTCTTTGTTAATATTACTTAACAAAAATAAAGCTGTTCATTGTTTGTTCACAGTGCATTAACTAATGTTAACATACAACCTTTGATTTTAATAATGTATCAGTAAATGTTGAAATTAATATTAACTAAGATTAAGAAATGCTGTAGAAGTATTGTTCATTCTTAGTTTGTTAACTAAGGTAGTTAACCTTATTTTAAAGTGTTACTGTAATTTCTGCTTTTATTATTCGTTTTTGCTTAATATTTAGCTTTAATTTATTTGATCTTTATTTCAGTTAATGAAAATGATTTGAATAGTTTAAGTTTTAGTTAACAATAAATACTTTTTGTTCCCCCAATACTGAAAATGTGGCTCCATCTCGGATTTGAATATTCAGTTTGCGTATTTGTATTAAAAATAAATGCTGTGAGGTTTAAGAATTCTTGCGAATACAATGTGTACTTCTGCATATGTTTGTTCGTTAAAACAAGTGTTCTTGCTGTTCTTTTTTCCTTTTTGTAGAGTTTTCAATGAAACTCTGCAATGGTGAGACCTATATTCATCTCCTTCCTATTAATCATATATGATCATTTATTGTTTTTAAGCTCAGAAATGAGTCATCTTTATGGTTTTCCCACAGGTCCAATCTCAACACAACTACTGAACAGTGGTATGTCTTAATAGACTTTTTTGAGTTTTGAATTATTTGAACTGCTTTGAATGTTCACCTGTAGACACTACATCTTTCGTGTGGTTGTGTGTGCTGTATTCTGTTACATCCATGCTGTGATGTTAATAATTGATCCTGTGGTTGACCTGATCTCTCTTGTTGCAGTACTTTCAGGGTGACTAAAGTGTCCCTAAAGGTCATGACCCCAGTGATCCTCACTGTATTTGTACTAGCCCTGTACCTACATGCCCAGCAAGTGGAGTCAACAGCTCGCCTAGACTTCCTTTGGAAACTTCAGGTCAGGATTTGAATCTACGTTATTAGTTGAACCACTTTTTTTGCATTTTTGTTGCGGCATGCTTGATTGACTAAGATATACAATAGCGTGTGTGACCAAAAATAATACCTTCAGAATTTGATATATGTCCTGTAATTGGCCTGTTCCTCCACAGGCCACAGAAGAGAAGGAGGAGATGGAGGAACTTCAAGCCTACAACCGTCGGCTTCTCCACAACATCTTGCCCAAAGATGTGGCCGCCCACTTTCTAGCTAGAGAGAGGAGGAACGACGAGCTGTACTACCAGTCGTGCGAGTGCGTGGCTGTCATGTTCGCCTCCATCAGCAACTTTTCCGAGTTCTACGTGGAGCTGGAGGCCAACAACGAGGGAGTGGAGTGTCTGAGGCTCCTCAACGAGATCATCGCTGATTTTGATGAGGTTAGAAGGCTGGAGATTAATGTTTGAAGAGAATGAGGGAATCCTAAATTATTAAACCAATCTGTGTGACGAATATGAAAACATCTTGGCTCGGCTTTTTTGACTTGAATACACTACCATTTAGTTTGAGGTTGGTTATATACTTTTAATGCTTCTGAAAGAAGTCTCTTACGCTCACCAAGGCCGGAATTACAGTAAAACCAGTAATACTGTGAAATTCAAAATTACGTATTTTATTGTAATATATTTTCAAATGTGATTTTTTCTTGTGTTGGCAAAGCTGAATTTTCAGCATCATTACTCCAGTCTTCAGTGTCACATGATCCTTCGGAAATTATTCTAATATGATGATTTGATGCTCAAGAAACATTTCTGATTATTATCAATGTTGAAAACAGTTGTGCTGCTTCATATTTTTGTGGATAGATATTTTCAGGATCAAGTTCAAAAGAACAGCATATCTAAAAATCTTTTGTTTCATTATAAATGCCTTTACTGTCACTTTTGATTAGTTTAATTCATCCTTGCTGAATAAAAGTGTTCTTTTCTTTCAAAACGAAATCTCACTGACCGTACATTTTTGGAAGGCAGTGTACATTAATGAAACCCTTTCACTATTACAGATCATCAGTGAGGAGAAATACAGGCAGCTGGAGAAAATAAAGACCATTGGCAGCACCTACATGGCGGCATCTGGCCTCAACGACTCCACCTATGACAAGGAAGGCCGCTCGCACATAACCGCTCTGGCCGACTACGCCATGCACCTCCGCGAACAGATGAAATACATCAATGAGCATTCCTTCAACAACTTCCAGATGAAGATCGGTAAGTGCCAAAACCTACAGGCTCACATAGGAGATTAATTATTAGAAACATTTGAAAATGTTTGGTTTGCCAAATCAAGGTCATGTGGTGCAACCAAGTCTCTTAAGATATAAAAATAACTTGATATTGTTTATGTAAAATGTAATGCGACTCTCCACAAATAAAATGGTATTTTTTTTTATTAATTATTCATGAGATTTGTTACAAAACAAAAAAAATCTCTTGATTAAGATGTTGTCGCATCTTCAAGGTTTTAAAAAAAAAAATCTTTTAAATTGTTTACACCCAGTGTTATTGTTAACTAAAACTATTAAAAATGTTTTTGTTAATTGAAATAAAGCTGAAATAAAGAAAATTATTTGATGGAAGAATATAAACTAAAAAAAAAAAACGTTAGAAATGACAAATTTTGCTTTGGCAACTAACTGAAATCAAATAAAATGACTAAAACTAAACCTGAAATAATAAATTAAATGAAAATATTTCAAATAAAAACGAATACAAATGACAAGGCGCATAACATTGAAATTAAAATGGTAAAAAATGTAAATAAAAGTAAAAGTTCATTCAAAAATATTAATAAATACTATATTATATAAATAATAGTAAAATAACACTGGTTACACTATATGATGTCACATGACATTCATATAAAATGAAAGTTTCAGAAAACCAGCATGGATACTGAGGGCACTTTCACACTGGCAGTTTAGTTTGAAACGTGGAACGGTTTGCAGGAAAAGGGGGGACAATCTCTCTCTGACTCGGACCTCGGCAAACGTGCCCAGTGTGAAAGCCCTCTTAGAGTACATTTCTAAGAAGTTGGCATATGCATGTGTGTGCAGGCCTGAACATTGGGCCAGTGGTTGCAGGAGTCATTGGAGCCAGGAAGCCCCAGTATGACATCTGGGGAAACACAGTAAACGTGGCCAGTCGGATGGACAGCACAGGGGTCCCGGACCAGATTCAGGTAAACCTTCAAGCCTGTTGAGGCTCACAGTGTCGTCGTCATCCTGAGCGAGTCACGTAGAAGTGATTTTCTGGTATTTTACAGGTGACCACAGACCTGCACCAGGTGTTGGCCAGTAAAGGTTACCAGCTGGAGTGTCGAGGGGTCGTAAAGGTGAAAGGCAAGGGTGAGATGACCACTTACTTCCTGAACAACGGACCTCCCAACAGTTAGCAGTGCGCTAGAATTTCTTTGGATTCCCACAATTCCCCAGAGAGGAGGATTTCTCCAGGCAAGCTGAAGACAAACAAGTAGCCATCGCCATCACTTGAAGAAAGAAAGCAAACAAAAAAGGAAGATCATTGAAAAAACAAACCAGACTCCACACTGGAGAGTCGTGGCGGTCGTGGATATGCCTGTGCACCTTGAAGGACGATTGTTTTTAAGCCTCTCCCTCGGGCTGCTTGAAAGATGCAAAGTCTGTTTATTTAATAAAGGCCTTTATTTGCCGAAGAAAAACGCTGTACATAAGGCATTTTCTCCAGTTTTATTTTTGTGACAATTTTTTTTTTTTTGTTCCTGTTATTTTTATTTCAGGAGAATATAAATACAGGTACTCATGTTTTCGTTCGGAATTCCTTATTTATTTTGATCTTGATGTTTTGTGCAAAAAGTCCTTTATGGAAAAAAGTTGGAAAACACACACACATTTATACCGTACATAAACGTGTACGCTCGTATATTTGTGTGTGCACGAATACAGTATCTGTATAAATTATAAAGAGAACTATTGACCAAAGACCAAAGTATTTCATAGAAAATAAGTTTGCGGAAGTTTTGAATCTTATGTAATGCTCTGACGCCCTCATCCCTCGATTTCCCTGTTTTTAATGGCGTTTTATCATTTAAAGTAAACCACACTGATTGACCAGCAACCTCTGTCACTGGCAGAGCGTTGTGCTCTGGATCTTATGAAGGATTGAATGATTTCATTTAAAGTCTTGCTTTTCCTTAAGAATGACCAATTCTAGATGGGAAAAGTGTGTGGAAAGCTGTGGAACAGTAGGTTTTTTTTTTTTTTTGGAAGTACGACCAGGTCTGGGCCTTTAACGTCCTCAAGGAAGACTTCAGTTTAGTTTTGTGTGTTCCGTCAACCATTTCTTCTTTTTCCAAAGAAGTATTTTTGGTACAAAATGAAATAAAAGGAAAAAAAGAGTTTTTCGGAGGCATCTGGGGAAAAGCCACGGCATTGGATACCACGGTACAAGACAGTTTATCGAGATCCAATTCATTCTAGAAGGACTTTTTTTTAAAAATGAAAGAAATATATCTATAAATTATGACTGAATACTGTGCTTTGTAATCTCGAAGGGGCATAACTCTTTTCACTGTGAGGTTTCTATGATACGAATAGCTGCTTTCTTGCCAAACTACACAGCTCAAAAGCATGTCTGATTGTGGTATCTTCTCTACGATTTTTGTTTGTTTGATTCCCTTAAGTTTTAATGTTTGGGTATTTTGTATCACCTCTGTATCCGTTTTTATTTCCATTCTGGTTGTTCTTATCTGTTTGATTATGATTCCATTCCAGCTGAGGAGAGGGAACAAAGACCTGAATTGAGACGTTCTAGCAAGTTGGTACTAACTGATCAACTGCAGTCAGTGACGTATGAACAATATTCCCTCCACTCCATCTCTTTAAGGAAAAAGCCACATGGGGAAATACATAATTAAAACATACACTTCAAATTCATTTAGATGTTCTATACTAAACAGTTGCTAGCCAGCTAATTGCTAACATAGAACCAATAGAGACGTACAGTACACTGCATGCCTGCAGTGCGAATTGCAGTGCATTTGCCTTAATTGAACAAACTTCAGTATATGATAACAGTGCCTCTTTAAATCACGCGCTCTACTACACGAACCGCGCAATTCACCTGTTTGATGCAACCCATTACAGCAACGTTTGTTAACTCGGTCACCTCTTTCAGCGAATTGACTTGCATGATGGCCAAAGCACTGTCTTTCTCCTGCTGTGTGTTCTTCACTTATTGAAAACTTGCTGTGATAGTAGCTTGGTCATTGCATGTCAGTTGGTCACGTTCGTACCAAAGGCAGCAGGACGCCCCGTTGTTCCGTCCAGTATGTGCAATAAAAGCGTGCACGAATGGAGATTCAGCGTGAGGGAAGGAAACATACTATCTGATGTACTGTGAGCAAGCAGGAGTGTATTTTAGTACTACTGACTCTCACACTGGGGCCTCTGTCTAGATCAGGGCTGAACGACTCCTGATCGTCTCTTTATTTTCATTTACCTTTTTGTTCGTTCGTTTGTTTCATTTTTTACTTTAGTCGAAGGATTAGAAAAGGGACAAGCTTTTCAACTCTGCAAAGGAAAGTTGAGAAAAGACTCTTGAATATAGACAAACTTTTCCCCTCAAAATAAAAAATATCTGTTTTATTTGTTTTTTTGTGATTGCTTTGTATTGTGGTTTTTGTTTAAAGGGATAGTTCACCCAAAAATGAATGTTCTGTCATTTATTCACTTTCATGTCGTTCCAAACCCGTTAAGACTTTCGTTCATCTTCGGAACACAGATGAAGATCCTTGTAATTCCTGTTCCTCCATTGACAGTCTACGCAACTACCGCTTTGACGCTTCAAAAAGTTCATAAAGAGATTGTAAAACGAATCCATATGAATTGAGCGGTTTAGCTTGGATTTTCTGAAGACACGATCGCTTTTGTATGATGAACAGATTGTATTTAGGTTTTTATTCACCTATAAACATTGATCAGTGAACATAAACACAAGCTCAAACGTGCTGCGTAACACTAGTATGAACCGCATTGGTTCTTGCTGAAGCTCAAACGTGCTGCGTAACACAAGAATGAACCTCATTGGTTCTTGCAGAAGCTCAAACGTGCTGCGTAACACGAGAATGAACCTCATTGGTTCTTGCTGAAGCTCAAACGTGCTGCGTAACACGAGAATGAACCTCATTGGTTCTTGCTGAAGCTCTAACGTGCTGCGTAACACGAGAATGAACCTCATTGGTTCTTGCAGAAGCTCAAACGTGCTGCGTAACACGAGAATGAACCTCATTGGTTCTTGCTGAAGCTCAAACGTGCTGCGTAACACGAGAATGAACCTCATTGGTTCTTGCAGAAGCTCAAACGTGCTGCGTAACACGAGAATGAACCTCATTGGTTCTTGCTGAAGCTCAAACGTGCTGCGTAACACGAGAATGAACCTCATTGGTTCTTGCTGAAGCTCAAACGAGCTGCGTAACACGAGAATGAACCTCATTGGTTCTTGCTGAAGCTCAAACGAGCTGCGTAACAAGAGAATGAACCTCATTGGTTCTTGCAGAAGCTCAAACGTGCTGCGTAACACGAGAATGAACCTCATTGGTTCTTGCTGAAGCTCAAACGTGCTGCGTAACACGAGAATGAACCTCATTGGTTCTTGCTGGAGCTCAAACGTGATGCGTAACACGAGAATGAACCTCATTGGTTCTTGCTGGAGCTCAAACGTGATGCGTAACACGAGAATGAACCTCATTGGTTCTTGCTGGAGCTCAAACGTGATGCGTAACACGAGAATGAACCTCATTGGTTCTTGCTGAAGCTCTAACGTGCTGCGTAACACGAGAATGAACCTCATTGGTTCTTGCTGGAGCTCAAACGTGATGCGTAACACGAGAATGAACCTCATTGGTTCTTGCTGGAGCTCAAACGTGATGCGTAACACGAGAATGAACCTCATTGGTTCTTGCTGGAGCTCAAACGTGATGCGTAACACGAGAATGAACCTCATTGGTTCTTGCTGAAGCTCAAACGTGCTGCGTAACACGAGAATGAACCTCATTGGTTCTTGCTGGAGCTCTAACGTGCTGCGTAACACGAGAATGAACCTCATTGGTTCTTGCTGAAGCTCAAACGTGCTGCGTAACACGAGAATGAACCTCATTGGTTCTTGCTGGAGCTCAAACGTGATGCGTAACAAGAGAATGAACCTCATTGGTTCTTGCAGAAGCTCAAACGTGCTGCGTAACATGAGAATGAACCTCATTGGTTCTTGCTGAAGCTCAAACGTGCTGCGTAACACGAGAATGAACCTCATTGGTTCTTGCTGGAGCTCAAACGTGATGCGTAACACGAGAATGAACCTCATTGGTTCTTGCTGGAGCTCAAACGTGATGCGTAACACGAGAATGAACCTCATTGGTTCTTGCTGAAGCTCAAACGTGCTGCGTAACACGAGAATGAACCTCATTGGTTCTTGCTGGAGCTCTAACGTGCTGCGTAACACGAGAATGAACCTCATTGGTTCTTGCTGAAGCTCAAACGTGCTGCGTAACACGAGAATGAACCTCATTGGTTCTTGCTGGAGCTCAAACGTGATGCGTAACAAGAGAATGAACCTCATTGGTTCTTGCAGAAGCTCAAACGTGCTGCGTAACACGAGAATGAACCTCATTGGTTCTTGCTGAAGCTCAAACGTGCTGCGTAACACGAGAATGAACCTCATTGGTTCTTGCTGGAGCTCAAACGTGATGCGTAACAAGAGAATGAACCTCATTGGTTCTTGCAGAAGCTCAAACGTGCTGCGTAACATGAGAATGAACCTCATTGGTTCTTGCAGAAGCTCAAACGTGCTGCGTAACATGAGAATGAACCTCATTGGTTCTTGCTGGAGCTCAAACGTGCTGCGTAACATGAGAATGAACCTCATTGGTTCTTGCTGGAGCTCAAACATGCTGCGTAACAAGAATGAACCTCATTGGTTGAGAATGAACCTCATTGGTTCTTGCTGAAGCTTAAACGAGCTGCGTATCACAAGAATGAACCTCATTGGTTCTTGCTGGAGCTCAAACATGCTGCGTAACAAGAATGAACCTCATTGGTTGAGAATGAACCTCATTGGTTCTTGCTGAAGCTCAAACGAGCTGCGTAACACAAGAATGAACCTCATTGGTTCTTGCTGAAGCTTAAACGAGCTGCGTAACACAAGAATGAACCTCATTGGTTCTTGCTGAAGCTTAAACGAGCTGCGTAACAAGAATGAACCTCATTGGTTGAGAATGAACCTCATTGGTTCTTGCTGAGGCTCAAACGAGCTGCGTAACACGAGAATGAACCTCATTGGTTCTTGCTGAAGCTCAAACGTGCTGCGTAACACAAGAATGAACCTCATTGGTTCTTGCTGAAGCTTAAACGAGCTGCGTAACACAAGAATGAACCTCATTGGTTCTTGCTGAGGCTTAAACGAGCTGTGTAACACAAGAATGAACCTCATTGGTTCTTGCTGAAGCTTAAAGGGTTAGTTCACCCAAAAATGAAAATTAAGTCATTAATTACTCACCCCCATGCTGTACCAACCCCGTAAGACCTTTGTTCGTCTTCGGAACACAAATGAAGATATTTATGATTAAATCTGAGAGGTTTATGACTCCTCCATAGGCTGCCTAAGGGAATGACACTTGACGGCCCAGAAAGTCAATGAAGAAAATGTTTAAATATTCCATGTCGCAACAGTGGCTCAACTATAAGTTTATCAAGCGACGAGAATACTTTTTGTGCGAAAAAACAAACAAACAAAAATAACGACTAGCTAAAGCTTATTTGATGTCTATTTTATAGTAAAAACTTTCTAATCTATTTCGTCTGTAACAATAGGCTATGCATCTGTGCGTTCGTTTGTTCACACACCCAGACACCCGATTCATATTTAAACAGTCTTTTTGGTTTTACAGATACTATTCTATATTGCGATTAGAACAAATCTCAGTAGTCTTACTAATGTAGGAGCGAGAGTGAAGGAACGCACAGCGCGCGCGCGTCTGTGAATTCGTCCATTCATTCGCACACAGACACGCATTTAAAATTTAAACAGTCTTTGTGCAGTTTACAGACACTATTCAATAACACGATTAGAACAAAGCACTTAAGAATAAATGACTTACTACATCAGCTGAATCCGTGCTCCTCGAAATGAAACAGGTAACTGAGTTAACTTTTCCAGGAATTATTCCTCACTGCGCAGCAAGACGAGATAAAGGTTAGGGCGTTCTGATGTGGGCGTTTTCATGGCTTGCCTCAACATTAACGTTTGAATAGCGCGCGCTCTCAGTGGGCGTGGTCACATTAACACGTCATACGCTATAATTAGGTGAAAGGAAAAAGACCGACATCTCTCTCTTTTCATACAGATTACATCAACTGAGAATAGTTGCTTTTTTATATAAATTACTTCATTTAAAAGAAGAGAATTTCAGCTTCATAAAGAGAAATCTTTCGTGTCTCTGTGACAAGTATTTATTGAGTTACAGTTCATTTTTCGGACACGTTTCAGAAAGATTTTTGCGGAGAAAGTGTGAGCTGAAAAGTGTTTATTTTATTTATTTTACAAAAAACACAAGGTTTTGATGTTAATAAGAGTGTACACAAAAAAAAGAAGACATTTAACAGTATTGAATGATGTGTAACACTTATATGTAAGATCAAAATCAACAAAGTATTTTGAGTTTGTTTTGCACTGATAAGAAAAAAAGTGAGCAAATCACGCCGGCGTGATTGCCGACCCCAGAGGGTTAAACGTGCTGCGTAACATGAGAATGAACCTCATTGGTTCTTGCTGAAGCTCAAACGTGCTGCGTAATATGAGAATGAACCTCATTGGTTCTTGCTGAAGCTCTAACGTGCTGCGTAATATGAGAATGAACCTCATTGGTTCTTGCTGAAGCTCAAACGTGCTGCGTAATATGAGAATGAACCTCATTGGTTCTTGCTGAAGCTCTAACGTGCTGCGTAACACGAGAATGAACCTCATTGGTTCTTGCTGAAGCTCAAACGTGATGCGTAACACGAGAATGAACCTCATTGGTTCTTGCTGGAGCTCAAACGTGATGCGTAACACGAGAATGAACCTCATTGGCTCTTGCTGGAGCTCAAACGTGATGCGTAACAAGAGAATGAACCTCATTGGTTCTTGCAGAAGCTCAAACGTGATGCGTAACACGAGAATGAACCTCATTGGTTCTTGCAGAAGCTCAAACGTGCTGCGTAACACGAGAATGAACCTCATTGGTTCTTGCAGAAGCTCAAACGTGCTGCGTAACACGAGAATGAACCTCATTGGTTCTTGCAGAAGCTCAAACGTGCTGCGTAACACGAGAATGAACCTCATTGGTTCTTGCAGAAGCTCAAACGTGCTGCGTAACACGAGAATGAACCTCATTGGTTCTTGCAGAAGCTCAAAC
This sequence comes from Tiaroga cobitis, assembly GCA_030578255.1. NCBI lineage: Eukaryota > Metazoa > Chordata > Actinopteri > Cypriniformes > Leuciscidae > Tiaroga > Tiaroga cobitis. The sequence goes on from CM060613.1 coordinate 25,720,541, forward strand.
GTGCTGCGTAACACGAGAATGAACCTCATTGGTTCTTGCTGGAGCTCAAACGTGATGCGTAACAAGAGAATGAACCTCATTGGTTCTTGCAGAAGCTCAAACGTGCTGCGTAACACGAGAATGAACCTCATTGGTTCTTGCAGAAGTTCAAACGTGCTGCGTAACACGAGAATGAACCTCATTGGTTCTTGCTGAAGCTCAAACGTGATGCGTAACAAGAGAATGAACCTCATTGGTTCTTGCAGAAGCTCAAACGTGCTGCGTAACACGAGAATGAACCTCATTGGTTCTTGCAGAAGTTCAAACGTGCTGCGTAACACGAGAATGAACCTCATTGGCTCTTGCTGGAGCTCAAACATGCTGCGTAACACGAGAATGAACCTCATTGGCTCTTGCTGGAGCTCAAACATGCTGCGTAACAAGAATGAACCTCATTGGTTGAGAATGAACCTCATTGGTTCTTGCTGAAGCTTAAACGAGCTGCGTAACACAAGAATGAACCTCATTGGTTCTTGCTGAAGCTCAAACGAGCTGTGTAACAAGAATGAACCTCATTGGTTCTTGCTGAAGCTTAAACGAGCTGCGTAACACAAGAATGAACCTCATTGGTTCTTGCTGAAGCTTAAACGAGCTGCGTAACACGAGAATGAACCTCATTGGTTCTTGCAGAAGCTCAAACGAGCTGCGTAACAAGAATGAACCTCATTGGTTCTTGCTGAGGCTCAAACGAGCTGCGTAACACAAGAATGAACCTCATTGGTTCTTGCTGAGGCTTAAACGAGCTGTGTAACACAAGAATGAACCTCATTGGTTCTTGCTGAAGCTCAAACGTGCTGCGTAACACGAGAATGAACCTCATTGGTTCTTGCTGAAGCTCAAACGAGCTGCGTAACACGAGAATGAACCTCATTGGTTCTTGCTGAAGCTCAAACGAGCTGCGTAACACAAGAATGAACCTCATTGGTTCTTGCTGAGGCTCAAACGAGCTGCGTAACACAAGAATGAACCTCATTGGTTCTTGCTGAAGCTCAAACGAGCTGCGTAACACAAGAATGAACCTCATTGGTTCTTGCTGAGGCTCAAACGAGCTGCGTAACACAAGAATGAACCTCATTGGTTCTTGCTGAGGCTTAAACGAGCTGTGTAACACAAGAATGAACCTCATTGGTTCTTGCTGAAGCTTAAAGGGTTAGTTCACCCAAAAATGAAAATTAAGTCATTAATTACTCACCCCCATGCTGTACCAACCCCGTAAGACCTTTGTTCGTCTTCGGAACACAAATGAAGATAATTATGATTAAATGTGACAGCTGGATCACTCCTCCATAGGCTGCCTAAGGGACTGACACTTGACGGCCCAGAAAGTCAATGAAGAAAATGTTTAAATATTCCATGTCGCAACAGTGGCTCAACTATAAGTTTATCAAGCGACGAGAATACTTTTTGTGCGAAAAAACAAACAAACAAAAATAACGACTAGCTAAAGCTTATTTGATGTCTATTTTATAGTAAAAACTTTCTAATCTATTTCGTCTGTAACAATAGGCTATGCATCTGTGCGTTCGTTTGTTCACACACCCAGACACCCGATTCATATTTAAACAGTCTTTTTGGTTTTACAGATACTATTCTATATTGCGATTAGAACAAATCTCAGTAGTCTTACTAATGTAGGAGCGAGAGTGAAGGAACGCACAGCGCGCGCGCGTCTGTGAATTCGTCCATTCATTCGCACACAGACACGCATTTAAAATTTAAACAGTCTTTGTGCAGTTTACAGACACTATTCAATAACACGATTAGAACAAAGCACTTAAGAATAAATGACTTACTACATCAGCTGAATCCGTGCTCCTCGAAATGAAACGGGTAACTGAGTTAACTTTTCCAGGAATTATTCCTCACTGCGCAGCAAGACGAGATAAAGGTTAGGGCGTTCTGATGTGGGCGTTTTCATGGCTTGCCTCAACATTAACGTTTGAATAGCGCGCGCTCTCAGTGGGCGTGGTCACATTAACACGTCATACGCTATAATTAGGTGAAAGGAAAAAGACCGACATCTCTCTCTTTTCATACAGATTACATCAACTGAGAATAGTTGCTTTTTTATATAAATTACTTCATTTAAAAGAAGAGAATTTCAGCTTCATAAAGAGAAATCTTTCGTGTCTCTGTGACAAGTATTTATTGAGTTACAGTTCATTTTTCGGACACGTTTCAGAAAGATTTTTGCGGAGAAAGTGTGAGCTGAAAGCGCACCCTGTTTATTTGATTTATTTTACAAAAAACACAAGGTTTTGATATTAATAAGAGTGTACACAAAAAAAAGAAGACATTTAACAGTATTGAATGATGTGTAACACTTATATGTAAGATCAAAATCAACAAAGTATTTTGAGTTTGTTTTGCACTGATAAGAAAAAAAGTGAGCAAATCACGCCGGCGTGATTGCCGACCCCAGAGGGTTAAACGTGCTGCGTAACATGAGAATGAACCTCATTGGTTCTTGCTGAAGCTCAAACGTGCTGCGTAATATGAGAATGAACCTCATTGGTTCTTGCTGAAGCTCTAACGTGCTGCGTAACACGAGAATGAACCTCATTGGTTCTTGCTGAAGCTCAAACGTGATGCGTAATATGAGAATGAACCTCATTGGTTCTTGCTGAAGCTCAAACGTGCTGCGTAACACGAGAATGAACCTCATTGGTTCTTGCTGAAGCTCAAACGTGCTGCGTAACATGAGAATGAACCTCATTGGTTCTTGCTGAAGCTCAAACGTGCTGCGTAACACGAGAATGAACCTCATTGGCTCTTGCTGAAGCTCAAACGTGATGCGTAACATGAGAATGAACCTGATTGGTTCTTGCTGAAGCTTAAACGTGGTGCGTAACACAAGAATGAACCTCATTGGCTCTTGCTGAAGCTCAAACGTGATGCGTAACACGAGAATGAACCTCATTGGTTCTTGCTGAAGCTCTAACGTGCTGCGTAACATGAGAATGAACCTCATTGGTTCTTGCTGAAGCTCTAACGTGCTGCGTAACACGAGAATGAACCTCATTGGTTCTTGCTGAAGCTCAGACGAGCTGCGTAACACGAGAATGAACCTCATTGGTTCTTGCTGAAGCTCTAACGTGCTGCGTAACATGAGAATGAACCTCATTGGTTCTTGCTGAAGCTCTAACGTGCTGCGTAACACGAGAATGAACCTCATTGGTTCTTGCTGAAGCTCAAACGTGCTGCGTAACATGAGAATGAACCTCATTGGTTCTTGCTGAAGCTCAAACGAGCTGCGTAACACGAGAATGAACCTCATTGGTTCTTGCTGAAGCTCAAACGTGCTGCGTAACATGAGAATGAACCTCACTGGTTCTTGCTGAAGCTTAAACGTGCTGCGTAACACGAGAATGAACCTCATTGGTTCTTGCTGAAGCTCTAACGAGCTGCGTAACACGAGAATGAACCTCATTGGTTCTTGCTGAAGCTCAAACGAGCTGCGTAACACGAGAATGAACCTCATTGGTTCTTGCTGAAGCTCAAACGAGCTGCGTAACACGAGAATGAACCTCATTGGTTCTTGCTGAAGCTCAAACGTGCTGCGTAACATGAGAATGAACCTCATTGGTTCTTGCTGAAGCTCAAACGTGATGCGTAACACGAGAATGAACCTCATTGGTTCTTGCTGAAGCTCTAACGTGCTGCGTAACACGAGAATGAACCTCATTGGTTCTTGCTGAAGCTCTAACGTGCTGCGTAACATGAGAATGAACCTCATTGGTTCTTGCTGAAGCTCTAACGTGCTGCGTAACACGAGAATGAACCTCATTGGTTCTTGCTGAAGCTCTAACGTGCTGCGTAACACGAGAATGAACCTCATTGGTTCTTGCTGAAGCTCAACCGTGCTGCGTAACACGAGAATGAACCTCATTGGTTCTCGCACGTCAAGTGAAAATGCTTGAGCTGATGTGTGAGTTGATGAATGTTTATATCTGAAGAAAAGCCTAAATTATATCTGTTTAGTGTATAAAGTGATCGTGTCTCTTTGGAATAATTTTGCTCAATTCATATGGATTAGTTTTACAATCTCTTTATGAACTTTTTCAAAGTGGTAGTTGCGTAGCTGTCTATGGAGGAACAGAAATCTCTTTGATTTCATCAAAAAGATCTTCATTTGAGTTCCGAAGATGAACGAAAGTCTTACAGGTTTGGAACGGCATGAAAGTGAGTAAATTATGACACAATTTTCTTTGACAGAATAGTTTTTTGGGTGAACTTTAAATCTCTTTGTTTTGGTATATTTTAATCATTATATTTGAGTGACCATAAATGATGCATCATTTGAAGGGTTTTAGTCACCTCAAATTATTTATCACCATTATTGGGTGAAAAATGGAATATATATATATATATATATATATATATATATATATATATATATATATATATATATATATATATAATTTGTTTTCAATTAATGATAGTGACTTCAATAATCAAACTAATATCACTTTAGTAGCTTCAATAACTTCAATCATCTTGAAACTTTACCTGTAAATAGAGATGCCTTGCAAATAGTAAATATTTTATGCATTTGGTAAGTTGAACCATTTTGTATTCAATTCAAATACCAATGCTAAGGTAACTTAACATCTAATCCTAGATCAGTTATTTCAACGTTTTAGTCCATTTCTGATACAAATGAACGAAGAAACAAAACATTAAGGGGTCTTCAAAAAAACTTAAACTTAAAAATAAGTTTTAGAATGAAAGCTGCTTCAGGTAAAGTGTAAAGTTTAGTCACAAATAGTTTAATTAATACTGGATCTTGCTGCCATTATACGGGTATATGCAAAGAATAACATTTAGCACATACAGTATGGGACTAAATTTATTACACTAAATTCGCAAAACAATATGGCACAGTCATAAATGTGTGTGGTGGATACACGTTACATTTGCGTATCCTCTGCACCTCTTGTTCTGCAAGGCGACGTGACACTGTAGTGTTGAAGCATTATGGGACAGTGATCATTATAGTTTCATGGATCAGGGATCAAAACAAGCTGAAGTCTGGGTAGGTCATTGACATCTCATTCACAAACCTGAGAAAATAAATGCAATGCATGCATTAAAGCATTACACAATTATTTGCTGACACACATTGGCCTACACAGAGTTTGGCTCATAGCTTAAGATTCATCATACTTTGTCATTTCGCTGTTTTTTCGTGGGAAGTGACGGGTTAGAGTCCAAGGCTCCTGGTTCTTCACGCCTCCAGTGGGAACCCACCAACCATACTGCTGGTTGTCCGTCACAGGTACACGATACAGTTCTTTAGGAGCTGAAAGGGAAACAAGATCTCATCAGTGACCACCAAGAATGTTGCAAATCAATGAAGATGTGAAGCAGGGCTGCTAACTTTTCAGTTCAGCTTGGAGTGAGAATTATAGTATTGGTTTAGATTTTGATTCAATTCATAAGCTTGCGATTTGATTCCCATCTTGATTTCAAATGTTAATTCATTTCAATATACTGTATTATTTCAGGTACAGTACGTGTTTTTTTTCTCAAGGAAAAAAAGTCTCTGAACTACTGCTGTACACTCCAGCCTACAGGGAAACAAGTCAGCTGCACATTATTAAAAGTTAAAATTAACAACTGATTTGTAAACAATTGCATATAAGGCAGTTTTGTAATAACTTTTTAGTGATATAAGTTAATGTAATATAATGCAGGGTTTTTTTCTCTCAAAATGCTCCTCTCTAGAGTTCATTTTTCTATTGAATTTTCCCATACTATGGCCACTGAGTGGAATTGAAGGTTGTTTCGCCATGGAATAAAACAATTTAAAAGATAATTGCGACTTTTTCCTCTTACAAATGGGAGATATTTTAAACTATCAATTGTGAGTTATGTCAGAATTGCTAGGGAATAACTCGCAATTCTGACATTATAACTCACAATTGCGAGCTTATATCTTGCAATTCGGACATTTTCTTGCAATTGCGGGTTTATATCTTGCATATCTGGCTTTTTTTTCAAGTTTATATCTCGCAATTTTTATTTTTTTACTCACAATTCTGACTTATTTTCTCAGAATTGTGAGATATAAACTAGCAATTGTGAGCTATAACATCCAATTCTGAGGTAGGACCTAAACAATAATTTTTTAAAAAAAAGTCAGAATTGCGAGATGTAAATTCTCAATTAAGAGATTTTTTTAATTTTTTTAATCAGTGGCGGAAACAAGCTTCCATAGAGTGACTTTCCTGAGGTAAACAAAGATACGTGACATTGTATACAAGCCTTTTTTAGACGTCTGACCAAGCAATTATGACATGACACATTTCAATAGGTTGTTCCGTTTCTTTCAACATACCTTCGGATGTTCATTCATGTTTATTGTGTGCTATAACTAGCCTATAGTAAAGAGGAAAAGATGGTGCTTGAACTTGGAGTTACAGCGATCTCTCGTGCTCATTAAAGAACCACAAAACCTTTTTTGTTTGTTTAAATTTCTTAATACAATTGATAGAAATGGAAAGCTGAGACTTTGTTTTATATTAAAAGTAAACTGCTCTGTCTTTTGTCAGTGTTTTCTTCATTGAGGGCGGGATGCTTTAGATTCTAGAGAGCATTTGATTGGACAGTAGGCCTAAATCTGATGAAAAGCTGAAGTGCAGAGTGATGTCATCAAAATCACTGACCCATATTGAAGGAAGTGAGAGATTGTAAGTTTTGAATGATTATATCTTCTCAATGTGAATTTTGTGATTGTTTTGGAGCACATTGCTTATAAATAACAGTAAGGCTAACATATTCACACTAAAAGCCAAACATTTCTTGATTTCATGAGGACTTTCAGACCAATTCATTAAAAATTGCATAATGCACACGAACAAATCTGAATATGATATATGTGGTACTGTATTTTAATTATTAACTTCTCTATTTTGAGAAAGCATAATTGCAGGAACTAGCCTAGGTTATACAAAACCTCTCTTTGGTTAGTAATAAACGCAGTATGTGGGTGTTTGATGTATTTAGCTAGTATGAACTTACACCCCCGAACGCGTCTGGTCATATCCTGATATCTGCTCTGGCTGCCAAGATGCAGGTCTGATGAGTCTGAAGGGAAAAACCAAACATACTGGACCTCACTACTATGTAGACAGATGTGCTAAAGACGCGCAGCGCCTGCATTAAAGTCGAACCAAAGCAGCCATACCTCGCGTATCTAGTTTGTTTTGAGCAGATGGGAACATCCTGGCCCCAACAGGGTTCTGATAGCCCAGATATGTAATTCCGAAGAAAGCCATAATCAAAGCGGTATAATTAGTACTAACGTTAACGTTACCTCAACAAGAGCAGAACGAGCGCCGTAAAGAGTCGAGCACGAGCTTCAGGCGCTAATGTTTAATGTGTTGTCATGGATACTTGCACACTGCCCCTCATTTCCTGTTCATTCATTAGCACGTTTAAAAAATAATCCTCAAAGCAGAGTTAGATTTGATTACAGTCAAATTCAAAGCCATAAACACATTTCATGCTTCCTAAATATCACCACCGTCCACTTATTAGTTCACGGTTATTTAGTTAACAACTTGTTTGTATAGAAAATAAACCGGTTAAATGATTCAATGAGATGCACCTGGCATGACAGAATGATCTTACTGCTAGAAAAAATATCTTGGAAAGTGGTTACAACCAAAATGACATTATAGATCAGTGGTTACAACGCGTCCACTTTAGTGCAGGACTGCAGGTAAGTAGGCCTTGTGCTGAAGCACCATTCTTTGAACCACCTCACTTCTTTTCGTGAAATATATTTATCATACAAATTAAAGAAATGTTTGAGTTAATAGATGTGCTAATTGGCTTCTTTGAACGCACCTGCTAGGAAGCTGATACATTCTCAAAATTCTCATAGGTAGCTAGGCTTTTTCTCGGTTTGGCTGGTTCTTTTGGAGATAAAAAAATATTTGAGAGAGAGTAGCCTATAGTTAGACTTCCGCATTTGCTCGTCGTTTCTTATATATTCAGGCTACTCATGTTTATTTGTATAGTAAGATACCAAAATGTTATTAATGGGAGAGTTCTGTGGTTCAGAATCAGCACAGACGGAGACTCTGGTACTTTTGTGGTTTGGAAGTTGCATGCAGCGTGAAGCTGAAAATTTGATGACGAATGTAAACAATTGATCATGGGTTGTAACAATTGTTTTTGCTTTTTATGTGTCCAACTGCTTTAACAAGATATCCAGTATCCAAGTGCTTCAAAGGCAGTGCCAAAAAATAAATAAAAAAAATTTACTGTTAGTATCCTTAAATAGTCATGCTAGGTGACAAATTAATTGAAATATTCCATGTTTCCTTAATGCAAATTAATTTATAATTAGGAAAAGGCTAAATGTTGTATAACATGTCACACTGAGGGACACTGTTGTCAATGACCTTCTAAAACGTTCTGGTACTACAACAAATGGATTAAATTACATAAAGTTCTTGTTGAACCAGAACTTGTGATCCAGTTTGGTTTGTTTTAATACAGGATGCGTTTACGACGTTCTCAATGTGCACTACACATAAATCTGAGCTTCTTGGGACTGAGCCTTTTAATCACCATTCTATGGGTAATACAGCTGGATCTAGTGGGGTGGAGGTCTGCCAGCGGGTTTCAAGGCCTTTCCCTAAAGCCAAGATACGGAGGCAGTGTGGGTTTGAATTCCAGCAGCACTTGGCATTTTCGAAACGATGACTCTGCACCACAATTTAAATGGGCTTCAGCATTATCTGGAGATGCCAGCTGTCCCTCTGGGTTCTATAGCATGAAGGAGCTCAGGCCTCACATACAGAGACCTCAGGAGGATCCTGAAGGACCTGGAGCGGATGGAAACCCCTTCATAACTGGCATCATGACTCGTGTGGAGTTGAGGGAGAAGCAGGAGGGTCTTTCTAGAAACGGCTTCAACCAGTTTGCTAGTGACCGCATCTCCTTCCACCGTAGTCTTGGTGTCGACACGCGGCCCTCTGAGTGAGTATCATAAGAGGCAGACTGAGCATAACTGTTCGAGAGACCTTATGACCATGTAGCTCTAGATTAATTCCAAATATCTAATCCAATTCTCTGTTACTCTTGAGGTGCATTGAGAAAAAGTTCAGCAGATGTCCGCGGTTACCCACTACCAGTGTGATAATTGTGTTCCACAATGAGGCTTGGTCCACTCTCCTCCGCACCATCTTCAGTGTCTTGCATACTTCACCTGCTGTCTTACTTAAAGAAATCATACTGGTGGATGATGCAAGTACTCAAGGTGAGTTAAGGCAAAGATACATTGCATTTTTAGGTCCTTGGTAGGAATAAGGTTGACCGTAAAACGAGCAAACAAATTCCATGGACTTACATTGAAGAAGAGGCCCAAGCCTACACTTTAGAAGAAAATAGTTCACAACACCTAGGACACCTTAGCAATGCCTTAGCAACCATTCAGGACACATTAGTAGCACCTTAAGTATCAACCACCTAAAACACCCTATCAACATCTTAAAGGGTTAGTTCACCCAAAAATGAAAATGAAGTCATTAATTACTCACCCCCATGCTGTGCCAACCCCGTAAGACCTTCGTTCATCTTCGGAACACAAATGAAGATATTTATGATTAAATCTGAGAGGTTGATCACTCCTCCATAGGCTCCCTAAGGGAATGAATCCTGACGTCCCAGAAAGTCATTAAAGAAAATGTTTAAATATTCCATGTCGCAACAGTGACTCAACTATAAGTTTATCAAGCGACGAGAATACTTTTTGTGCGAAAAAAACAAACAAAAATAACGACTTTATTCGACTATTCCTTTCCTTCCTTGTAGGCCTGAAACGAGACTTCAAGAGATTTCCACGACGCATGCGCGAGAATTGCGATCTCCTTCAACTACTTCAGTTAAGTTCTCGCGCGTGCGCGTCGTGGAAATCTCTTGAAGTCTCGTTTCAGGTAATTAATGACTTAATTTTCATTTTTGGGTGAACTAACCCTTTAACAGCCAACCAAGAAAATGGCAATGCCTTAGCAACCACCCAAGACACACTAGTAACACCTTGACAGCTACCCAAAACACCTTAGCAAACACCTTAGCAACACCTTAGCTACCACCCAAGACACTAGCAACACCTTAGCAACCATCCACAACACAATGGCAACGTCTTTGCAATTCAATTCACATTTATTTGTATAGCGCTTTTCACAATACATATCATGTCAAAGCAATTTTACAGCAACAGCTTAACAGCCACCCAGAAGAAAATGGCAAGACCTTAGCAACCACCCAAAGCACACTAGTAACACATTGACAACCACCCAAAACACCCTAGCAACACCTTAGCAACCACCCAGAACAACATGGAAAGACCTTAGCAATCACCCAAGAAACACTAGAAATGGCCTAGCAACACCTTAGTGACCATTCAGAACATCCCAGCAATCACCCAGGACACCCTAGCAACACTTTATCAACCACCTAGAACAGACACTCTAGTAACCTCTTAACAACCACCCAAAAAACCCTAGCAAAAGCGTAGCAACCAATTTGGACACCCTAGCAACACCTTGTCAACCACTCAACATACTATGTGTTAAAACGCCATCTTATTCAAATGTGGAAATCTAGTTAAAACCGTATATCTTTGATTTGAAATTTTGTACATTAAGGCAGTTTTCATTTCAGATCATCTAAAAGCCCCGCTAGAACAGTATGTCCAGTCTCTTGAGATTGTGCGTGTCCTGAGGCAGCGTGAGAGGAAAGGTTTAATTGCTGCCAGACTCTTGGGTGCACGTGAGGCTGGAGGAGAAGTGCTTGCCTTCCTGGACTCCCACTGTGAGTACATAACTATCAGGGACTTTATAGAGTGCAGTGCATCACAACCTTTGTCTTTCACAGAAACTGAATTGACTGGAGGTATCAAATCTTAGTCCTTTAAAAGGTGAACATAATATATTCAGACAGTCATGAGGATCGAGTCCAACCAAAGTTGATTTGTTAAAGTAGACCTATTAGTCAAATTCATAATCTGATTTTAGTGTGTGTTTTCCCAGGTGAGTGTTTCTATGGTTGGTTGGAGCCCCTGTTGGACCGGTTAATTCAGGAACCTACCGCAGTTGTGAGCCCAAGCATTGCTGTCATCAACAAGGACAATCTACAGTTTATAAAGCCAGTGCCATCAGCCCTCACACATAACCGAGGGAAATTTAACTGGATCCTGAGTTTTGGCTGGGAGACTATACCTGAAGAAGAGAGGGTGAAACGCAAAGATGAAACCTATCCAGTCAGGCAAATGATACACACACACACACAGACGTTGAGTTTCCATGTTATATGGGGATGTTCCGTAGACAATTATTTTTATTATGTATAAACTGTATACCCCCTAACCCCAAAACTACCCATCATAGAAAACTTTTTGCATTTTTACATTTTTGAAAAACATCACAGTATAATTTACAAGGAAAAACAAATTTTTCTCATTAACGCATATCAGTTTAAATTGCATTTATATCACTGCTGCATGAGACACCAATTTTCATGGTTGCATTTTTCGTTCAGGACACCTGCTATTGCCGGTGGACTTTTTGCCATTTTCAAGCAGTTCTTTGAACACATTGGGACCTATGATGACAAGATGGAGTTTTGGGGAGGAGAGAACATAGAAATGTCTTTTAGGGTAAGACTCTCTCGCACGTTTTTATCTTTCGCATCCTTTAACAGCGTCATTACTCCAGTCTTCAGTGTCACATGATCCTTCAGAAATCATTCAAGTGAACTTTTGTTAACATGTATCATAAAATTAGACAATTTCGATAAAAATAATTTTTATAAATGAAATGAGGCTGAAATAAAAGTACAATTTGTATATGTATACTGTGTAATAAAATAACATAGAAAACAAAATATAATAAAATATATAATTAATAATGTATAACAAATATGGCAACTAACTGAAATAAAATAGTTGAAGTACTAAAATGACTAAATCTAAAGCTAAAATCAAAGTAAATGAAAGCTAAATTTTAAGTAAATAAAATAAAATAACACAAGCACATAACTGTTATGATTGCAGCCTGTGTTCCCCTGGTCCTGCTTGTACTTTTGTTACTTCCTGTTTTGTAGTCCTTTGTAGTTTTTTGTTGTTGATTTGTTCTGTTATTGTGTGCCTTGTTTGTCTAGTATTTATACACCAGTGTTTCTTATGTCCCTTGTCGAGTCTAGTCTTATATAGATGTGTGTTTGGTGCTGTAACCTCGTTTTTTTAATTCACCCGGCGTTACAAGAACACAATTTCAAAAACCAAAATGAAATTGAAATAAACGACACTGCTCTGGTATCATACATTATGTATTGGCTCTTCCAGGTATGGCTGTGTGGAGGTCGTCTAGAGATCATTCCCTGTTCTGTGGTCGGCCACATCTTCCGCACCAAAAGTCCGCATACCTTTCCAAAAGGCATGGATGTGATCATAATCAACCAGGTTCGCCTCGCAGAAGTCTGGATGGATGATTACAAGAAGATTTTCTACAACAGAAATAAAAAAGCTGCTGCCTTTGAAGCAGAGGTGAGAGAAGTATGGAGGGATTATTGGGTCAGATTGAAAACTAAAAGTCTAAAACTAAAAGTCTTAAACGAAAACCAAAAGTCTAAGTTTGAAACTAAAAGTCTAAGTCGAAAACTAAAAGTCTAAGTCGACAATGAATTTGGTATTTAGGATTGGGCATTTGGTATTTAGGATTGGGCATTTAATCATTTAGCCATTTAGGATTGGTCATTTGAGGATTGAGGAGTGTATGCAAATAAGGTAGGCTACCGTTTCGCTTCAATAGGAATACATGTACCGTTCCAGTACCCCTATACAACGCTGTCATTAAGTTGAAGTTATCACATTATAAAGGACAGTCCTCGCTCCAGACCTGCTCACTCGCTGTGTTTGGTTTCATTACAGTGTGCTCCTTAGCACTGGAGCTCCCTCTGCTGTCCATAAGATGAATCTGCACCAGCCATTTCAAACCCAGCCTCCAGTATTTGGGCCACGCCTCCTTATTTGCATACACTCCTCAATCCTCAATCCTCAAATGCCCAATCCTAAATGGCTAAATGACCAAATGCCCAATCCTAAATACCAAATGCCCAATTCATTTTCGACTTAGACTTTTGGTTTTCGTTTAAGACTTTTAGTTTTAGACTTTTAGTTTTCAATCTGACCCAATAATCCCTCCATAGAGAAGTGGATAATGTGTGTAATATTTTTAATTGATTGCAAAATAAGTCTTATTTGTAAAGCTCACATTTCTCTTTTACCTTTGAGGAGCACAGAAATCATACGGGGACATAAGGGAACGCCTGAAGCTCAAAGAGCAGCTACATTGCAAAAATTTCTCCTGGTATCTAGACAACATTTACCCAGAGTTCTTTGTGCCTGATTTGAACCCGGTGCTGTTTGGATCGGTAATGCAGTGTTATAATTTGATCATTTATTGCAGTAATAATTTGATAATTTACAGCAATATACATGTGTGCGTGCATGTGTGTGTGTGTGTGCACGTGCTTATTGTGTCTGTAGCTGGAGAACATTGCCACAAAAACTTGTCTTGATATTGGTAAGAAGAATCCTGGAGGGAAGTCAGTGATTTTATTCATTTGCCACAACATGGGAATAAATCAGGTATTCTAATGACCACTGCAGTCATCCTCACATTATTATTATTTTTGGCCATTTACTTATTAATTGTTTCCATACTTTTTCAAAAAAACATTTTCACACTGAATTTGACCACTCATAAACATGAAAACGTGGCCACCGTAAACAGAACCACACTGCTTTTTCTGTGTCATTTTATCTTTGTAGTATTTTGAGTACACGTCGCATCAGGAGCTGAGGCATAATATTGATAAGCAGCTGTGTCTGCACGCAACGATCGAGCCCGAACCTGTGCGAGTGGAGCTGTGCAACTTTCAGGGTGATGAAACCGTCCCAGCTCCACAGCAGATGTGGAGTTTCATTCTTGTTTCCCAACAGGTATAGTACATATCAATATCCCAAAAACCCTTTTTCCCCGTGACATTGCAAAAAATGAATGTACTATCATGGCACAAACTTGTATAATCTCAAACTTTTGTGCACTTCGTTTTAGAGATTTTAATTTGGTTTTTGTTTGTGTTATTTTACCTTATACATTTGCGATTGTTTGCAGATATATCTTCTCCACAGTGCTCTGTTTAATAAGTGTTTAATGGTGGAGTATGGCAACATCATCATGAAAAGCTGTGACCCTACCAACAACTATCAGCATTGGTCTTTCATCTGATCTGTGTCCTCCATCAGATTACCTGACTCTTTAGCAATATTGCAAAAAATAGAAGTGCAATGAATAGTTGCACAAATGTTGCATCATGTTGTGCACTAATGTAAGTTGTTAATATAATAATGCACACTTTCAGTGCACACGTTTATTTTGTTTATCACATTGAACCCTGTTCAGTTGCTAACCAATGTATTTATTATTACATGAAAGCTCATGAATTAAAGATATAAAGACTTTTTGTAAGCGAGGTGTGCAATGATTTGTGTTGTGAACTGGATTTAAATGCTCTTTTTAATGGTTTATCTCCGAGCAAGACCACATAAAGGGATAGTTTACCCAAAAAGGAAAACTCTGTCATCATTTACTCACCCTCAAGTTGTTCCAAACCTTTATGAGTTTCTTTCTCTAAAATATCTTCTTTTGTGTTAAGCAGAAAAATGTTAGTAATCAAACAGTTGACGGTAGCCATTGACTTCCATAGTATGTTTTTCTTTTGTGTTCAACAGAAGAAAGAAACTCATACAGGTTTGGAACAACTTGTGGGTGAGAAAATGACCATTTTCATTTTTCGGGGCACTATCCCTTTAAAATCCAATCGAAGATGTACATCAACGCAAGGTGGCGCTAATGCAATAGACTAGAATAGAGTTTCTAATGACCCAAATGCTGTTTGTTGTGCAGTTGTTAACGTAACAAATGACTCTGAATCTAAACGTTATACTAAATATGCCTAATAGACGCATTTTTTTTTTAAATCTGCAATGTCATGCTGACATTCTTTTTAGAACTGAACATGTCTTTTTGTCTAGCTCTTATCAGCAGGACTTATTAAAGTCCGCGCGCTCGCCATTGCAGCGTTTAGCTGTCAATCAGCACCGTGATTGGTTCGTCGTCCACAAGCCCCTCCCCCTGCAGCATGGCCCCGCCCTCCTCCTTTTTCCTCCAGCGCGGTTGCGCGGGTGACGTCACATGCTCGAGCAATGATGGGCAGTCGAGCGAGCGCTGGTGAGTTCCTCTCTACACCAATAAAATCACTGAGTCCCGCCGTGTCGTTTTAACAGGGAAGGAGGAAACTGTCTTTTTAAAAAAATGTCACTGTAGTCGCTAATGTTTCATCTCTGCGCTCATACACAACGAACCTGGTACTACTCTATAAGTTTAGCTTTTAAATCCTGGTATTTTCGTTTTGTTTAGTAAAGACCACTAAATGTAAGTACCACGTTGTTATGCAGTGTGTGTGTGTGTGTTTGGTTCTGCTGTTTACCAACGTCAGCAGCTCTAACCACAACTAACCAACGTTGCCTTATACTTATAGCAGTTGATTTTAAATTAATTCTAGATAACTAATTTAAAAGTATTTGTTGTGAATGTGATGCTTTGACTGGAATAACAGCTTGCTAATGATTTCAAGCAGTGTCAGGCTGAGCCCTGTTAAATAAGGGATTGCGCTAATAACATTATGGTAAGTTGTGTGTGTGTGTGTGTGTGTGTGTGAGAGAGAGAGAAAGAGTGGGTTGTGAGAGCTTGTGTTTTTGTGTCAGTTTATACCTTTATCTTCCCTGTATGCCACAGAGAGAGCACACACTACAGTCCCTGAACACAGTGGTAGGACTATGTGTTTGTCATCCCAATGCAAATAGCTATGTGATGTGACTTGTCAAATTACTAGACTAGTCTATTGTTAGAACAGCTATAGTCCGTGTTTGTACGTCTGACCTCGAAGTGACTCGGCATTGGCAAAATTATTGCATGTGAAATACAATGATTAGCAAATCCAAACCATTTTCTTAGAGTATATTCTTCGAGGTGGCGTTTACTGTAGGTCTAGTTTTCATATTCAGGCCATTTAGTAAACAAGCTTGCTCTGATTTGTTGATATTGCGTTGCTTGTTTAATATTTGTTGACACTGTACGTTGTGTGTTTGGCAGCTTTAGTCAAAGTGCTTTGGAGAACACCTTTAGAGTGTGAATCTGTGTGCCTGTTGTAATGTACCAATTTATTTATTAATTTAACAATTTAGAGGTTGGTGATTAACTTCCATGTTACTTCATTATTTGTCCAAACAATCTACCAAGTGTCTAAACCCTTTTCTATACTACTAAAAAAAATTGTGGAGTGAGAAAATAATGTATAAAAGTGTTCGTTTGAAATTTTTGCTGTGAATTTATTGTCATTAAATTGCTTTATGTACTGTATTTATCAACCTTATATCTGCCGTCTTGATCTCTATCTCTCAAATAAGTAAATAATTGCCCTGACAACATTTTACCACAAAATATTTAGGCTATGTAATATGTAAAACCTTTTATTTTTAGAAACATGTTTTTGTTATTTGTCATGTAACATAAACTTTATTATTTTCACTTAAACGGAAACACAATAATACTAATTGAACCTAAATAAAATAAAATAAAATCCAGTAATAATAATAATGACAATAATGAGAACCCCCACACACAAAAAAAACCCTATTATATTAAATAAAAAAACCTTGAGCGAAATGTTTCCTCTACAGAGGTTAAGTAGACGGCTATACACTTTAAGAACCATAAACGGCTAATATTCAGTGAAAAGAAATGCTTATTCAAATATAAGTCTTCCCTTAAATAAGATGTCTTGTAAATTGGTTGGTAGATGCAACATAACCGCCCCCCACGTCTGTCCAACAAGTGCTTTTAAGCAAAATTGTTTTAATTTGCAATTATAACTGGAAATTATACATCTTCAATACAACTCCAAAAAGCTATAAATTCATAAACACTTTTTTTTATCTGACTGTATGAACATAAAGACAACATGAGATTGATCTCCTGCACTTTAATCTTTTCCTGACCTCTTGGCAGACAAGATGAGCACCCTTCCCCTCTCACGCTCAGAAGTGTTTGGGCAACTGAGGAAAGAGCTACACGACGATGTGGAGTTTCACCAGTCCGATGTGCATATCTTCATCATCATGGGTGCTTCGGTGAGTCCCTGTGTGTGTGTGTAATATTTTAATATCTCTCTCTCTTCTAATGCAGCCTTGAATTCTCACTCATTTTGAACACGTTGCATATATTGATGACAAACGCAAATTTTTTTGTGAATTCATGTATTTAGGGCACTTTTTAAATTTATTTTTAGGTGACTACATTTGCATGCACCATAGTGTTCTGATAGTAATCAGAATTTGGCAGTATTCTGTTTATTGATGTAATCATGTAAACGGCGCACTCCAATCGCCCGGTTTAAGACAATATTCTGATTCCACAAATTCCCATTCCCTAGAATATGCCTATAATCAGAAAATTGTTGCATGTAAACACCTTATTCAGAAAATGAGTTGAAAGGAGATATGTGCGCACTCCACACAACTTTCCAGTCCTTGCTGCATTCTTTCATCCGCTCTCTCTTCTTCTATTGCCGAGTTACATATTACTACACGTGTTTATTAACGATTGCTCACCGCTTTCCACTTAATGGCGATGTTTTTAGGATTTTTTGAATGTGGGAAGTAATTAGAGTCAGTCCTAATTGAATTATTGTGAAAGATATAGAGGAATATTCCGCTGGATGTACGCATAAACATCGAATAGGGAATATGACTGCAACCGGAATATAGACCTTTAACAGAATTTGATGTGCGCGTAGATGGCACATTTTTGACAATCAATTCAATGAATATGTTTAAGTAGCTTTATGCACAGCTTCACTACTTCCTGAACTTCAGCCAGCCCTTTGTTTCCTGTCTGCCATTATTGGACAAACTGATTAATCCAGGTGCGCCTGATTATTGTTACTGAGGCCAGGCACACCTGGATTAATCAGTTTATCCAATAATGGCAGACAGGAAACAAAGGCCTGGCTGAAGTTCAGGAAGTAGTGAAGCTGTGCATAAAGTCAATTGCCCTAGTAATATATAGATGTAGTTCCCATTTCAAATTATTCCTGAAGAAACATGGTAGTTTCTTTAGTATTGCACACCTTATGTTTTTACAGCACAGCCTGTTTACTGCTAGTCCGGTAAAGGAAGAAAGTCTCTGATTCCTCTGAATTGGTACAATGGCCTTGATGTTTTGTTTTGTAGAAGGAAGTACAACTAAAAATTAAGTGACCATGAGGGGGCGTTGCCAACATAAGCTTTCTATTTCTCATTCAGACAGAACAGGGCGGTTGAGTAATTCAGCAGTTCAGTTCACAGCTTATGGCCTTGAAAGGGGATTGGTCAGGTGTGGTGACAGAAGGTCTGTGATTGGCTGGACATGACGAAAGCCTTATCTAGACAGCCTTGATTAGGTTTGGCATGCATATAAAAACAAAACATCAAGAATAAAAAGTGAAGTTTGCATTACAGTTGGTTAAGCTTTTGCACTTCTCACAAGAGTGTTTTCCCCTTTTCATCTTTTAGTGATGAAATTTAAACCTTCTTCCTCCTTTTTTCGGCTTGCTTTTCCTTGTTCCTCCTCATTTTGTGCAACTTTTTAGTTGGCTGATTTTACGCAACTGCTCTGTGAAAGATCTTTGTTACTGTTGGCTTTTCTTGTTCTTATTGTTTGGGTTTTTAAATAGGTGCTAGTGAGCTGGATTGCGCAAAATCACTCTCTGTCAGCACTTTTCTTTCAGTTAGTGTGGAGAGAGAGGTGAAAGAGCTGGGCTTGTGTGTTTGGGATGAGGGTGGGGTTGGGAAGATGGCTGTTTGACATGGGGTTGCAAAGGTTTGTGGTATAATGAGAAACATTGGATTTTGACACGGTTACTGAATGCAGGGCTCAACATAAAAAAAAAAATCCCCACTGGCCCCCGGGGCCAGTAGATCAGAGTTTGCTGGCCCCTTCTATATTTTGACTGGCCCTGAAAGAAATACAAGGAAAAGCACTTTTCCATTAAACTGTATGTATTGTATACATTAGGATTAATCAAAACAGTGAAGGGAGTTCAGGAATTACGAGAGAGCCCCTGCGGAGACATGCAAAAATAACCAAATTTCAGCGTCCAGTAGATTATTTGTCAATACCTGCTCTCTCCTCATCTCGATCACTCTCTCTTTTTTCTCAGTCTCCTCATCTTACTTATTAAAGCTAAAGTTATTCATTTAACCCTCTGGGCTTCTTCGGTCAAAAATGACCGAAAACTGTTACGTTTTGAAATGTTTAATTTTTTTGCTTGATCGGATCGAGCTGAAACTTGGTGACTTTTCATGTATTACCTATATGAACACACCAAAAAATCAAGGAGATGATTCTGATTTGTTAAAGGGTCGTAAAAAAAAAAGTCACACTTAGCTTCCTCCCGGTCAAAAATGACCGGCATAGGAAATGAATGGGAAATACGAAAAAATAGGAAAACTCAGAGAAACTTTTGCTGGTACAAGCTACAGATCAGCAACTGTGCCGAAAAAAAGTGTACAGCAATGAAGGGGTGACACTCTAGAACATCAAGAGTGCAAATAAGATCACCCCACACACACACACACACACACACACACACACGCACACAAACACATACACAGATAAACTGGCAAGACTGCAACAGCAAATTTGTAGAATATGAAAAATAAAATCAATAAATGAGAAAAAAATCTTGCTCAAATGCGCACTCACACCCACACACGCATGCACGCACGCACACACACACACACACACACACACACACACACACACACACACACACACACACACACACACACACACAGAGAGAGAGAGAGATTAACTGGCACACTTCCAGTCTGCAAGAAACACACTGTCACTATCTGTTGCATCTGCAGTCATAAGTGAAACAATTAGCAGACAGTTTGTATGTTTATAGTTCAAATAATCTGTATTATTATTATTATTATTACCATACTTTTAAAAAAAATCAATTTACTGTTTGATGATTATTGTTTGTTTTTATTTTAGAATGAGTTCCTGAAATCTATTCCATATTCAACAATAAATAAAATAATTACAGTTTGTATGTATATAGTTAAAATAATGTTTATTATTGTTATTATTATTATTATCAACATTTTATTTTTTAACCTAGTAAATGATTGTTTGCTGTTATTTATTTTGTTTATTTACGTTCATCACAATTGCTGTTCCCTTCTGAAGTTATGTCTACTTATTAAATTAAAATTAATAAAAAATACCAATTTATTGCAAAATGTCTGTATGAAGTGTTTTGAATTATCACTAACCATCCCTTTTTTGTTAAATTATTTGAATGATCAAATACTGAGTAACAGAAATGTTTGCATTGTGTTCCCTTTCTAACCAAATGCTATAGTTTGATTGTAATCATAACGCAAAACCTAATACTTATCTTAAAAAATTTGTTAAAAATAAATAAATAATTAGTCTTTTAGAATATCTAAATGTATATTAAAATAAAAAAAAACGAATAAGATTGAGAAATCATGTCTAAACCAACAAAAAGAATCAAAAAGCCTTTCTATGTATTTATATAGGAAGCTATAGGCAGACTACAGGCTGGTCCAGGACATTGCACACATGTAACTATTTTTAAAGCCACTAGGTGGCGCTCTTCTACTTGAATTATTTTTTTTTTATTAAGCTGACACTCTATTTTGATGTGAAATGTTGTATTTATTGAAAAAAAAAAAATATATATATAAAATAAAAATATGTATATTAATTCTAATGGAAAAAATAGCTCATACAAATTATATAATTAATGCAAAGTATCATAAAAAATTCTAAAAATTCTAAATAATAATCAGAAAATATTATAGAACAAAAATATATTTGAATGGTTATCCTGGGAAGAAGTAAAGTTCAATTTTAAGGCTTCGTCCGTTTTTGACCGGGAGGAAGCTAAGTGTAACCCATTTACGAAGAAGCCCAGAGGGTTAAGAGCTTTAAGTGATTTTCTTTTTTCCTTTTGTTGTTTGATTGGCTGTAAGGGCGCAATCGTCCGCATGTTTATTAGACTGCTTCCCCTTTAAGAACGAGTGCAGATCTAATAGTCTACTGATGCACCATATTTTCTCCCAACTATTTCCATAACTGCGTCCATTTTAGACATAAACTAAAGTGAATCTCCAAGCCAGTCATTTTGACATATTTTTGTGTACATTTGATCATTTAGACGCGCACATGAAGCCCAAAGTATAATTTACTTGTCTCGTTGCGGTCTGTTTCGGGGTGCGCGCCGCATTGGGAACAGCATCTCTTGCACCGATTTTTGTGCTTTTAATAGCTCTTTTTATTATTAAACGCGCCCCGCAATTTAGCAACAGAATAGACTGCATTTTACAACAATCACCGATCGTGCTGATTCTGTCTTAAAGTTTGAGTTAAGGAGAAATGACAGCGTGCTACTGTACTGCTGTGATGGGAAGGACGTTGCGCTAGACAGAATGCAGTTTTTTAATGGTTTTACCTCTACCTCTCTCTCTGTAGGCTATCTCTCTGATAGCCTACATGTATTTCTCCAGTACCGACAGCAATAACAATAACGTCCGAGCTTATCGATACTGCGGTCTTTCAAAATTCAGTCCCGTTTAATACTGGGTTTCAGGACCCATCCATCCCGTACTGTGTTTTCCATGACACTAGGAATGTCCTCTTTCTCGTATTAGCCTCGAAGTTCTTTGACATTTTAACACGTTATAAATAACCTGAAGTAACATTGACACTCTTCGCGCCACACTGTGTATGACGTTTGCGGTTTGTTTTGCTGATGGCCAGTTACTGGCCCGCGTGGGCAAGTGACTGGCCAATCAACTAGCCCGACATACTCTTTAACCCTCTGAGGTCTAAGGATTTTTGGGTTCCTTGAGGTGTTCTGACATGCTCTGACATTTGTGCTTTTTTCAGTTATTTATAAACATGTTAATGGCAAAGGTGTAAATTCACTCAAAGCACAAACTGGACTACCGTAATTTCTCAGCAACAATTATGAAACATGTTTGTATTTTTGAGAGAATATTGCTTATGCATGGTTATTGAAAAAACTAAAACTTAAAGTGTCTGAAATAAGGCCACAAAACACATACTAAATATGTGTCCACAAGACTTGTGACTAATCAGTGTTGTTGCCTAGAATTTTTGCTTCAAAATGATCTGAAAATCATCCTGCCTAATCATTTACACAAACACATACACTGATTTAAATTTTATTAGACACCTTTTGTTTGGAAAGGCAATATGCGTGGAGGCGTGTTCACACCTGAGAAGACAAAGGCCGGATAATGTGCCGCATAATGAGCTGCATATTAATTAGCCCTTTCACACAGGTGTGTCACAGGATCCCAAAGAATGCAAGGACAAAAGAAATTATCTATATAGCCTATACATATTTTACAATTAGAAATTGTAACCAATTACAAATAGGTTACAATTACAACAATAATTACAATTTTAACAATATTTCAAGTGTATTTTTTTGTAAAAACTATACATTTTATCATACGTATTAAAAAAAGGTAAGGATTCATTAGTTTGAATATTGGAACAAACACTATAATAACATCTTAGTTGATAATTCAATATACCTACTTTATTTTTGACAAAACATCATACTATAGTATATTTAACTATGAGCAGAAATTGGTGAACAAAAGCGTACCTATTTAATGTGACAGTAGTCTTTTTTTTACAGTCAAAACTTTATAAGCTATCCAAAACTAATCACAAAATCGTGTCTAAACATTCATATTTAGTCTGTAATATATTGTGTATGATATATTAGTATATACATGTGAATTTGCAGCTTGTTGCTTATACAAACATTTTATTTCAACATATTTCAGTCTATTTTTACTCATACAAACTATATTGCTATAGCCTACTAAGATGTGTTTATGTAAACATAACGTTTACTAATGTAGGTGCGAGAGTGAATGAACGGCACAGACACGCGCTGTATAACTGTAGTAAACAAAGCGCGCGCGCCTATGCCGTTCACTCATCATTTAGCCTACACACATACACGCAATTCATATTTAAACAGTCTCTTTGCGGTTTACAGTCCGACACTTCAATATCACGATTAGAACAAAGCACTAGAATAAATGACTTACTACATCAGCTGGATCCGTTGCTCCTCGAAATGAAACTACCAGCACTTCTGGTACATTTTCCAGGGTTAGATAGTATTATTCCTCACAGCGAAAGGATACGCTGTGTCCACAGCTGTACAAGATACTTACTAAACACGATGTGTTTTATAATCCAGCTGGTGGGCGTTGGCATGTTTGAATGGCTTGCCTTAGATCATTTGTGTTTGAATAGCGCGCGCTCTCCGTGGGCGTGGCACATTAACGCGTAATTAGGTGTAATGAGCTGGAAAGAAAAATACTGACATCTCTCTCTTTTCATACAGATTACATAAGCTAAGAATATTTGTTTTTTTTTAATATAAATTCATTCATTTAAAAGAAGAGAGTTCAAGCTTCATTATGGAAAAACACTCGTGCCTGTATGACAAGTATTCGCGGAATTAAATTTAATCTTAGGACGCGTTTCAGAATGGACTTCACTGACAGAGAGAAGGCAGAACGCGCATCATGTTTGTTTTTCTTTATTTGGCGAAAAGCACAACACTTTATTTTTTTTGTGGATACTCACAATAAAAACAGACACTTATCAGGATCTAATGATGTACAACACTTAATATGTAAGATCAAAATCAACAGAGTATTTTGAGTTTCTTTTGCACTGATAAGAAAAAAGCGAGACTATCGCGCCGGCGCGATAGCCGACCTCAGAGGGTTAACTGGCCCCGGGCCATCGGGCCATTGCTTATGTCGAGCCCTGCTGAAGTGATTCAGATGCAACATCACCTGATTTGTCTGACCTTGAGCCACTTACATTCAGCACGTCGGACCCCAGCCAGTCATATAATCACATTTGTCTCAAACATTAGCTTTAGTTTTAAAGACAGTTACAGCTATTCCTTTAATGATTTGCTGGGTTAAAATATGAAGCTAAAGCAAATGTCCTTAAATGCATTTGTAAATGGAACACACATGAACATCTCAAAATATTGGGTTTTGTTAATTGTTTCTTTTTTGTGAATGTAAATGATTACACATTAGTGAGTTAATGGCCACCTTATTAGGTACACCTGTTCAACTGCTCGTTAACGCAAATATCTAATCAGCCAATCACATGGCAGAAACTCAATGCATTTAGGCATGTAGAAGTGATCAAGACGATCTGATGAAGTTCAAACTGAGCATCAGAATGTGGAAGAAAAGTTATTAAAGTGAGTTTGAATGTGGCCTGGTTGTTTATGCCAGGAATAATCTGTTCTGAGTATTTCAGAAACTTTTGGTCTACTGGGATTTTCACACACACAACCATCTCTAGGGTTTACAGAGTCTGAAAATAGAAAATATCCAGTGAGCAGATCTGTGGGTGAAAATGCCTTGTTGATGTCAGAGGAGAATGACCAGACGATACATCCGAGGTCTGCAGAAGAGCATCTCTGAACACGTCAAACCCTAAAGCAGAAGAGCTACAGCAGCAGAAGACACACCGGTGACACTCCTGTCAGATGACAACAGCAAACTGAGGATACAATTCACACAGAATCACCAAAACTAGAAGTTTGGAAAAACGTTGAGTGTCAATTTCTGTTGCGACATTCAGATGTTAGGAGTCAGAATTTGACGTAAACATAAAAGCATGGATCCTTCCTTCCTTGTATCAGCGGTTCAGCTGCTACTGGTGGTGTGTATGGTATATTTTCTTTGGGCTTCTTAGTACCAATTCAGCATACTTTAAACGCCACCGCTGACTTGAGTATTGTTGCTGACCGTGTCCATCCCATCTTCTGATGAACACTTTTAGCAGGATAACACGCATGTCACAAAGCTCAAATCACAAAGCTCAAATCACCTCAAACTGGTTTCTTGAACTTGTCAGCGAGTTCCCTAAACTCAAATGGCCTCCACAGTCACCAGATCTCAATAGAGCAGCTTCGGGATGTGCTGGAACGGGAGATTTAACATCATAGATGAGCAGCCGACAAATCTGCAGTAAAACCGCTTGATGGTTTCATGGCAATATAGACCAAGATCTCTGAGGAACGTTTCCAGCACCTTGTTGAATCTATCAAGACCCAGACCCATAGCCTCTGGCTTTCTACTGGCATGCTCTGCTGTTTACACACTCCAGGGTCACTGAGATACACATTGATCAGTGTGGAAACACTGTAGTCACTATCAGAGCAAATGCATGGATTTATCTGGTTGCTAAGTTTTTGCATGTTTGTTTTAGTATGATTATGCTGGATTGTTCATAAGTTACAAAGTCGATGTGGATGATTTTTGTCAAGTCACCATTAGAGTGCTTTTCACCACAGCAAATCAGCTGGAATGATTAATTGGTTAAATAGCGAACCGTTTATCAACTAATTACTGCCAATAATGAATACCGGAGAGATTGGACTCTCCCACAATGCTGTAATTCAGCCAAGACAAACCGAATAGTGCTGTCTCACTGTGCACAGTGTGTTTCTCATGTGTCTGAATGGGTGTGGAGCAGATCTGCTCAGATCAATGACCTTTGCGTTGAGATGACTGAGTCACATTGAGCTGGAATGGGTTGACTGTTGCATTTGTTTTTTTTAACACTTTATTTTATCTGTTCTTGTGTGTTTTGTATCTATTATATAATAGTCCTCTTTATATTCAGCTGTGTTTATGACATGAGTCACTGTGGTTCCACAGAAATTATGGCTGCATTTCAAAATCTGCCAACCTCTGTGGCAATTTGGTGCTTCATGTTCGGACAAGACTGTTATGGCCAAAGCGGCATTTTAGGCAGGCAGTTCCTGATTTGATTCCTTTTAAATGGGTCATGACATTAATTTTTTTATTTTATTTAAATGTTCCTTGACGGTCACTTGTTGTTAGGTTAATAAAGTTTTCTTTCCACAATAAAAACAAATAAATGTGGAAAAATGGCTATTTACAACCTTCATTCTGAACATCTGTCAAAAGATTTTGAAAGTAAGACCAGGTGAAGACCAGGCTAAAAGTAGCTCCTAACTGGCGAAATTAGAAGCAACTCCTAAAAATAATGGGCGTGTCACTCCTAACTTTAGGACTCCTAATTTTTTTCACTAAGAGTAATTCACGAAGCATTTTAGCCCTAAAAGTAGCACCTAAGTCTGGGACAGCTTAAAAAAAGTCGAGAGGACTCCTAACTCACTAAGACCTATTCACAAAGGATTGTAGCGCATACCACCGCCTCTCGCAGTCGGCCGGGGTCCGCGACACAAGCGGGAATGCTGCATTGATCTGCAAACAAATCCTCTCCCATGTCTCATGCTTAGTTTTGTTTGATATCCCAGTGCCGAATTTCCCTTTCATTATGTTTTTTTTTTTTTTCAGCACCAACTGGGCCAGCAGCAGTAACTGATCCTGCGTCCATTTGGGCTTTCTTTTTCTGTTTTGGCGAGTTCATAATCCACCGTCATTCAACTATTATTTACATTACTTCAATAGGAGCAACATTTCCTTGCTTTAAGTAGTCTATTTGGGCTAATAGGATAGAGTGCCGAAGTTACGACGTCACTCTGTAGGCCAAAACGCGGAAGTGAGTTAGCATTTTAGCCCTCCCGGTTCCCTCGCTCTAAAGACTATGGGATTTTTGAATGGGTTTTTGCTAAATCGCCTGAAATAAGGTCTGTGGTGAACAAAGCCTCTAAATATTTTCACGTTTTGATCTATGACATAGAACACACAGTTATAACCTGCTTGTGGTTTTTTAAACTTTATTGTGTCTGCTTGTGTTTTTTAAAAACTTTATATAGGCTTCAAAATGTATACATTTTGGATTAACTTGTAAAGATGATCTTGATAGACAAAACGTGTAAGGGTCACAACTCTTTGTTAAACACAGTTCTTATTTTTTGCGATTTTCCAAAAGTCTATGGGGAAAATGCATAGCTTTTCGGTCGAGGGAACCCATGCGCCGCTAGCTTCCGAGTTGTCCTACAAAGTGACGTCATCACTTCGGCACTCTATTAACCAAGCAAGTGTTAATGCAAGTGTCGTTTTTCATTATTAGGCAAGTGGCGGTTTTCATCATCGGTATTACCTTGATTTAATTGAATTGAATTCACGACTTTTCTCTCTCTCTGCCTTTTTAGAATTACACTTAACTGGAGCCTGCACAAACATGTCATTATGAATTTCGATGACATTACTATTATTATTTTGTGTAGGACACAGACATGTTTAGATGTCGTAATTCCATGATTTGTTGCGTCTTTATGTTCCGCATTGATGGCCCTGTCATCTAACAACCAATCACCGTGATCATTGCGAGGAAGCTCGTGCATGAGAAGAACGTCATCCATAGCAACGTAGACTCACTCTTAGTTCAGGAGTTGTCATTTTTCCTTACTAAGAGTAGGTCTGAAAGGCGTTGTGAGTGTATAAAATATTTTAGTGCGATTTAGGAGTACTCCTAGTGGTAAGATAAAATTCTTTGTGAATACAGCCCCAGGTCTATTTTTTTAAATTTGATCTACGATAAATTAAATCTACGACATTATTTTTCCAGTTATTTTAAGTAATTTGTTTAAAAATATAGAATGGGATCATAATTTTAGCCTTGTAGATCAATCAACACTGATCTCAGACCTGCTCTTCTCTTTGAGAGTCTGGTCACCAGAGTCTGGTGTGATGATCTAGTTTTGAAAATATTGCGCTCTGAAACTGAAGTGTGTCAGTTGTGTGGCGGTTTCGGTTTGTGTAATTGAGCCAACATGAATAAATTGTGCCCTGATGATGTAACAAATGTGCTCTTTTTGTAGGGAGATCTGGCCAAAAAGAAAATCTACCCAACTTTGTGGTGAGTCCTCTAACTTAACATGCCTTCATTCATACTATTATTTACTATATACTACAGTTCAGAATTTTAGGGGCGATACGTTTTTAAAGTGATCTTGTAAAACTTGACTTGCCAAGTGCATGAGCACCAAGTGAGGAGCGAACACATTCAGTTGCTTTTGTTTAATTTTTGCTTAATAATGTGTTTTATGATTTTAATACAAGGCCAGATGTGTCCAAAAGTAGGTTAGAGGTTATGCGACGGACTTGTAAAGTCTCTGCATTTATTTGACCAAAAATACAGTGAAATATTATTACATTTCAAGGTAACTTTTCTGTTTGAATTTTATAAAATATAATTTATTCCTGGGATCAAAGCTGCATTTTCAGCATCATTACTCCAGTCTTCAGTGTCACATGATCCCCCAGAAATCATTCTGATATGATGATTTGGTGCTCAAGAAACATTTCTTATTATCAATGTTGAAAACAGATGTGCTGCTTAATATTTTTGTGGACATTTTTTTCAGGATTCTTTGATGAATAGAAAGTTAAAAAGAACTGCATTTATTTGAAATGGATATCTTTTGTAACATTATAGAAGTTTTTACTGTCACTTCTGATCAATTTAATGTGTCCTTGCAGAGTAAAAGTAACTATCTTTAAAAAAAAAATCATTCTTAACGATAGCATATGTCTATTTATTTCTGTTTCTCTCTATAGGTGGTTGTTCAGAGACGGTCTTCTCCCCGAACAGACATATTTCGTGGGCTTTGCTCGTTCCGATCTGACCGTGGATGCCATACGCGCGGCCTGCATGCCCTACATGAAGGTCAGCGCTCAGTTTTCTCCATGTGCACTGTTCTCTGCTTACCGTATCTGTGTGTTCATACGGCCTCTGTTTTTTTCCTCCCTTCAGGTGGTCGACTCTGAGGCAGAGCGCCTGGCTGCGTTCTTCAGTCGAAACTCTTACATCAGCGGGAAGTACGTGGATGAATCGTCTTTCGCTAACCTGAACACTCACCTGCTGTCCCTGCCCGGAGGAGCCGAGGCCAACCGGCTCTTCTACCTGGCCCTGCCGCCCAGCGTCTACCACGATGTCACCAAGAACATCAAACATCAATGCATGAGCACCAAGTGAGGAGACTTAATGACTAAGACTAAAACCATTACAAATCGTTTCCATTAATTGAAACAAAGCTGAAATCAGTGCTAGGGAAAGTAACTTTTAGAAGTAATGCGTTACAATAATATGTTACTCCCTAAAAAGTAACTAAACATTACTTGGTTACTTTTTATGAAAAGTAATGTAGTGTTTCTTTTGCGTCACTTTGTCTCTGCTGGGATGGGCTTGCTTGATTTTGTTTTTAATAAAGAAGTTTATTGTTAAGCTATTTTTGGCAAAAGTGGAATGAATAAGCCTCAGGCTGAATGAAATTTAGATTTATGCATGTACAGTAGAGGGGGCATCTCTAACAAACCTCTCTGCTGTGCTGCCTTTCTGGA
Organism: Tiaroga cobitis; assembly: GCA_030578255.1. Taxonomy (NCBI): domain Eukaryota; kingdom Metazoa; phylum Chordata; class Actinopteri; order Cypriniformes; family Leuciscidae; genus Tiaroga; species Tiaroga cobitis. The sequence goes on from CM060613.1 coordinate 25,750,164, forward strand.
CCACCGATGAATAGGACACAGAAGAAGAAAGTTCAACACTTTTACTTTAGCAATAAAAACAACTAAATGAAACAGGTGATGTTTATCTAAAGTCATTTTAGGGTTATTAGTATGGTTGAATTGAGTCATTAAAGGTCAGCAGCAAAGACGTTAGTTAAAGGGATAGTTCGGCCAAAAATGATATTTAAACCATGCATTACTCACCCTCAAGCCGTTCGAGATGCATATGTCAATTTTGTTTCAGACGAACACATTTTCAGTTATTTTAGAAAATGTCTTAGACCCTTCAGTGGATATAATCTGAAGCAATGGGGTCCACCTCCTTCAAGTCCCAAAATGTGCATACATCCTTCACAATAGTAATCCATCCGGCTCCAGGGGGATAAACGAAGGCCTTCTGAGGGTAATCCGTGCGGTTTTGTCGTAAAAATATACATATTTAAAACTTTATAAATGAAAATATCTGACTTCCGGCAACGATCGACGCGCGTGCGTTCACGCGCTTTCTTGTTTTGTTTTGCTCTGCTCTCTGGCTGCGCTGGCGCGTTCGTTCTACGTCACAACAGTTCCTACTCTACGTCTTACCTCGTACGCCGACTTCCATCACCCGTGAACGCGCGTCGATCGTTGCCGGAAGTCAGATATTTTCATTTATAAAGTTTTAAATATGTATATTTTTAGGACAAAACCGCACGGATTACCCTCAGAAGGCCTTCGTTTATCCCCCTGGAGCCGGATGGATTACTTTTGTGAAGGATGTATTCACATTTTGGGACTTGAAGGAGGTGGACCCCATTGCTTCACATTATATCCACTGAAGGGTCTAAGACATTTTCTAAAATAACTGAAAATGTGTTCGTCTGAAACAAGATTGACAGATGCATCTCAAACGGCTTGAGGGTGAGTAATGCATGGGTTAAATATCATTTTTGGCCGAACTATCCCTTTAATAAAGTGAGATTAAATGCATAAAGTACATTTGTATTATTTAACATTTAATTATTGCAGGTTTGTGTAATATTCTGAATTTGCATTTAACTGTTTTTTATTCATTTTGAGGAATACTGAATCTAAATATTGAAAACATTGAAATAATGAATACTGAGCTCCTGATTTCTCTCAACATGAGGACAGGAGAGCCTCTGGTCAATACATGGGAAAACACAGTAACTTGCGTTACTTATTGGAAAAAGTAACACTGATATTTTGTTGTAAATTTAAAAATAATGTTACTTTACTAGTTACTGGAAAAAGTAATCGGATTGTGTAACTTATGTTACTTTAAATGCTTCAGCCCCAACTGAATTGATGCCTGAAATGAATTCAAATTAGATGAAGAAATTAAAGACATGAAAACTAGAAGTGTTGCATTGGCATCTAACTGAAATAAAATAAGTTGAAGTGCTAAAATTACTAAAACTAATACTGAAATTAAGTTCAATATAAATATTTAAAACAAAAACCAATAAAAATGACAAAAAGCACAAAAAAAACGAATAATATATTAAAAGGCGGATTTACGAAATACCATAATAGTACTATAATATAATATCACTGGCTAGATGTAGTTTCGGTTTAATTTTCTAAGTGTATGTGGATTTGCCTTGGCAAAGGCCTTTTTAAAATGCAGGATATTTCTTGTGTATGTTTGGTAGAGGCTGGAACCGGATCATCGTGGAGAAGCCGTTTGGCCATGACTTGCAGAGCTCAGAGGAGTTATCCAGTCATCTCTTTTCTCTCTTCACTGAGGAACAGATTTACCGGATAGACCATTACCTAGGCAAAGAGATGGTCCAGAACCTCATGGTCCTCAGGTCTTTCTGCTTACCATTCTCTTCTTCATCCTTCTCCCTTCTGCTTTTCACTGGCTGTCACACACAGTTGTCATTTATGAATAATTAAGGGTTAAACTCCATTGGGAAGCTCTTCCTCTGTATCTGTCTCTTGTTAGTCATAGGTTTCTCTCCTGCTTCCTTAAAGGTTTGGAAACCGGATATTTGGCCCCATATGGAACCGGGACAGTGTGGCATGTGTGGTTCTGACCTTCAAAGAGCCGTTTGGTACCCAGGGCCGGGGAGGATATTTTGACGATTTTGGTATCATTCGGTTAGTTAAGTTTCCTTGCTTTGAGATGATTTTGCACCTGTGATATTTTATAGATGTTAAAACTTATAAAAGGATAGTCTACCAAAGATGAATTCCACCATCATTTAACCTGATTTTGTTTCTCTCTATGGAACACAAAAAGATAATTTTTCTTATTCTTGCTGGTGTACGCCATAAAAGTAGTCCGCAAAAAGAAACAAAGATAAAATGCACATTATTTCAAAGACAAATATAAAAAAAAAGCGTTTAAAAATCCATTGCACTTTCTGTGCATGAGGATTCCCTTCAAAGGCTGAGTGGATTTTGATATTCTAATGTATTCCTCTCTCTTCTGTCTCCAGCGATGTGATGCAGAACCACCTGCTGCAGATGCTCTCTCTGGTTGCCATGGAGAAGCCCGCATCCACCAGCTCTGATGATGTTAGGGACGAGAAGGTAACGAGCCGGTCAGCCAATCAGCTGTGTGTGTGCATCACTCTTATGCCACTTATCTGAATGATCCTGAATTAGTCTTGAGGATCAAATAAATCACATTCATCCATCCATCACCACTGTCTTGTAGTTAACCATTAGCATAAAAGGTTGGCGGACTGAAGCAAGCATAAATTAAGGTCTTGGCTCTAAGACTGTTTCTGGATAATGTTTATGATTTAATAGATTTTTTACAGATGTGCATTCTGCTAATTATGTGTAATACCAAATATTTGTTGTGCTTTGCAATGCTTTGTTTTGTTTCGTTTCAGTTTTGTTATTTTTTTGTGGTTTTGTTTTGCTGTTTTGTTTCATTTCATTTTTTTGTTTGTTTTATTTTGTTTTGCTTTGCAATATTTTTTTTTGGGGGGGGGGGTGCATTTTTTGTTTTGCTTTGCAATGCTTTTTCTTTTCTTTTTTTGAGGACTTTTAACAGTGTGATTTTGTTTTCCTCTGTCTGCTGCAGAGATTTGTGATTTATAGTTTGTGTTCCGTCACATGGCATGAAGAAATTAGTGTTAATGAAGCATCCAACTGAACTGCTATTGCTAAGATAAATGGGAATGATATCTGATGTCTTTTTTTCTAGTGTATTGTAGATTTCTGCTTGGCTGTTTTCTAATGCTCTGTGTGTCCCTCTACAGGTGAAGGTGTTGAAGTGCATTGAAGCGGTCTCTCTGTCAGACGTGGTCTTGGGTCAGTATGTGGGAGATCCAGATGGAGAAGGAGAGGCCAAACTGGGTTATCTAGATGACAAAACTGTCCCTAAAGGCTCCACTCAAGCTACATTTGCCACTGCAGTGCTTTATGTAAAGAATGAACGCTGGGATGGTAAGTGATGCACACTGTGTGTATCTGAGCTTTATTAACACACATGTAATGATTAGAGTATGCGCTCAACAGAGTAACTAGCAAATATTTACAATCTGGCCAAAGACCTAAAATGTTGAATTAAATGAGTACATTTGAAGCTGTACTAACCTTGGTCTTTAAATCAAATAGTTTTTTTGGCTTAAAATACCAAATCAACTTTAAACGTTTGAAAAGTAGTATATCTGTTTCTAGGGCTGTCGCGATAACCGCAATATTGCAATACCGCGCTACTGAGAGGCCAACCGCAGCAACCGCAAACCGCGTTTTCTTTTTTCATAAGGCCACCCTTCGTAGTTCGTACCATGTGTATTGAATGTTAAGTAAGTTAATAATGATAACAAGAGTGTTTATCATGGTGATTTGTACAGAGGCTTCGTGGATTTGCCTAAAGTAACAGACAGTGAATGTGATCGACTGAGCGCGTGCGATTACCTGCGTCTGTCTTTGAAGTCAAGTCATGTATATTCGTGAAAAGGTTGCCGTTTCCAAGGAAAGCGAAATATTTGTCGTATCATCCTTTTAACGTGTAAGAGTGTTTACCATGAATGGCGGCAGCGCTGGTCAGCATTACACAGTGCGAGGAAGCCGTGGGGGGGAAAGCAGCGAGTCACGCAATGAATCAATGCCATTGGTTTATTAAGTGAAGCATTGCTGGCCAGCTGAGCCTTGAAAAGTGGAGCTCAAAGTTAAAAAAATAATTAACACCTTGTTTCATTACATCTATCATTTAAGGAATCAGCTTTTTGAACGTTTTTGTTGAATGAACGGTTTAATGACTCACTCAAAGACAGTCCGTTGGCGTAACAATGTGCGCGCTGAGTGACGGCGTTTCTGCACATTGAAAGGCTGTTTAGTTTCGGTTATATTGTTTTTGTGTATGCTGACCACATCATAACACGTATTTATATAGCAAGAAATAAATATAAATAAATAAATGGCGGTAATACCGCATATCGCGCTATTGAGCCACTCAAAAACTACCGCAAGGGAAATTCCTTCACCGCGACAGCCCTATCTGTTTCGAGTTGGTAAAACAAAAATAAATGTTTTTGAAAGAAGTGTCATGCTCACCAAGGCTGCATTTATTTAATCAAAACTACAATAAAACAGTAATGTTGTGAAATATTATTGCAATTTAAAATAACTGCTTTCTAGTTGAATATATTTTAAAATGTAATTTATTCCTGGGATCAAAGCTGAATTTTCAGCATCATTACTCCAGTCTTCAGTGCCACATGATGATTTGCTTCAGGATTTCCTCTGGATTTTTTGGATGAATACAAAGTTCAAGAGAACAGCATTTATTTGAACTTCCTGAATGTGTTATCTCACTAAGCTCTCTCTCTCTCTCTCTCTCTCTCTCTCTCTCTCTCTCTCTCTCTCTCTCTCTCTCTCTCTCTCTCTCTCTCTCTCTCTCTCTCTCTCTCTCTCTCTCTCTCTCTCTCTCTCTCTCGCTCTCTCTCGCTCTCTCGCTCTCTCGCTCTCTCGCTCTCTCGCTCTCTCGCTCTCTCTCTCTCTCTCTCTCTCTCTCTCTCTCTCTCTCTCTCTCTCTCTCTCTCTCGCTCGCTCTCTCCAGGGGTTCCCTTCATCCTCAGGTGTGGAAAGGCTCTGAATGAGAGGAAGGCAGAGGTGAGGCTGCAGTTCACCGACGTTCCTGGAGACATCTTTGAGACTCAGTGCAGGCGGAACGAGTTGGTGGTCCGCGTGCAGCCCAACGAGGCCATCTACGCCAAGATGATGAGCAAGAAACCTGGAGTCTACTTCAGTCCGGAGGAGACGGAGCTGGACCTGACCTACCACAGCAGATACAGGGTAAAACGGACACCTTTGATACATCCATACTCTGTTTTGTCCTATTAGGCAACTTTGGCCATCAAATGTAGAAAATTGGTTAATTTATTTTAAAACAAAAAACAAGCAATCTTTATTAGTTACTTCTCTTTATAAATGTACCTTTCTCTTATTCTCTTTACAAAGGATGTTAAGCTGCCTGATGCTTATGAGCGTCTGATTTTGGATGTCTTTTGTGGCAGCCAGATGCATTTTGTACGCAGGTGAGTTTCTTACAAGCTACTGTGTTTATATGCACACAAATAAAAGGTTAGCAGTTGGATTGATGACTCAGTCGGTCTGAAAAGCCTGCACGTAGACAACACCTTAATCGATCCGAATGAATGTGCTGAATTTGACCCGTGTACACAACGCAGCTGCGTTTATTAGAACGCCAATGAGTTTGCAGGAATTAAATAAACACTATGAAGTAAATATTGTCATAATTAATCAACAGAATATCAATAAGCAATCGTTTGGTATAAATTTGTGGCATTCATTGATCGTGAGCTGCTTAAACCACAAGCCTGGAGAACATTTTTACTTTGAAACATGCAGCGCTCGCAATTTAATAATCACATTAGGCCATATTGTGAATCCTGTTTTTCTGTCACCAAATTTAAGACCTAGAAAGGATAATTAAGACTTTTCTTGCACATCATATCACAGTGGGCTCCACACATATTGGCACCCTTGATAAATATGAGCAAAACAGACTGTGGACATTTGTTTTTGCACTCACGCCCGTTTCACACATACTCCGTTTGCAGTGCGTATGCGGTGCGTATTTTTTTCCGTACCCATGTTAACAGGTTAGAGCTTTCACACTCCACGCGGATGCAGTCCGTCAATCCGTTCCAGTTGCGGTGCGTATACAGCAGTGCAGAGATCGTTTCCGCACCGAGTCTATTTCTGCTGTGCTGCAATCGCCGAATTAAAGTGACAGCGCACGGTTCATGGTCAAAATGAACACAGATTGACCTGAAAATGTAGTAATTTCACCATAAATGCATTTAATTAAAAAAATGTAGTAATCTCACCATAAATGTATTTAATTAAATACTACTTTTCATCTTTTTACTTTAAGACCGGGGTTTTAAGCAAGGAAAACAATTTACCTCAACGACATAATGAACTACACTCGTCTCATTCGTGGAGGTGGAAAAACAAGTTCTTTGTGACATTTAAAATTTAAATGCAAAAGAAAAGGCATGAGAGTCAGCTGTTTTTGTCAATTCTAAGTTTTAATTTAAAATGTTTGCGATTTTTAATATAAGTACATGGTTAAATATTTGACCACTTGCTTGAGCAACTTAATACATATAGAACTAATGCATGGAATAGGCCTATGTTGTTTAAATTGTGTTTAAACTTGCATACGTCCATTCAAGTTTGTATATGTGTACAAGGAGAATCGCAATGCTGACAAAACCTTTTATTTAATAAAAGTTGCTGCATAACTTCTGGATTTGAAATAAAAATAGTGAGTATGTGTTTGTGGTACAGCCGCGGATCAGTTACGCACTGCAAACGCAGCATATGTGAAAGCACTATAGCGAGTGCTGCTCCTGTACCGCATACGCACCGCAACACGTACCGCATACGCTCTGCACACGGAGTATGTGTGAAACGGGCGCTAGTCTTTCATTCACAAAATTATGCACAATATTTCATCCAGCCAGTGGATCAAAAAGAAGTTAATATGCAATCTAAAAACATAAACAATTAGGACAATTTTGACTCATTTATTTCTTAAAAATGGGTTAAAGGCTGAGATGTGAGGTTTATCATTTTATATATTTTTTTGTTTTTGTCCAAACCTGTATTATCCAAACGATAAAATAATTTAAACATCTTTACAGTTCATGTTACCATAGATCTTTCTCTTTCCTGCTTATATAGTTTTAATTTTATTTGTGCAGGTCTTTAAAAAAAAGTTTAAAATTGATACACTGTTTGTTTGGAATACATGTAATGCACATGTAAACAAATATGTGATGGACTAATGTAAATTTTATTTAAGAACGTAAAGAACCGTGTCTGAATTTGACTTATTTTATTAAAGTGACGAGTTGAGGGAAGCCTGGAGAATCTTCACTCCTCTTCTTCATCAGATCGAGACAGAGAAGACGCCACCCATCAAATACAAATACGGGAGGTAAAACACACTTATTTTTCTGAAAGTGATTGTTGACGAAGTGACATGATGTGTTATGCATCTCATATTCTCTCTCTCTCTCTCAAATAGCCGTGGTCCTGCAGAGGCTGACGATCTGGTGCAGAAGGTGGGCTTTCGCTATGAGGGTACATACAGATGGGTGAACCCACACAAACTGTGAAAAAAGAAGATGACAGAGATGATTGGAGCTAAAGCCTGTTTAAAAACAACAGCCCAAGATGAGTGCCTGTAATAAAAGGCACTTAAAAAAAAAGTATTTGAAGATGCACTCTAAGCACTCATTTAAAGAAGGACCAACAAACAAGATTACAAACACAATTTTCTTTGGATGTTATGAAGTATATCCTGCTCATTATGTTATATAATGCTTTATAGGACATTCCTTATATTATTTCTTTCTATATTTCAGTGGACTTGACATTTTGTTATGCAGTGAATCAGCATTCTGATGTTCATGCCGATTCCATACCGTCTGTGTTCAGATGCTTTTATTCCTTAAGAAAAAAAAAAAATTATGTAATGCATTCCTCTTTTCACAAGCAAGTCTTACCATTAAATGCTGCTCACATTTTTAAAAGTGTTTATTGGCAGAGGCATGGTGTAAAAGTACAATCTACTCCTGCACTGATAGTCGTCTTCACGCATTTTGTCGCGACTTTGGTTGCAATCTTATATTTAAATGGTATAATTGGACCACACAAAAGAAAAGTTGCAGAAACGTACAGGGATTAGGAATGTATGGGTAATGTTGTCTTTGTTACTACATGAATGTATGACATTTCATCATGTCTTAAGCCTCCCACTGATTGGCTAAAAGAGGCATGATTATGTTTAGTCTTATTAAAGCAAATGTATTGGTAAAATGGTATTACATGCCACATCCCTCTGTTAATACTTTAATAGATGAGCTGTGATGTTCATTGTTACATCGCTTTAAAAACGCATGGGCACGGTCTCTTTCTGCTCTATCATTTTTGGTTTCAGCACTAGTTAGACATTGAACCAGTGTCAAAAAAACAACTTTGTTAGCCTGGTTATGTATTGAGGGTACGTTTTGGACAGCATTGAATTTCAACCTCAATGTTAGGGTGCCTAAAACAACTTTAGAAAACTTTTTGTTTGATGATGCTTGAACATCTGTGAGCTATTTAACTTTTATGTAAAAGTTCTGCCCTGTGTTTTCTATTTTATTATAATAGACAGCTACTTTTACAATAAAGCATAGCTAAGATGCCTCGCATGTGTCTCATTGCTTCCTCTTTTTCCATCTAGTTCATATTCTTTTTTGTTTTGGCCAATTTTGAAAAAGACATTGAGTTAGTAGCCTGGCTGTTTTCCATGGTCATAACATTGGCATATTACAAAATTTTACATCTGTGGAGTCCAAGCCTGGAAAAGTAAAGGGATTTTAGTAATGAACGCAAATTTTTCTGGATATGAGGAGAATGGAGGTTCAGAAAGCTGAATCCTCTTTTCAAATGTCTGTTTCTTTTTGTTTGTTTTTTGTCTTTATGGAAACTTTTGTACACAAATAAGTACATTTGTTTTTTAATGTTATGTCATACACACATCCCACACAGCAAAAAAACAAAACATACACAGTAAACCTGAATGACTGAATGTAGCGGAAATTAATTTATCAAAAGTTAGTATGGGCTTTGAAATCCATCATGTAATACATGGACTTTTGCTCAAATAGTGCTGTACTCTGATTTTATTCATAAATAGGATAATAAAAATTAAGAATTATTTAAAAACAAATAAACCAGCATATAAATATTCGGTTAAACTTTATTTTAAGGTGTCATTGATCCCGTGTACTTACTATAAGGTTAGGATTTGGTCGAGGGTTAGGTGCATGTTTTTTTTGGATGATTTACTGTTACTGTTAAGTACATGTAGCATTTGTAACAAGGGCACTGTAAAATAAAGTGTTACCAAATTTACTTCCATAATTGCGTTCTTTCTCTATAAACCTTGGTTTCGTGTAACTTAATATCCAATGGGTTTGAAATTTCTTTAAAGGACTTTTATCATAGTTATCACCGGAAAGACTGTGCTCTCCGAACATCCGTCTTCCGGTCATGGGCAACATGGGTGTAGAGGTGTAACTGTGTCCATCTGCCTGCTTATTCGCTTCTGTTGAAGAGCGTTTGTGTGAATTTGACAGCTCTAATTATATCAAGTAATATCTATTATCAAGCAACCCAGCGGTCAAAATGAATATACGCAACGCACGGGTGAGTAAATGAAAGGAGAAGCAAACATTAAGTTAGTTCAGTCACCAGACAGTAGCTGTGTCTCAAAACCCGTTTTGGGCGACATAGCACAACGAGGCATCAAGTGCAGATATTCAGTGTTAGTTTCTTGTCTTTTGATCCACCTTTTGTGTTTTATTCGCTTTTATTGTGATGAACATTGCATGCACACTCTTTGCTACTTTTAAAAGGGCCGCGTTCTGTACTTTTTCATTTCTATTCCATGAGCTCCTGCACCAAAAACAGTCATAATTTAGTTATGTATGACATCTTTCCAGCCTCTCTCTGAATATTACAATTAATCGTGCAGTTTTTTTTTAGCTAATGTACTTTGTGTAAATGATTCAGTACTATTGCAGGATAGCTTGACTGATTGATTTTCTCTTTTACATGTTTCCAGCCAGAGGATTTGATGAACATGCAGCACTGCAACCTGCTGTGTCTTCCAGAGAACTATCAGATGAAGTACTACTTCTACCACGGCCTGTCCTGGCCGCAGGTCTGTGACTGGCACTGATCTGTTACAAACACTGAATTCTATAATGAGATTTTCACCTCTGGCTTCTGGATTGTAATCTTTGAAACATGCCTTTATGTCAAGCTTCTTCGATATGTTTTGTTAAACATGCTAAACAAATAAATGTGAATTGAATAATCTTATGGTGAACTGCTGTTGTTGTGTTCCAGCTGTCATACATAGCAGAGGATGAGAACGGGAAGATAGTTGGATATGTTTTGGCAAAAATGTAAGTGTTGTTTTTCTTGTGGTTGTTGTTAAATGTTGAAAGGGCGGAAGTGTGAGATGTTGCATATGTCCATAAATAATTATAATGTAATAAAATAATTATAATGAAATAAAACATTCTGTCTCGCTTTATATGAAGTGTCTTTAAAGGATTAATTTAGCCAAAAATAAAATTGATCTCACAACTTACGCACCCTCAAGCAATCCTAGGTGTATATGACATTCTTCAGCCGAACATAATAAGACTTATGTTAAAAAATACCCTGGCTCTTCCAAGCTTTATAATGGGAGTGAATAGTAACTGAGATTTCACTGAGATCCCTCCATCATAAAAGTAATCCATAATAATATATGGATTATCCATATTTATCCAATCCAAATATCCATATTTATAACTTTATAAACTATAATCACTGGCTTCTGGTTACGCCGTACGTGAGTCTAGTTCCGGTGGAAGAGTGACCTCTGACCCAATGCAGGAGTAGCCTAAGCGTAGAACCATCATGGTTCAAATTGACCTATTTAGTGTTTGCTAACAGCGATGAGGTTTTTTTTTGTGGGCGGAGGCTACCTGGTGGCAGAAAATGACAATTCTGCAGTAGCAATCTGTGAAAGCCATGGAATAAAAGGATAAAAAAAGTTAATTTCGAGTTTATATCCCGCAATTCTGACTTTTTCCCCTCAGAATTGTGTATAAAGTCCGAACTGGGATATATGAACGTGTAAATGCAAGAAAAAGAGTCAAGAATTGTGAGATAAAAATGTTATAGGCTATGTTTAAAAGTTATGTAAAATGTAATGGGTTTAAATAATATTTCAAGCTGTAACTGCTATGTATGTATGTCCCCCCTATGAACTGCATTTGTGAATATTACGTAGACTTACTGTGTGCATCAAAATTTTGCTTTCATAGTAGACTAATCATTGCAGGTTTCATCAGTCCAGTCTGTGACTTGCAACATAAACGTCTGTGTTTCGCTTCAAAGGGTTTCTTCAACGACTTTTTTTTTTAGACACATTTTTTGCATTCTGGTTCCAATTTTTCTCTTATTCTGTGGATTTTGCCCATTGTTGTTGTTGTGACCGCTATATTTCTGCCACCACTATGCGCGCGCAGCTGCAAGTGACATAACTGTGACGTCTACTCCAAATTGGTCTAAAGGGCTGGGAAACAAACTTACGCTCCTCCCACATTTCTCTTTAAAAATTCTAGTTTTAGACTTCTAATTCATGACCGGTGTTTTGTTTTGCTCTATCCTCCATGCTTCCTCGTTCGTCAAAACGTCATGCGTCGGGTCAGAGGTCACTCTTGCGCCGGAACCAGACTCGCGTACGGACGTTATTGGAAGCCGGTGATTTATAGTTATATTTTTTTACAAAAAAGCTTTCTCTTCAGAAGGCATTTATTAACCCACTGGAGCCGTATGGATTACTTTTATGATGGAGGGGATGCGTTTTTGGGGGGTTTCAAAATTGAAGGTACCATTCACTGCCATTATAAAGCTTGGAAGAGGCTGGATATTATTTAATATAACTCCGATTGTGTTAGTTTGAAAGAACATAGTCTTTTACAACTAGGACGGCTTGAGGGTGAGTCAATTATGGGATTTTTATTTTTGGGTGAATTAACCCTTTAACTACTATGGTCACACATTTAAATTGATCATTTGATACAATGCACTTATTGTATACATGTTTTTACGTTGTACTTATATTTGAACCTGCATGTTATTACATGTAATACATTTCTGTAATTACATCTATAATTACACTGTTGACCCTTTCCCACCCTTAAACCAACCCATACCACCAAACCTGTCCTAACCTCACCTGCATCCCACCTCAATAGCAGCACAAGCGTTCTGCAACATCAACACAATAAGTGCATTGTACCTTGTAAGTACATAGTAGTTAAAGACATCTAATATAAATTGTGACCAAACATTCTAATGAAATAATATAGGTATTATTTTATGTTAACTGTGTGTCTTAAATTCCAAAGGGAGGAGGATCCTGATGATGTGCCTCATGGACACATTACATCACTGGTTAGTGTTTGAAAACATTGGCTGTTATTTCGTATCATCTGTACTGATATTGTCTTTCATTCTGTCTGCATGTGTATAAATAAACGCACTGCTGTGTGTGTTAATACAGGCCGTTAAACGCTCTCACAGGCGTCTTGGACTGGCTCAAAAACTGATGGATCAAGCCAGCAGAGCCATGATTGAGAACTTTAATGCCAAATATGTCTCTTTGCATGTCAGGAAGAGGTAGGATCTACCAGCGCCTTCACTCTCTGACATCTGGGATTCGCGGGAGGGATTTTCCTAACCTTGTTGCATTTGTTTGTATTTCAGTAACCGGGCCGCTCTTCACTTGTACTCCAACACACTTAAGTTTCAGTGAGTATCACTTACCTATCCCCCCCCCCCCATTTTATTATATTTGTATTATGAATAAATTCTTACTCTGTTTATTAAAACTAAATTAATTCAACTTCAACAACGTCTTAAGACCAGCTTAATTAACTGATAGATTAAATCTAATAATTAATTAGTGTGTTAAGTAGAGTGAGCCAATCAGCAGTAGGGGGTGTGTCCACTCATGATGGGGGTAGCAGACGGATCTCATAAAATTGGGTATGTATGACACGCCAATTCGTATTTCCATTTTTGGCGTGGTATCAACAAGCACAATCGCTTTTCAGCGTGTTTATGAACGCAGTTGACTTAACGTTGTTACTGTATATATAAATATATGACCTACCTCCACCCCGTCCCTAAACCTACCCGTCACTGGGGTTAATAGCATTTATGAGTCTTCCCCTACCATCCTAGGAAAAAACATATTGCTCCCCAGATGTAGATCTACATTTTGCTTTGTTTCGCTCGGACATTTAATGGCGTGTACTAGGGATGTCCCGATCAGGTTTTTTTGCCCCCGAGTCCGAGTCATTTGATTTTGAGTATCTACCGATACCGAGTCCCGATCCGATACTTATATAATACATAAAAAAAGAATAAAGAAGAGAGAAAAATCTGATCCAGGATGTTCCTTATTTTTTATTTAATTCACCTTATTTTAACATTCAACAACTCTGTAAACAAACAGAGCACTTCTGTGAGGCAGCTTGTACAATCAAGTAATAAATAACATAAAATCTTCACTTTTGGACTTTAGTGCAACAGTAAATATAGAAAAAGTCTAATATAAAAACAAATAGCACCTCAACTTAAAATACCCGGCAGGCAAAAAATAAAAATGTTTTAAAAGTGTATAAAAAAAAAAAGATAATATATATATACATTAGGGGTGTAACAGTTCACAAAATTTGCGGTTCGGTTCGATACGATACAGCAAAAAGAAAGAAATGCCAGAGAAATTTCCTATTTATTAAAAGAAAAACTATTTTTAAAAAAGTTTGAGTTTTTCTACATCTTGAAACTTTCAGGTTTATAAATGGGGGGTAATCTTTGAAGGATGAACAAATAATGTTTTGGTAATCACATTAAAAATAACATTTAAATATATATTTATATAATATTTGAGTTTTGAAGTGCAACATTAAATCCATGTTCATTCACGGCACAATGTTTCTCCTGGTTCCCACGTCAGCGCTGTTTGATCTAATAGAGATCTACGGTTAATAACGGAGAAATGTGAATGCTTCTCACTAGATCTCGCAGTGATGTTATTACTTCAGTGGCGAATTCAAATGTTTTCTTCACTGGATCTCTTAGCACAGTGTCGCTTGATCTCGCGCTGCACAGATGTTGCTGGTCCGAACTGATAAATGGTCCGTGAAGCACAATATAATGAGTAACGCAGTTTCGTTCCGCTTTCATTATTACGTTTGCCATTTGATGTTGCGCAACGTTGTGGTGATCGCACCAGCGCGGATTTTGTCTGCAGTAAAAAATGGTCCTAGGAATCGTTTGGTTTGTATGCGTCATGATGTCATGTTGGGGGAAGAGAGAGAGTGAGCCAATCAGCAGTAGGGGGTGTGTCCACTCATGAAGGGGGAGGAGAGAATGAGCCAATCAGCAGTAGGGGGCGTGCCCACTCATGATGGGGCGAAGAGAGAGAGAGTGAGCCAATCAGCAGTAGGGGGCGTGTCTACTCATGATGGGGCGAAGAGAGAGAGTGAGCCAATCAGCAGTAGGGGGTGTGTCCAGTTATGATGGGGGAAGAGAGAGAGTGAGCAAGAGTGAGATTTGGAGAAAGACTGTAGAAAGAGAGATGGCTGAGAGACATTACAAAAGAGAAATCTCAAGAGGAATACCACTGGAAAAAGAAGGGTCATGATCAGGCAAGAGCTTCAGGACCTGCTTTGATATTAGAATAGCTTTCCAGTGCAAGAGAGACCGAAGCGGAAAAGCCTGAAAACAGAGGGTTCTGCTCCATAGGCGAGTAAAATTGGTTTTGAGTCCGTTCAACAGAACCAAGATATGCTGTTGTTGTAATGTTAGCTCTAGTAACAGGAGCTGCTGGCGATTAACAACAAACTCTTACTTATATTTACTCTTGTGTACTGTACGGTTATTTTTTGTTTGTTCTTGTCATTCGTTCGCCATCTTCACTTTATTTTTCATGAAGCATTATTTTTCTTTGCTTCAGCTATGATAAAGAGACATCCACTCTTGCATTGTGTTCATGCGTTTTGGGGGTGGAGCAAAAAAAGGAGGGTGTGTTTGTTTGGTTTGATTTCAAATAGCAACAGTGTTTGTCTGAAATCATTTACTGCACCTTTAAGTGCATTTTTTTTTAGTATATGTACTGATACTGCGTTGTATCATAGTAATGCAAAATGTTTTCATCACTGTTCATACTGTGTTGCAGGATTAGTGAAGTAGAGCCCAAATATTATGCCGATGGAGAAGATGCTTATGCCATGAAGAGGAATCTCACACAGATGGCAGATGAGGTATGTGGCGGTGCAGTTATACATAATTATGTGATGCCAAATACAGCTTCATAATGTTTTTTTCCCCTCAATTAAAATTTCCCAAATTGTAACCTGACCCTACACCCACTGAACATATGTGGATGAATAACACGGGCACATTTTCACTTTAAATCTTCTGGAAACGGCCCACACATACTCCATTTCCCTCCACCTGGATTTTTCCAACTGTTTGATTAGGACTGTAACGTTAGTCATGGCTTCTGTATCTTTGCTGAACTCAGAGGTGGGCTCCTTTCTACTCAGTCATTTGAAGTGGTTTTTGAATCCCTATTCAAAAACATATATTTTTATCTCTGATAGCTAATTACTGTAAGTTGCTCGATTATTGTAGGTGGGAAATTGACTAAAACGCAGTTGAAGAAATTACACGCCTACATTTGGTCATTGCGATTGAGTCGCACCTTCCACAGATTTTAAATGGAAAATTATACAGGGTTAAATTGGGTTCACCTTCAAAAAGTAAAAAGCTAATAGTAGTTTCACTCTCTTAAAAACACATTTAACACATTACATTTACCAGTATGCCTTCATATAGTCAGTGGCTGACCCTGGTAGAGACATGTTTACTTGTATAAAAAAAGTTTTTGACTTGGCCCCCACTATGGTAAACACTAACTGTTCCTTTTGTGCAGTTGCAGAAACCAGGTGTTCGCCTGTGGGGCTCAGAGGCTCCGGCATCTCAGGACACATCTGTGACTGGCCTGGTGGAGAAGCTGACGGTGCAGGATGGAGATGGAGACAGCGGAGGAGAGAGTAAAGAAATGAGTGAGGTCAGCGAGGCCACGGAGAGCACAGACGTCAAAGACTCCTCATCAGACTCTTAAATCACATCTCAGTCTGTTCACACCCATCTTATAGGTTTCAAATCGGTTTACAGTGTTTATATGCTCTGATGGTTTTATTTTCACAATACAGGAAAGTGACCTTGTAAAAGTGGTGCACTATGTTGAAATTACTTGAGATTTGTCAATAAAATTGGAGAGTAAACATCATACATGGTGGTGTCATTATCCTGGCAAAAATTTTTTTTGGATTGTTGTAAAAGTTATGGCTTCTAAGAATAGTTCATTCAAAGCAAGAAAGGCCCTTTTTAACTCTGTAATCTGAGGAGCAAGTAAAAACAGGAGCAAGTAAAAACAGGATATTATCCCAGCCATGAACCATGAGTTGTTGCTTGTTGGTTGGTTGTAAATTAACAAAATCAATTTACAGGACACCAGTTTCAACTAAAAACGGAAATCTTTTTATGCGTATTGGCCGTTCATTTAAACGATAACGGTGTTTTGGGGGCCTGAAAACACAAACTTTGAAAACAGGATTCAAAGTGCAAGTTTTTGAAATACTCAAAATACTAAACATTTCTGTGTAAACTACAAACATGCTAAATTTGTGAAAACGGTGATGCCATGCGCATGTGTAATCACGTGTTCAGCCAATAAGCAAGTAGTGTTTCTTTACAGTGACATCGATTCGACAACCACTAGTCTGCCATTAATAATAGTGTTTTATTTTGTTTAATTTTCGTTGACAACTTTGACGTCAGTATGCAAAAAAAAATGTTGTGGCGCCTTTAAGATTCCTGTCTAAACACACGTGAAGAGCGTTTGCTCGCTATGCCGCGCTAGTTTTGATGAACTTCTGGTTTGCCGTCAACTGCTCCATTCTTCAATAACGGCCTCTTTGCAAAGCTCATTACATTGCGACATATTAAAACAATCCTCAATCAAATTTGTCGCACAAACTGTTGAAATCATACTGACATCACATAACCAGGGTCCTTGTTAAAAATGAACGGCCTAGTTTTTGGGATCCTCCAGAAGGATGTACAGAGCGACAGACGAGAGGCTTTCAACCACAGCCGGAGACTGCACAAGGTTTGGCATACTTTTTTCTCATTTTACGCTTTGTGGTGTTTGTGAATATTGGCATCTAACGTTACCCAACTTCATCCTGGGACTGGGGCCGACCAAGTTATTGAATACTAAATACAGGCCTTGATGTAAAACCGTGGGATCACTATGTGGTCTAGTGGGTGGTTGAATTATTTACGGACAGATAAACTTTTCTATCAAACTAACATCTTGTTCATGTCTATTATACCTAAATATTTAAATAGGATGAGACTTGGCCTGTGTGGTCCACCAGAGGGCAGCAATGTAATAATTTTGCCAATTGAGAAATTTTGCCAGAAAGAGCTTTATTGTCAAATGTTTACATACACACACAAGGGATTTGTCTTGGTGACAAGTTTACAGTGCTGAAGTGTACATACATAGTGCAGATATACATAGTTACACAATAAAAAGGAAACATAACACAATATTATAAAGAAAACAAAATGTAAATAATGGAATGTAGTACAGTAATAGAAACAAAGAATATAGCCTATTTGTTTTGTACAAATGGACATTTATGATAGATGATCATGATCAAAAAATTATGAAAAACAGTGCCGTGGGCCTAATTGACTTCAGACCGGTGGCCCTTACATCAGTGGTCATGAAATGTCCTGAGCGGTTGGTTCTGTTCCATCTCAAATCCATCACAGCTTCCCATCTTGACCCACTGCAGTTTGCTTACAGGTCAAACCGCTCAGTGGATGATGCAGTTAACTTAGGTCTGCATTATGCTCTGGACCATCTTGACTCTCCTGCCTCCTATGTAAGGATGCTGTTTGTAGATTTTAGTGCCGCCTTTAATACCATTCTACCTGAGCGGCTGTGGAAGAAGATGTCACTGATGGGGGTGGACCCCTCTATCTGCCGATGGATTATGGACTTTCTCAGCTACAGACAGCAGCATGTTCGGCTTGGCCAGCACATGTCTGATCCTCGGTTCACCAACATTGGAGCACCTCGGGTGCGTGCTGTCACCATTTCTCTATTCTCTGTATACCAATGATTGCAATTCCAATAATCGCTCCATCAAGTTGATTAAATTTGCAGACGATACCACCTTGATCGGCCTTATTAAGGGCAATGATGAGTCTGCTTATAGGCAGGTAGTGTCTCATCTGGTTGAGTGGTGTGACAAGAACAATCTGGAGTTCAACCAACAAAAGACAGTGGAAATGGTGATAGACTTTCGTAGAACCCCTGTCTCTCTCCCACCCCTAACCATCAAGAGCTCTGTTGTTAAGGAGGTGGAGTCATTCAAATTCCTATAGGCACTTTCATCACTAACAACTTGAAACGGGAAGAAAACTGTTCCTTCATTATAAAGAGGGCTCACAGTGGAATGTTTTTCCTAAGGCAGTTAACCAAACTGAACATTTCCAGCTCTGTTCGGTCTAGGTTTTACAGAGCCACTGTGGAAAGCCTTCTTTCAGCATCTATTACTGTATGGTTTGCCTCAGCATCGGCCCAGGCGAAGAGTAGACTGCAGCGCATTGTGCGCACAGCAGAGAAGCTGACTGAACAGAGGCAGCTGTCAATCAATGACTTGTATGAGGCCAGAGTCAGGAAGAGGGCAGCTAAAATTGCTGCTGATCAGTCTCATCCAGCAAGTGACATTTTTAGGCTGCTTCCCTCAGGAAGAAGGTATAGGGCAATGAGGACGAGGACCTCACGCCATTTAAACAGTTTTTTTCCAGAGCCATTTCTCTCCTGAATAGCTAATCCAGTGCCTCACTCAACCCTCTGGACTATTTTATATTGGGACTATTTAATTTAATTTATATAATTTCTTTTAAACCTGCTGTATGTAGCTACACGTATATATGGTTTGTCATGTCAAGTTTTGTGTGTTACTGACTGCCATAACAAATTCCTGTGTGTCTGCTGATGCATTTGGCGAATAAAGTGATTCTGATTCTGAGATGATGTGTTTATGAGGGTTTTAACTGTTCAGCCTGACTATAGCCTGAGGGGAAAAAATGTTCTTGTGCTTTTGCTCTGTAGCGCCCGCCAGAAGACACAAGTTCAAAGAGAGAGTGGGCTGGGTGTGTGGGGTCCAAAGTGATTATCTTAGCCCTTTTCCTCACTCTGGAAGAGTACAGGTCCTGGAGGGTGGGCAAGGGGGGCACCAATAATCCTCTCAACCGTCCTGGCTGTCCGTTGTAGTCTCCTGATGTCTGATTTGGTGGCTGAATCACAACAGAGAGTTATAGATGAGCACAGGACAGACTCAATGACGGCTGAGTAGAACTGTGTCAGCAGCTCCGGTGGCTCAGCTGGTGAAGGAAGTTCAACCTCTGCTGGGCCTTTTTCACAATGGAGTCAATGTGAGTGTCCTACTTCAGGTCCTGAGAGATGGTGTTGGCCAGGAACCTGAATGACTCCACTGCTGCATCAGTGCTGCTCATGATGGTGAGTGGGGATAATGCTGGGGTGTTTCTCCTCAAGTCCACGAACACGACAGGTTGTTATGACTGCACCAGACAGCCAGTTGTTCAACCTCTTGTCTGTATGCAGACTCTTTACCATCCTGGATAATGCCGATGACTGTGAAGCTTGGCTGAGGGGTCTTTAGAGGTGCAGTCATTTGTGTTCAGTGAGAAGAGCAGTGGGGAGAGGACGCAACCCTGAGGAGCTCGACTCACGTCCTCCACGCAGACCTTAAAGGCAGGGTAGGTAAGTTTGAGAAACTAGCAGAAAACTGCTGGATTTTGAAAGTATCCAAAAGAGAAACTCCCACCCCCTCCCTTCTGGACTCCTTCCAAAGCCACGCCCCCAAAACACATGAACGCGTGATGCCGGCCGCTCAGCTGGAGGACGCGTTTACCAGCGCCGAGTGGAGAGGAGCGCAGTGCATGGAGTGACAGGGCTGGGCGATATGGCCCAAAAAAAATTTCACGATATTTTTTTTTATATCAGTCAATATCGATAAATGTCAAATCTTTATTTCTTTCAAGTTTAAAGGCAGATTTTTGCTCCTAAGTGAAAGTTGTAGAAACCAGAGAGTTAATTGTGGTTTTAAACTACTCTTTATTGTCAGAACATATCATGACAAACACTTGCCAAACAGGTGAACATTTCACAAATCTGAGGTAGAACATGCAAACATTTGTCATTTTTCCTTAACAAAATAAATATCTGAATAGAAATATATTTCTTCAGCACAGTTTGCAGTGCAGGCTGCAATA
Organism: Tiaroga cobitis; assembly: GCA_030578255.1. Lineage (NCBI taxonomy): Eukaryota > Metazoa > Chordata > Actinopteri > Cypriniformes > Leuciscidae > Tiaroga > Tiaroga cobitis. Next base: position 25,770,678 of record CM060613.1, read on the forward strand.
TTAATATTACATGTTTTGTCCCGAAACGCATATTTGACAATGAGTTGACAGTAGTAGCTACTAGCTTGTGTTAGGATGCAGATTTACTATGTTAAATGTATGTTCATTAACAAAAAACGTAACATCTGTTTAAAAAAAAATGTAACGACCACATTTTTATTTGGTAAAATGTAATATTCTGACTGTTTGAGTTTTATTAAAATAAACCATTGGTCATCCAGTATCATGCATTTAGATCATGATAACCACAGATAAAACCAGGCATAGCCTATAGCAGCTCACTAGCATGGGCATAAACGTAACTTTATGGTTTCTATGGTATTTGTATGAAAAACAGTAGCCTAACAGTTAAATACATTATTAAATACTGTAATTATATTCCATTAGTCATTTGGGTCATTCTATAATTAGGGGTACATTTCAGATCAACAAAAAAGTGAAGAAATCATTGTGCTTTTCTGCAAAATAATCTAGTTGTTTCCATAATATACCCCCATATTGTTCTAAATTCATTAGTTGCCAAGCTTAAGCTCAAATTACTTTTTAAATATTTAAATGAAAATAAATATTCAATGCATTGTTTTGTCAACTGTGTTACAGACAAAAGTGGTGTCATAGAAGACATAAATGAAGTACTACACATATGATAAAACATTTGTTTGAAAGTTCTTGAGTCTATTCACCAGGGGTTTTGAGGTTGTATGTCTAACTGATTTAAAAAATATGAATTTTAAACTGAATAACGGATATTCTTTGGTATACTGTCATCAAGGATGGATATTTTTTCAACATAATTCTCCATTACACCGAATTTAGAGTTATTCAACGTCTTTATGTAATAGTGTTTACTCTAGAGATGTCCTTTTTATAATTTTTTATAAATTTTTAGCCTACAAATAAAGATTTATGACACAAAAATCACACGTAACACAGTTGACAGATAAAGTAACACAGTTGACAGGAGTAACACGGTTGACAGGATGCATTAAGGGAATAGGATAAACCTTTCTTTAAAATAAAACCTTTTTATTTTCACAAGTGTCAGCAACAAGTAATTAATTAACTCTCTTGAAACAATGGAGAAAACAAACAAAAACTTTAAAGAATGCTGTAAATACTACATTAGTCTCATTCACAAAACAGTCCTTTCCAACTCATCCTACCTATAGTCTATTTCATATTCCAGTTTATTTTGTCCTTTCGTGTTTCTTTTGATTTCCGACAGTTCACATTTCTGAGATCTTGGACCATATGTCTCTGTCGATCTCCACATGATATCGACGTGAGGTCACAAAAGTTGGAGGAGGAATCATCCTGATGACGTCATCATGCAAATACCATAGGACATCATCCCGTGTTGGCCAGAAATAGAGGTTGACTCCAATCCGGTGCATACATTTGACTTCGACATGCGTTTCAGTCACCTCTTGAATAATGCCAGGATAAATATCATCATCATATTTGAGAGAACACCACTTGCCAATGATGTCTGAGTTTTGCCAAGAAATTTCAGGCAGGTCTTCACTGTTATTCTTCTGTGTGGGTGCTGTTGCCTGAACCTCAAAGGTAAACGTTTTGGTGTCATCACATTGACACTCCAGGGTCTGTCTCGTTGAGCAAAGGCAGCTCACATCTCTGTAACTGATTTTTCTTGGGGTAACTGTTACCACTTGGTGAATGCGCATGGTTGATGGTACCACTGGGAGACTATGTGGCATATTCTTTGTGGCTTCATCTACATTATCCTCATTTATGTAGAACAGTTTTACTGAGGTCTGTGCATCCACCAGTGCATTAAAGAAGAGCTTAGCATTTGGGATGTCTTTCCCATGGCTGACAAGTCGATCAGCAGTCCTTTTGAGGAGGCCTCCAACTCCATCTGGAGCACCCTTGCCGTGGCTCGCCTCAAAAAAGTTCCAGGTGCCTGCTTGGAACCCATATTGCTGCAGCTTAGTGCAAAACATATAGAAATTGCCTTTTTGCCTGTATTGTGTGCATGGCCCATCGCTGAAGAAATGCACCACAGTCACATTGGGATAGGAAGCCTTGACCAGATTGAGGATTGGGGAAAGATGGGTCCATATGGCTGCTGGGCCTTTCTCTTTTGATGAGCTGATTGTGCCAAAGCACACATGTTCTTCCACGCCACCAACATGTAAAACTCCAGTGTGAAGTGTTGCCTGCTGCTGGTTTGAAGCGAAGTGTACAGCTTGTATTTCAGAGGAGTACTTACAAGCATAGTTTTCTGAGAAATCTACATGAATTAAGCATTCATGATCTTTCATACTTCTTCTTAGTTCCTGGTGGTAGGTGAATTGACGTTTTATATTAAAAAGGTGTCTTCTGAAGTTTTTAAGTTGGCACTGGAAGATCTCTAGCAGTTTCTCCAAAGTCGTCTCTGTCGTCTTTTTCACTGTTGTTTTGACAGACACTTTCTCCTTTTCACCTTCCTTGTTCTTTTTCTCTCTGAGAACATTCTCTGTTGTCCACTGTGTGAAAAAAACACTTGCTTGCAGTTGCAAATCCCCTTCAGTTGCAACTGGAAAGTTTTTAACTTTGCAGTTGGGACATTCATTGTACATGCAGTCCTTCAAGTTTGAGTCACAGCATATTGACTCTGCCATTTTCTCCAAATCAGTGCTTCCAATGAGTCGGAGAGAATAATATAAATAATATAATAGTGTTAAGATTAGTTAAATTAATCCCTTAATGTGAATCACATGTTTTTATAAAATAACTATTACTATGTAATTACACTTGTTCATATTTTACCATGTCATTCCTGTGTAATAACAATATTTAATGAATGTTTTTATCAACAATACTCAATATAGGCATAAACTATGACAAGAAACCCAGCCAACATTGTCAACCGTGTTAATCCCTGTCAACTGTGTTACACTTGATGGGTAACACAGTTGACAAGTAACACAGTTGACATTTCTTCCATTTTAGGGCCTTGTGCTAACTGTAGACCTTGAACATGTCCCCAAATTACCTTGATCAACTCGTGTTTTTACACATTTTCTCTACATTTTTGTAAATATAATATCTAAAGTAAGTACACAAGACCATGTTGATAACACAGTTGATGAGAAATTCATCTACTCTATGTGTAGACAATAATAATGATTAAACATTGAAGAGGAGGAGTAGAAACTTACCACACTGTATTTCAAATTCCCGCCACTGGAGGGCGTGACATCACATGATGTTGGACATGTGACTTTGGAACAAACCATTGCTGATTTATAGGGGTTTTGTCAATGGGTAACACAGTTGACAAAGATTTCTCAGACACACACAAAGTTAATAATTTAATAGATTTAAACAAGTTAATTATTTTTTAAAATACATTTGCCTTGTTTTAATGATTATTTTTAACAAATAATGATGAAAATAATATACAAAAACATGTATTGTAGTTTTAATTTGATAGGCAAAACTTGACTTTTAGCAAATCGGACAGTACAAAAACTGCAATTTCCAGTACAGAATATGCATTTTCTCCTAATTAACTTATGGAACTGGTTTACTTCTCTGCATGAAATAAAGGGAAATGTGCCCAAAAAATAAAAGTGATCACTGCTTGAAGTGAATATTCAGTAAAAATTATAAATACAACCCATGGACTTGAAATGTACCCCTAATTATATAATCACCCATTTAATACATTGTCTACATTAATAATACAATTCAATTGAAAATGTATATCCCACATTTCATGGTGCAGTTAATATTACTAGGCTAACGTTACAGTAAATCCATGGTAGGCTAAATGGATTCAGTATCAATTCAGATTCTGACTGTATCGTTGCGCGCAGTGTTTGTTTGTCAGCGGTGTTTCATCTACCTTTAAGCTGGTTTAAACTGGACTTTTGTGTTCTTCGCTGAACTCAAGCGCTTCTCACTGGATCTCGTGAGCGAGACGATCAGAGTAAACGCGTCTGCTCTAGTCTAGTGAGCTCGCGCTGCCGCTACGGCTGCCGTGTGGACTTTGAGCCGAGCGGATAAACAGTCCGTGAGGCGCGCGGGTCAAATGAGTTTCGTTCCGCTTTTGGCGCATAGGCCTACACATTATCGAACATTTATCGACCTCTTGATATCGTTTTATCGAGAAAAATTATATCGCGATAATTATCGTTATCGTTTTATCGCCCAACCCTAAGTGACATCACCTTTTTTTGCCTTGTTTGGCTGCACTGACTGTACAGTATATGCACGTCCAGGTGGTACTGGGAATTTTGACTGCTCTTTCTCTGCCGTAGTTGTGAGACTTCCTAGCTTCCGGCCGGTACGTGCCTCTCCTCTTTCGAAATGAGCGAGTCAACCGGGTGCGCGCATGTGGGCGGCTCCTGTAGCAGCAGGGGTGGTAGCCATGGTAGCGAGGGAGAGTGACAGTCGCCCAGCCAATCATTGCATTCGTTCCGAATGGAAAGAGTAGCTGTGTTTATTGCAGCCCTGAGACTACAGACACTTAATTTCAAATGTAGGCGCGCGGTATGCGCACTCATAATGGAAGCGACCACACCGCACGCCTACATTTGAAATAACGAACTTGAGTGCGCAAAAGACGCGATATGTGAACAGGCCCTTATTCTGTTTTTCTCTGTTGTCACTGTCAGAAAAGCTGCATGTGCGTGAAAATGTGATCTGAGTCCAGGTTCTGTTGTTGATCTGTTCTGTATGCTGCTGTTTGCACTTTGCACGTTAAAATAAACCCTTTGATAAATAAAAAATGTTTATTTTTATTTTTAACGGGTCACAGATACGCGTCAATTTTATTTTTATTTAATGCCAATTCAATATTATAATCTTATCAGTTAACGGTTAATAGTCGATTAACGAGCGGCGGTTGTCGGTCGGGAAAATTAACCAAAATGAGCACCCCTACTGGATACATTTCGTGAAATCACATATGAGGACTTCGCAGGCTGTGGAGAAATGCAATCCTCCATAGCCACGGAGCGCTTTCATGACAGCGAGGGCATCACATCGCAGGCTTACGGCATCGATAAGAGGAGTGGTGTCCGCAGACTCAATGCTTGTAAAATGGCAAATAATCCTTCTGATCGGTCGGTGTATTTTTTTGATTTTAGGCTTATTCTCAAATTCAGATTGTGTTAGAGGGGCGGGATTATTAGGCCATTTTAATCGGACAATTTGACCGGAGAGATTTAATTTTGTCGGACATTTCATTTTTTTTTTCGCCCAATGTCCGGTAATTACCGGACAACGGAAACCCTGATTGGTATATAAAGACAGTTTAAACAAATTTGGGAAAAAGTGTTTTAGAAACAAACTGCCTACCCTGCCTTTAAGCGCATGTTGAATAGCAGGAGGGGGAGGAGGAGGAGTGCAGGAGGTGTTGGTGTATGTGTGAAGTGCAGATCAGAGTGGGTGTGGGGTTATGAGACTGGGCTTTTCAAATCAGCAGTAAAACACATTCAGATCCTCAGCCAGTTGTTGTTTCTTCACAGATCGTGGGGTGGTGCCTTGTACTTGGTGATATTCCTCAGACCTGTTCAGACTGACTGTTTTTTTTTAGATTTGCTAAATCATGTTAATGCTGATGATTTCAATCTTTCTCAAGAACCCTTTGGTGGATAAAGATATACTATATTGTTTTTTAAGCCTGGCCTATAATAACAGGGCCTACCATAATAATGTGTTTATGTACTTTTCTGTGTTGTTTAAATTGTATTAAATAATCATTACTGATGTACAAGTCGAATTTAGCTAGACTTTAGTTTCTTGACTGTAACTTTGGTTAAAGATCAAATGTATTTTTGCTTAATGCAATATTTTTTCGTAAATTAGTTTGAGATCAAACATTAATTGGCTGCCCCTTGTGTAGGAAGAGGAATGTAACTGAGAAAAAAAGCTCTTCCTGAAAAAAAACAAAACGTTACTACCTTTACATAATTATCGTAATAACAGTCACTAGAATATAATTAAGAAAAAGTCCAGAGTGACATTTACACTATTAGGTTTATTAACACTATAAGTACATGAACACAATTTCAGACAAACAAAAGAATACATTTACCATGTGCATTATGTGTTGCCAAAAAACATTCAGACATTTAGTGATTGAGTTAATATAAATAGATGTGCATGTTGAATTTTACAGTTCAGGACCTCATCAAAGTGCCCACCGTGTTGGGGCTTATTATTATGCAATTGCTGTCTCTTATTACGTAACACTCTACTCTCTCCATTCCTTGAGGAGCACCATGGAATCATTTGGCCACATGATCTGTCCTCGATCCATGATCTGTCCCTCTGCATGGTCTCTCTCTCTCTCTCTGAAGTCATGAGTGTGGCTCAGAAGAGACTGGTTTCGCTTGACTCCAGGATTTTTGGAAGAGGTACCTGTGGGTGTAAAACAAAAGTAAGCTCTTTTGAAATTATATTAAAACAACGCTGGTACTACTTTCTTGGACCATCAGTACATTTCAAGATCACTGACAGCTTTTCAGTTGGCATTGCAATATCAAAGTAAATAAAATAACAAAGATATGTAAGTGTGAAAGGAAACAACTTTCCTTAATAGGGTTGTCAAAAATGTCTCATGATACTATACCAGCTGCTGAAGTATCATGGTTCAATTCAGTATTGTGTTAATTCATTATTCAAATCTACAAAATGAACCAAATTTTTATACATACTGGGTATTTTTACCAATCAAATGAAATCAGTGTAGGCTAAACAAAATTCATCTTAGCTCTGCACAGAAGCTGCATGAAGTGATATTAAGATATGGCATTAATGCATTTACGCTGTAATTAAAATTGCATCAATTATGTTATGAGCTTAATGTTTTAAATATAAAACTGATTATAGAAATATTAAATGTTGAAAAATAAATAAATAAATAAATAAATAAATAATAGGCCTACTTTAAAATGGGAAACAAAAACCGCCAGGAAACAAAAACAAATCTAAAATGTATTTTTACATTTTTTTGGCTCACACTAGCACAGCCATTCAAATTCATGGGGGTCAGGGACAGACGCACAATCAGTAATCTATGCAGTGTAATAAAGCAGTGCTTCTGCTTCTCAATTGATAGGTTATGTATGTGTTGATGTGTGTTTTGCAGTTCTGTTCTGATCACATACTGCTGTGTAAAAACTATGCTAAATGCAAAGTTAGCATGGAAAAATGAATGGCAAGTCAGCCAATTCATGTTTCATAGAAGCTAGAGACTGTTTCATAGAAGCTAGAGACTGTTTCATAGAAGCATAGACTTCATAGAAGCTATTCAAATGCAAAAACTACACAAGGGAAAAGAAAATACCTTGAAATTACCTTAAAATACCTACAAATTATTGAAACAATATCATTTACAAAATTATACATTTTTCTAGATTCAGACTAGGGACGCTAACGATTAATCGAAGATCTATTAATTGCCGATAATTATTTAATCGATAACTTATCGATGGTCGAAGGTCATTATTAGATTGTGTAATTTTGAGGTGTGTGCGGCTCATGCGCAAAACGTACAGCAGACACACAGGGAAAAATGAAGCGAGCACGGCGTAGTTACGTATTACGGCATCTGCTCTCTAATCGCTCTTGCTTTACTTTGATGTCACACACCGATCCGTCTGCACAGTGTCAAGTCGAAGACACTTAGGGCCTGATTTACTAAACAGGGCAAATTAGCTTGAGAGCGCAATTCCACAAAAACGCTGATGGGAGTGGAAAGTTCTGCGCGTGATCTACTGACAGCACCCAAATTAAAGAACACAGACACAGCCGGATCATTTCCATAATGACCAACACAATCTACCAAGAGCAGCGCAAATTAGCGTCTGGTTTAATATTAGCGCCCGTTAAATAATGGTGCAAATACCAGTAAATTAACGAGCGCAAACCATATTAAATCACCTTGTTTTGTTTATTTAAAAACTCGCCTCCCATAAAAAGGGAAAAAAGTGCATCTGAAAGGGAAACTCCTACAAAATGCATATGCAATAAGGTCAGCCGCAAAAATAACCCTGTCCATGCCTTTTCTGCGGTAATTTTTAATAAATCCTGAGAGTAGTTTTTTGCCGCCAATAGAGGGTTTGCGCTGGTGCAAGCTGTTAGTAAATCTGGCTCCAATGTCTTCAAGCCATGCAACGGATAGGTAAGCTAGCTGTTTATTTAGAAACATAATAAATCAAGAGTCAAAAAACCCTTGAAAGTAATTTTACTGAACAAAAGAATTACTTGTGTAAACGCCACAATAAAAGTAAATAGAATAAACACGTAATAAGATCCTGGTGGATGAGTAATGGTTTTCCAGCTCTGTTTCAGCAGTGCGCTCCTATTCTATGGCGCACGATAAATAAAAACCTGTCAATCTGAGTGATTAAACCAATCCAAGCACACTCCAGCTAAAACTGTCCGATTGGTCTCTACACATCTTCCCTATCCACTATAACCACCCACCACCCCTGTGATCCAGTTTCCATTGGTTGAACGTTCAAATGACGTTGGAAAACACTGCATTATAATTGCATTATCAATACATGTCATGGCATCATATACATCATATGTATGTTTTGCGTCAGCCGTGCTATTTCATACAATACTTAGTATAGTTTGGTTTAACTGAAACATATACGTTTGTTGTATTCTGCTTGTTGAGACCTTTCAACGATACATGACACAAGGTATATACAATGATTTTACAGATCACATTTTCATGTAAAGCAGTTATTTTTTCATAGAGCACATCTAATATGTCAGCAAATTTAAACGCACTTGTTAAGTGATGGTCATATTCCCTATATTGACTGTAAAGCCAAGCTTCTACGCTTTAAAACGACACCTATTTTGTGTTGGTTAAGCAAGTGGTTGTCAAGTAATGTGATAACTTAGTAGCGCCCCCTCTGCCCGCTTTGGATTTAAGAGATTGGTTTTCGATTAACCGATTGTTCGTTTAAACAACATTAGATTATGGGAATTTATGTAAATTGGCATCCCTAATTCAGACAATGCCTTGTTATTCATTTTGTATGTATGTAGGCCTGTGCAGTTCATAGTAACATTAATACATAAACAAAGAAAGGTTAATACTGTACATAATATATTGTTTGATTTTTATGGACATTTTTGTACGGTGTTGACTTTGCACTTGATCGGAGTCCTGAAGCAAGACCAGTTGAGAACCACTGCCATAGAAGACCTTAGTGTGTCCCCATTGTTAAAAGAACAACAGTTCCCAGTTGTCCCTCCCTGACAATGGCCTCCACTCAAGCTGAGTTTGTACATGTGCACAAAGCTTCTAATTAATTGTTAACTTGAGAGACTTCAACACTACGTACCGCTTTGAGATAAGCCACGTTGCTCTGTCGAATCTCACTGAGCAACTGATCCCGAGGTGTTGGATCCACTTTAGGTGGCTGTCGCCTTCGAGGAACCGGCTTTAGAGTCTTTATCATATCTTTCAGCTTGGCTCTCTCATCTGCAGGTCCTTCTCTAGCTGTGCTTCTTTGTTTATGAACACTCCTCAGCTGAACATGAGCTCTTCCCTCTGTCCTCTCATCCCTTTGGTTCAGTTCCAGAAGTGGATCCCTTCGTTTTGGAGTCTTTTTCAGTTGTACTTCCTTTAAGAGGTTTCCTGTGTCTGAACTAGGAGGATGTTGTTGTGGGTCAAGATATTGAGTCTTGCGGAGCTGCTGAGGAGGACTTGGTTGTGGTGAAGGTTCAGGTGAACCTTCAGGACTCTCCTCAGCCCCATCTTGAGAACCCTGCAGTAGGGACAACGGTATGTAGCCTCCTAGCATTTCCAACATGCCAGGGGGCAAGTTGAGAGAGTTCTCATACATCTCCATGAGCTTCCTATGCTCTTTCATCTGCTGGTGCTTCTGGTCCTCCATTCTCTGCTGACGCTGACGGTCCAAGTTTCTGGTTAGGAGATTGGTGACCACCATCCGAGGCCCAGGGAGTTCAAAGTGGTAGCCCATCTTCAGAAGAGTGGTGTTAGCCTTGAGGAGACGAGACACTTCCATTTCTGCATGATGTCCTAGCATGTGCCTTTGGTTGTGGAAGCGGAGCTCAGTAAGTGTCTCATTGAATTGGAGGCAACGTATTATTGCCACAATCCCTTTTCCTGTGATGAAATTGGATTCGATATTTAGTGTGGTGATGCTTCTGTTCTCTTTGAGCATGTTAGCCAGAGCGAATGCCACGTTTTCGTCTGCACCGGTGTTGGCGATGCTGAAGGTCTTAACGTGTCTGTTCTTCTTGAGAGCATTGACGTAATCAAGGAGCATTACTTTGGGAATGTTTTCAATGTTGTTGAGATTGACATCTGTGACAGAGGCATTATTGTTGTGGATCTTATCCAAAGTGGTCTCCAAATTCGTTTCATTCCCAGAAGGTCTTGCGGTCTTTTTAACAAAAGTGCTTCCACCTAGGGCGAGTTTTGGGATCTTCAGCTTGGATATGACCCTTTCCTCTTTCTCGGGAACCCAGTTCTCATATGAAGAGGGAGCAGGTTCACACTGGGTGGAATCAGCTTTCTTCTCCTCGTTTGCTTTAGATTCTGTCTCATTAAGTCCTGATTCTTCAGTCTTTGCTTCAACTTTTGTATCTGCAACTTCTGGAGGCTGCTGTAAACCATCTTCTGAGTTCACTATGGGGTCGGTGGCATAAAGTTCTTTCTCGACAGGCTGCTTGCTTTTTTTGTCCTCTTCTTCAGCCTCCACTATCACTTCTTCAATCACTTCATCAACAACAACATCTCCCTCTTCTCCCTCAACGATCTCCTCATAGACATATTCCACCTCTTCAACTTTATCTTCTTCTTTTGCTTCAAGCTCCTCATCGGTTTTCTTCTGATGATGACAAATGGACAGAAGGGTAAAATCTGAAGAGTTGAACAACTTTTAAAGACTACAAATTATGAAACATTTAATCTCCAGCAACTTACTCAAAGCCTAGAAATAGAATGTCCTGTTTACAGCACAGTTGCTGTTGCAAAGCATTTGTTGTTGAAGTATTATTGGCCTCCTGGTTGCAGCAGTTATAAATAGTCAAATTTGATGCTTAATAATCAGAGTTCGAAGCACTTCAATAAAACAGTTTCTATGACATGAAATGCTCTGAATGTAAACAACGCAAACAATAACTTATCTTACCTGACTGGGTAATAAAGTTGTCGGAACTCTCTCCTCATCCAGCATGCGTTTGGACTCTTTCTCCCAGTACATATATTCCACCAGTGATCTGTGATCAAATGATCCAGTGGGTGGTTTGTCAGTTTGGTCTCTCTGCCTCATTCCCACCGGCACTCTCTCATCAGGAGCGATCTCTTCCATCTCACTCTGGAGCTGTTTGAGCTCCTCTGTCGAGAGGCCTGCCAGAATCTCATCCTCATCGATCTCTTCTTCAGACTGGGGCTCGCTGCAATCTGAAATAGAAAAAATATACACTGTAAAATAATCGTTAAAAAAAGTTAAACTTAGAATTTACTTGTTTTCTTAAAAATAAATGTGACTATGTAAGGGTTAATGCCCGACGAGGTGTCCGTTGTAAGGTTTTAATGGACGACGGCGAGGTGTAAACCGGCCGACGCGCAGCGGAGGACGGTTGCCTCCGCCGAAGTCCATTAAAACCTTACAACGGACACCTCGAAGGGCATTAACCCGCTTATACCATGGTTACTTGCCAAATAAAACATTTTTAAAACATTAGTTTATATTTTAATTAGGCTAAATCTCTAGTTTTTACAAATAATAACTTGCCTGACGGTTTATTTAGCAACCGGAGATATTTATAGTCCGCTCAGCTTGTAGAACCCTTCAGGTTCAAAAATGCATTTTTTTTCATGAAACACAAAGGTAGGCATAGTTATTTTTTTATTACACATAAAACAATTAATCAAACAACAATAAAAAAAACAAAAAAACAATTACTTCTGCGCTCCAGCGATTTGGGCTTATAGAGGGCAATAAATTAATCAGATCAATCTCCGTTTTATTTACATTTTTTCTTTCTTCAGCAGCATCCCAGTCGTCAAAGTTGTCATATTCTCCATAAATGTTAAAAGAAATAATGAAGTCGCTCATTGTTGTATTAGCAGGCTATGTAATATCTAACTAACGTTAGATGTTTGTTCTGATAGAGCAAATTGTTAACGGATACTTTGCCTGCCTGTTGCTATGGTTACTCACAGCTGTTGTAGGCAGCGCATTTATTTATTAATTTCGAACGGTAAACAGTCAGTTTCACCAGAACTCCTTTACTAGGTGTCCTCTATCACTTTTTAACGGACACCCTGCAGCCAATCAGAATCGAGTATTCACCCAGACCATGGTATAAGTTGTGTTAAACCAATGAAAGTCGGATATCGGGCATAAATACCCTACGTATGCTGTTAAATAGCTGAGTAATTTCTGTGCCACTGGCATCACCCAAACAGGTTTCTCAATCACTCTCCCTGCCGGATATTAGTCAGACATTCAAGGGAATACAAATATACAAACTTGGACACATTTTGTCTGAAAGTTGTAATAACAATCCCTTTAAGTATTACACATCATGTACTGAATGTCAGGACAGCTAATATGTTCAGTACAACAACATGAATGCGAGCTTGATATTTCTTAAATATATTTTCTAAACTCCTTACTTAAAACTACAGTACGATACTACCACCAGATTTAGCACTGGTCTACTGGGAGTTAGTTAGAGATGGAGTAGGCTGAGTGTTAAACTCATTTTCTTTCAGCACCTCAGAGCTTTTTTACAAAGATCACCTATTTTTTCTCGAGATTAATGGCAACAAACGGCTGAATATATTAACAGCAAAATACCTTGGACTGTCGTCTCATGAGAAGCGTCTCTCTGCCTCATTCCCAGCGGTACTCTCTCGTCAGGAGCAATGTCGTCCATCTCACTCTGGAGCTGTTTGAGCTCCTCTGCCGAGAGGCCTGCCAGAATCTCGTCCTCATCGATCTCCTCTGTGTATGACTCCTGATCCGTGTACTCAGTCATGTCCACCTTAGTGTTTTCAAGAACTCAACTAAAGCCACTGGTTTCGAAGCGCAGCGACCGTCGTGGCAGGACTCAATGCCTTATGCCACATGTACGATCTAAAATAACCTCCATTCAACAGAGGGGATGGTATTTATGGAACAAGTGGGGAGATACAGACATAGACTTTTTTCAGCAACTTGAGTCAGCTGGTCCGTCCCCTGAATTTCAACATGACAGACTAGAGAGAGAGAGAGTAGGGTGGAGAAAAACAGCAGCAGGTGGACATGCCAGTCAAGTGGCCCCGGTGGCTCAGACGCTAACTTCAGCTACAAACATTTTATTTAACTGGAATTACAGGATGACCGAAGAAAAATAGACATTGTAAACCTGGCTGGTTGAAAGGCCAGTAAAACAGGCCTGTTACATGTGTTAAAAAGCTGCATACCATCAGCACTAGAAATATATAGTGATTTGACCCCTAATCCTCCACAGTTCTATGAGGACAGAAATAAAATCTGTCTGATGTTGAACACAACAGTCAGGCGGGGAAGCTGGGCGGTCAGGAAAAGCAGGCTGATGTAGGATGGAAAGACTCCACAAACATTAGTGTTGTCTAGCGTTGGAGGAAAAATACTTGAGCAAGTGTAGTTTGTCGGAAATGTTTGGAAAGCTAAAATTGCTGCGAAGTGTGGCGTAAAAATAAGTGTGTGTTGACAGTCACCTTAAAATACAAATATTGCATAATCACAATATCCACTCATTTTATAATATCACACAAGGAAAGCAAGGCATCCCATTAAAGTGTTACATATTAAGAATATTTTTGGTGATCCCTTTATAGATGGCATTCAGTATATTCTAAATCTATTAATACTGTATCATTTGTAACACAGATCAAGATCAACAAAGACTAATAATCTTTTATTTATGTTGAATGATTATCAAACATTTTTTGAAGGTTCGCTATAAATATACTAAAGGAAACATCTTAAATTATTACATGATATCCTTGTTCTTCCTTACTTTTACAAACATTAATCAATGAATAGTAATAATCCTAGAATCAATCTTTCAATGGCATTGTTTTTTCTGTCTCTTCAATAACATGCAACATATTAATAAATAATGATGTTTATGTGTATGAAAATATAGTATCTGCATTTGACCCTTGTATCAGTAAAATTTTTTTCTTACATTAATAACGCTCAACATGTTTTGAGCAATTACCATAATTCCCATGTAGAATTTTCTCCCAGTTACACTAATTATACATCAATGTGTATTGTAGTTGTAATAAGTCTGCAGTGTTGAAAAGAGGCTTATTGTTCGGTTGTAGCAAGAAGATAAATTAGAAAGACAGCTAAACCAAACATGAACACAAAGCCAGAAACACCATATTGTGCACCAATTTTGGCAGAAAGTAATCTTTTTTATAAAATGGTAAGCATGACCATAGGGCAAAACCTATTTTTGAATGCATTTACAAACACTTGGAAAAAATAACACACTTGTTTAGCAAGCACATAGAGGCATTTTAGTATTTAACACATAGTATTCATTCAACACTCTATTAGACATAGAGTTTTAGTATTTAACCTGTAGAAGTTCCCTGATTGTGAATCACTGAGATGTATAAAAGCTGAATTGGTGATGGGTTCAAATAATGTGATCCATTTTCTCTTTAAATTCCAACAGATTTTATTTCAATTAAAGGTAAAGAACACAATAAATTAAACAAACAGGAAAAAAGCTAAATGTCCAATCGTTTGGAGGGATTTGGATAGCAACTGTGCCTGCCACTTGGACCAGTGACATTTGAGGTCTAAAGCTTGCACAAATACTCTTTGCCAAGCATACATTTCCCATAATTCCACATGACCGTGGCCAGCCTTCTAAATTCAGTTACAGGGCGATGGCATACAGTAGAGCACATTCATTAAAAACTTGAGCATGTTTCCAAGGGCAACAGAATTAAAGCTGCGATTCTTCTTTAAAAATGTACTTTCAAGTGGCCCTTCATAACACAACACCAGAATCTGTGCTTTCTCAAAGTAGAGGGGAAAAAATGGAATCAACCAAGCAAATCACTGTTTGATCAAAGCTTTGCACCTGTACACCAAATCGAAACAAAAGCACAAAATGTATACAAAGTATACCGGATTATTATTTTTTGGTATAATATTCATTACTTAGTGTATTAGTAATATAGAAGCGTGTGCTGCTGTATATACCTTTCTGTCAACACTTAAGTTAAGCTCTCAGAAGGATCATCCTTCAAAAAATAAAATAGATTAAGGGAAAAAAAAAATTCTCAAATATCACTCAGAAATGCATGGAACTGGCACAATATAATTACTTCTGAAAGCCACATGGCTTGCTGTCCATAGAAAGGCAAGATTGGAAAGTTGTACACTGTTTTTCAAGAAAGGAAATGTAAAAATGAAACCGATAATAAAGCTTAGCCTCCAGCACTTAATAATAATAACAATAATTATAATGATAATAACAATAAGAATTACAACAATATCAACAGTAACCATAATAATTCAAATGTGTTAATCATAACAAGTAAAGCATAATAAAGCGTTTTATTCCCATTGTCAAAGATTCTGGCACAGATTGTTAAAACAATGAATAAAAAGACATTCATGAACCCGGTCCTACACACACACACACACACACACACACACACACACACACACACACGCAAACAAACAAAGTGTCAAACAGAATGGTAAGGATGTGTAAAAAGACTAGACAATCTCCCTCTCACACACAAACTAAATAAATAACCATTTAATCCCAATAAGTGAACAGCAATTTCACTACAGCACACATTGTGGGTCTCATTACAAAGCGTCTTTGTGTTTCGTCATTTCGAATGGACTGACAACAAAAGAAAGCTGTGGTTCACTGATTAAGAAATCGATGCATATTTCTGAATATTCCAGAAGTTAGAGCAATAAATATTTAGTGGGAAGGCATGATATCTCCGTCACATCACACGGCTTTAAGATTTCAGAGGCAGACTCAGTACAGTACAATGGCAAGGCTGCGAGGAAACGCGAAATACGTAAAAAGAGGGACGAGAGGAGAGAGTCTGAAAGCGCTTCAGTAAAGGCTTTTGAATGATGTTAAACACCCCCCCCCCCCCCCCGCCCCACACCCCACACCCCACACCCCACACCAAACCTACAAAATACACACATTTGCATACAGGTTTTGTTTTTTGTTTTTGTCTTATAAACACGCCACACTGGAAACCTTCTGTATAAA
The DNA here is from genome assembly GCA_030578255.1 of Tiaroga cobitis. Lineage (NCBI taxonomy): Eukaryota > Metazoa > Chordata > Actinopteri > Cypriniformes > Leuciscidae > Tiaroga > Tiaroga cobitis. The sequence goes on from CM060613.1 coordinate 25,786,935, forward strand.
ACCAAACCCATCCCTGACTGTGTCCACTATGGAATGCAAATAATGAGGAAATATTATATTAAATCTACTACTCATATACTCTCTCTCCTCCAGTCTCTCTCTTTTGCCATTACTGAAGACTCGATTTCTCTCCCATAATAGAGAGAATAAAGATTGTTGAACTAGAAAGATTCGTTTCTGCATAGTGTTCACCCACCTTCCCCACAACCGTTCTTTGTCGAAAACACAAAATCAACAGCTCACTTATATGTGTCTATATACATGATTTTCCCCTTGATATAAATGTTTAGGAATGAAAATTGCAACCAAATAAAACATGACAAGGCATACATAATAATTAGCAAACCTAGCACAAATGTTCATATATAACAGTCATAAGGACATACTGCGTATCCTTAAAGGTAGGTGCGGTCACCATATTCATCTATGTAAATTGGAATAAAAATGTAAACCACAGAAACAGGGAATCAATAGGAATCTAGTCAACGTTTAAAGTGCAAGTCTGTTGCAGTTTCTCTTGTGCAACAATGTGCCAAAAAACTGGTGCAAGTCTTCTGACGTGAACTGCTGCGCAATAGATTCGCCAGCGCCCCCTGGTGGCAGCTGACTATATGGCAAGAGCACATCTTTCGTACACTTTTTCTGTCTGACCCATCGAAGCATGGTACTGATTTTGGACAATCTCCCAAGACAACACAATCTCTTTTGTCTGAAGAAATAGCAAACACATACACAGAAACCCGTTTGGTCCTCAAGGAAGAAAGGAGACAAACTGAAGCCTGGGTCAGAAGCACATGGAGTCAGGGCGAGAAGGCTCTCCATTGTCTCTCCTTTGGCAGCCCTGTGGGCATCTCAAGGATCTCTCTGTATCCGGCTCCTCCCACATACTGAGATCCGAGTGCCTCACCTTAAGCATATCTCCTTACAGGAACAGGTGGTCGACCTTGGAATAGGATTCAGGCATTGGACTAGGAGATCCAACTGAAGTCTTTCTCGCTTCCCGCTCTGGCGTCTCCTTCCAGAGCCGAGTCACTTTCCTCTTTGCCATCGTCTATTGCTCTGTCGTCTCGCTGCGACATCCCTGAGCCGGCTCGCCATTTCCCGTTCTCCTCCTCGCCTTCACCTTCTCCCATCAGCTCGGCCTCCACCATCATCTCCTCTTCCCCGTCTCCGTCGGCGGTGTCGTCAGGGAAACGGTGGTCCCCGGGATACAAGAGTTCCTCTTCTGGGGAGCCGTCCTCGCCGTTCTGGTCCAGCAGGGCAGCCATGCCTCGACCCGAGCAGTCTGCGCAGACGCCGTGGCGTCGAGAGCCGTGTTTGATGCCCACGCTGGCGGCCGACATGAAGACGCGACTGCATACTTTACACACGTACTTCTTGTCCTTACTGTGCACCTGAGAAAGAGTGACAATGCATTGTTGAGAGACAGCAATTCATACCTTTTACAAAAAAGTACTGTGGCAAAACCATTATAACATCAAATAAAGCTATAAGATTCGAGAGGCTTACAGTGACCCTGTTTAAGCCTGGAATTAAAGGGATAGTTCCCCCAAAAATGAAAATTCTGTCATCATTTACTCACACTCATGTCGTTCCCAACCCGTAAGACTTTCGTTCGTCTTCGGAATACAAATTAAGATCTTTTTGAAGAAATCTGAGAGCTTTCTGTCCCTTCATTGACAGCTACACAACTACCACTTTGATGCTTCAAAAAGTTCATAAAAAGATTGTGAAACTAATATGAATTTGGCGGTTTAGTTCAATTCAATATGTTCATATAAAGCGATCGAGTCTCTTCAGATATTTGGACTAAACCGATTTTATGAACAGATTTCATAAAAAATATCTTCATTTGTGTTCTGAAGATGAGCGAAAGTCTTACGGGTTTGGAACGACTTAAAGGGCGAGTAAATGCAAGAATTTGAAAGGGATAAACTATCCCTTTAAGATGTTTCTCAGGTGATCTGTGGCTGGTTGCAAACAAGTTAGTCATCTAATTGTATCTTCAGCAGTGGTTACGACTCACAATTTTAAGTCATGAGGTAGATTGGTCCTATTTGAATTCGGAAAGGTGGCGTGAATGCAACATTTTGGATGCCAACTGCGTAAAACACCAAGGAAGAAGAATCTGAAAAGTATGACTTGGCTAACTGCTAGTTGCTCTAGACTAGTTCCTAAAACACAGTTTTAACGCTGTGGCTGTGTTTATGCAATAGGCCCCTGATCAGAGGTGGACAGTGTTAAAAACGTGTAAACGGGGTCCGAAAGGCTATTTTGAGGTTGGGAAACACTCAAATTGTATTTGTTAAAGGGATAGTTCACTTCAAAATGAAAAGTCTTTCGTCATGTACTCGCCCTCAAGTTGTTTCAAACCTGAAGGAATTTCTTTTTTCTGCTGAACACAAAGAAAGATATTTTGAAGAATGTCAGTAACCAAACAGTTAACTGGACCCATTGACTTCCATAGTATTTTTTTTTTCCTACTATGGAAGTCAATGGGGTCCATCTTCTGTTTGGTTACTGACATTCTTCAAAACATCTTCCTTTGTGTTCAGCAGAAAAAAGAAACTCATACAGGGTTGAAACAACTTGAGAGCGAGTACATGACGAAAGACTTTTCATTTTGAAGTGAACTATCCCTTTAATAGTCAAAATTGCATGTGACCACACTGGATTTATGCAACCACAACAGTTAATCATGCACAGCCAAAGTTCAGTTAATACAGGTACTCCAGTTAACAAGCAAGTTAATGAGATTTTTGCTCAACATGACATGCCAAAGCAACAGCAATATAAAACACCCCAGTGCTCAATAAATAGTTTGATATATTAAGAATAATTCTTTCACCAAATAATATAGTTTCCCCAACCTTTTTCTCCTTAATTGTACCCCACAGCTACTTCAGTACTTGAACTTAATCAACAGAAACCAGAAATGCGTTTCTCTTTTACCTTAATTTACACTGGATATCATTTAGCATAATCAGTAATATATTAAAGCTACACCATGTAATTGGTTGTATTTTGGCTCTGCTCCTCTGTGTGGATGGATGTAGTTTGGGGCAAAGGTGTACACAGATAGAGGACATCAGAACCAAATGGAGAAATTCATTATTTAGTATTTTGACCATTTTGCAAGATCCATGGTCAATTTTTTTAGTTTGTCGTGACAACAAATGTTCAGCTTTACACTGCCCAGAGCCAGAGTCACTATTCTCTGTAGACAGACATGACGTGACATGCATGGTTGAATGATGGATTTTTACCCCAAATGCATACAAATCATTCTTATATTACTTCTATACTAAAACAATCAATACTGAGGGTAGAAACAGTATTCAGGCTCACCAACTAATCTGTTATTTTAAACTGCATTTGGTTTGATATTGTTTTGAGATATATTGTTGTAATTTCAATCTTTTGAAAGGTTCACAAAACAAAACTTTGCCAGTGACCTCAAGAACCTGCTTCAGTACGTCTTAGGTGTAACCCTGGTTGGGAATCACTGATATACAGCAGTTAATTGGGCTATTTATAGTTGCCTAGCAACGTGCCACATTCGTGTAGAGTGTACGTTTTATCCACAATTGATCTGCACTTTATAATGGCTTTGAACCACTGATCTATATAAATGACTGGATTGCTCATGACGTCATAAAAACAGGGTTTCTGCAGGGTTTAGTCAGTCAAATGTGAGACTTTTTAAGACCTTTTTATGACCATTATGATTTAAATGTATGACCTACACGAATTACGAAAAATAACTGCCTTTCAAAAGTCTTTTTTTATTGACTTTCATGAAAAGTAATACGTTTCATTATTTAATGAAGTCTCCCTTTTCCTAAGTATCAATAACACAGGAACAACACTTAACAATTATCACGATAATATATCAGTCAATAGCGATAATTATCACGATAAATGTCAAATATTTATTTATTTCAAGTTTAAAGGCAAATTTTCTTCTCCTAACTGAAAGTTGTAGAAACCAGAGCGTTAATTGTGGTTTTAAAATACTCTTTATGAGACACCTAAGCATTTATGCTAAATTCTGACTAAGAATTTAGAAGAATCATTGTGTCATTGAAATGAATAGGAAATGCTTAGGTGTCTCATCCGTCAGCTGTTCTGATATTCGCTACTTTAATAAACATGAACGTAACTTTTAATACATTTCTGACTTGTGCAAGGAGACTTCAGATATAAAAACGCTGACTCGTTAGATAATGTTTTCTCATTAAAATCAGAAGATTTCCTATTCATTTCCCATGATTCTTCTAAAATCTGAATACATGCTTTGCAAGGCATGCGCACACAACTTAATTGGCCGTGTTCAGTTATTCACTGTGGTTATGTAATTATGTTGTTAAATAATACTGTTTTTATTTGTACAGTAACTGTAAATGATTCAACAGTGTTTTTGTTAACAGCATGTATTTCGAAGCAGCAAAGACAACAAATTAAACTTGAATAATTAATCAAATTGAAAAATTAATAATTAGCTCAACAATAACAATCAAAATTAAGACTTAATTCATATGCAAACTGTCATGCTAGTAAAAAGCCGTAGAATTTGAGCTGACCTGCGGCTTTTTAACGGTTTCCAAGATCTCCACAAGTCTGAAGTGGATGTTGGTCAACAAAAAGACATCAGGAAGTAATATACATGCTTCACAACTTATTCAGAGAAATTACGCTGACTGCGTATGGATTTAAAGACATGATTGTGCATGGTAAACCTTTTTAAAATAATATAGTGCAGTTTAGTAACGGGATTGTATGGATTATAATATTTACTTTATATTCTTTTCAATTTCTGCTAATAATCCCAGATATACGTTCATGTTTCCTGCATAATACAAATGTAGTTACCTGTGTCGGCAGTGTGCAGTAGAGACACACCAATCTTAATGATTTCTATATATCGCTTATTCTACCCGTACAGACCATAAACATTACAGATAACGTTCGAAGTATCAATTAATGTACATACATATATCTTACAAAGATATATGCGACTGATTTGCTGCAAAACGGGTGATTTTAGCTCAATGTTTGAAGGGAAAGAGAATCGTAAAATGGCGATCGAACACTTCCGGTGGGAATGAGCAATCCAGTCATTTATATAGATCAGTGCTTTGAACACATTTACATTTAGGCGTTTAAAAGACGCTTTTATCCAAAGCGGCTTACAATGGATTCAAAGGAATCAAACTCGAGACCTTGGCATTGCTAACGCCGCGCTCTACTGTGGCACATTCACTTTATTAGCGTCACATGTACACATGTACTGTGCTAACATGTCTACAAAATCATCTCGAACAGCAGCAGACTGTGTATCCACTGTCATTGCTTGCTTCGCAGGAGAAAAGAAGCATTTCAGCCAAGTACAGTCTCTTACGCAGACCTTTGAATTTTTCACCACATTTTAAGGAAGCGTTGACAACATGCGGCGGTGTAGCATATCGGGTGCGATCCATCATGCTGCGGATCATGAATTAAGCAATGTTTAGGTGTTAAACGTTTCAGCGCTAAGCAGAAGCAGCGCTGTCTGTTATCATGTCACACTATTACAGGCCCTTTGATATGCTCAAAACCAGAGCTAATATCTGTGGCACGTCGCTTAGCCACACAGAGACCAAGAACGTGCCAAAACATGTTTATGAGTGCCTCCCATGAGATGATACAGTAAATGCAGGCTTTAAGAAAGAGAAAAGGAGAGGAGGTGTTAAAAGACTCCTGGCAATAAGGGCAGAGAAAAACTGAGATAAGAAGGGGTTTATGGGATATGGCAGAATCTTGTATTTAATAGGTGCCCACTAGGGACTCGAATGTCTCCCACACAAACATCTTTACAAAAAGCACATATGCTGTTTAGTCTTTCAAAAAAATTAAGAATTAAATGTTTAACCATGTGCTTCGAAATGTGTAATATTTAATAAAGAGCATTTTATTGTGAGGTGTATTTACTTCCAGATTGCTTCCACAGTGTTATCTTAATCAGTCTGCAGTGCCGTATACTTTTAGTGGCGTATACTTGAGTATTTGCTCCAGTTGCTCCGCGCTCACTGCCGCCCCCTGTTGGCACTGCACTCACCAGCGTGTGGCGCTTCATGTGCTCCCTCCGCGTGAACTTCTTCCCGCAGATCTCACAGGGATACGGCCTCTCGCCCGTATGCGAGCGCATGTGCCTCTTCAGGATGCACTGGTGCATGGCGGAAAAACTGCAGTACGGGCACTTAAACTTCTTCCTGATCACTGTGAAGTCGTTTACTGTGGATAGAGATGAAGAGATGTGAGGGGAGCTGATCAGAGTATGAACACATGCAGGTTAAGCCACTGGAAGTATGAGAGTTAATATGTGAGAAGTGTTGAAGCCCTGCACACGGCATTAATGCCAAACCTACTTACCAAAGCACTGGGCTAATCTCTCTCTCTCTCTCTCTCTCTCTCTCTCTCTCTCTCTCTCTCTCTCTCTCTCGCTCTCTCTCTCTCTCTCTCTCTCTCTCTCTCGCTCTCTCTCTCTCTCTCTCTCTCTCTCTCTCTCTCTCTCTCTCGCTCTCTCGCTCTCTCTCTCTCTCTCTCTCTCTATTGGATAGAATGACTTTAATTAACAGCCACCATTGCTGCATTAACATTATGAGTTGATTCGTGTTAACCCTAATTATTTTAATGGGTGGTGTCTGGGCTACTTCTCATTTAAGCATTTTGTAAAGCCATAAAGGACGAAAGAAGAAAATGAATCTACATCAGAATAAGCCAACTGTAATGTAAAGCCCATTTTTTTTGCACCATTAAGTTTTTCAGTTCCCGCCACTGAATAAAAATAAAAAAGGTTTTTGTGTGATATAAAGAGTTTGTGAGATTAGAAAGTCACAAATACATTTTTTATTTAGTGGCGGAAACAAGCTTCCATATATAGCACTGTAACATCATTTTTATGATAATTAAACATTTATCAACCCCAAATGTTACATTTCTGTGATGCTGAAATTTGGCAGTTTGTAAATATAATTCAATACATTAGGCATCATAAACTAACACTAAACCAAATCTAGGCTAATTTGTAAATATTCTATTGTTCATCAATTTATGTTAAGTTTATAATACATTGTTCATTTATAAAAATTTAAATGTTAAAAAATGTATCTATGTAGCAATTAACTACAGCGTTTAAAAAAGAAAGAAAGTTGCCAGCCATCGCCAGTGTTTTTGACCATTTTCACAAAAATGTCAAGGCCCCGAAAATATTTTGTTGTCTGAATACCTGAAGATGCTTTTAAAAAAGAAAAAGAAAATTATTCTCCCCTCATGCATTCCTTTTGTATCAACACTTGAATGTGGACAAGTTTCATAAAAGAAAATTGAACAAAAAGCTGAGAAAATCAGGTTTGTGTCAAACACTACTTCCAGATCAGATTCAGAACGATGATAAAAACACAGGTGGAGTAGATCGAGTCCATCAACACCCCTAAAGCTTCACAGTCGACATTTCCTTCAGTAACATGAGGCAGTTTTGATGTATATGCTGTTTAATGTTGATGATTGCGTTATTTTACATATGCATATGATTACATAATATGACGTGGCTTGTTTCTGCGTCTTCTTCACCTGTGTTTTGATCAGGAGATTCTGTACTCTTTCAGAAGATAACGCATTGCGCCCCCTAATGTATAACAGTGAAAACACAGATAGCCAGAAAATGTAGTCAGTGGCGGGGAAAGAGTTAACATTAACCTAGATTAAAAAGTATTATTCATCATCATTTCACGTCATTAACTAATATAAAAAAAAATCATAATTGTAATGCAAAAAATTAAGCTAAGTTAAAATTTTGTAAACAGTACTGTGCAAAAGTCTTAGGCACGTTAGTATTTTCACCAAAAAAATGGTTTTAAGCTAGTTATTTATATCTATCTTTGTGTGTCAGTAAGAAATATCAGTTTACATTATCAAACATTACTTTTGCCATTAATTTTAATAATCCAGTGAGATTTTTGTATGCACAAGGAGTCTGAATACAGCCGATATGATCTGATCTCACCATCATCGAGTCTGTCTGTGATTACATGAGGAAACAGAAAAACTGAGACAGACTAAATCCAGAAGGCAACGTCTCCAAGACTCTTGAAGAAACCTAAAATACTACCGTGCCTAAGACTTTTGCACAGCACTTTACCTGTATTTTAATTTAGATATTTTATGTAATTTATTTAATGGTAGCACTTTATTTTATAGTCTTGTTCCCCATGTATATATTATAGTAACTACAATAAGTGGATAATAATAACTAGGTTCTAACCCTGAACCTAACCTTAACCCATGTAGTTACCTTAAATTACCCGGTACTGTCTTAGGAAAGTACACTAACTGCACACAAGTGCACATACTGTAAAACAAAGTGCAACCTATTTTATAATAGTATTCAGAGCAAAAAAGTACAGTAAGGTCACTAATAAATGGTCAGTGTTCATCATATTATTAATGGCACTTTCACATCAGTTACTGTACATTCTTTCCAATCCTTTAACTCCGTCATCTACTGGCAGACGCTGAAGATAGCCGATGCTCTTCTATCACTTACAAACTGCAAGAGAGATACTCTCCCTAACTCACCTGCCCTTAGCTACCAAAAGCAGCCCCAAAAGACAGTTTCCTTAGCAACCAAAGCCCTGAAACAGATTTTACTGCTCAAATTCAACAAAGAAAGATGAAAAACCCACAACGCAGCATACATAGCATAGCATCCCATTGTTTGCTGAACAATTGATGCACAAATTATCAACCCAAACTCACAAAACCAAACATCAATTCCACATGTTCTTGTTCTAATTCTTCCATCTTCTGTTAGCAAAAGATTCAGACAGAGGAAACCATGCTTCATACTGCGATGACTGACTGTAATCTCATCAGACAGTGATCTAGACTGGCTCAGCTAACAAGCCGATGGGCAACATTTAGGTGAGAACGGACCCGAAGCCCAGGTTTACCTATAATCATGCATGAAAGACCTGATGAGCACCAACATGTCTCAGTTGAGCAAATTTACTACTTCAGAATATAAACAGCTGCCCTTGTACTTTGACAATCTACACTTTTTAAACAACTGATCTTTGACAACAAGCTGGATTTTGAGGTAGCAAGTAAACCCAATGCGATCCTCCAAACAAAACTGTTGCACTACAATTACAGTGTAGCTTGTGCTTTTTTTTTTTCTTTGATAAAAAAAAACACCACACAGTTTTCATGATGCTTTACAGTCAAATTTATTGCCTACAAAATTACAACCAACCAATTACACAATAGAAATATTCCAGAATACATTTACAGAAATCTGTGCTTAAGTTCATTTCGGTAATAAAAATAGTGCAATTCAAAAGAGCTGTGAATGAGATTTCTGATGCGTTTTCACACCCACCGTTCAATCCTCTTGAAACAATATATTAGTCCTTTCATTTCCTGAGGAGAAAGTGCTAAGACCTTGAAAACTTGCAGTGCAAATCTCTCTCTCATTGCATAGTTGCTGAACAGTGATTTCTTTCACAAATCACCCCGCATTCAACACAGTAGAGGTGGCAAATTAAAATTCCATTTTCGAATATTTGTCGAATTTAAAATAAAAATCCACAAAACGGTGGAAATACACAATATTCATTGTTGCGCTTTAATGTTTTTCTTAGACTATCCACTTGATGTGGCGTCGCTCATTCAAAACACTGCAGAAATAGAGAAGCTCAATGCGGATAAGATTTTGGTTATGTTAAAACCGTTCACACACAGAGAGCGCATTTTCTGCGCTGCTTCTCCATTGGTTTCTATGTAAACATGCACTAGATAGACATCTTTGACCGTTACACTTGCGTCTAGCACAAGAGAGCCGCATGTTTAGAAACTCATGTAAAGTTAAAAGAAGTTCAACTTTTAAAAAACATGTCTCCAGACTTTGTTTTTTTTTCCCCATTCCATCTCATGTTTTTAAACACAAAAGTGCTCTGTGTGATCGACACTTCGGCACTTTTGTATTAAACTATGCATAAATACATGGCGCTGTTTTGTTCATAATTGTTCATGCAATTTACAAAATTAGATTTGATGTTAGTTTAAATGTTATGCACTTTTTTTACACAGTCATATTATTTAATTGGTTTGAATAAACAATTCATATTTTGCTCATTGTGCCCTCTTGTGGCCTCAGGAGACAAGCCAAAAGCTTTTTTTTTCCCCTTACTGAAATAATGCCTTTTAAATTCGAATATAATTCAATTAGTAAGATTTGAATAAAGTTTTTCAGACAATTTGACAGCTCTACAACACAGCAACATGCTTAACAGTTTTAAAGATAAGCGTTAGATCGCACTTTCACTTGAAACTTGGAAAGTTGTGTTCCAAGCAGACATGTGATTGACGAAGAAATGCAACAAAGCTTTACATACGACACACATATTGGAAAGTATTTCAGAGCAGAGCGTGATCAAGACCTTCAAGACCACAAAGATGCCAGAAAAACATCTCCATATTTTCTGAGGAGAAAAATAAAATAAAATTGAGAGACTCACGGATAATTTTAGGGTGGTTTTAGTGTGACAATAATCCACTTTTCTTTTTCACTGCGGTGTCAGTAAGAATGATGTTGACACATTCAGTTACTGCCAAATTTGATTTACTGCATAAGGGCGCCTACACGCTAGAGTTTACCCTGCATCAGAAAACACTGCAAAGCAATTGATTTCAGTTAGGACTGTCCGTCACAAAGACAAAGAGAAAAAATGCCAGTGACACTCAAAAGTTGTGCAAATGTTAACTTTTGCTGCAATGCGCACTTGACAGGCATGACCAATCATAGAGATTCTTTGAGAGGTGAATCGAGTTTCAGAAATCAATTCGCTGTATTTCAAACTAACTTCTAAACTCTTCCACACTCTCAAAATGGATCTTACACATCCTGAATGCTCCATCAGAGCTTCCCCTAGTGTGTAAGCGCCCACTGATACACTAGTAAACGCGTCATAACTGAATGACATATGTTGTGTGAAAATCACAATTAGCATATCTTTGCCTTCAGGTATTACTACAAGATTAGACTGCCTTGAAGATTTCCCAGAACTCCCTACTAGACAAGTTTGTGGTCTGACCACTCAAAAGGCATGTCCAACTTTTAAGATAAAAAAAAAAAAAATCTTAATTCACTTTAGACACTTCCGTCTTCAACAGTCACTAAAAGTGGGTAACTCTCGAAACACAAGCATAGATCCCATCTACGTTAGCAAGGGTCCAGAAAACACCTTAAATCCCCTTTCACTTTTCCTCTGGCTGTTTTAAGAGTCAAGACTTAGAAACTAGTGTGAGATCACCCAACTTAAAAGGACTTGCGTTCTTTTTATCTGTGTGATTTAGGGTCAGCATGAGAGCAGAGAAGAGCTAATTACTGACATAATTCAGTGTACTCGCATAGTCATGCACACACATTTGAAAAAGACATAGCAGGGTGAAAGATTTAGGACATTCCCTAATCTTCCCTCATCCCTTATCATCTCCTTCCATTCAAGCGCAGAATGCAAGAGAGAGAGAGATTCCCCTGCAGAGGGCAGCATTGTGCACAGGTTTAACAGCTGAATTCACTACTTAACATCTCGACGAGTTACAGAGACCCTTGTGCCTGAGTCCGTACTGCAGTCTACGCATTGATAAGATTATTTCGCTGGTACACGGGTGCAATGCCACCCAAAATAAAAAAGGCATTGGCATCCAATGCACCGAGATCACTGTGTTCTCAAGTCTCTAGTGAGAACTTGAATAATACTGCGTGTTACAAAAAGCAGACAGCTCTATATGCGACAAGAGAAATGCCATAAAACGTCTTTATTTTGCATAGCAATTGTGCCTATCAGCAGACATATGCAGTAGTCATAAAACAACCTGATGGTTTAGATATTCCAAAAACATAAATCTGACATACTCTAAAAAGAAAGGTAGAAATAGCAACAGTGCTGTGGCCAAAAATTGGGGAAAGGCCTGAATTGGGATGACCTGAAGTTTGTAAAACATTCCCTTATTGAAATGAAGAGTCTTGCTGGTTTGGAGAATCAGTCGTCTATACGGATATGGCCGTGGTCATCTTCCCGTAAGCTCTGCAGGTTCCACAGCTGCTCGCTGGGCGAGATTCCCGAATGACAGCAAACCTTGGCATGGGTGGCCAGGTTTTTCTGCGTGCTGAAGGTTCGGGAGCAAGCGGGGCACGTGTACACGCGCTCGCTGGAATGCACGGACGACAGGTGGCGGTTCAGGTCGGTGCGGTCGCGAAAGTGCTTGAGGCAGTAAACGCACTGCATCAGCTTCCGCTTGAGGTGGATGGTCTTCTCGTGGCGGTCGGCGTTGGACTTGAGGGTGAAGCTTGCGGGACACTGCGAGCAGTGGTAGCGCGCCGGCGGAGGGTTGAGCGGGGACGCGGCCACTACGGGGCGATGGTGGTCGAGGCAATCCAGCGAGAGGGCCATGAGCGAGAGTGTGTGGCTGTATTCGTGCTGTCTCAGTTGAAGCAGGCTGCTAAACAGTTGCTTACACAGAGAGCAGGCGAGCTCCTGCCGCCAGCCCGGCCCTCCGCCCTGCACCTCCGCCACACACACTCCATGCTTCTCCTCCACCATCTGATCTTCCTCTACAGGAACCTGGATGCGCTCCAGCCCTGAGAGAGAGAGAGGTGAGAACTAACGCCAGGATATCAGCTTATGCATGTGAAAAAATAACAGGCAGTCATGTGGCGGGCCATCGGCGTCACAGACGCCACACATACCTGCATTGTTGTTTGGATTGTCGTCTTCCTCTTGCATTTCCTCCTGTAATAATACACACAACATGCAAATCAACACTTGTGCACTTCTGATCCCAGGTCTGTATAGAGGTGTACTCCTGAGGCATGCAAGTTCATGAGGTAAAACACACAAACAGACACACTGGAAAATGAGGAGAGAGATGGGAGCCTTGAAGGAAAAAAGAAAAGCAAAGAAACAGTAGAAGCAACAGAACCTGAGACGCAAAAATATAAATAAATAGCATGCAAAGAAAGCTGACGGTCTTTCCTGCAAAAATATTTTTTAACCAGTATTTTTTCTTGGCTCATTTTCCGTAAAATATATTTTATATATTTAATTATATATATATATATATATATATATATATATATATATATATATATATATATATATATATATATATATATATATATATATATATTATAATAAAAAAAAAATTCCTTTTTAACAATTAAAAACTCTATCAATATACAAATAAAAATAATTCAAAATATAAATATTCTGTAATTTAAATGTATCTTATTTTTGTGATTTTTAGATATTTTTATGGAAAAAAGGACAAAAATAATGATTGGTATTTTTTATATATAACACCGTTTGGCGAACAAACAGCAGGATTTGCGTAAAGTTGTAATGGCTTTTCTACTATTTTTATGTTTGTATATTATTTATTCATTCAACTTGGGGTTTTTCAATAGCATATCCAACAGGTGGAGACAAAGAGAAAACCCCTGAAATTTAATATTTGTCTATGAGGAGAGGCGTGTGTTTGTTTGGAAGGTGGAGGGTTACGGATCCGATTGTGTTTTTTCAACCGTCCTCTGAGATGCATGCAACTTGTATGTGTATAGGTGTGGCCCTTCCCCCTTATTCTCGTTCCGCCCTCCCTTGCGTAAGAGTGACACATTATGGTTTAAGCAAACAGATGGCTTGTCCACAGAGATGGTACAACTTCTTGGGGGGGAGGTCCTGCGAAACCAAATGCCACCTCAGCACACAGGGAGAATGCAATTTCCTGCTCACTCTCAAGAAAACAAAACCCAAAAACCAACCCTGCCCCTCTGCATTGTCCCTCTCTATTGATTTCTACCACCACCTGCATCCCCCTCTTATCAGAAGATCAGAAGCTGCGGAAGTTGTCATTTTATTCACAGAATGACAAATGCACAGGGCGCACTGAGGACGATAGAGAGAATATTAAGATATTCGATATTAAGGCGTACATAACCCATTGGTTCTTGTCCAAATATAACTTTTACATTTGGTCCCCTCAATCTTAAATACTCGATTACATCATTGGATAAAGACATAATGAAACCAACATTTTTGATCCATGTTTCCAGTGGTGGAAAGAGTACTGAAAAAGCATACTCAAGTAAAAGTACTGTTACTTGTCAAAAAATGTAGTGAGAGTAGAGTAAAAGTACCGGTCCTAAAAACTACTCAAAGTAGGAGTAAAAAGTAGCCCTTTTAAAAGTACTCAAGAGTAGTGAGTAGTGAGTATTATGCTATGAATGTTAGTCCACCTTATACCCTGCAAATTGAAAATGTAGCTTACTCTTTTATCACAGATTCATAGAAAAAAAGAAACAGTATTTCAATATTTCTCCAACAGTTTTATTTTTGACTGCTAGCACTAAAAATACAGCGTTTCCCCTACCATTGTTTTGGACGACCCCCGCCCCCCCTAAAATGCTGACAAAATCCAGTCATAAAAAAGGAATTTATAACTCGGAATTTCACGGAATTTGTAAATTTTTTGAGGAAAAATAGAAAGCAGTTCAGTACACTTGAAATCAAATCGCGATATAGTGTGAATATTAAACCACAAAGACAATTTAAATACGAATCCTGCATATTCTGTGTGAATGAATGGTGCAGCCGACGCGCAGTTTCATTTACCACACACACACACACACACACACACACTGAAGCACGTGTGAGGTGTGACGCTTGCGCTGTTTTTTTGCCTATATGAAGACACAAATGCATGAACTTCCTCCAGGCTCAAGATCCACTCCGAAAGTCACTTCGTGAACAAAATAAATTGGCGCCAGGTGTCTCGAAGTCTGTTGATGCTGGTTTGATGCAAAGTTTTCCGCGCGCAATTTTATTTGACGGGAATCACGCATGGAGTCACATGATGACTTATTATAAAAATAAATATTAATATAAATGTAGCGACGGCAGGTTCAGGGAAAATAGCGCAGTAAAAGTACCGATACAGCACTTAAAATGTACTCAAGTAAAAGTAAAAGTACACTGTTTTTAAACTACTTAAAAAAGTACAATTCCTAAAAAAAACTACTTAATTACAGTAACAAGAGTATTTGTAATTCATTACTTTACACCACTGCATGTTTCACACGGAAAGGAAGAAAAAGCAGAAACATGAATTAAGAAAAAAAAGAAACAGAGAACATGTAAGAACAGAGCTGGCAATGCAAAATAAGAAGAAAAAAAGCAACAAATCTTCGACAGAAATCCGACAGATTCTTAATAAAGAGGACACAGTATATACCAAGAGACACACACAAAGCTGAAGGATAAGTGGCCTATAGGGTGTTGTTGGACTTACCTCAGTGGGTGAGGCCTTCAGGGCCTGTTCCGCATAGAGCTTGTCTGGGGGGCCCCCAGACTGTGACATACCGAGGGCCCCTGGGGGCCGCAGCACAGATGGCGGAGGCGGCAGTAGAAGAGGAAGAGGAGGAAGAGTAGACTGAGGAGAAGATGAAGACGCCCCGTGTTTGCTACCAAACAGGGCCCCTGGATGGTGGGAGCTGCTGCTGCCATTGGAGCAACGAGGCCCTGAGGAGCACAGGAAATGAGTCTCACCCACCTACTCTCAGACCAGCGGCCATCTTCCATACAGCAGCAGAGAGAGAGGAGGAGAAGGAAGAGGAGGAGGAGGGGGCAAGGGGCACACATAGCCTTCATTTAGAACCAGAGAGGGAGAGGAGGGAAGAGATGAAGAGACCGGAGTGGGGTTAGGGCTTGGCCTCTCTCGTTCTGTTTTTTTGGTCCTCTCCATCCACCCACGTGCACCCACAAGGGATGGCTGTATGTGTGTGTGTGTGTGTGTGTGTGTAAGTGAGCCGTAAAGAAAAATGAAAGAAGAGGCTTTTAAATGATGGCGGAAGTTCTCTTCATTTTAAAACCACATCAGGCTACTTGCCAGAATCCGTGCAAAAAGTTCAAACGTACACGAAATAGATTGTAACTGCCTTACTCGGCAGACTCCAAGAGTAGCAAAGGTTCAGAGAAAAATGAAATATTTACACCAATTATATAAGGTTAAGGGACAAATGTGACATTTTTATTTGACTTATTCGATGGATGATTTGTCTTTTCTGTATAGAACAAAAAAGCTTTGATGTACAATAATTAGGCGTGTCAATTTAATGTGTTAATTCAGTGCATAAATGTAAAAAAATGACATTCTTAAAAATAATGATTCATGCCCTATAAGGAATTTTCCTAGCAAGTTTCACCATTTTAAAGCTTTTCAAACTACTTTACTTGATACTGCGTTGGCAATGGACAAAGATGTCAGTCTGCATTAGACTCTTGAAAAAGAGTTTTTGTGGTTTTCTTGTCTATCACAAGAATTTGTGTTACATTGAAACTCTGCATTATAATAGCAAATATATTTCCTCACTAGACCTGTGCCAGATCTAAACTATATACAAGGTCATATGCACAGCCAGTATGTGTGAGATAGGTACTTTCAAGCCACGGTTTCTGAATGTCCATCTCGTCTTTCTTCTTTTCTTTTTGGAGAAGAAGAATGTTTGTGGACTCCTGTTGTTGGGAATATGCAGGAGTTGCTGGTTAAGAGCTAAGTGGACAGATGCACATGCTACAGTAATGCACAACCACGAACACATTCCTGGAATTCTCCACTCCTACACCGTCCACTCCCATCCAGCACACATCACCCCCTCATTTCTCTTTCCTCGTGTCTGCAATGTGTGCTACAAACTCCTTGTCAATTAACAGCTATTGAAACCGAATCTATGGTTCGCATCTAAACATTAGTCCATTGTCTTTCTCATTTGTAAAATTCCCAACTAAAGTGCACTAGGGTGCTTTGATGTATGTTGCAAAACTTTCCAGGAACTTATTCGGGGTAAAGTGAAAATGTGGTGTAGGTTTGAGTGATTAGATCTGGGGCAGCCATTTGACCCGATTACCACCAATAGATATTGTCCATTACAATAGATATTTAAACACTGATCACAGGTCAGGGTTTTGATCAAGCCTGCAAAGCTTTGTCTCAGGCTTTACTAACTTTCACCTCTCGCCTATTTCTAAATAAAGTAACATGTCCTACGGTTGGTTTCCCAATCTAATGGAATCTACAGGGAGAAAATTCTCATCTGAATGTAGATGAGAGGATACAGGAAATCATTTATTATTACAGCTCATGATACACCAGACTTAAGAGAAACTAGCACAGGTTTACTGGCACACTGAGGTTAACCACCAGCTGCCATGTCTTTTCTGAGGGAAAAACGGTACAAACCTTCTTGTTACGTTCCCTTGCTTTTTGTGTGGTTTGGAAGACACGTTACTCTTAGAACAATTTGTTGCATGAGCTATGGCTGCAGAAATCGCATACTCCATATAGTATGACTGTAATCCGGACGTACTACATTTGTGTTATCATTGTCATGTGACCTACCAGCGTCTGTTGCGTCACTTAACTGCCATTCACAACTTTTCTCCCATGGCCATATCTCACCGAAAGTAGTAGGTCATCCTGGTACTTTTCACCTACTGTTTTATGTATATTGTTAATTTGCACATACTACTCTTTTCAGATACTGTTTGCCTACTGTATAGTAGGGAAGAATGCTGTTTCGGATGCAGCTTATGTTTAGCATGGGCAGATCAAACACGAAACTGTCTATCTACAACCCAACGAAAAGAGTAATGATCTATGAATTCTGCAAAAAAAGGAAGCAGAGAAATAGCTCGAAACTGCAGGACAGTTTTACCTTCATTAGCGAAGCATTTACACCCAACCAGGAAGGCACATGCTCAGCTCTAATTTAATGAAATTTCAGGCCAAAAATAACCAAACATTCAGCTCACTTCTGCTGAAAGCTTGCCAGCAGATGCACAATTACGAGCACCTTCATTTGAATTCCACCTAAGCTAAGCAATTGAATATACTTGGTTCCAAATGCATAATACATATCCAAATGTACACCAGCATGTCCCATCTATAGCAATTTAAACTGAATTTGCTCAGTTGGTCTATGTCAATACTTCAGAAATGTTTTACAATCAAGAGTGCTGATCTAAGCTTGGGTTGAGTTTGTGTTTATCCAATATCAGTTTTTTTTTTTTTTTGCATTGCCAATCACTATTTCTAAACATCTTGAGAAAAAATGAAAGTACATCAACTGATTAAAGATGAGAGAAAAAGAAAAAGGTATTCTAAATGTAATAGTGCATATACTACCAGTCAAAAGTTTGAACACACCAACTTATAATCATTATTTTCCACATTTCACATTAATAGTAGTGATCAATGTATGAAATCCTTACATACCTCCCATTTTTCATTTATTATCAAAATGAATATCTTAATGATAATATATATATATATATATATATATATGTATAATCATTAAAATATAAACCTTTTGATCAATATTTTAAAAGACAACGAGAAAAAAAGGTTATCAAAAGTGTGTCCAAATTTAACTTGTAATGTAGGTGTGCTTGTTACACCTCTAAAAATTTGACAGTAAGGAAAAATTCAGTAGGACAGAATACAGTATTAATATGGTATGTGTATATTCATAATCATAAAGCTATTTACTTATCTATATATTTTATGCATACTGTCCCTTGTGCAGTAGTGTACATTGTTCTGTATTGTATTGCATTAGAGCATTGTATATTTTACAGTGTTGAAGTATTATCTGTGTATCATTTATTATTCACACTGTATTGTTTGTGGTTTGGATTGTACCTTGAGTGTGTAGCTTGTTCTTTGGAACAACTAAGTGATTCCTAGTAAGTGTAAATTTGTATATCCGTACGCATGAAACCACACACACACACACACACACACACACTCCCCTGAGACTCCGGCAGTGGCGTTGAAGAGGACAGGTTGTCAGCCTGCTGTCAGTGTGTATAGATCAATGGAGAAGACAGGCACACACCTAAAGCAAGTCACACCACTAAACCTGACCCAGGATCAGGCAATAACACACAATCTGGGTTAATCACAGCAGCCTGAAGGACGCAAGGGGACCCGCCGTGACCTGCTCGGCCCCATCAAATCAATTCCTTTCCCAGAGACTTCAACAAATCTACTTTGAAGTTTGTGAGAGGAGGGCGACTAGTGATCCGTCAGAGCGGGCACGGTGCGGTTGAACGAGCGCTGTTGTTTTAGAGGGGTGCAGAACCCCCAAACCATCATTGGTTGATCGGTTACATATTAACGAGGGTCTGTGTTTGTGCCGACTTCAACACACGTCCCTTCATGTGGAACATCCTCAAGATCTTCCGTGATTATGGTTTAATATTGAGATTCAATGAACAAAAAATAATGGATTTTCATATCTGTAATAAAATCACAAAGAAATAAATCCATTTATTATACATTGGTCTTACAGAGACACTTTATCCAAAAATTATTATTAAAATCATTATTTACTCTCCCTCATGTTTCAAACCCACATCATTTACGTTCAAGCTTCAAAAAGGGCATAAAGCACCAGACAATCACGCCATACAACATTTCTAAAGCCGTATGTTAGCTATGAGTGACCAAATCTGGGTTTGAACTCGAGAACCGGATCAGTCAGTTTCGTGAATGAATCATTTAGACCAATTATGTGAACTGGAATAACTGATCTATTAAGATCTGACTTAAGTTTGTTCAGGAATCAGGCATTGCAACTTTCCTCATGAATGTACCAAGAAGAGTTAAAGCAGATGTCATGATTTTTTTGCAAATATTGACATTTGTATTCCAAAAAAAAAAAATTTTCTCTTTTGTAATCCAACCACATCATTTAGAGTCTACTTTTCACAATCCAATAAATACGTAATTAAAATCAATTCATGAACAACATTTTTTCTTGATGAATATCCTGTTTTACTCTGAAATATGTCCCACTAAACAGTAAAATGGTGACTTTAAGCCAGAAGTAAAGATCACAGGAACAGTCTGCCAGTGCTGGTGGAAGGCAGGAGGATTTGTACATTAGCGAGATGATCAGATTAATGCTCCTCTACGTTGTCTTTTAGCCAGAGTTTGGGAGACAGAAGCTCCTGTGGCGTGAGTGACAGCCACTGTGTTTCATCCTCAAGAGTGGCCATTAAGACTTAATGTAGTTCAGCAAACACACACTCTTGAGCCTGCCCTAAGGGTTTTAAGAGCAGGAGTGGTTCAAAGTTGTTCTCCCTCTCCTATTCACAAGACTGAACTTAAACAGACAAAAGAGACAATTACCAACCCAGGACAGAGAGAGAGAGAGAGAGAGAGAGAGAGTGAAGGAGACAAGGAGACACAAACTCTCAAAGGAATAAGCCAAAAATAACAACACACTCACAGACCCACAGACATTCAATACTTTGACAAAGTGATCGAGTGTGGGCAAAGATTGGGTTTGGCGAACCCAAAGCTTTTATGAATTTCAGTGCCATTCATAATTAACCTCTGGTGTTTTTGGAGGAGGTATTCTACAACAAAAATGCAACAACTCACACACACTTCACCAAAATAACGTGTTGAGGGTATAAATATGTATGGATGCATCTAAATATGACAAATTACACTAGAAATTCTAGTTATTTATCAGTTAGTGCATTGTATTACATGTATTGAAGTACAGTCAAATGTGAAATTCAACACTGAATTCTGTCTGCAGCCATTTAAAACAGTTTGTATTGCAGTGTAGTCATAATGACTCTAGATGTAAAAATACTATCTCTAGGGTAGCAAACATCACATCATTTTTCTCTGTCCCATCATAAAAAAGATATTAACACACACACACACACACACATGTTGGGTTTCCATGTTCTATGGTGACTTTCCGTAGACATACCCGTCACAGAAAACTCTCTGCATTTTTAGAATTTCATAAACATTACTTAGTATGATTTATAAGCGGTTTTCTTCATGGGGACCAGAAAATATCAGGACACAAAATTGATTGCCATCCTTGTGGGGACATTTAGTTTTGTAGGGTTTACCTGAACTCGAGTTTACCTGGTTTACACTCACACATATGGAATTTCCTGAGAATATGTATTATCAATTATCTAAATGTCAATATTTCATCATGCAATTCTGTTAATATTTAAGTATAACTGTCGATACTGTCTCCAGTGTTGAAAAGCACAGTCTCGTTAAACAAAATCTGGCATTATATCATAGTGTCGGGTTGTATTAAATAATCACACTGTGAAAAAATATGATGCCCCAAAGAAAACAAAACCTTGATAATCTCTAGGGGCTAGGCAGAGCCAACTAATAGGATTTATTAAGACAAGGGGCACGAGGTACACAAAGACATACAGAGAGAGTTAATATAAGAGAGTTTTCAAGCACTCTTTAGTAGCAAAAGAGCATCTACCATCCTTGCAAGAGCACAACTATATAATATTCTATAGAAACTCCAAGGTTTGTGGACACATAAAATACAACAGTGGGTCTTGAAGCACTCAATGACAGCACATAAAGCCTTTACCATTCTAGCAGGACCAATAGATCCTCTAGAAACATCAATGTTTACAGAGAATACCTACAAAAACTCCACTATCACATACAGCCCACCGGATAAGAACCTAAAAGTCCCTACAGGACCCTATGGTTTATGAAGACCTGTCTAAACCTATAGGAGAGTCTTCATGCACCCAATGATAGCACATAACACAGAGCATATATTGTTCTAGCAGGAGCACATCTACGTCCCAGTGGGATTCTATCAGAACCTAAGACTATGGAAACTCCACGAGTGAGAGCAGCGAACCACAGTGTGACTTACGGGAAAGAGAGTGTCCTCCCTTGGGCAGGTATTCGAACAGAAGCGGGTTATCCTCTCCGAGCATCTCTGCCCCCAGAGATAGCAAGCTGTTCTTGCTCATGAGGGCGGCCCGCAGGTTGGCCACCGATCCCCCTCTCTCCTGGGGCACGGCCTCGTCCCGCTCCCCGGACAGAAACACGCTGTCCCCCGCGCCGGCCTCCTCCTGCTTGACCAGGAGGTCCATGCGCTCGCTGCGGCTGTCCGACATGTTGGCTTCCGTCACTTCTGCACCTGAGAGGAAGGAGTAGGAGTGTTAAGAAATGATCAAAGACACACACTCAAGATGGGAACATTTTGATGACTCACATTACAAGATGGGAATTTGTCGACTAACTTGCAAGAACAGGTTCAGGCCTAGACCAGAGGATAGTGCACTTTGTTTCTGCAAATGTGTAAATTCTTAATTTAGGACTAAAATGTTAACAGAAAAAAAATCTGAATTTTCTTCATGTAAAAAGAAATGCATTAAGAAAATAAATTGAATGAAAATCCATGTTACTGATTTTTCTTTTTTTTATGTTGACCATGTCATTTTTAAATCAAAATGTCTCCACTTGAATTTCTAGTGAAACAGCAGACTTCTCTATGGTGCCGTATGCAGGTTTTCTCCAATCATTTTGTTCGCCTAATCTTTCTTAAAATCGATTGCAAGCTTGCATTCAGATCTGCTCCATCCCATTAACAACCAATTGATTGACCCACGTCCAGTCCTACGTTTTATTTAGTACGTTTTGCTCGGATGTACATCGCAATACTGAAGAAAATATCTGTCGCTCCTCCTGATTCATTGAGACTTTAAAACTGAAATATACCAATATGAATCAGAATCAAATCGAATTGAAATTGGAATTAAATCGAATTGAGTTGGCAAAACGAAATTGAATTGAATTCCAGGCCTGAATAAAAAAGACAACTGATAAATAAACCATCAAAAGAGAAATGAATTTCATCCCAGCAGTTATCATTTTAAACAGAAGTTATGAATAGGGAGGTAAAATGGACATGCCTTTTTTTCCTGTCAAATCAGGCAACACAGAGAAGGCTGCCAAAACACACACGTACACACTCCACCTGTCAAAAGACAAGGACAACTGCTTGGATGTAAGGATGTCCAAACTGTAAGAACAACGGTAAAAAACAAAAGACAAAAGCAAAAAAAAAAAAGAAGGATTTATCAGGAGAGAGAGCCAAAAAGGCTTGTTTAGACTCAACTGACAGCCTAAAGGAGAAGAGCTTTTCAAAACAGCTGTCAGTGAAGCTCAGATCAGTGGAAGCCTCAAAGCAGCATGAGTGACAGCCCAGCCGGCGAACCGCTTCAGTCACGGCACCGCAAGACCCGCCCACAACCTGCCATACTTCACACCTCTTAATTACACCTTACTTTAGGACAGCATGCTTGCAGAAAATACACACACACACAGCGAGGCTCTGAAGTGTGTATTGTGTTTACACAGTATTCTCTGGGGTCTGGAAGAATAGACAGAGAAATGGAGACAGTGTGAGGGGATGAAACATAATGAGTGTTATAAACCCCCTCCCTCAACACATACACACTGTAACTTCATCTGAGGGCCTCCCAATGACAAGCATCAACTTCATCAACTTTGAGTTTTAGAGGAGGATTTGGATCATTTCCAGAGAGAGAGAGAGAAAAAGACTCTCTCCCTGTGTGTGTGTGTGTGTGTGTGTGTGTGTGTGTGTCATTGTGGGGACATTTTTTTGGGACAAACCCAACCTGTGTGTGTGTGTGTCTCATGAAGCAGTGACCCCCATAAAGATCTTATCATCTCTTCTGGTGTCCACAACCTGGAGTTCACAAAAAGGTCACTCGTGAACAACTCGTGAGTCTCCATCTTTCAAACTTAATTAAAATGTTATTTTTGGAAAACAAGTGTGCTGTTTAAGCAGATTCTGTAGATTATAAGTTTCCAAAATTGACCTTAGTGGTCTTGCCAACCTCGCATAAAGCTGGTTAGCATAAAGGATAGTGACTAATAAATTGTGTTCAACCGACTGTTCAAAAGAGTCCTCACGATAAAGAAAAGGAAAACTGTTAAAAATCCAATTGAAAAAACAAATGTGCGGAGTTTTTAGAAATGTATTTATGCTCCTATATATCATTTTCAACAATGGTTTTTTATTTAATAACTCAAAAAACGTCATGTGTAACCATCAAGTCAACAGAAATTACTCTTCCTTACACCTTGAATATGTTTTTTGTTTTTTTTATAAATGTAATGAATCATTTAAAGTTTGAACCATAATGACATTTACATCCCAAACGAACCTTGTCATGTTATAAAAAAGGTCAAAAGGACTTCCTGACACACTGTCTTGGGGGTCTCCAAGGGTCCTCTCAAGATCATTCTTTCAAATAATAATAAGCAGTTGTCTTAATATATTTTAAGAAATAATAATAAATTCCAAATTACTCAAGGATTTCTTTAGAAGAATTTCATCCCTTTAATGATTTTGTTTTCGTTATGATGTCAGTTGTATCACCTGACATTTATGCAGCCCAAAAAAAAAAAAAAAAAATTTATTTATGCTTGCAAATTACATACACATTAATCATAGAATAGGTGTATTTAAGTCATTGCCTGAGAAAAGTGCGTTTTTAATATTTAATTATTATATTTGGGGGAATAAATTATTGTCATGTCATATGGTCTGATCCACTTTAGAGTTTATACTGGCCGAAATCCGCCCCTTTTTTACAGGAACTGGTCTGCTCTGACCAACATGTAAGGCAACCAACCACAATTTGTTATGTTTTACACGCTATTTAGGGACGAGCTGATCTAACCTATTTTGTTACCATCACAAGTCGATAGCACAAAAATAAACTGAAGTGGAACAGAGTCATGAAATAATTACAAAACATTGTTGGTCCAGGACTGAGTGTATAAAATATCTATTTAACTTGCCACAATGTGACTTAAGATGAATAACTAGTTCTACCATTTTTCCACTAACCTGGCATAGCAGCCAGCCAATCAGACTGGACCTGGCAATGTGACAGTCTTTTCAATAATAATAATAAAAAAAACATAGAAAGATTATGTTTTATATTCTAACTGTTTGGGAATACTGAAAGAAGTAATTGTGAAATTAGAGAGAGGATGTGGAAGATGTAGAAATGAGAGAGGAAGCAGACATGTGGAGGGGAGAGAAAGAGATGAAGATGTTCACTACTAAAACAAGATAATTCCAACATAATTTCATCATTTCAAGATCATAATTTGTTTAATGTGTCATTTATGAAAATGTTTCTCATTCATAGATTCTGTGCAGCTGCAACACTTGTTGCTTAAAGAAATGTTGAATATGTGTTCATGAATATCTGACTGTGTGTGTAGCTCAATTGCCACAGGGGAACATTCCACTAAAACCAGCGGATTAAACACAATTCAGAGAGGTGTGTGTGTGTGAGCAAAGTATGTGAGAGGGAAAGTGTGTTAATGGATGCGCCCATCATACAATTGATGTGCGTGTAAACCTCACTCCCCTGGCCTCAAGAGGCCCACTAGCGCCTCTAGCGTCCTTGTTAGCGTGCCTGCCTCCCACGTCGGAAACCTCAAATCCAACTCTGAGCGGGTCGAGTAGGACCGGTTACATTTGGTGCCGTGACCCGGATGGGAGTGAGGTTTAGGGGGGGGGGGGGGGGGGTGAGTGTAACAGATATAGGCCAGTGAGAGCTGTGCGTGTAAACCTCACTCCCCTGGCCTCAAGAGGCGCACTAGCGACTGACGCTAGGGGCTGTGGTCTTTAGCTTCTATGTTAGCGCGCCTGCTTCCCACGTCGGAGACCCCAGTTCAAATCCCGTTTGGAGCGGGTCCGGTTACACATGTTGTTGGAATAATTATGGCTTAGTGGTTAACACACATGGTCAGGACACATTGAGCCTTAGTGCTAAAGTGGGAAATGTGGGTTTGAATAGTGTCTGATGAAAAAATAAACAGTGCCCAACTTAACTTAAGGTCAGTGGGTAGTAAATTGGAGTATGGCTGGTAACTTTACTAGGAAATGCAACATAAATCCAGTAATGATAGTCTACTTATAGATGGTAAAGAAATTTAGTTGACAAATGGAGAAAGGAGAAAAGAGAAATGAGCAAAGAGTGGACAGGTAACACACACACACACACACACACACACACACACTGATGTGCACAAACACGCACAGGCAGAGTTAATTAAGTTGGGGGAGTGGGGAGACGGCAAACAGGAATTCATTAGATAAGTTCACCCCTCATCTGTGGGCCGGGGCCACAGGAGTCAATCAATAAAATGGATCTGCCGCTCCCAAATGCCCCAAGACACAACGCCCACAATGAAGAGAGGAGAACCTCGCCCCTTTGACCCCGATTTCTCCCCCTACACACCTGCCCTGACCTCTCGCCCAACACAAACACATTACAGCCAACACAATACTGAGGCATGCCGTTATTTTAACCACCACATATTCCACTCTGTTTGCGCTCTATAACATCTCACTGTTCATTACGTCCCACTCAACGCACCACATACAGGAGGGATCATTCCCATAGCCGTTATGAGCCCACTGTGATTCACATCTAAATGTACAAACACACTACACTAATGCATGAGGAACAGTGGTAGTCTATAAGAAAATATCTCTTATACAGGCATCAACAGGCAATACGGGCACAGACGGTTTAAAAACACATATAGAAACCTATAGGAGAGTCAGTGAGCAGTGCCAGTCCTGCTCCATCTGGTACTAATGCTGGGAAGATATGCAGAGTCATAAATATGCATAATGACCGACAGAAATAAACATGAACAAAGAACCAGCTAAGCACGTGTAAAATGCACAAACTACCAAAAAAATGTACAAAGACGTTTAAAAAAATTAAGGTAAAAGACATCTTCTCCAAAGCAGGGGGTTTCAAAAGAGTGGAGTAAAAGTGATCTAGGGTCAGTGGAACTGCCTAGAACTCAATTTAATTTGAATTATTTCATTTTTTAGATTTATTCATCTGACTTTTATGTTTAATATTACTCGAATAGACTGTCAGAGTATAGAAAAAGACTAAATAAAAAAAATGATTCAATATGAGTATCAAATGGCAAAAATATAGTAGGCTACTTAGATATACTACCATTCAAAAGTGTTTCTTTACTTCAAAGTCTTTACTCTCACTATTGATTAATTGAATGCGTCCCTGCAGAATAAAAGTACTCATTTCTTTCAAACAACATCAAAAACAAATACTGTACGTACACAAACAACGGTAGTGTAAACAGCATGGTAGTGAATTATTACCATGTTTATGTATGAAGCTATTGACAAAAATAGGATAAGGCAAAAAACAAGATACAATATATAGTTTTCTATCGTTTTGATACTTTAGTCAGAAAACCTGCGCATGCAAGTGAACTTAAAGATTTTCTTCATCGCAAGCAAACAGTAGGGAGCTTTTGCATGTTTGTTTTAAATGATTGTAGGTAAATGTTCCACTTTATCTAGAACTCTTTTTGTTCTCTGTATTCTGAAGTTTCCAGTTTTACAGAGTGAGCTTTACACCACTCCAAATGATTCAGTTCATGAGTGATCCATCCAAATTATTCATACTGAAACCCCAAACCCATTTTTACAAACCAGTTTGGCCAATTCATACAGGAGATACAGGAGGCATTGTTGCGCCTTTGTTTCTGATAGCAGCTTAAGTGATTGAAGAACGCTTATGGAATCTTTCTTCACGTGTGTAATCCGAAAGCTTTAATGGGCACTGATTGAAGTGTGGTGTCACCCCGAGTGAGATTACAGTGGGAATAATGGCACGTATTGTCCCCCGTTCCTCTCATAAGAGAACGCCTGAATCAGTTTGATTCTTTCTTGCAAAGGGGATCTCAGTTTAATGTGGTTGCCATGGCAGCCAGGCACTCTTGGCTTCAACATTTATGCTAAATAAAACACCCTTTTAAGAGTAGACACAAATAGGCGGACCCACCGTGTTGGCTTTGTGTCCGTGCGTGATTGTGTGTGCGTCTGCGTGTGGGCGTCCGCTGGTTTGTCGTGTTCTAGCATGTAAACTCTCGGCATGAGAGAATATGCATTCAGAAATACGAATAAGTGTGTAATAATCGTGCGTAGTGGCTAATGGAAGACCTTGTGGTGCAGCACTGAATGCACGCTTCTTCTCTGAAAGAGCTTTTGTGAGCATTGAGAGTGTGTGATCTGTGCGTGTTAATAGTTATTGGAGGGGATGGGGTTGGGCGAATGTCTATTAAAGCACAATAAACGAAAGAAAGACACAGAAAGACAGAGAGAAAAGGGTCAGCTGACGGGCTTTGACCCCGTGACCCTCTGTTCCAGCTGCTGTGGCGATTACGACCCTCCCCGGCTGAAACTCAACACTGTCTTTTGTTTCAGTCGGTTTCGAGGTGTCCCTGGACTCTCTCCATCTCGCACAGAGATCAGGTTTACGCACACACAGCGTGAAGTTTGTTTCTGTTCGCTGATAAGACACAGAGAGCTGTTTAAGCTGTCATGTTTAACTCTTATCTGCTACATCGTTACATCAGAACTAGTAACACGCACTCATTAGCCACGATAATCGTCCCCTCAGGACACCGAACGCACATGTATGTAAACATACACACGCCACTCATGTGTCCAGCTGGCTTATAGGTAGGGAGGGGAAGGTCAGGCCTGCTTGCTCAGCGTGGTTGGAGTTCGAAAGGGTAAAAAGTAATTTCCAAGGAATGGAAGGAGGGAGGCACTAAAAAAGCCGAAGAATTCAGAGGCAATTTAAAAGCAGTGTGGGAGAGGGGGATGAGAGGGGAAAAAAAGAAAGAGGAGGCATAATGGAAAGTAAAAGAGAGGTTGTTATTTTTCTCGTACTCTCGCTGTTGTTTTTTAGGGACTAGTCGGGCCACAACCTCCAAGGAGAGAGAGAGAGAGATAGAGAGATAGAGGGAGAATAAATCAAACAAACCCTGAAGGCTAGAAAGGAGGGAGGAAAGACGAGAAGAGAAGTGTGGGTAATGATGGAGGGGGGAGTTGAGTGGGCGACGGAGAGGACGAGAGGGTGAGCGCGAGCAGGGGTGGAGGTGGAGAAGAGGAGTGGAGGATTGCAGGGCTCAAGGTAATCTGGGGAGTTAATGCAGCTTAGCAAAGCAGAGAGAGACCGAGAGAGAGGGAGCACAAAGTGGCAGACAGTGAGAGCAGCAGAAAGAGAGAGGGCGTAAGAGACAGAGAAAGACAGACGGAGAGAGAAAGGGAGGGCCGGAGAGAGTGGGAGAGAGGAGATCTTGGGGAAAATGGAATGCTGGGTGGAGAGGGGAAGCAAACACGCAGGGCTTTGTGCTAAAAGCACGACTCTGGGGAGGGTGCGACCGACGCTAAATCCAGAGCACAGGCCAGAAATCAGGGTTTAAAGAGCAGCCAACAGGACCGGCCCTTTTTAGACGTGCACTCTCAGAGCCAAACACACGTACATATGGTCTGAAGTGAACCTGATAGTGAACTGGGACAATTGATCAGCCATAAATAGTTCTTAACTATTGCTTAATTTACAATGCATTACCACACGTTGTCATTGTTATGTGACCTACCAGCATCAGTTGTGTAACTTCACTGCCATTCACAACTCCTGTCCCGTAGCCTCATGGGGTAGGAAAGTGTCAATTTGATAACCACTCGCCGGAAGTAGTGGGTCATCATGCGGGTAACTTCTCATCTACTGTTTTACAAATACTATGAATTCGGACATACTACTCATTTCACATACAGTTTTAACCTACTATATTGTAGGGGGTATTCATATTTGTTTTTTGAATGAAATGGTTGAGTGAATGACTCAATGACTCACTTGCAAAGACAAACACAGAAAAGCGGTGTGATACAAACATTGAAAACTCCCAGTGCTGTTGTACTGTTATATCAGCACGCTTGCAATGCTGCTCGGCCAATCAGATTCGAGGACCGGAACTAACTGTTATATAATGGAATTTTAAAACTATTTTCGTCCTTGTATATTTATCATAAACAGTAATTTACAGCATCATATACAACATGAGTCTCTTTCTAGCTCTCTGGAAAATGAAGCTTAATGGGAGGAATATTCCACGTACAGTATGTATCGCCACACTGGAGTTCTGGATAAACTTTTGATGATACATTTTTCAATAAGGAAAAACGTTGTTAGAAGTCTTCTCTGATAGGCCTTTGTCTACAGGCTATCATTCTTACAGTTCAATTTAAGGCACATATTATGTTGCAAATTGTTATAAACCTACCAGCCAAATGGAGTTTCTCCAATTGATTTACTCGCCAAAGGCAATTTTACTCACATTTGGCACTAACGACTGTTAATTTTGGACCCTGAACATGCACATCACGGACATTTTTCACACAGAAAGCTTCCACACGGCTGATATATGTTGGTTTGTGTTGTACCTGTGAGGAATGTCTGCTGACAGAATTACTGTAAATTTAACCGCAATGTTTAAGACGCGGCTTGGCAAAGCATTTTTGTCCAGCCGATTCCCAAGTTTGATTGTGGCTTTAGTCATTTTCCAAACCTCATCTGATACCAGGTGTAAACTGGGCCTATGTGTGTATGCGTCCCATTCCACGTTTACTGTATTTCTGACTCATCATGAACTGTATTAGCTCAGCTTTATGGCCATATCCTTGGTAACTTCTTTCTTGGGCGATGAAGAACACAGGAGCCAGAAAAAAGAGCTCAGAGAGAGGTACAGTTTGAATTAAGACGTAAAGTGGTCAGTATAGATATAAAGGTCCGCCATAAGAGTGTAGACAGACTCCAGGTATGAGGCCAAATGGAAAGCCTGAGGAGAAATGAGCAGGAGGGAGACGCCAGGTCTTCAGGCATATAGACCGAGTCCTTAATGTCAGATTATCTGACACACGATACAATTCCAAACAAAAAGAGAAACCTCAAAGCTCATCATCAGTAGCGTCGACTGGGTCAAAATCTACTTAACGTTTTAATAAGATCATTAGAAATTATTCTGTTGAATGATCAATCATGCACAAATTCCCGGTTCCGTAGGTAATTCTGCAGCTGTCAAAACACACCGTACAACTTCACAACAAGCATGTCCGCCGTGTGACCGATGTGCAGTCTGCAGCTCCACATGGTCAATGGAGCTCCATGGCAACAGGATCTCATTCAAAGGCTTCTACATTTCAACTCCACACAGTTGAAGTGAGCACAAGAGCCAACAATGAACAATGAGAGATGACAGGATTGCATGTGATCTCGAAATCTTAATACAATTCAGGGCAAGGTTTCCGCAGGTAATCTCGCTGCTTTCAAAACACGTCATACAACTTCGCGCCCATCGCACATGGTCACTGGAGCTCCATGGCAACTACATCTCATGTAGACGTTCTATATATCAAGGCAGTTCTTAAGTAAACGCAAGAGTTCATTAGAACAATGAGATATGGCGTGATTGTGTGAGATCTGCTGAAATCTTAATATAACTCTGTACAAGGTTACTGTGACTGACGTGGCAATCTAAAATGGAACAATAAAGAGGTTTTCAGGAGGGGGAAGAGTGGGAAAGAGAAAAGCGAGGGGACGAAAGCAAGAGAGAATGGGAAGCTTTTTATTCCCTCTCACCAGAGGAGAGTTGGGTCATTGAAATTAATTGCATGTGATCAAATCAGCTGAATCAAGGCAGATTAAGGAGGTGCCCTCCTCTAGAGTATGATGGACGGAGAGTTAGAGACTCTAGGTCTTATTTAAGCTAGCTGACGTGTCACTTCCTCTTCCACTTGTGGCGGGGGCCACAGAGCTGGCCCCGTTGACATGTGGGTAATACGCCACACAGTTACACGCACTCTCTCACTCATCAAAACCTATCCGAGCTAATGACAGAGT
Source organism: Tiaroga cobitis (assembly GCA_030578255.1). Lineage (NCBI taxonomy): Eukaryota > Metazoa > Chordata > Actinopteri > Cypriniformes > Leuciscidae > Tiaroga > Tiaroga cobitis. The sequence goes on from CM060613.1 coordinate 25,818,686, forward strand.
GTGCAGGAGAGAACAAGACTGGGGCATGAACGGAGAGAGCTGAGCTAGAAAAGAGGGATGAGAGAAATGGATGACAATAGCTCTGTTCCTAAATCTATTTAGGCAGCAGTTAGGAGTGAACGATTTGGGGAAAAATCTAATTGTAATTGCTGATAATAATAATAATAAAATTTTTAAATTAAGTACATTTATTGTCGTTTCTACTTCAACTTTGTCTGCCATCTTGAGTTTTTCCCTTTTCTCAACTTTGCTTTGGTTTTGCGCCTATGATGCCTTAAAAACGGGCAGCGGCCATAGCAATACATGAATGTCAGTCACGTGACCTCTTACGCCATTCGCTCTTTTTCCAGTTGACTGCCGCCATCTTGAGTACCTGACAAGCATTAGCTATCTAGCTTGCTACGATTTAGAGCTTCATATGGATACAGTAATTGGCTACGAAAGACAACATTTCGCACCTAGATTACCAGGAAAAGAAACGCTACTTTCAAAAAATATCATCGTTAGGGTGTGATCCTTACGCGATACCTGATGCGTAGCAGCTACTTCCAGCCTCTGACATTTGACAAGCAGATTTTCTCTCAATTTTCTCTGTTTGTTTCACTTTATACATAACCAACTTTGTTTATGTAAACCTTGTGTGTATTTGACAGTATTAGCGCAATAAGACTAGAAAGATAACTTAGTTCAGTAACCAGGCGCTGTTGTTAGACAGGCTTAGTGCATGTGCGCTTCGGGTGAATGCGCTCAGAAAAGCGCATGTAAGAACCGCGCATCAACACGTGAATGACTTGTTTAAGGCTTTAAAGCACATGCAAATAATTACGTTAACTTTTGTGAACTGCAGTGTCCCTTCCTCTGTGTTAACATTTGATGTGAATAAGCTAGCTAGCGTTAGCTAGCTACACCCCTAAGCTAGCGTTAGTTCATTAACAATATATTTACATCCACTCGCCACAGACAAAATGAACACTGCACAGGGAGTTTGCACACACAAACCACTGTTATAACATAAAAGCAAGCAGGCTACTGCCTGCATGGTTTGGCATGATATGACTGAAGGAATTTGACTGAATGCGCGCAAAGTGCGCTCCCTTAGTAATTCCTAAAAAGCTGACATCAGTTCATCGTGATCTCACACATCTCTGTTATTATCAATGAAGCTGACTGCACAATAAATCTTTCATAATATATACACTTTGTTTGTTAAAATTAGAGGATTTGCCAGGATACAGAATTCAGCTCTGAACAAAAAGTCCGTTTTGAGCGGTGAGGGGAGTCTATCTTAAAGGCTTCTGATTGCCCATTGTGTTCAAGAAATCAACACATATGTCTGTGATTGGCTAAATCGCTCAACGCTGCAAACATGTTATAAAAAGAAACTTTGTAAATCTTTTCTATTTTGTAATGTACAAAAATGTATTAGTTTTTATGTTTTATTCATAGATATTTCTAGTTTAAAACATATAAAAACCCGCGAATCGTTTTATTCTCCGCAACCCGCACACACAGTGAGTGCATTACCGCCCGGGCTCGCACTCGGCCTGGCACTCGGCCTGGCACTCGGCCATCAAATCTAGTCCCGCGCCACACTCTTTTGCATTGGGAGTGCACGTCTCTGGATCAAGGGCCCGGCCCGAGGATAGTGACGGGAAATATCGGCCCGGCCCGAGGGTCGGGTCAAGTTCGGGCTCGGGCAGAGAATCTAAGCTCTAGTTCCTTTGCGACTGACGTATCGATCTTGCCGAATCAGGTACTCAAGATGGCGGAAGACAAGTTTTAGAAAGGAGTGACGTCAGTGAGGAGACGTTGGTGACATCATCTGATATTCATGTATAGATGCTATTTACACTAAGTTAATTAGTGATAGATTCTATTTACACTGTATTTTCTATGCAATAAGTGTAAATAGAAGTTAGATGCTATTTGCACTTATAAATAGCGAAAGATACTATTTGCACCTCAGTGTTGTTGTACATTAAACGGTATGCAATAATAACAAAGTATAAATTATTTAAAAAAATTAATTATTAAATAGATGCTGCCTTATTGGGACAATAAAACCCTCCCTACACCAACCCTAACTGATAAACACTTTATTATTAAATAATAGTTAGACACTTTATTTCCACTTTTTGCATAGTTTCTTCATTTTTATTGAAAATAAATGTCTATTCGATCCGATATGTGATGGGAAAAGGGAGTAGAGTGAGTTCGGCAAAAGATGGATTTAGCACGGGTCGATTAAAGTCAAAACGTTCTGCCACGTGCCTTATACCCCTACACTATTGCTACTGTCGACAATCCAGCATCTTCGGTAATTTTTTCTGGCCCAACTAGATGTCAGTGGGTGGAGTTAGTGTAAATAGCCTCTGCCAAAAAGGATAAAGCAACACTCGATAAAAAAATTCTTAAAAATATTTAGGAAGAATAACTATACTTTGGTACTGAATATAAGAAAAAAGAGGAAAGACAGTACAAAGGGAGATGAATAGATACAGAGGGAGTGCAGGGAACCAGAGGTTAGACAGAAAATGAGGGAGAGAAGCGGGTAAAATGAGGAAAATAGCAAATGAAGGAAGGAGACATAATTGACCTCATAGTTGTAATTCCTCAGAAGAAAGGGAATGAAGGCTGGAAGTGGTGGAAAAATAGAGGAATATGGAAGGATAGAGAGGATGGATGTGGAGAGAGAGGGGGAAAGAAATTGACTTTTTGGGAGGACAGTAAAGGCCGCTTCCTCATGCGGTCTCAGGAATGCAGGACGGGTGGATCTGAGTGTGTTCTGGTGTGTGTCTGTGTGTGTGTGTGTGTGTGTGTGTGTGTGTTTGCCCGATAGACCAGACAGGAATCCCTAACCCCCACATACTCTGGAGACAGTTATCAGAGAAAGAGGGGCCGGGATGTCCCAACTTTTATCTCTCTTTCTCTCTTGCTTTCCCCCTCCCTTTTTCCAGTTATCTCTTTTCACATCCGCCTCCTTATGCCCCTCTTACTCCATAATTGTGCCAGAAGAAAAAAGAAAACAGGGAGGATGTGGGGTAAAAGAATGAGAGTGAGCTAGAGGCGAGAGGAGGACAAACCTTGTGAAGTGAGACTACTTCAAGGTTGTGGTGAATTCTTTAACAAAGCCAAACACAGAACAGAAAGAGACATCAGACTTATGTTTATCCTGTTTCTATATTCTACTGCACAGCCATCTGAAAAACTCCATTTTGATTGGGCAGTTTTTCTGTAAAGACACTGTAACTTCTATAATGAAACTTTATGACTGTTGTCCCAGGCAACCGATTTCCTTCATAGCTGTGCTAGTTTGTCTCTTTTTCTTAATCAAATAATTAATAATTGTGTGTGCAAATAATAATTTAATCTCAAATCAATAATTTATGTCTATTAATTGGAAGTGCAAGTTGGCAAGTTTTGACATCAATAGTGACATTCACTTTGATAAATGACAGGCTGTAACCACGGGTACACCATTAACCCTCAAGCAATCATATTCATCCATTGTGAAAAGCTGAGCCAAAGCCCACCTCAGAATTAACAATACAATGTTCCTCCACAAGTAACATGCAGTTTAACACCTTAACCACTAGAGGGACAAATCTTCAGTATACTGAAGCTTTAAAGTATATAGTAAAAATACACACTTAACACTAGATCTGCAACTTGTTTTCCTCCCAAAAAAAGGAAAAAAAGACTGTGATGTAGTAACTTAGTTACGTCACTCGACAGATAAGCCAGTTCTGAGAGTGGTCCGCAGATCCCCTGGCTTGGCTCCAACACTATTTCTGTGGAAAGGGGTGTGTTTGTGTGTGTGTGTGTGCAGTTCCTGCGGTGAGATCCTGATTGTTTGGAGCTGAGCTGGTGATGAGCCCAGACCCTCCATACTGATCACCTCAGGAGAAGGACGGTGACACCTCTCTCACTCTCTCTCTCACCTTACACAATACCTCTGAGAGAGAAAGACGGGGAGGGTGGGCAATCTGCTGGCTTCCTGCCGTTTTCTCCGAAAAAGGAGCCTTTAACTTCACACCGCTGTCATAGAGTGAGCTGGTCCAAAAAATCCACCTCGGTACAAGAGTATTCACAATGAAAACCACAATGCAGCTCACTGTATGTCTGAATTTGAGTGTGTGAGTGTGTGTGTGTGTGTGTGTGTGTGTGTGTGGGGGCATGGAACAGAAGCCAGGGAATGCTTCTAACGGTGTGAAGCTCACACCCAAAGATACTGCATCTCTTCAAGGGCATACCTTCACACACACACAACCAATTGCTGCAGTCCATTATTTGAAAGAAAACAGAAGTGACACACTGAATTGGTGGGCACAATTGAGGACATACAAGAGATTTGTACACACTGGTATACTGCCCACCCATACCCTAATGGAATATGTTATTTTATTCAAGCAAATGTTTTGAATAGCCATCAAAGGATAATATATATTGTTCCAAATGGTGCAGCTAAGACATAATGCTAACTGTCTGGATCTATTAACTTGCATTAACTTGTTCAAAATGCATTAAATATTCAACAGTTAAACAGCTAAAATAATATATTATTTTAGAATGATTAAAAAAATATTAAGAGGTATATTATTACTTATTACTTCATTGTACACTTTAAACTTGATGAAAATTGGATTTTAAAAAAAATCATAATCTTATGAGCTTGTGACTAGCTTGTGACTAACTTGTGACTAACCAAAAACCCAAAACTTGTTCCTACTCCTCAAGAAAATGTTTTGCATTTTTATTAATTATAATAATAATAGGCCTACATATTTTATGTTATTACATACAACATTATTTATGTATGATGCACTTAGTAGTTTACCTAGGGCACACCCATTTATCTAGCTTCTAGGGACAATTTGTATGACACACTCATACTCCACTGCTCTATGATCACACCTGTGAGCACATATGACACACACATAGCACATCTTGCAACACAAACCAATGGCAGAATCTTCTGTCCACACGCAGCTGTGGTGTTGTAGCTACAGTTCATGCATCAGCCATTGCCCACTTTACACACACAGACATAGGAATTTCCCCTTGCACCTTTAACGCCCTCTCCCCTAAACCTCTCCTTATTTAGGAGCGAGGGAGAGCAGGGTGCAGCCACAGGGAGGAGGTGAGGGAAGGGCAAGACAAAGGGTGGAGGGTCGAAAAGAGTTGGAGAGGGTGTGGGGTTGAAAAACGAGTGTGTGTGTGTGTGTGTGTGTGTGTGTGTGTGTGTGAGGAAGGGAGATTTTGCCCTCCCACGCCGGTTGTGTGAGTGTGTATGTGTAGCAGGGCCAATCCGACACACCCAGAGGGCAGCGAACCTCCACATCCTGCCCGGGGCGTCCGTTTGTCCAAACAGCTCACTTCTTCCTCTTCTCTACTCTCTCTCTATGCTCAAACCAGTCTGACTGGAGGGTAGAGAACAGGCGAGGGTGGGGGTTTGTCTATAAAGAACAGAAACCCCCCGTAAAACCAGAAGAGGAAGAAAAAGCCACGGAGTAAAATACAGCAGAAGAAAACAAACAGCAGGGCGTTGTCCTGCCCTGAATAGGGAAGTTTGATGGTTTGGTGGTGTTCTAAGCCCTTCACACACTCTCAAACACACACACAAGCACCTCTTACCATCTCTGTCCACAGCAGTGAGCTAGTGCACAGCGATGACAAGAAGTACAGCAAGGACCCGTATGCAAGTCTTTCAGAGTGTCTAAACACTGGACAAGTCAAATGATATATCCTGTCAGGCCTATAATCATGTCCCAGAATGCTCTCTTCTCTCTCCTCCCCTGTGTCTCTCAGTCTTTAGAGTGGCTACCAGCTACAGTCATCACATACCACTGCAAATCTCCTGATTTCAAAATGGGATAGAGCAGGGGTGTCCAATCCTACTACTGGAGAGACAAAGTCCTGCAGAATTTAGCTCCAACTTGCACAACACACTTTCCTAGAAGTTTCTAGTGATCCTGAAAACCTTGATTAGCTAGTTCAGTTATGTTTAATTAGGATTGGAGTTAAACTGGAGAAAAGTGGCCCTCCAGGAGCAGGACTGGACACTCCCTGTGATAGTGCATCTCAAGCACACAGAGCAGTGGTATCCAACCCTGTTCCTGGAGGCTCCCCAACAGGACACATTTTGGATGTCTCCTTGTTCAAACAAACTCATCAACTCGTTACATGAGACCCTAAGATCTGAAATGATTGGGTTAGATAAGATAAACCTCCAAAATGTCTACTATTGGAGAGTTTGTGGAACAGTTGGAAATCACTGACATAAAGGAAACCTGCAAGGATTTTCTATGAATGCTACACCATCCGACCAAAAGTTATAACTGTTGCTGTAACACAGGGGTGTCCAACACTGCTCCTGGAGGGCTACTTTCTTGCAGAGTTCAGCTCCATCACACCTGCATGGAAGTTTCTACGGATCCCGAAGACCTTGATTAGCTGGTTCAGGTGTGTTTAATAAGTGATAGAGCTAAAGGCTACGTCTACATTAATCCGGATCCATTTTAAAAAGGTGTTTTCTTTTTAAAACGCTCTCTGTCCACACTAGCGTTTTCAAGAATTTTTCTAAAGTTTCTCATCCACATTGAGACTTCAGAAAACGCTAAATTCACCTTACTGCGCATGCGTAAAACCTCGTAAAAGCTCACTGAGATGATACAGATGGAACAGACATCATAATGTTCTCATGCTATTCTTCTGGCAAGATCATTTTATTTAGTCAAATATTCACTGATACATGCAGGTCGCACTGAGTCACCATTATATGTTTGGCTACACAACTGCTCTCATGTTTTGCTGCAGGGCAGCAATTGCGAGTACATTTTCTGTCATCTTTGTGGGACTGTGATATGAAGAGTGTACAAAGTAACATATCTTTAGCAGCAGTGTGAAAGTGAATGGCACATAACAGGCACAATACCGGTATACACATACATATCTATCGGTTCAATAAGCGTCACAAGACTAAACATGAGTATCGTTTTCAAATACCTCCGTTTTTACAGTCCACACTACAATGCGAAAAAGCTGTTTTCAAATTTATCCACTTAGGAAAGCGTTTTCAAAAAGCTCAGTTTTCGCAGGACAAAAACGCCGTCTCAGTGTGGACAAGGCCAAACCCTGCTGGATATTGTCGCTCCAAGATCAGGATTGCTGTAACACAACTGGGCGACATCTAGTCCAGGAGTCAAACGGATCAACCTGTGCTTTCAGAAATCCAATTTGCCATATTCCTAGCTGATTTCAAACTGATCCATCATTTTTCACACTCTCAAAATGGATCTTTATGCATTCCCATCCATCCTATGCGTCAAGCTTTCTTAAGTCTCTAAATACCATTAAACTGATCACAGCATGTCTGTCACAAGTGTGGACAGGCCCTCTCCATTAAAGAAAGAAACACAAAAATAACTTTTAAATAATAGCAGGACAATCCTCGTAACCCCCACGGCATCCGGAAATTCTGAAGGCGAGCGGCAAGAGCAAAGCACTTTCCCCCACCCGATGTATTGTGATTAGAGGGATTATCCTTCATTAAACAGCCCACCACGATACTAAGAGGCTCGTCTCATTGGGTTTCCCTCAAGATGTCTATTCCTTTCCAATAAGCCAGAAGAGCATTGTTTTCCCTTAAACTGGTTAATGTAAGGAAATCTTTATTGTGGGTGGGGATTGATTTGGACTGATTACAAAACAAGTGCTAGTGCTTTTCACACAAAGAAATTTAAACAACAGAACCATGTCTTAGTGGTTACAAGGGGTGAAGCGATTCATCGATATGGATGGACACATCGATCAAATGTCTATTGGTATGATCAATGCAATGCGTAAAATCGCATATATATATATATATATATATATATATATATATATATATATATATATATATATATATATATATATATATATATATATATATATATATATTTGTTTCAGCGGGACCTTTACTTACACTCTCCACATTTTCAAGCAATGTCTGTCTATTAGAGATGCGCGGATGAGCTCCAACGTCACCCGAATCCGCAGCCAAAAACAAATCATCCACCCGAACCAATCTCTGATTTAAGTATCCGCACCCGACCCGCACCCGATGGTCAAATTACAATTATTCTTATGTGTTGTTACGAGTGATGATACATGGATGATCATCACCTTCAACAACTGCATCTCTAATAGTAACATAATACACTGATGAATGAGCGCTGCTTTTAAATAAACATTTCTTTAAAACAACATTTATTTGACAGAATTTCATTTTCTTAATGGCATAAACAGGCTTTACTCCCTTGAAACTTAAACTGGAATGTCACTGTTTCTGTCACTGTGACTTCCCGAACAGGCGAACACGCACACAAACACTTCACAGCCGTTGCATATTACATACAGCACTTGATTCATCCTCGTTAACCACTTCACTAAAACGCTTCCACACGGTACTTTACTTTCTTTCCTTCCTTTTGTTTTGTTTTTACTTCACTCTCGGACCTGCTCCATTTCTGCTTAAAAAAAGCAGACCCCGCGCAGCGTATCTTAAAGAGAGTGCAAAGTAGTGCCTGTCGGAAAAAAAATACATTTTAGACATGCTAATATTTTAGAGAATGTAGTTAATATTTTCGTTAATAATGATTTATCATATCCACCCGCGACCCACCCGAAATTAATCAGAATGTTATTTTTATTACTTGACCCGCCCGATCCGCAGATTATCCGTAACGCCCGCGGATCTAACCGTGATCTGCGCATCACTACCGCCAACGCATGCATTCTCGTTTAAACTCGCCTGTCAAAGCTTTACAATAAGGACTGCCTGATGGCGCTGGTCAGTTGACGGAACTGTCACTGTCCCAATCGGGTCAGTGTTGCATCGTCACGAAAGTTTGTCATTTGAGCGTCTTTTTAAGGCTTGCCAATTGAATCATTCAAGCGCAAGAAGATGTGAAAGAAGATAAACTCGTGTGCGCAAAAACTGAATTGAGTTCTCTTTCGCTTCTTTTTGTGCTTTATTTTTGTGATTTATTTTTCTAAATGAATGTATTTTTTCTACAACTGGAGTACCTCATTTTTGTTGTTTCCTAATGAGGACTAGATTTTGCACATTTGATCACAGAAGCCTGAAAGACTTTCTTGACTGATGTCATGTCATAAGCTGTCATCAGATTACTGATCTCATGTGTGACTTGATTTTGTTTCACAATCATTTATTTTTCTTTATTATTACAAATAAATAAAGTGCATACATGATGTGCAATTTTCAGATAAATGTTCATGTTATATATTTTGGTTGCATTTGAGAGTTAAATAAAAATGTAACTGGTTGTGTAAAATAGGCACATAATATCATAACATCGATATATATCGATCAATATACCCCTGAATAAAATCGTATTGTAATCATATCACAGAAGTTTTTGAGGTATCGGAAAAAAACTCTTAATTTTGAACTCTCAAAAGTGCACCAGCTTGATGAATATAACTTAAAAATGTACAAAATGTTCTTCCTGGGTGGGCCATACCCCCAGACACGCCTAGAAGGAACAAGGTCCACCCACCCCAGTTTCACAAAATCCTGTGGGGAAACACTGCTACTTGTTGGCCCATGGGATTGGGATGGAGCCCGGATGGCAGAGATGGGCACTGGGCTACATTTGTTACTGATACAACTCAAGTGTGGGGAAGGGGCAGACCTGCGATCTGCTCAGCAGCTCAGGCGTTCTGCTACATGGGCAGGGGGTGCTGACGTTTTGGAAAATGACTTTGCTATCATCGTCATCTTCATTGGCCAAAGCCGAGGCACCGTGGTGTGTCCTGGCTTGAGGCACCTCTTGGTTTTAGAGGCCAAAGTGTCCATATATAGTGCATGTGTAAAGGATTCTGGGAGGGGTAGGTACTCAGAGACCAGAGGACTGAAGCAGGAGGGAACTCCACCACAAGGAAGTGTGGATTTTTCTGCCCATGATAAAGTCCAGAGTCTTCACTTTCAAAGACACTGACGGTAAGACACATAGGTGGGAGGTGTGGAGGAGTGACAGACATGTCATTTCCAAGCAGAGAGAGTGAAAGAGAGACAAGGACAGTGGGAAGAGACCTAAACGCAGTTAGTGAACCTGAAACCTGACCAACAAAAATAGAACAAACAAAGGTTAGATAAATTATAAATTGACCAACAACAAAGGACAAAGGTAATTTCCTGCAGTACACTCACAACACTTTAAGTGATCATTGTCTGAAATGTTTGAGAAATGATTTACTGTGGTAATTAACAGTATGTCACACAAGCAGCAAACTGACATTAGGTGGAAAAATACAAAACAAGTATTCCCTTCCAGAATCAGGCATACTGCTGACTTGGTGGCCATCTTGGTAACTCCCTGGGGCAGCTATTGTCCAATTGTTCCAAGTACTACATGAAAGAGGAAAGTCCCAAATCTCCAAAACTGTTTGCTAATTTTATGTTCATTGCATTTATCACATCATCAATAAAATCTGACCGCAAAACTTTTTCATGTCATGTCTAAACCTTGTTTTTGCAAAACTATTTTGAGATTTGCATTATCTATAAATGATGCATATGAGACCCACACAATGTAGGTTTCCATCTAAACAACTATTTTCAAATTAACGTACATTTTAGAGACAAAAAAAAAAAAACAAGAAAAGATTGGCTCTTTAACTAAATGGCAAGACTTCCTTTCCAACCGACACTATATTGAGCATTGCGATTTCTTCCAAAGTGGTCAGCTTCCTCATTACATTGTCTCTGGATTCCTTTGACCAGTATTAGTACTTAAACTAAACGTTAAAAAACGCTACCTGGTCAATTAATTCCTAATAATGTGGCCTGTTTCACCTTATTGTAGTTGAAGACTTGTTCTAGCGAGGGAGGAACAGAGGGAGACTGAAGAGAGAGGCGACAGAATGGCATAGAGCGAGGCGGAACACAAGAACTCTGTCTGACAGTCCGACGTGACGCCTTACCCCAGAACAAACAAGCATTCAGCTGCATTGAGGGGCAACCCAGAATGCCATGGGGGAGACAGAGGGAGAGAGAGAAACAAGAGAAAGAAAGAGAGAAAAGAGCGCTGTGAAGGTCATCTGGTGGGATGGAGAGTCTCAATCAAAAGAAAATTAGGAGGCACATCAGATGAGAGGGAGAAGGAAAACTGAACCAAACAAAAAAAATAACTTACTATAAGAAGTGAGTAAAGGCATAAGAAAGAAAGGTGTGAAGAGAGACTGTTAAACTTCTTTTGTAAAAGTTCAACTTGTGAAATATATAATCTATTTTAGTTTTATTGCAGAGGGAGGAAATATGAAAGTAGATTTTTAAACTGGGAGAATGCGACGAGGGAGGGGAAAATCCAGAGGTGATCAGGGTGGGAGGGTTGAGATCTGTTCACGATGTTTTAAATATTAAAGCTATTTCAGGTTTAATGAGGTGTAAATACTATGGGGAGAGTGGTAAGAGGATGGGGGTTAAAGGGGCCTCACTCTCATTATTTCAAGCGCACACCTTTAGACTATAGAGACCCAGAGCGAGGGAAGTGAGAGTGAGTGTAAAAACAGAGAGATAGAGCTGATGAGCTGGGTAAAAGACACAGGACTGGCAGCGGGATGAAGACGCAATCGAAGGACATTACGTGAATGAATAAAATGAATGAACAAAAGATTGAGCGAATGATTAGAAGAGTGAGTGAATGATGAGTGGAAGGTGCATAAGTGAATAAAATGAATGAACAAGTGAATAAATGAGTCAGTAAATGAGTGAAGGAATGAGTCAGCAAGAAGTCAGTGAGTGAATACATTAATAAGTGAGTGAGTGAACAAATTAATGAGTGAGTGGAATGAGTGAGTGAGTAAATGAGTCAGTAAATAAGACAAATGAGAATGAGTGAACAAGTAAATAAATTAATTAGTGAGTGAATGAATGAATGGATGGATGAATGAATTAGTATGAGTTAGTACCGAGGACTGAGTGACCAGTGAAAACATGAATAAGTGAATGAAGGCATGAATATATTAAGAAAATACTTGTATAACTCTGTGTGTCTGTGTGTGTGTGTGTGTGTGTGGGGGGGGACTTCAACCTGTGCGCTCTGACTCATGGGGACCATCGGTGATGGGTAGGTTTAGGGGTAGAGTTAGTTTAAGGGGTGAGTATATACAGTTTGTACAGTAAAAAACTACGTCCATGGAGAGTCCCAACAAATATAGTAAACCAGACGTGAGTGTGTTTGTGTCTGAAATCACATACAAGCATTTAATGATCACATATGCATCTGTATGCAGAAAAACATAGATACCTGAGAAAGCACCCACTTCTCTTCTGATAAAGATTCACAATTTAAAAACAGAATAGCACATTAACAGTCAACTTTTGAAAAACTAATGAATGACCTAAACATAGGAATTTTGTCTTGTGGAAGGGGAAGGCCAAGATGATCATCTTCTCATGTTCCTAGTCTCTTTCTGATCAACCGATATCCTTGCTCATGAAAAGATAATCTAAAATAAAGTTTCAGTGACCATTTCATGAGCAGCCTCAAAAATCCCCCAGAAGATGAAGTTCACAGCCACGGCCAACCACAGAAACCCCCCTCTTCAACAGGGAGTAAACATGAAACATGAACAACACTGAAACGAACAAGCCGCGTTCACACAGATACCATAACATTACATTAGAGACCCATGGGTAAATTTCCTTCTGAAACTTCACTCTATGGTGGTCATTTTGTGACCTGAAAAGAGAGTGCCAATGCTAATGCTAATGCATACTGTTGTAGCCTCTAGCATTAGACACAGGCTATGGAAAGTCTGCTAGCACAAAAAGGATTGTTGTTTTAAGAGACTGTGAGGGAGCTGTGACTCAGGTCTGTGAGTCCACAGTGTGTTTGTCTGTAAGTGAAGAGCGTGGCTGCTCGATCTGGCTTTCGGAAGAGCGTTGAGTTTCTACATTCACATTTCACACTCCTGACGATGAGTAATGTAATCATACCACATGTAGATGGGTGGGGACAAACTGATACAGCTACAATTAATACAAAAAATAACTGTAGGATGATGTGAAGAAAGATGAGCAATGAACACATGCATCTTTGATAGCGGCATTGCTCCTCTCACAAACACTTCAGGTTGCTTAATTATACCTTACACAAATAAATGAAAGTTTAAAACTCTTCTTGCTACTGAAGCTTGATTTCATGCGCCATTTACAACCCGTAACTATTTTACGAGGTGGCGATTTCAGATGAATTCGGAAACGTATTGTTTTTAGAAACTCAGTGGGGTGTAAGCATATTATAGGAAAACGTACAGATTAAATTGTATGAGTTCAAAGAAATTTGCCAAAATGTAAGTGTTATGATTTAGTTCAGAAAGGAATACATAAGCAACACATTTAAATGGCACTGATATTTGAGGGTAACTCTACCGCCCCCTTGTTCCTGCCACAGTAATGCAAGAACATTAAGTATGTACAACAGTTATGTATGCTTCTAATGTGCTAGCTAAATATTTACCTCTCTTTGTGTGTATCTGTGTGAATGAGCGTCGCAGTTTCATCTTCTACACTTGTTCAAGCACGCATGGCTTATTGGTTTTTCACCATCTACCGTCTCACTATAAAAGACACTGCACATGATTATTATAATATAAGTAACCCTTAAAATGGAATCCAGAAAAATGTAATGGAAAACACGGAATTTGGGGAAAAAAATAAGATTTCATAGCGCCCTACGATATTAATGTAAGAATAATTACCTAGTATATCCTGGTCTGACACGTAGCCTAGAAACATGTAGAAGTGTACATCTCATTTAAACTTAGCAGAATGCAAACAAACAAACAAACAAACAGAAACATATTGATTGTAATATTATGACGTTTCTTCAAAGTTTCAGAATCTGCATTTCGGGAAACACATCCATTATGACGCCTGTATATTCTGCATCCAGTTTCAACACCCTTTCAACACCAAACATCTGCTAAACATCCAGTGCCAATCCCCTCTCTGGAACTGTGATGGCTTGATGCCTTGTGTTTGCCATCGGTCAGTTAGATCCTCCGAAAGGGAATGTCCAGTCAAGGCAAATCCATTCAACAGAGCCCTAAACAAAAGGGCGCATTTGAAACATAAGGACATACTGTATGCAAAGAAAAATTGGTATGCAAATCAGCCCATTGGCATTTTCTGGTTCTTATCTTACAACAGTTATGCAGAAAACAGTATCAATAAGAATTGAGATAAATAAAGTGATTAAGTTTTTTAGCAGACGAGAGAAACCGCTAGAAGCTTTACACCGCAGTCCTGACTGTCTTTTTTTGGTCGTGGCTGCTTAATCATGTTAAAAACCATATCCACACACACACACATACACGTTTTTTCCTGTTCACATTCCGTGAAAGTGGTTTCATGTTTTATGGGGACTTTCCATGGACATAGTGATTTTTATACTGTATAAACTGTATATTCTCTCCCCTTACACTAACCTTACTTCTAAATCTACCCATCACACAAAACTCTGCATTTTAACATTTTCAAAAAACATCGCTTAGTATGCTGTCACTAAGGCCCCATCCACACTACTACGCTTTAGTTTAGAAACGGAGACCTTTTGCTACGTTTGCACCTCCCGTCCAGTCTAAAACGGCAAAAACGAAGACCTAAAACGGAGAAGTTTAGAAACGCTGCCGACCCTGTTCTGCGTTTTGAATCTCCGGAGGGCATTTTAGTGAAGACGGGTCAAAACGGAGGACTTTAGAAACGATGACGCAGAGGCTCACGCTCGACTCTCTGATTGGGTGATTGGTTTGTGAGAAAACATACAACAACAGCCTGGACTACCAGTTACGTTAGTGACTGCAACATGGATAATGAATTACAAGCGTTACTGACTTTGATGTCTTTGCTAGCAGCTGTTGTGCACGTAAATTCTGCATTTTACAATGCTATAACTGCCTACATGTGCCAGAGGGAAGCTATTATTCGAGCGATCTGTGACAATTCCCATGTGCAGCGGCGCTATCGACCGTACATGGAGCGTCGCTCTTTGCAGAGGTAACTTAGCTACTTTCTTCATCGTCAAATCTGAGGAATAGTCAGTCAATCTGTTTCCTGTTTACACCGGCACGCGCATGGCCAGTGTAGGTGAATGGTCACGTGATCCGCGTTTTCAGTCATTTTAATGTGGAAGGAGATCAATTCTAATACGCAGCTAAAACGTATTAGAAGCTGTTTTCTTCATGGGGACCAAAAAATTTCCCCCTTTGTTGGGACATTTTTGTTGGGACATTTTTCCCCCATAATGTAGAGTTTACCAAACCCCCCCCCCATCCACACACACTTTTCAAAATGCAGGATGAGTGATATCCTGCGTCTAGCCAGAACTTCATACCAAGAGCATGGTAATTCAGATATACAGTTCTATAAACATGCCAACCAACAATTACAAGCTTCTTAAAACCATTGGTCTGTGCACAATGCAACTTGGACATCAGCATCCTGAGATCCCATTTAGTGTTGTCAGCAAACAGCACCATTAACCGTGCAAACCATTACCCCTGCAACTAGACACTTCCTGTGCCCTTTAACCAAATCTGGGAAAACTACCTGGTGACTGGACATCAACACGGACACGGATTGCATGGAAGCTGAAATCCCTTATGAAGGCATTTCTATAGAGTCCTACAATTACTGAAGCTCTAAAGCTTCTATTCACCTCAACATGCTTATGTGAAGTATAACAGGTGGGTGATAAAATACACAAAAATAATCTTTGTTTACTCTGTACAGTCATTCAAAGTCACAATGAGAAATAAGTACTTCATAAGTAAATACAGGTAACTTTTCTCAAAATTACTTATTTATTAATTAATTAAATATAGAATGTATAATTAAATTAAAATTATGTAGAAGACAGGCCTTTCACAAAGATTTCAGCAGTATAGCAAATCTGACACACAATGCAAATGCAGCCTCACCGCTTAACATGGTTATCACACCAACCAAGTGTGCTCATAATATGCTTTGTTGAATGCAACCGTCATGCAGCTTGAAATGCATCAACATGCAACAGTCAGCAATAAAATAACAACAACTACACAAATTACAAGCAGAGATGAATAGGCCTACTAAATAACACATTTACAAAGTCTAACAGTATTATTCAGGTACAGAAATGAATAATTAAGCCTAAATGTAAAATAACACTATTTGTTCACTGGAGAAATGAAATATAGTTTTATCTTTGTTAAAGCTGTATTTTGTTGTTTTATTAACATTAATGACACAGGCAACAGTAATATTAGGTGTCTGCTGTCACTTTAGGACTGAAAAAATGGACAAACATATGGTTTTTCGTTCTCAACTGTTCACTTGTGACATAAACAAGAGAATACTTGAAGCGCGGGGCCTGGTCCGTACGGATCACCTGCAATCCGTTCCACCCCTAATATTTGATGCGCACTTTTGTAAAGAATCACTCGGAAGTCATTTATTTAGTGTTTATTTTTATCTGTAGCTTTCAAATAAAAATAAAAAACCTGATCGGGACATCCCTAGTTTAAACAAAACAAAACCATATGGAGCTACAAAAACCTAGCACTTTGTTAGCGGCTACGTTTTGGGTTTTGAGGACAAACCTGTCTGCCTCAAGTCCTCAAATATCAACTAATTCAGTAGGAAAATTACAGCCGAGTCCAAAACCCGGAGCAGGGCATGAAGGCTTTCGCAAAACAAGTCCTCTTTCTCTCCCCCTGATCTGACTTGTCCAAGCCTGAGCATGTATTGTGTCCCAAACAATATTCTCATCTTCACTGAGCATCGAGATATGGCCCATATTGTCAAATGACATCCAAAGCAATTTGCCGTTTTGCAAGTCCTCGGTTCCTTAGCGGACTGAGATTTACACACGGTTAAGAGGGATGATTTTAGATCTGAAAATGTTTCGATTCCATTTACAACGTAATTAAATTGACCTCAAAAGCTTGACTAGAATATTAGTTTGGCTTATAGAGGCCAATGCGTGAGGAATATAAATGTGTACTATTTATGTTGCACACAAAGGAATGGGCGTGACTTTTGCGAGCATGTGTTTGTATGCAGTACAGAGAGCCGGTGTGTACTTAGATGTGTGGAGTCTTGCACTTGATATTTGATCTGTGGGGTTGGGTCAGCAAGCGGAGTTATTTCTGTTGGAGCCCCAGGTAGCAGGGCTGGCAAACAGAGAGGATGAGAGAGTGCCTCGAGAGTTAAGTAGGTAAACTCGCGCTAAGCTGATGCAGATCTCCGCGTATTCCCCTCCCTCTCTCCTTCACTTTATCCCTTCTTCTCCACACTTCAGAAGACCTTGGGGCACCCCCCATCCCAACACACTCGCACACACAGTTACAATTTAATCCTCATTCTGCCACCAAGGTCAATTCAATTATCCTGTTTTCTTAAAGTGTGTGTGTGCCCATTTCACAGTCGGCCTGCACAAATACACCAGAGATTAGAGCTGCCACACTTTTAATGATCTACATACCTATAACCAACTGTATCTGAGACAGGTAGGGCCTCTTCCCCGCTTGCTAGTGTGATCTGTTCCTCAGCACGGATTTTGTTTTTAGGTTGATGAGGCTGCCTCGCGTCCCATGTGTCTTTCCGAAGTTAATGAGGAAATTAGTTTTTTCAACCCCAAATTCCCCACCTCAATCTGTAGTTTGTCATGCTGCTATACTATAAGTGTTACAACAATAATGTTCATCTTCATCAGAGTTCTATTTCTATCTAGGTTTGAATTATACAATCAAACACGGTGGTAAAGTATTCCGGAAGATCTGACTCTCACGGGAATCGACGAGGCAGTGCTTGCATGTGATAAAGTTGCGTCCAAAATCGCATACTGTCTGAAAAAGCACTGCATTGGATGAGGAATGAGCTTTGTGATTGTTAAAAAAAGTATGTTGCACATAGTATGAATGTAATCTGGATGTACTACATCTGCCACCTACAGCGTTAGTAGTGTGCTTTACTGCCATTAAGAAATCCTCTCCCGTGGCCTCATGGGATAGTAAAGTGTCCATTCAATGCGCACTTCAGAATCTTGCCGGAAGTAGAAGGTCACTGGGTACTTTTTACTGTTTTATGAATACTACAAATTTGGACATATTACTCATTTCATGTTTTGTTTTTCACCTACACTCTTAAAAACAAAGGTTCAAAATGGCTTTTTTAACAGCAATGCCATTAAAGAAGCATTTTGGGAACAGTTAATAGCCTAAAATAGCCTTTTTTCTTAAAGGGATAGTTCGGCCAAAAATGATATTTAAACCATGCATTACTCACCCTCAAGCCGTTTGAGATGCATCTGTCAATCTTGTTTCAGACGAACACATTTTCAGTTCTTTTAGAAAATGTCTTAGACCCTTCAGTGGATATAATGTGAAGCAATGGGGTCCACCTCCTTCAAGTCCCAAAATGTGCATACATCCTTCACAAAAGTAATCCATCCGGCTCCAGGGGGATAAACGAAGGCCTTCTGAGGGTAATCCGTGCGGTTTTGTCGTAAAAATATACATATTTAAAACTTTATAAATGAAAATATCTGACTTCCGGCAACGATCGACGCGCGTGCGTTCACGCGCTTTCGTGTTTTGTTTTGCTCTGCTCTCTGGCTGCGCTGGTGCGTTCGTTCTACGTCACAACAGTTCCTACGCTACGTCTTACCTCGTACGCCGACTTCCATCACCCGTGAACGCGCGTCGAACGTTGCCGGAAGTCAGATATTTTCATTTATATAGTTTTAAATATGTATATTTTTACGACAAAACCGCACGGATTACCCTCAGAAGGCCTTCGTTTATCCCCCTGGAGCCGGATGGATTACTTTTGTGAAGGATGTATGCACATTTTGGGACTTGAAGGAGGTGGACCCCATTGCTTCACATTATATCCACTGAAGGGTCTAAGACATTTTCTAAAATAACTGAAAATGTGTTCGTCTGAAACAAGATTGACAGATGCATCTCAAACGGCTTGAGGGTGAGTAATGCATGGTTTAAATATCATTTTTGGCCGAACTATCCCTTTAATGTGAGAACGATTTATTAAAGGTACACTGTGGAACATTTGGCCACTAGTGGCGCTCAAAATAATGATATAAATATAAGATTAATAATATAAATTATATAAAGAAAATAAATTGAACAAAAGTACACAGAAAACAATGTCTGATCAGGTAAGTCGCATAGACAAGGGTTGCCCGATCCTGCTCCTGCCGATCGTCTGTCCTGCACAGTTCATCTCCAACCCTAATCACACACACCTGAAGCAAACAATTAACGTCTTCAGGATCTCTTTAAAATTAAAGTCAGGTGTGTTTGATCAGGGTTGGAGATGAAATCGTGTAGTCGGGAAATCGTGTAACAAAACTGATATAACTCACAACACACTGCCGTTATTTGTAGGCTTCAGTTTGTTTGTCCTTTTACACACATACAAATATGAGCTGAAGGCAAAAAAATAACGGCAGTATGTTGTGACTTATTTCACTTATAGCATCCTACTAGCTACCAGATTGATAATTCGCTACTCTACTAGCATTCCTTGATACATGAAGTATAAATGGAGGACAAGATAGATTCCGTAACATGGCCAGACAGACAACAAATTCGAAAAAATAGAGATGTTGTGCAAGCAATATATTTAACTTACTAAGTTGGTCCAAAAGCATGACGGCCAGGTCAGCATCAGTTGGGCAACCCTCCTCCTCCTTTAGCCAGCAAGCGAACGCTGGACCAATGTTGATCCTCGTCCTGGCTTTTAGTTTATCACTCTCCCTTTTTCTTTTTTTTGTGTCCTCTGACAAAATCTTTGCCTTCTTCCGAGTAGCTGTTGGTTCAGCCATGACGATAACATACAGACGGCAATCAAATGCGAGTTGAGCTCTCACGTTAGAATTTAGGGAAGTGACGTACGCCGTAAAGCGGTCGAATTCTTTTTGAATTGTAGTTCTTTTTGTGCTCGGGTTCCTACCCGCAACCCGAAGTTACATAGTGCTAGTAAAAGCGATACAGACACCTTCAGGCTACGGCAGACGTGTCATTCAACCTATTGTAAGTCGATGTACCATCTCAATGGGTTTTGGTAATATATTATAAAGGTTGAAAAGTTCCACAGTGTGCCTTTAAATAGTGGAATCTTTTTCCATTTTAAAAAAACCTTTGTTGGATGGAATGGAAAGATTCGATGGATGTTTAAGTTTCTTCATGGAACCGTAGATGCCAATAATAAAACAAAAACTTTATTTTTAGGAGTGTGTTTTATAGTAGGGAAGCATGCATATTCAGATCCCTTCTGCAAGACCTAACATACTTTCATTAAAAGGTAAACAATCGGCTCAATGATGTTGTCAAATTTTTTCCAGTTATTGAATGTGATATGATGATACTAATAAAGTAAGCAATAAAGCAACAATTCAGCAATCCTACCTGGAATGTCCTGGTTGCCGTAGCTCCAGCCAGGGGTGGAGAGCATGGGCGGTAACGGCGAAGCTGTCCGACTGTCCCCTTCACTCTGTTGGGTTATATGCCTGACTGTGTCCTTGTTCTTACGGTTCTTCCTGCGGCCCGAGCCAGGGGGTTGCCAGCCCCCCTCTCCTCTTCCACCTTGCTCTCCGGGTGTGCCTTGTGCCCCTCGGCTAGCCCCGTCTTGCAGATTGGAGGGGGAGACCTGCTCCTCTTTGACCTGGACAGAACGGTAATCAGCAGGCCACAAGGGCTGCAAACAAGCATCCTCCTGGCTCTCATGGCTTTTGGGTTCCTGGTCCTCTTTGCCGTAGTTGCTACTGCCTTCATGGCAGCTAGCGATGGCTGAGTCTCCAGATGAATTTGCCGGGCTAGTGCGCCTGGCCAACCACGGTGAGGAGCTGCGGGCCGAGATCATGGAAGCCAGTGCCTCCGAGGCTCCGCCCACACCAGGCCCAGCCCCGCCTCCAATAGAGCTCACCACGTTGCCCATCTCAATATCCGCTAGTTCATCTGCGAGCTCTGAGCGAATGCTGATGTCTAGCGCTGCCTTGATAAAGCCGTGACATGCCTGCACTATGTCGGTCATTTGAAGGTAGCTGGCGGCCGACATCACCTCGATCACATTCTTGCTTGTGAGCGCCAAGTGGGCAGAGTACATGAAGTCAAGGATGGCCTTGAAACCTTGGGCCGTGACAATGTCCAGGTGCGTGATGGTGGCCTGCTGCTCTGAAACCTTCTTCACCTGGCAATAAAGTGTCTTGAAGTAGCGGCTGCTGCCCAGCAACACGTTCTTGTGTGCCTTGAAGATCTTGCCCTCCACGATCACACACACGTCGCACAGGATGCCGTGCTGCCGCTGCTCGTTCAGCTCCCGCAGGAGCTGCCGGTAGTGCGACGTGATCTCCATGTCTTCCTTCCGGTTATTCATTGGACTAACGGGTGGCTGCTTCTCCTGAACAGAGTCTGGCGGAAGACAACATACAATAAACAAACCCTGGTTAGTACAGTTGCAGTAGATGCAGGAAATAGACCACAAGTTCCTACAGCTTACACTAGTATACACTTTGTAGATTACCGTGAAACAGTTGGCATTAATAAACATTTTAAACAGTAGTATGGCACATTGTTTTCACACATTATGTTCCATGTGAATGGAATCCAGGTATCACTATCTTAAAAAAATTAAATCTGTTATTTTGCATTTTGCAATTCAAAAATTAAGCTGAACAGAACTTTATTTTCAGCATAATACTCATAATATTCAAAGTCTAAATTATTTTCTGCGGTAATCAACATTATACAGCGAATTTGGTTTTGAGCATGTATTGACAGAGTTAAAAAAGAGAAATAACAGCTAACATCTGCCAGTTAATTTGTCACATTAGAAATGCAATGTCAGATTTAGAGCACGGCATTGTGGGATACAATATTGTGTGCAATGTGCTCTATTGTTTGGTGCACATTTCGGCAATACGGGTATTCTATAAATACAGGCAATTCACATACTGTGCACAGTATACATACTACATACTTCAAGAATAGTATAATGATATGCTAATCCAAACACAGCCAATGACCCAGAGTAAGAAGTAGGCCCAGATTAACCCCTTGGAGGCCCAATCTGTAGACTTTTCCCCCACTTTTTTTTGGACTACTTTGGGAAGAAATATACAGGGTTGTGTGAAATGTATTTGGTAAATGCTAAAATGTGTTAAATGGAGCTGAGAGTACTTCAATGGTAGCTGACTCGAATTATTTAATAAATGAAAAACACAATTCTGCAGAAACGCAGATTGCACGTGGGCTTGGCAATCAGGAAATATTTCTTAATTTTGCTTCATTTGAAGGTGTCCAAATCTGTGTGGCAAACAGCTTTAAGATGTTTAAGTAGTGAGACAATTGACAGTCCCTGACACTGCTGGTAACCGCTTATGCATTTTGAAGAAACCTTGAGATTATTATTAAATCAAGAGAAGAATGGCATTTTCATGGAGCGCAGCGTCAAAATCTAGAAATTCTCACTTAGCACCGAAAACCTGCCTCCATAAAAGACGCCTACCAGCACAAAACCAGGCAGAAGAAATTGACCATAGCTTTGAGTTGTTATTACTGAGGTCTTCTATCTCGGTAAAAAGTCATTTAAGCACTAAATGTCACTAAAATGCCATTATGAAGCAGGTGACATGCATTGGCCAGCTCTGATGGCTTGAGGCTGATTGTCTTCTGGGCTACAGCCATCACCTTTCCTCGCTAAAAATGAATTATCTGTTTGGCAGATCCATTTTCCACTTTATTATTCAACTAACTCACAAAATGGTAATTAAATGAAACAATTTAGCAACAAAAAAAGAGAAAAGTGAGAAGAGGAGAGGCGATGATTGTGTTTAAGTGCTTTACACACTCACTGGGTGATTTTATTTGGCAGCTAATAAAGCGAACAGAGAGAAACATCATGATTAAAGGGTTGAACAGTGAACACCTGAGCATCTCTGCTATAATCATTAAGATAGAGAGATGGGGGAGGAGAGCTAGATGAGCCTATGCATTGTTCTTGAATGCGCACAGAGGAAAGAGAGAGAGAAACTACAAACACAAAACTACACTCAACTGGGAAGAGAGGGGAAAGGCATAGGGATGAATCTCACAAAAACATTCAAAAAATGTCTTGGTTTAGTTGGTTATATTCTACCTCCCCCCAAAAATATTATATATTATAAATAATGTTTAAAATACATATATGCAACATGACATTATTTTCATGACAGTTAAACACATGAACTCACAATTCTCAGTAGCCTTCAGTAATTAAAAAAAAAATTGCATTACTGCAATGCAATAAAAAAACAAATATTTTGTTTAAATTGCATAAACTATTTAAAAAACTTTGTCAGTTATTTTGTCTGTTTTTGCTCCACAAACAAAAATCACTTGTATTCATGAATGATTCAGATATCGGCTGAGCGAATGATTCAATGACTCGTTTAAACTGTATTCATTTATAATACGTTTAATACATGATAATACATTTATTATACTGAATTAAATCTGTTTGAACACACAAACACTGAATTGCAATTCAATTAAAATTGAATGCCAATTTCAAATTGCTAAATCACAGTAATAAGAATTGGACTGTTTTCCACATTACAGGAATGGGGACTGGCCCGGAAAATTGTCTTAATGGTAATACAATTATGCTTGATCTTTTTTTTCCATTTAAATTTAATAATAAAAGTTAATAGTAAAAGTCTGCTGCGGAGCAAAGGTGCACATTGAGGGCGCATTAGCGAGCACCCCTCTAAAACCTAAAATGACAAATGGGACACCTTAAGCTCTTGTAGACTTAGACACGTGCACGCATGCTGCGGCCATTGTTGACAGGACCACAAGTTCCCAAGAAGTGTACCATTTGGGACAGGGCCTGAGATGCGACTTCCTACAGAATATGCACTACATATTCACACATACGCAGATCCCCCCAATAGGCTACTAGCATCCTCTATGAGCAGCACAGAAACCGTCCTGGATGGGGCTAAATCGCAGGGACGTGGAGTGTTACCAAATGGGGCCATGATTTGTTTTGGGAGCGTTCAGGCTGTCAGCTCACATCGGGCCGACTGCAGTGTGACAGCTCCCATTCACTATAGTGACAGCAGCGTTTGCTGCGGGGCCGGCACACTTCAGGTCATGTTTAGGAAAGTTCCTCTCAACCTGATGGCTTGTAAGATCAAATCAATCCTCTGCCTCTCCCATGTCCACTTGTACAATACACCTTACTTGGAAGACTGAAAGAAGAAGAGACTGACAGCGACAAGTGACTTTTTTTTTATTTTTAATAGTTTTAAGTTAGCCTCCAACTGCTTCGCTTGAGGCTTTTTTGCTTCGATTGTAACGCCGTAGTTTGACTCGTTCTAAAGAACAACGGATGTATTCAGAAGACTAGGAATATGAGTCGCATAAACCATACTTTTATGGTTCGTTTTGTCCTTTTTAGGACAATCATTACTTTTGTGTTCCACTTGAGAAAGAAAATTCATACAGGTACGTTTTTGGAATGACATAAGGGTGAGTAAATGACGAAATAATTTTCTAACATCTGAAAATCTTTTCATCTATTCCACTTCAACCCTTAAAACCAATTAATTTTTCTCTGACAATGAGGATACGCTCAGTAAATAACGGCACTTTGCACCCCAGACACACCAAATACGTTCTTTTCAACTATTCAGAACTACTTCAACTGTGCAACCAACAATGAATATTAATATCTTTTCGTTGGCCGACTGAGTTACATGGCAATCTGGGCAATCAAGTGCAAAACAACAATAAACATAAACAACACAATTGACAGACGTGTAACACGGC
The DNA here is from genome assembly GCA_030578255.1 of Tiaroga cobitis. Taxonomy (NCBI): domain Eukaryota; kingdom Metazoa; phylum Chordata; class Actinopteri; order Cypriniformes; family Leuciscidae; genus Tiaroga; species Tiaroga cobitis. Next base: position 25,843,571 of record CM060613.1, read on the forward strand.
TAAACACTGAATGAGACAGAATGCAGTCGGACTAATCCGATTTTCTGCTTCACTGGAACTAGACGGATCTGAAGCTTATTAGACAAAAAGGAAGAGTATGAAAAGAGAAACAGCAGAGTCACATAACCTAAGTGAACCCTACAGAGCCCTGAGCGGAAGTCCAGGTGGAAGACCATATTTTACATTTCATATTTTTGGAAAAGGATATATGCAAGGAGGGGCTGATTCCAGAACAATACTTTGATATGTAAAAAATGTCAAATGTCTATAAACGCCCTCTGAAAAAACCATCAAATTAAAGACTACATGCTTCTTGTTCTTCAAAAGAAGGCTGATGGCTTTAAATGAAGCTCTCTGACTACATACAACAACAGATAAATTGGCAAAAAAAGCCCTTTAAAACTACATAATCTAACCGTGTAGTTCAGATGATTATACATGATTGGAAGCAATTACTTTAATAAGGGTCGATAACCACGATCCATCAATATTTTACCACCAGGAGCACAATATGATGATATTATACCCTGACTATTGAGTCCACCGCAGCCCAGCTTGTGTCCGCACCAAAATAGAAGGTGTAAGAAGTGGTAGTAGTGAGGTTAAGGTTAGGGTTAGGCCTGTAATGGGATTGGAGGGAAGAAATGTGCAAAGAATGGAGGCTAGAGCAACATAAGTCTCTGAGGATAGAGTGTTAAAGACTGCCACCACCGCTTACAGTTCCTGTCACCAGCAAAAACTCAGATCTGGAGTGACTGGGTTCCTCCGGCCAAGAAAACACACACACACACACACACACACACACACACACACATTCATACAAACACCCATGCATATATGTCTATGCTCTTCCCTATTTTTGTTGAGGTGGTTCTGATATTCTTGGAGGGGATGGGGGAAACAAGGCCATCTTTCTTTCTTTTGTTTTTCGTTTCTGTTCATGATGCTGGGAAGGACAGTCGTGACATGCGAGGAGGTGACGATAGGAAGGCTGGGAGGAAGGAGGAGACAGCGAGCGCTCAGAGGGTGTAAGTCATGTATGCGTCAGTGTGTTTCTCAGGCAGACAGTCATTTTAAACCACTCAACTGGACATCAGGGCCATTATCCGAGGGGTTAATCCCCAATTTCACAGAGCTGGCTACAGGAAAAGTGGAACAAAAATGGTGCAGCCCTTTAAAATAGCTCAAAAACGTATGGTACACATGAGAAGAAGAATAAATTGAAAAAGAAAGGCAAGTTTGAAACTTTCTCAGAAGTTCATGAAAGTTGTATGATGTTTTATGATAAAATAGCTCTAATTTAATTAAGGAAAGAATACAAGCGTACCCTTAAATTGGCTTTCCAGATGGTGGTAAAACCATTAATTGACTCAACCAACAGCTGTTTAAATGTGGTCTGACCGAGTAAATGGCTCATTAAACAAAGGGGTATTGGTATTAAAAGATTAGCCAAATAAAACAAAATAAACAGAACATGAGAATTAAGCACAGCTCTAAATAAATATGATTACAAGCGCTATGCTGGGGTATCTCTTTAAAGCATCTAAAAATTTCAAAAAAGAAAATTGTGTTACAACAAATACAGAGATAAATGAGCTGAGGATAAAAGGTGGATGCAGTCTCGTTATTTATAACTATTAGGATAGCAATATAAATAGACAAGCAACTGAGGAGGATAAAAAAGGTGTTTTGGATACACTGCATTGATAAATACTAGATGATTACTGTTTATAATTAGCAAATCTAAAGCTTAAGAAATTCTTCATATACATTAAAATATTAATTCAAATACATAAAACAAAGTTGGCATTTCTGAATGTACATTAATGTAGTTATACTGTGTTATGCAACGATGTTTGTCAATGAAAGTTTTAACACGTGATAAATGGTAAATGGACTGCGCTTTCACAGACCCAATGGCCACCAAAGCGCTCTACATATTGCCTCACATTCACACATTCATACACTCATTCATACACCGACGGCGGTGTCAGCCATGCAAGGCGCCATCCAGCTCGTCGGGAGCAGCTGGGGTTAGGTGTCTCGCTCATGGACACCTCGACACTTGGTCAGGTGGAACCGGGGATTGAACCACCAACCTTACGGTTTGTAGACAACCTACATGAACCACTGAGCCACTGCCGCCACTTATTTCACTCTCAAAGCAAGCAGATAAGTAGAAGCTGGATACGATATGTTCTTTGGCACAATCTGTTCTAGGTATGATTAATAGATAGGCTTAAATAACAAGTGGGACTTTGGTGAAATTCATTTGACAGCAGCAAGAGCAACTCAGAATGTCAGATACTTTATGTGCTGCCATTTTGGTGATGTTTTCAGCACTTAAATGTATTATTTGGGACTGCCAATCAATTAAAATTGAATGGAATGAATTGTATAATAAGCTGAGTAATTAGGCAAAATTGCAGTTAATTGTATACATCAATATTTGCTGAAAAAAGCTTCCAAAATAAAGATAATTCAAAGAAATTCAGATTTTCCATTAATTTGATCAAAAGTGACAGTAAAGACATTTATAATGTTACGAAAGATTTCTATTCCAAATTAACAGTTCTTTTGAACAAAAATCACGATTTCCACATAGAAATATTAAGCAGCACAACTGTTTTCAACATTGATAATAATCAGGAATGTTTCTTGAGCATCAAATCATCATAACAGAGTGATTTCTGAAGGATCATGTGACACGGGAGACTGGCGTAATGATGCGATCAGCTTTGGATTTGTTAAGCCAAAATCCTTGAGTTTTCTTGACCATATCTCTGTGCATAGACTGAGCAGCACTATCTCGGTGTCTGTCTTTAGGCCAGACTCCAGCTGGCCCAGGTGACAAGAGCCTGTCACACCACTGAGAATGTGACAAGAGCGGATCTAAAAGGCTTTGCGAGTCTTAACCCTCCGCTCAGCTCCACCCGGCTCAGCACCTCTTCCACCCCTCCCCACGTCCTCCTTTACCTCCTCCTGAGCATTAAGCCGGAGCGGTGAAGGTGAGTCCGTGCTGGAAAGCTGGATAGGTCAGAGTGTCGGGTGAGTGGTGTGAAACCGGGACAGGGAGACTGTAGTGTTTACCAGTTCACATCAAGGCCTTGTCCATCTGTGCTCTCTGCTAAACTGAGGTCCTGCAAGGTTTCATCCAGAACTTCTCACTGAGACTTTGACCTGAGCTATCTTGCTAAAACTTGGTGGTGAGCTTCAGGTATTCCCTCTCCCACTAATGGCAAGTTTTGTACTTGTGTAGTAACATTCGAGCAATTTTTCAACTGCCACATACATTATACATTTGTTAACACTTTAGTTTGGATGGTCCACTTTAGACATTCTGCGAACTATAAGTAACTTTATAAGCAACTTATTCCACTAGCCCCAGCCCTAAACTAACAGTCTACTGATACTCTAATGAGAGTTGATTGACATGTAGAATGTCTAAAGGGGACTATCAAAGTAACCAATACTTTTATCCAAAATGACTTGCATTGCATTCAAAGTAAACATTTTTGAGCAGCTCCTGCATTCCCTGGGAATCAAACCGACATCTTTGATGTCGCTAGCGCCATGCTTTACTGTTTGAGCTACAGCAAAGAGATCCACACCGAAGCAGAAATGCATTAATCACGTCCTTTATATCAAATATAGATATTTTATGTGTTTTGATGTTACATAATGGCAGAAAGATTGAAATTAATGTCATATCCATGAGTCTTTGCCATAAAATAATTTGTTTTTTTTTTGCTGACACTACCACTACAGCATAAAAAGTTGTACTTTCACATTTAAAACAATAAATATTTAATCAAAAAAAAAAAAATTGAGCGAAGCTTTCAGAATCGAGTCACTACAACCTTTACAGCGGAAACAATTTTTTTACATTTTTTGCCATCAAGCAAACACCCTTAATATGAAAGTTTGGATGTGTCAGCATGACTAATTAACATTCATGAGAAAAATTGCCATAACATGACTCAAATTTTTGCCATCATTCATATGGCTCGCTGATACTTTTACAGGAGAGCCAGTATGATTAGAATTTAGCAAGTTGGCAATGCACACATCCTTGAAGGGTTAGTCACCCAAAAATGAAAATTAAGTCATTAATTACTCACCCCCATGCTGTACCAACCCCGTAAGGACGAACAAAGGCCTTTCGGGGTTGGTACAGCATGGGGGTGAGTAATTATTGATTTAATTTTCATTTTTGGGTGAACTAACCCTTTAATATAAAGTTTGGATGCGGCTGGACAGTCCCAGAATATGGCTGTTTTTAGTGTAACATTTTTCTATTTTAGTATCAACTGAAGTACAGGTACTTTGGACACTCGTACTTCCATGCAAACTCACAGGCACACAAGGCCTTATCTCTACTCTTTAGTAATGCTCTGGCACACTTTTCCCTAAACGCCTGGTGAACATTTCCATTCATCTCCGCCTCGAAAGACTGCGACAAACTCCCTCCCCAGAAAGTATGCTGGCAATGCCTGTGCGTTACAGAAACACTGCCCTTCTCTCACTGCATTGGTCTCTGAATGATCACAGAATCATAACACATCACCATTATTTATGCATTCCCCCTTAAAAACGGCCACTTTTTCCTCTAACCAATGGAAAGGATTCTGGAAAAAGTGGGTAAAGTTCATGCCAGGCAAAAAGCAGTTAACCTGTTAACCCTTAAAACTGTACCTGGTAGAGGCACTTCTTGCAGCGTGAGCTATCTGGCCTTTGTCCTCCATCTTTCTCTCACTCCTTCCCTCCCTCTTTCCCGCTGTCCTAGTGTATTTCTGGGCTATTCACTGCCTCGGAGGCCCTGAAGCCAGCCGTGTCTCCAGTGGAGGCTCCCTCTCTGACAACCCGGGGCTTAGCCTAAATTCTCTCGCTATTAAAAGCTGTGAAATGCAAATAATGAAACATCTCATTACCACTGTAGGAAAATGGAAAGAGAAAATGGTAGGGGGAAGATAGAGGGAGAGTGAAAAAGAGCGAGAGAAGGGAGGTTAGCAGGAGATAACCTGACAGAGTGTCTTTTGTTTCACCAGAGCTTGTGTTATGGAGGGAGTCAAGATTGGATTTGCCAGTAAAATAAACAGGGGTGGATCCTGGAGTAATGTTCTGGGGTGACTTACGGTCGTCGAGATGATGGCATGAGGACACACACACACACACAAGAGATCCGGGAGCTAACTGTCCATACGGGTTACACTTAAAATGCTATGTATTCAGTATGCAAGTGAGTTTGGGGAGACGGGTGGGAGAGGCCCTAGGGGGTCCTAAAACCTCTGTGTGGGGTCTTGGTTGTCACATATCTCCTCCTATTACCAGCAACAAGGCCATGGATGGGTGAACTACACCTTTCAAGAACATGTCCACATGTCCAGGTCACATTTTATCCCACAATCAAAAGAAAAACACATATTGTGCACTACCACGACACTGAAGATATTATTCTATGACCATTCAGATGTTTGCACATTATTTTAGTGACACAAATTCTCATTAAAATATTTCTCATTGGTGATTAGGATAAAGGCGGTAAAACAAATATTACCATGACCAATTATTTACAACATGGAAGCTTCACTCTAAAAAATTCAGGGTTGTTTCAACCCATATTTGGGTCAAATTTGGACAAACCCAACCGTTGGTTAATTTGAACAAACCCAATCATTGGGTTGAAAGATTTCATACAAATTTTATTAGATTTTTTCCGCCACTGAATAAAACAATTTAGGATATTATTGCGACTTTTTATCTTGCAATTCTTACTTTTTTTCTCACAATTGCGAGTTTATATCACGCAATTTGGAGAAACAAAGTCAGAATTGATGTAAATGTAAACGCACAATTGCGAGAAAATAGTTAGAATTTTGAGATAAAAAGTCGGAATTACCTTTTTTATTTTTTATTTTCATTGGCACAAGCTTTTCATAATTTTTGCATTACAGTAAAGAGAATTAAATTAATTTGTGACAAATTAATTTGGGGAGAAAGTGCTTAATTGGAATAAGAATAATATCACAATGCAAAAAAACTGGCCTAAAAATGTTTCATTTTCTTTATGCTTTTCTTTATGTTTTTCCTATACCGCAATGATAATTTTTTTCCTCGTTTGAAATAAATGTAAAAAATACAATTTAGCAAAGTAATTTAAATACCTTAATTAAAGCTACAAAATAATATCTAAATATCTCGCACTATTTTGCTTTTCAAGTAAATATATGTTGTTTTAAGGATTTATTTATACTGGAAAAAAGAAATTCACAAGACATTTTTTGGCAGTGTAGTCTAGACATTAAAAACTGCTTGGAACGCAATGCGTGTTATGATACGGTGTTATGATGCAAATTAGACGATTACAAGGATGGGTTAAGTTGAATTGAATGAATGAGTTTGTGTATCTTCTTCGCTGAGGGACGGGCTCACTTAAGCGCAGGGTTGAGAGGTTGATGACAAGCTAGTTACTGAGTGGGAGACAAATTCCAGCACGATCTCCACCTCTTCCTTCTTTTTCACTGTCTTGCTTTCTCCCACTTATTTTTTTTTCTCTGAGTGTACACTCACATTAACACACACACACACACACACACAGAGAGTCATCGTTTCAAATCCACCAAATGGTGTGCCGATGACTCCCTAAAGCTCGGCTGCCGCTACTCACGAATCGACGACTCATCTTTAACACCTTCCTGGAGCTCGCACCGTGAGAGGTGTCACAACAAACCGGCGTTGTCACGCTGCACTGAAGCAAGGCGTTCCTGTAAGCACACACTCCTGTGCGCGCACACACCAACACACAACCTCACACACCATGCTGTGACAAGCCATTATCACAACAGGAAGGCTCATCACCGCCAGATAAGGTTCACAAATGCAAACTTCACAGAATGATCCACTGAATCCTGCCTTTCATTTTTATACTTCATAAAACGTACATTTTTAGCATTGCACTTGTTTTGTGCAGTTGCAATTTAGTTTTTTATGTCCATTGCCCACCCCCTCGGTCACTTGTTAAGCAGGCAATAACTTTAAGATATATAACTTACACACATGTGCATTTATATACACATGAATGGATGGATGGATGGACACACACACACACACACACACACACACACACACACACACACACACACACACACGTCCTGGCATGAGGTGTCTGTCAGGAAGCTAATTGTCATAATCAGGAACACTGGCTCCTGTCAATGACTCAGAGAGAGAGAGAGAGAAAAAGAGAGGAATAGAGAGAAAGAGAGGTGCAGGTGGACAGAAAGGAGGGGGTGTATGTAGCGTGACTGCTGGGCTGTCAACAAAACATTGGCATCCTTCTGAAAACCATCCGTACTGGATAACCTCGAACTAACAGCCCGCCAAATACCCATACGATGGGGAGAGAACAGGAGGAGGGGATAGAGAAGAGAGACAGATAGACGGTGAAAGAAAGAAGAGAGCTGAAAACAGCATGATCTCACAGCTTATTAACGAACTGTTGCTCCTCTTCAAATAACTGATATTCGAATATCATGACATTAAAAAAAAGCTCTCTCTTTCTTTACAGGTGTGAAATTTAACTAGCATTATGAAACAGATCTTTGGAAATAATGACACTTCAAACTGGTTTCCTTGGACACTCCGCCATCTGCTATTGGTCAGACAAACTCCGCCCCTAACTAATGTCATTGGTTAAGCCTCTGTTGCTGTGTCAGGCTGGACGACGGCTCAAACAAACAGAGCAATGTTTTGAAAGCATCCTAAAGAGCCGCAGTTTATACTTTTTATGGAAAATCAACTTACAAATGCCTTAATTATAGCTGACTCTGTATATTAAGAAAAGCATTTTAACATCCAAAAGATTCCTCACTTCTCAAGTCCTTCACTAGCAACTCAACTATTGTGAGCAGGGAAAAACTTTATAAAATGTTTCCCAAAAGTTATGTTTCACTTAAACGGTTGCGGCATTGGCTGGTTTAAGATCTAACAGGCCGTGCTAACAAGCCTGACTCTACGCCTCTGTCAGGACTTCCATGGGTAATTGATACTGTAGGGCTCAGCATTAAAGGGTTAGTTTAACCAAATTTTCTGAAGATACACTATCGCATATATGACATTTATATGACGAACAGCAGCTCGTTTGACGCAGCACGTTTGAGCTTCAGCGAGAACCAATGAGGTTCATTCTCCTGTTACGCATCACGTTTGAGCTTCAGCAAGAACCAATGAGGTTCATTCTCGTGTTACGCATCACGTTTGAGCTTCAGCGAGAACCAATGAGGTTCATTCTCGTGTTACGCAGCACGTTTGAGCTTCAGCGAGAACCAATGAGGTTCATTCTCCTGTTACGCATCACGTTTAAGCTTCAGCAAGAACCAATGAGGTTCATTCTCGTGTTACGCATCACGTTTGAGCTTCAGCGAGAACCAATGAGGTTCATTCTCGTGTTACGCAGCTCGTTTGAGCTTCAGCAAGAACCAATGAGGTTCATTCTCGTGTTACGCAGCTCGTTTGAGCTTCAGCGAAAACCAATGAGGTTCATTCTCGTGTTACGCATCACGTTTGAGCTTCAGCAAGAGCCAATGAGGTTCATTCTCGTGTTACGCAGCTCGTTTGAGCTTCAGCAAGAACCAATGAGGTTCATTCTCGTGTCACGCAGCACGTTTGAGCTTCAGCGAGAACCAATGAGGTTCATTCTCGTGTTACGCATCACGTTTGAGCTCCAGCAAGAACCAATGAGGTTCATTCTCGTGTTACGCATCACGTTTGAGCTTCTGCAAGAACCAATGAGGTTCATTCTCGTGTTACGCATCACGTTTGAGCTTCAGCGAGAACCAATGAGGTTCATTCTCGTGTTACGCATCACGTTTGAGCTTCAGCAAGAACCAATGAGGTTCATTCTCGTGTTACGCATCACGTTTGAGCTCCAGCAAGAACCAATGAGGTTCATTCTCGTGTTACGCATCACGTTTGAGCTTCTGCAAGAACCAATGAGGTTCATTCTCGTGTTACGCAGCATGTTTGAGCTTCAGCAAGAACCAATGAGGTTCATTCTCGTGTTACACGTCACGTTTGAGCTTCAGTAAGAACCAATGAGGTTCATTCTCGTGTTACGCATCACGTTTGAGCTTCAGCGAGAACCAATGAGGTTCATTCTCGTGTTACGCAGCACGTTTGAGCTTCTGCAAGAACCAATGAGGTTCATTCTCGTGTTACGCATCACGTTTGAGCTTCTGCAAGAACCAATGAGGTTCATTCTCGTGTTACGCAGCACGTTTGAGCTTCAGCGAGAACCAATGAGGTTCATTCTCGTGTTACACGTCACGTTTGAGCTTCAGTAAGAACCAATGAGGTTCATTCTCGTGTTACGCAGCTCGTTTGAGCTTCAGCGAGAACCAATGAGGTTCATTCTCGTGTTACGCATCACGTTTGAGCTTCAGCGAGAACCAATGAGGTTCATTCTCGTGTTACGCATCACGTTTGAGCTTCTGCAAGAACCAATGAGGTTCATTCTCATGTTACGCATCACGTTTGAGCTTCAGCAAGAACCAATGAGGTTCATTCACGTGTTACGCATCACGTTTGAGCTTCAGCGAGAACCAATGAGGTTCATTCTCGTGTTACGCATCACGTTTGAGCTTCAGCAAGAACCAATGAGGTTCATTCTCGTGTTACGCATCACGTTTGAGCTTCTGCAAGAACCAATGAGGTTCATTCTCATGTTACGCATCACGTTTGAGCTTCAGCAAGAACCAATGAGGTTCATTCTCGTGTTACGCATCACGTTTGAGCTTCTGCAAGAACCAATGAGGTTCATTCTCATGTTACGCAGCACGTTTGACCGTCAAAAAGGTAGTTCATTCTCTTGCTGTTTACGGAGGGACAGAAATCTCTCAGATTTCATCCAAAAGATCTTCATTTGTGTTTCGGAGACGAACGAAAGTGAGGGTAAGTAATGATGACAGACTGTTCATTTTTGGGTGAACTATCCCTTTAAGGTTTTTTTTCAGCTACTTCACTCAACAGTTTTATTTTATTTTATTGTTTTAAGAATAAAGCTCACTAAATGTTATTAGATGTATGATTAAAACTAGAAAATAACAATAAAAAAACATGAACAGACACATTAACTCATATGATGTGTTTCTGTCGTTCAGGGGCATTTTCACACCTTCGTCTTCTGTCTGCTGAGGACTAAAGGGGAAAAGATGAAGAGAAACACAACTCTGGCTATACTTAGAAGGTTTGACAGTTTGTGATCACAACATAGAAAATTAAAAAGAAGTGAGCGAATGAGTGAGAAAGAAAAAAGAATGAGAGTCCAGGAAATTCACAGTCATATCACAGATTTAATGCACTTTATATTAACCCATAAAACATGATGTATCAACCTTCCACAAGGATGATATGACCCTACTAAATAATTCATTATCTCTAAGAGCTTCTTTTGTTTCATATTTGATAATCAAGTGTAGCTTAACAATAGCCAGTGTTTTTACCCAGGATTGTGTTTCCATGGTAACCATGAGTGTGGCCAAGAGTCAACCCTGTCACCACACGCTTCGCTCCTGTCCCATACTGTCTGTTTTTCCTTCTTTTGTACATTTCCCCATACGAAGCCTTGAAAGAATGGCTCAGGTGTCTCCTGCTGAACTGCAGACGCTAACATCGCTCGATTAACAACGGATAGATTATCCGAGCGATGTACATCATGCTGCATGTAGGGATAACAGGGCTATCGTGTTGCTCTGGTGATCACGATCATTCTGCGACACCGCCCACCTCACAAACCTAATTTTAAAGAAAGTCACACATTCCCACGTTGTGAGGTGGCAGTATCGAGTGTCCAACCAACACTTTCTCTGATCAACCCCTTGGGTGGGTTGGGAAGGACGAGAGGACCTTAATTTCATTCCCTTCCTCTCATGTCGTTTTACAAAAGTAAAAAGGCCCAAAACGCTGTGATGGCACTTTGTGTATTTAACCATGATGACTAAATCCAAAGCCTCATTTTTAAAAAGATCACATCAGTGGAGGTGCTATGGGGTCTGAAAAGTTCAGATAAATAATAAAATAATTATACAAAATTTAATAAAATATAATTAAATTATATATATATATATTATATATATATATATATATATATATATATATATAATATATATATATTTATATGTATATATATTTAAAAATTAAAATAAAATAATAAAAAGTGATCACATCTAACCTATTCCTCCCTAAAACTCAGACAATTTCTGCAAAGTCAGTGGGGGCTGCCAGAGGGTGTTAGGAGATTTGAAAAGTTCAGATCCAAAAAAATAAAAAAATAAAAAAATAAAATAAATGAAATGATAAAAATAAAATAAACATAATAAAAAATATAATAAAATTAAATAAAAAGTACAAAAATACAAAATTTAATAAAATAATAAAATATATATATATATATATATATAAATTTAAATAAAATAATAAAAAGTGTTCACATCTAACCCATTCCTTCCTAAAACTCAGAGACAATTGCTACAAAGTCAGTGATTTGCCAGAGGTGTAAGGTTTGAAAAATTCAGATAATAAAAAAAATAAAAATAATAAAACACAATAAATAATAACAACTGAAATCAAATTAAATAAAACAAAACAAAATGAAAAAAAAAATATATAAAAAATAAATAAAACAACTTTTACTAAACCACAAAGTGTGTCAATGTTCACAGCTAACCCATTCCTCTGACATAATGGATGCACAAACTTTCCATGCGGCCTGGCATGGCTGCGCTCACCTGGCAGTTCAAGCTCGGAAAGCAGGAACCAGGGCAAGATCAGGGCTCGTATTTAATCTAGAAGATAAGAAAAGAAAAATGGGGCCATGGAGGGCACACAAGTACTATTTTGCACTTTTTGGGGAGGGGGGTGATCAAGGAGTCTAGCATGATGGACACAGTACAAATCTGACTGACATCGTCCATCACAGTGACAACACAAGTTTTGCTGTATATTATTCAGATGTTCCACCAACTGCAATTTTTGCGTGTTGTCACAGTGTGCAGAACCAAGTTGTTATTGAAGCTCTTTGACAACTGACAAGCAGAGGAAAATTACAGCGAAAGCGGCAGTCCCGCGACACGCCAGAGCATGAAGGCCGGTTTCTGCCCGCGCAATCGCGGTTCGAGAGTTTCCCATGTGAGACACTTATCCATCAGCCGCAAATGTACCTCTTCACCGTGATGAATATTTCACGTTCTGATGGCACTTTTAAGACAGGGCTAATTAACGAAAGCTAGTTGATCTGGCATACGTTAAATCAGTTCAATTAAAAGCACGCAGGCAAACGCTACATGCTAATAGCAGGAGCAGAGGAATATGTTGAGGGGGAAGTGCTGAATGTTAAACAGGCCCTGTTAACAGCACTTTAGCACTTGGCAATGAACTCCTCTCAGGATTACACCGACCCTTGATAATGGACTAATGCGGATCGGCACATCATACAATACATTTGAAAAAAACAGAGGCCTTCCAATGGCAATGACATATCTACAGATCTGATAGACGGTGACATTGCAAACGGATTTAAACCCAGTTGGGGATTTGGGAACTTATACCATGTACGAGACGAACTTACACCAACTTTGACTTTTGGGTTTGGGAATTTTCTAAGCTAGCATTTAGACAGATCTAGACGGTTCTGAAGAAAGGAAGCCTTCACCCCAACGATCATTCCAATGGCTTTCTACAATTCACAACGAGAAGGAAAAGTGTTCTGTGGTATTGTGGAGTAAATGTGTTAGCGCTAGGAGTGTCTCCACCCTCCCTTAATGGTTAGCTCTTGGCAGACAAGATGGGATGAAAAGTATAGAGACAGACTAAACCATCTTATGAAAAATAAACAGAGCTTTTAAGAGACAGACAAAAGTGCTATGGAAAGAGGCAACCCACTGTCCACCGATTCACCTGAGAACGTTTGAAATGGTAATGGCCTTCCTGTCCAAAACTGAATGCTAACGTAAAGCCGTTTTTTTTTTTGTGCCATTGTCAAAGCCAGTGTTATACTCCATAGCCATTGTTTTACTCCATTGTTTTTTGTCATATCTCAATTGTTACTTCTAGACCCCCCCCCCCCCAAATGAAATACTTAGCTTAATATGCAGAGACAGCTGTAAGAATGGCATTTTATGTTGATTTCCCTGTAAAGTATAACACTATGTCTCTCTGGTGCTTTCAAAACATTGCTCTGTTTGTTTGAGGATACTGATCAGGGGTGTGTTTCCCAAAGCCAACTACGGTCGCAAGTTCTGTCGTTACAAACACAATTCAACAGAACTTGCGAACATTAGTTGGCTAACAATGCTTCTGGGAAACACACCCCAGACCAATACAGTAACACTGACTCAACCAATGGCGTGAGTTTGGGGCAGGACTGTCTGTTTGTCCAAACAATGGACATCCCATAAAAGCGCTGATGGGAGTGGAAGGTTCTGCGTGTGATCTACTGACGACACACAAATGCATATGCAACACGGTCAGCCACAAAAATAACCCTGTCCACGCCTTTTCAGCGCTTATTTCTTGACTGCGTTTCTTTAGTAAATCCTGACAGTCGTTTTTTAACGCCAAAAGAGGGTTTGTGCTAACGCAAGTTGTTAGTAAATCTGGCCCTTAATATTTTTAGGGTAAGGGGTTTGTTAAAATTTGGGAATAACAATAATTATGATGCTTTCATGAGAATTCATCAACATCTATTGGACTCATTGAACTATTGGACTGTATATTACGAGCATACCATGAGACATTTAAAGGCTCAACAAAACTGTTCTAAACCAAAACTACTACACATCACTGCAAAACTAACTAGTCTAAAGTGTAAAACTGTAACTTTAACCCTGTCACATGTTCATTTTAAATACCCTGACTGTTCCCCGATAGTGAGTTTTACTATAAGGAAAAATACAACAAAATAAGTGTGAAAGCATGCAAAGATTGCATAATCCATTAGGAGAAATGAATATGGCACTGCGGCATTATACTGTATATGTGTAATATGTATATAAACAGTAAACTTTTATTCTAGTCAGGGTTGCAATGAATGACCACAGTTCCCATGGAATTGCTTCTGGTTTTTTCACAGGTTTAAGGTTTGACATATTGCATATATTATATTTGACATAAATGCTTGTATTGAAACATTTTACTCAACCGATTCATAGTCTTCTAACTGTGCTAGATGCCTGTAGGACTGTGCAGAAATGTATGACAAGGAGCGAGAAGAAGAGTAGCGTCAGAAGTTTTTAAAACTAAAAATAGTTTATTTTTGAATAGTTAGGTATTAGTATTGTAGGTATGGGAATGACATATTTTGGTCACACTTTATTTTTTACAGTGTAATTATACGTTTAAGTACTGAGTAATATTAATTAACAACATGTACTTACTACATTAGGATTAGTGGCATGTAATTTTGCATAATTTACTGTTATCACTGCAGTAAGTACATGCAACATTTGTAACAAGGGCACTGTAAAATAAAGTGTTACCCATACTTTTAGTTACGCTATACAAGCTAGATTAACTGGTCATTGGACTAGTGTTTGGTTAGTTTTGGTAAGCAACCCTTATAATAATATGTTTTGGATGTCTATGGCATGTGATGTCACACTGTCCTCAAAACTCAAATGTGTGACATTACTGCTGGGGAAAAGTTAGAAAGCGTCACAAATACATGCCAGTAGGTTTCATATTTACTTCATTCAATACTCGCATATGAAGCTCAGCGGGGATGTACATTAGATAAAGTCTACTTACTCTAAATCGCTGATCACCACGTTAAAAAGGCTGAAGAGGATGAAGACAAGTATGGTTTTGACTGGTGAGGGTTAGCATACCTCCCTGTGTGTAAACATCCTGTATTTAAGACCACGTGTGGTCAGAAAGTAAGCCAGAAACGACTGAGCGCGACATGGGTGGGTGTGTTGTCAGCGAGGTTGTGTGTGCGTGTGTGTTTACTTTTCAAACCCAAAAGCAGCACTAGAGTATGTGACGATTTAAGACCCACTAAGCTGGACCAAATCTCACCCGTGTGCACACAACCAGACAGATAATGAGAGAGAGAGAGAATTACAGGAGATATTATCGAACAGCACAAGGTGGACAGGCATAAGGAGAAATAGAAGAAGAGAAAACAGAAACAAAAACCTCATGACCACATCCTCTTTTTCACCCTGGGAGTGTAAAGCCCACTGCTGCCTAAGCTCTTGCCCAGGGTATGCTATCTCATTTCCAGGGGCTTTTTTTCTTCATTCGGTTCCTCCCCCAGGGCTTTCCACACAGCCTGAGAGCCCCCTCTGAAATATTCACAAGGCACCTGAGGACACAGGTCTTTGTGGGGCGGTTCCAGGGAGGTCGGCTCCGGTTTAACCCAAACAACGAGTGCCTAATCTAGGGGGATGAACACATCTAAGTGGCTGATGAGCACAGCTGTCACTCCACAAACACACACACACACACACACACACACACACAGGCCCCCCAAGGGAGCAAAGCGCACCTGTATGCATCCTCACTCGCACAAAAGAACTTCCACAATCTAGTTTAAATGTCCACTCGGAAGATAAGCATGGTGATGCTTATTTTGACTTAGAAAAAAACATACTCGTATGAAATTTTATACTGGTTTAAAAGGAAAACATTATGAATGAAACTCAATTGACGTCAATAGATCCTATATCAATTTCCTAACAAACAGAACATCCTTAAATGTACAGCTGCTGCTGGTACACGTCAAGGTTTTCTTGCGATTTTGCCGCCTGTCATGTGTACAGGTACACGTTCAAACCCAAATTGTATAAAAGGCTATTGAATTTGCATACTGCCTATAAATTAATTGATTTTAATAAATGTCTATATTGTCTCAGTATGGGGTTTGACTGTTTCAAATGGATCGCTTAAACAGACTGTTTTTTCTTTTTAACTGTCTTTGTTAAACTAGTCAGTTACAAAATTCTAGTTCAAACGTTAATTAGTTGTGGCACACATCCCTATTGATAACGCATATGGTGTGAGGGTGTAAAAACAAAATAAAACATTCAAAACACAACAGTTGTCTGCTGAACAGTCATGTTTGCGTTTAGCTTTAAATATTGATGCGAATCAAAAAGGAGGCATCAAACGAGACACGTTTCTTACAGATGTTTAATGCACAGTATTCATGAGTGTGTTTCTAAGCTGATAAATATAATATCAGGCTTTGTGTGGTCTTAAAGTGAGGGGGAGAAGCATCTCAGTCCCCAGTGTTGTTGCAGGTTCATGATTTCTAACCTGTTACCCACACAACACAGCCCACAGCCCGGGGAGAGCAGCCATCTTCCACACACTCCACCCACACACACACTCAGCTGTGTGTCGTGTCAGCTTGCACCCCCATACCCTGCCCCCCCACATCAGCACCCTTTCTCCACCGTTCACACAAACACACACACACACGGGTAGTTGAACTACCCCCTCTTTATCTGTTTCTCCATCCCTCTGCACCATCAGCCACCTCCTCCCCCATGTCTTGTCTCTGTGTGCAAATGTTCAGATTAACAACCGCAACCACCCTGAATAAACACAGCACTGCACTTACTTGTTCAACTAACTGCCTGAACCTCCCTCAAAATACACTTGCACATCCACACACATGTTAAACATGTATGCTGAAACATTATAACAGTAAAAGCAAACTCCAGCGGGGTGGATTCCCTCGTTTAAAATGAAGAATAATTCAGCACATAAAAACAACATTCAGGGTTAAATACAAGTTCTGCGCTTTTAGAAGCGTCTATTCGATTTCCATTGAAAACGTCAACTTTAGTTTGTAGAGTCGGAACAGAAACTGTGTTGACAGAGTGCACTTACAGTGGAAGTCTATGGGGCATTCATTTGCTGTTTTGTTTGTTTTTTCATGAACTGAGGCATAATTAGTCCAAACCAGGCTCTCTGAAAAAATCTGATATTTCTGCAAAATGATTTTACACCGATTCTTACATGTTCCGTGGCTTTCAAAATGAAAAGTCCAGTGAGGGGAATGTGAATCTGGCAACGTTTTATTACATTGGTTGTTGTACGTATCGCAGCAGTTCAGAATTGAGTGGCTCTCAAAGGTTATTCGCGTTTGAATTTTTTTTTTACTATCTACACTAAACCTTTACCATAAAAACGAACAGATAGTGTTAACAAAAGCAAAGGTGAGATAAAAACGCATTTGCTAAGGCTGGGCGAAACGATTTTGAATGCGCGATTGCTTTTAACTTTCGCTTTTGAATGCGCGATCACGCGTATAGGCCTATAATTTGCAGGCATCAGGGAGCAACTTTCTATATGCTAGGTATTGAAACCGCTTTCGAATTCACTATCACTAAGCAAAACCAGAGTATGGGCGGTGCTGGGGTGGGCAAGTAATGAAATCGGTGTACAGCCGAAAACCATGTAAGTTGTAACACTGACTACCACAGCAAGCCTAGTGAAAAGGAATAAACGTTCTACTGCTTCTAGTGTTCATTTCAGCTGGAAAATGCAGTGAATTGTAGGTACGTTTTTGGACTTTAGCCAAAATGTAGGTAGAGGGCGCATTTTTCCATTGAGCCTATGTTGAATGATCCTCTGTGGTACAGCAAGCCGTCAATAGAGTTTAACTTGTATTTAATTTTCTATTAACAGCTTATTGAGGGCTGGAGGTGGACAGATATGATGTTTCGGCTTCATTAAAACAGTTCCTAGAACACAACGCTGCTCTTTACTCTTATTTCAGCCCCTCTCTTCCCTTTACCCCACGCAGTAGGAACCAGTTCCCCTCCCCTGCTTTCTGTTGACACAATACAGCCACACCTGTGAGGAAGTCAATATGCATAGTGGATCAAATCCCCCTCCTGTCTAAAATGTTCGCCCAGTTATATGGATTCTCCATTAAACAAAAACACCTGGACGCGACCCTGACACGCAACACTGCCCTCTAGAATGAGAGCTCTTGCTAAAAAGAATACACAAATACATTGTGTGCATGTATCGAAGAACAATGATTTACACATTTGACAGACGTTTTTATCTAAAGTGACTTAAAGCATATTATAAAGGTATATATTTGTGCACTCAATGGGAATCAAACCCCTGGCGCTGTTAGCAACACGCTCTACCTGTCGAACACACTTTATACTCATTAAAGGAAGGTGGCAAAGAAAAGACTAGGGAAGCACCACATTTTAGTGCTTAATAACAGTTTGGAACTATCAAAGTATATAACAGGTACAAAGAATGTATGCGGATCTCTTGTCCTGGATCGGTCAGTGCAGCACATGGTGTCATTAAATGATTCTAGGCTACCCTGAATGACTGTTTTCCATCCCAGGAGAGAGAGAGAGAGAGAGAGAGAGAGAGAGAGAGAGAGAGAGAGAGAGAGAGAGATGGGTGGACAGCCTGTACCTGACAGCACCGTCACACACACACCATCGACACACCACTAACATCAAGACACCATCAATTACAATCTTCACATCTACATTAGACGTTAAGGATAAATAATGCCATTGTCATGTTAATTAACTCATTGTTTAATTAAAACACAGGTGTCAGAGGTGAATTAGGCCTTTAAAAATGATCTGCAAAGGAAGTTGTCATGTTAGATTAATTCTGTGTAGATTGGCATGAGGACAGTTCCTTACATAACCAGTTCTTCTGCTCAACTGACTCATTTTTGCACTGCAGACAGCCACAATGCCATAAATGCATGAATGTAACTTTAAACAGCGTGATGTTTACAATTATTCACGTTCTTATATAGTTATGTTATTTATCAGCGCGGTAAATTTCGCACGTAAATGCGTTAAGTAGCCTGACATTTGTTGTCTGAATACGACATTTTCGTTATAAAACATTTCCAACAAACCAATCAGATTCGGGTGCACCTGTAGCAAACAAGAGCCGACACGGCGCGAGCAAGCGTCATAATAATCAATAGAGTCGTACATTATTTTGACACGCGCTGAACGATCGTTGCGCGGAACGCTCGATTCGTATGTATCAATTCCTTGACGCGCGTTCGAATTCATTGTTGACGTTTATCTGTAAAACAGCTGATGGTTTGCCGTAGGCGAGTCAAACAAGTGGGGTCGCTCCCCTTAAAACCAACCCGTCAGCGAAGAGAAAATGGAGGAAGACGGAACTGACCAGCTTTAAGGGGGCAGACGGGGGTAAAAGAGACAATAATCCGAAGAGCAGCGCTCATGTCACCTAACGCTTTCCTCAGTGAAGACTCGAATACACTCCGCTCTCCTCAACTTGAGGGAAGTATTAGACTACGAGCCCCTGGATTTAATTATGCAGGAAATAAAATCATAGAAAAGTGTGTCCAAAAAAAAAATCCCCTTCCCCTTTCTGGTAGTAGGTTTAGGGTGTTGACGCAGCAGAAATTTCCAGCTGGAGAAATTCCCCTTTTGGAGGTTAAATGAGGGGAGGAGAGTGGGGTTAAGCCCTTGCCTGCCAAAGCTGAGCTTTTCATTTAAATACCACCACCACCACATGCACTGACCCCCCAAAGGACATGCTTTTAGGATTAAAACTTATGGCAAATGTTGTAGCCTAATATAAATAACGTTACTAGTATTAAGTTCTCAATGGTGAAATATGAAACACCGCGCGTCGAGACAAAAAGAAAGTCTCCCATCACTCCAATAAAAGTATCCTGAATGAATGACTGCACATCTGACAGCTGTTCTCAGCGCGTGCATCATCTGTCATGAACATGTTCTCACCTGGAGACGTCAAACAGGTTGCTGTCACGCAGTCTACTTAATGACGTGAAATAAAACAAACACACCAGCCTCGCGGAAACTCACAACTTCAACTTACCTGGATACCTGTGTTGAGGAGCGAGCTCATGTCTATGCTGCCATACATCCAGATGACAAGTCGAGATTGTAAAAGCACTGAGAGTGAAGCCTGTGCGGTGGTCAGAAGAGCTGTTAGAGATAGTGTGGAAAGGTGAGAGAGGCATACCTGTTAACCCATGAGTTCTGGGGGGAGCGCGATGTCGATGCTTTGGAGCTCCAGTGTTTGCTCGTGACAGGTTTGAGAGAGTGTGCACGTCAACAATGTCAGCAGTCAGCTGGGAGACGCGCGTGTGTCGGTCAGTGTAATTCCCCTGCTCGCTGTCTCCCTCTCTCCACGCTCGTCTTTTTCTGTAATTCTCCCTCCCCTGCTTTTCCGTGTCTCGGTATCAGGAACCAACCTCCCCCTCTCTCTCTCTCTCTGTGTGTGTGTCTCTCTCTCTCTCGCTCGCTCGCTCGACTTAGAGTCAAATACAGGAAATGAGGCAACATAAACGCTCACATTCACCATCGAACCCTGGACAGCTCCAGCTGAACTCATGCAGCCATGAAGCCTCCAGGTCAATTATGAATATACAGAGATGATTATTACAAATATGCTTATCCTACTTGAATGACAGGTGGAATATGGATGCTGAATTTAAATTTGACTTCGTCCTTGCATACTCAAAATCAATCAATAAAAGCAAAAATAATTTGATTAAAATAAAAATACAATTATTTAATTTAATTAAAAATAAATGTTATAAACCGAAGAATCCGCGTCAATTTGATACAATTTAATACATGACGTGTGCATGACGTTTGATAGGCTACATGACGTGTAAATATAAAACTGCAATTTGAGTATTTAATATATACATACACACATTGCATCATTTAGTAGACACTTTTATCCCAATCAACTTATTATATATGATGTTAAAATATGTAAAAATTCATATTGCTATTTTAACTATTGGAGCGGCTATTGTCTTTCTTTATTTTTCTCCCATTAATTTCTTTAAAACACGAATTGCTCATTTTAAAACTCGTCTGTAGAGCTGCGAGTGCCCAGTTCACAGGGCATGTGAGGATTTTTCCTGTGGCTCCTGCTGAATTTGCATGAGGGAGCGTCAGTGCGTATAGGCGCGTGTAGGCGTCAGTGAGTGAGCGGCTGCTGCACGCTTTTGTCCACTGTGCGCGTTCTCGAGCGCGTGGAGAGTGACACGCGCCCCCTAGCGGTGAGAACGGCGCGTCGAATTCGCCAACGCGGGCATGTCTCAATCACCTACGGACAAATGTAAATCACAGGAGGCGTGGTTACTTTTGCTCGTTTTGTATATACTCAGAGATACAATGAATTCTGCATGGCTTTACACCAGTTCAGTTTTTTGTTATTTGAATGCTGTCAGATAACGGCCAGGCCATTTTGAATTGCACGTGTGCTACTTGAGAGCTTAGGCCAGATCAGAATGTGTGTCAGGCAGGGTGTGTGTGTGGATTAAACGCATTGACCTGTGGCAGGGCTCCTGTCTTAGGCTCCTGTGTACTCGTGTAATGCTGATGTTCTTTAGCCACTCTCTGCATCCGCAATCCGTGTCAAAATCAAGCTGCTTTTCTCCCTCGCTCTATCCGTCTGCCTGTCCATGTCTGCCAAGCTGCCTGCCTGACACAACATAGTCTGCCTGATTACACCCCCTTTTATCCTGCCACCCCTGAAACACCTCCCCCCTGCTTCCAGCAAGGGGCTCAAACTCCATTAGCCCTCTTACGTATTTATTCATTCATATCAGGAGCACTTATCAAAGCCGGGCCAGAGGGGCAATGGCCAATGAAGGCCTTGCATACACATAAGCATAGGGAAGTGTCCAGACAGACAACATAGCAATCATATTATTTTCGAAACCTCTCAACAAATGCACCGGGAGTCCTGCTAGTGCTAGAAACTCTAGGCTAGAAAAAAAAAAGAAAAAAAGAAGTGCACTTTAGCATACTTTCAAAAAGAGTAGCCTACTTAAGAATATACTTAGTTTTCAAACACTTAATTGCATGTTTATTGCAATTAAATGAAAATGTATTATAATTCAAATTTATATTATATGCAATTAGTTGATCTTAAAAGTGCTTTTTTAAGTATAACAAGTTGCCTATAAGTTAATGACTTAAGTATAACTTAAGGACTTAAAGTCCCCTTATTATGCTGTTTTAAAGTTTCCTAATGTTGTTTTGGAGTCTCCTCCAACATGTTTACATGCATCAAAAGTAAAAAAACACTTTAAATTTCTCATAATATACACTGTACATCACCACATTTTTCAATGATTCTCAAACGACTCGTCAGATGATTCAGTCCCTCCTTTCTGCAAGCCTACTCTGCTCTGATTGGCCTACTCTGCTCTGATTGTCTACTCTGCTCTGATTGTCTACTCTGCTCTGATTGGTTGGTTGGTCTACTCTGCTCTGATTGGTTGGTTGGTCTACTCTGCTCTGATTGGCCTACTCTGCTCTGATTGTCTACTCTGCTCTGATTGGTTGGTTGGTCTACTCTGCTCTGATTGGCCTACTCTGCTCTGATTGGTTGGTTGGTCTACTCTGCTCTGATTGGTTGGTCTACTCTGCTCTGATTGGTTGGTCTACTCTGCTCTGATTGGTTGGTCTACTCTGCTCTGATTGGTTGGTCTACTCTGCTCTGATTGGTTGGTCTACTCTGCTCATTACATAACTGAACTTCAGCTCCGGAGGCTTCCTCAGTCCTCAGTGATTGTACACACTGTAAAGACAGTAACGCTGATGTCGATTTTACCATATAAATCCGAGCACGAGTCCAATTATGAAACTTAGGAAGAACTAGTTATTCACCTTCATCTTGCATTTCAAATTTATTGCGGTGCACATGCGGGAACTGCATGCATTAACTGTATCAATAACAGCGCATACGGTTAGCTGAGCACTAACGTGAATGACTGGTGTTACATTGAGGTTTGTTCAACAAATCTCTAAAATTAGTAGTAGTACAAATGACAGACAATCTGCATTAATGGACACAGTTTTATGTAATAGTGGGCCACAGCTGATTAGCATTAACTATTTCAATAAGACAGTAATAGCGTGAGTTAGCCGGTTAGCTGGAGACCTACACAATATAAAACATAAAACTAAGTATTTTGAAAACCCAGTAGAAAATACCTCAATAATTATTCATACTTACAGGTTGTGATTCTGATGAGCAAGCTGGTCCAAATAAACTGGGTACTGGCCCATCTTTGAAGTTTTGCAACTCCCGCGAGATATGAGAAGCAGTCGTCAGTAAAATGACGTGTTTGTGGGCTGGTCAAGTTGTTCGCGGGCGGACAACGTACAACATAGCATATGTTAGCATTATGCAAATGTCTGTGACGTAGGTCCATCACACAGTGGGATTCGAAAGACAGACGACTCATTTAAGCGGTTCAGAGTTGATTCTTTCTTTTGGGAGACAACTTTATTTATCGTGCACTTTCGACTTTACAACTTTGCAGATCGTTTACATTCACAGACAGCTATATTACACTCTGCATGAAAGGGAATATTCGAAAAACCATAATAGGGGCACCTTAAGTATATCTTGATATGTAATTTCACAATTATTTCTATTGTCTTTTAAATATGGTTAAAGTTTACAGCCAAATGTACTGACAAGCACTTATGGTAAACTAAAATACTTGAATGTAATTTCTTTTGAAACTTGTATGTCATGTATTTACTAGTACATTTAATATATATTAACTTTAATTGTGATCTCAAATAACACTACAGTTAAAATTATAATCAAGTACTTCACGCGTGCTTTAGTATGTTAGTCAACACATCAAAATAAGTGCACTTCTTTAAAGCACGACAAAAGATTATTAAAACAATGATTTAAAATGTTTTTTTTTTATAAAACTTTTAATTTTACATTATTACAAAGTGCACTTTTTTAAAAGTGTAATTTTAACTGTTAATAAATATAGTCATAAAAAGTGCCCCTCTCTTTAAGTATGCTTAACTGGCCTTTTATTTCATTAATATTACATTATTTGCATGTACAGTTTGTTTTTAAACATACTTAAAAGATTTGAAGTGCACTACAAGTGGATGTTCAATACAGTTAAGTGCACTTTTTCACAAGGGCAGGCATCTTGTTGCTGCCTAAAAACTTTGTTATTTAGGCCACTACAAACGAATTTTAACTCAACAATACACTCAAACACATGTATACACAGATCGTAGATGCATAATTAAAAGAAAACACTCCCGTAAACGTCAGAACAGGAAACGAGAATGGAGTCCAAGTGCTGACATGTGTTTGAACTGTGACAACAGGAGGAGAAACATAAATAGCATCCTTACAAACTTTCTGAAGTCTGAAATTAATTGCGTCTTTACTCCGGCCCCCCTACCGTGAAGCGCAATAATCGCTCACGTCAAACAAGCGGGAGCAAAATATATATATATATATATATATAAACATTAACTGTCATTAAAAATAGCACGGATGGATTTCAAAGCACCGTCCCCCCACCTTTCACTATCAATTTGCCAGCGAGCTGAATAGTGCTCTGTTTCTGCCAGTCTGTCAGTGGATGTGAAGAGAGACCAGGTGTGTGTCTGTTCTATTCAGCGACGGTGCTGTTTTCTATGGGGAGTGCGGGGACGGGGTGTCCATCTAAAGGTGCAATGTGACGATAATGGCAGCTGACAAAAACCAAAACCGACTTCTACACTAGTACCCGCTCTCAAAAAACCCCCCAAAAAACTCAAAACAAACAAAACAAAACAACATTGGAATGACAGTAAAACAATGACACCTTCACAGGCATTATTGGGTGAATTGAAAAGAGGATGGATAAACTGAGAAAAGGGAAGTGAGAGTGAGATGTGTTGTACTGTAGATTAGATACGTGACAGACTATCAAACAACATAACAGCTCTTAGGTGTTTGCACGTCCATCATCGTCTAGTCTGGTCAAGTCTGATCTTGTCATCATGAAGCAGTGTTCAACACAGGGCACTTTCACACCAGAGCTTTTGTTGTGGACTCAGGTCCACTTGATGTTAGGTTTCAGTTCGTTTGGTATGGCGTTAAAACTATAAACAAACAAACAAACAAACAAACAAACAAACAAACAAACAAACAAACAGTTCGTTTGGTTGGTGTAAAAGCATTTTCTAACTTGTGTGAACCAGCAAACCACACCTGAGCCTATTTTGAAATTGAGCTCAGAGCTGGTGTACGATTCATTTGGACTTACAGTTGGTGTGAACACAATCCAGGCAAATTTGCACAAGTGAAAAGCTATTGGTTATGTATTAGTTTGTTAGGCCTGAAACATCCTCTACTTATTACATGAACACACTCTTAGCTACTGGACAGAAGCTCAAAGTGTCTTAGTGCTACGAAATACCTCAGACCATGGCTGAGAGAGATCAATGTGCTGCAACTGAAGAAAACATGCAAAAGACAATCAAATTAAGAAAACATCTTCATATGTTAGTATTTGCAGCGTGTTTCTGTATTTGGTTGCATTGTGAGTATTTGCAGTGTGTTTCTGTATTTGGTTGCATTGTGAGTATTTGCAGCACGTTTCTGTATTTGGTTGCATTGTGAGTATTTGCAGTGTGTTTCTGTATTTGGTTGCATTGTGAGTATTTGCAGCACGTTTCTGTATTTGGTTGTGTTGTGAGTATTTGCAGAACGTTTCTGTATTTGGTTGTGTTGTGAGTATTTGCAGAGCGTTTCTGTATTTGGTTGTGTTGTGAGTATTTGCAGTGTGTTTCTGTATTTGGTTGCATTGTGAGTATTTGCAGCACGTTTCTGTATTTGGTTGCATTGTGAGTATTTGCAGTGTGTTTCTGTATTTGGTTGCATTGTGAGTATTTGCAGCACGTTTCTGTATTTGGTTGTGTTGTGAGTATTTGCAGAACGTTTCTGTATTTGGTTGTGTTGTGAGTATTTGCAGTGTGTTTCTGTATTTGGCTGCATTGTGAGTATTTGCAGCACGTTTCTGTATTTGGTTGTGTTGTGAGTATTTGCAAAGCGTTTCTGTATTTGGTTGTGTTGTGAGTATTTGCAGAGCGTTTCTGTATTTGGTTGTGTTGTGAGTATTTGCAGTGTGTTTCTGTATTTGGTTGCATTGTGAGTATTTGCAGCTTGTTTCTGTATTTGGTTGTGTTGTGAGTATTTGCAGCTTGTTTCTGTATTTGGTTGTGTTGTGAGTATTTGCAGCTTGTTTCTGTATTTGGTTGTGTTGTGAGTATTTGCAGAGCGTTTCTGTATTTGGTTGCGTTGTGTGTATTTGCAGTTTGTTTCTGTATTTGGTTGTGTTGTGAGTATTTGCAGTTTGTTTCTGTATTTGGTTGCATTGTGAGTATTTGCAGAGCGTTTCTGTATTTGGTTGCATTGTGAGTATTTGCAGAGCGTTTCTGTATTTGGTTGCGTTGTGATTATTTGCAGAGCGTTTCTGTATTTGGTTGCATTGTGAGTATTTGCAGCACGTTTCTGTATTTGGTTGCATTGTGAGTATTTGCAGAGCGTTTCTGTATTTGGTTGCGTTGTGATTATTTGCAGATTGTTTCTGTATTTGGTTGCATTGTGAGTATTTGCAGCACGTTTCTGTATTTGGTTGCGTCGTGAGTATTTGCAGAGCGTTTCTGTATTTGGTTGTGTTGTGTGTATTTGCAGTTTGTTTCTGTATTTGGTTGTGTTGTGAGTATTTGCAGTTTGTTTCTGTATTTGGTTGCATTGTGAGTATTTGCAGTGTGTTTCTGTATTTGGTTGTGTTGTGAGTATTTGCAGAGCGTTTCTGTATTTGGTTGCATTGTGAGTATTTGCAGAGCGTTTCTGTATTTGGTTGTGTTGTGATTATTTGCAGAGCGTTTCTGTATTTGGTTGCGTTGTGATTATTTGCAGATTGTTTCTGTATTTGGTTGCATTGTGAGTATTTGCAGCACGTTTCTGTATTTGGTTGCGTCGTGAGTATTTGCAGAGCGTTTCTGTATTTGGTTGCATTGTGAGTATTTGCAGTGTGTTTCTGTATTTGGTTGCGTCGTGAGTATTTGCAGCACGTTTCTGTATTTGGTTGTGTTGTGAGTATTGGCAGAACGTTTCTGTATTTGGTTGTGTTGTGAGTATTTGCAGAGCATTTCTGTATTTGGTTGTGTTGTGAGTATTTGCAGTGTGTTTCTGTATTTGGTTGCATTGTGAGTATTTGCAGCACGTTTCTGTATTTGGTTGCATTGTGAGTATTTGCAGTGTGTTTCTGTATTTGGTTGTGTTGTGAGTATTTGCAGAGCGTTTCTGTATTTGGTTGCGTTGTGTGTATTTGCAGTTTGTTTCTGTATTTGGTTGTGTTGTGAGTATTTGCAGTTTGTTTCTGTATTTGGTTGCATTGTGAGTATTTGCAGAGCGTTTCTGTATTTGGTTGCATTGTGAGTATTTGCAGAGCGTTTCTGTATTTGGTTGCGTTGTGATTATTTGCAGAGCGTTTCTGTATTTGGTTGTGTTGTGATTATTTGCAGATTGTTTCTGTATTTGGGTGCATTGTGAGTATTTGCAGCACGTTTCTGTATTTGGTTGCATTGTGAGTATTTGCAGAGCGTTTCTGTATTTGGTTGCGTTGTGATTATTTGCAGATTGTTTCTGTATTTGGTTGCATTGTGAGTATTTGCAGCACGTTTCTGTATTTGGTTGCGTCGTGAGTATTTGCAGAGCGTTTCTGTATTTGGTTGTGTTGTGTGTATTTGCAGTTTGTTTCTGTGTTTGGTTGTGTTGTGAGTATTTGCAGTTTGTTTCTGTATTTGGTTGCATTGTGAGTATTTGCAGTGTGTTTCTGTATTTGGTTGTGTTGTGAGTATTTGCAGAGCGTTTCTGTATTTGGTTGCATTGTGAGTATTTGCAGGGCGTTTCTGTATTTGGTTGTGTTGTGATTATTTGCAGAGCGTTTCTGTATTTCAGACTGATCTCATAAAATTGCGTGTGTATGACACGCCAATTCGTATTTCCATTTTTGGCGTGCTATCAACACGCACAATCGCTTTTCAGCGTGTTTATGAACGCAGTTGACTTAACGTTATTACTGTATATATAAATATATGACCTACCTCAACCCCGTCCCTAAACCTACCAGTCACTGGGGTTAATAGCATTTATGAGTCTTCCCCTACCATCCTAGGGAAAAAAATATCGCTCCCCAGATGTAGATCTACATTTTGCTTCGTTTCGCTCGGAAATTTAAAGGCGTGTACATATACGCGGAATCACTTGGACATTAATGGCGTAGACATACACGCATACACGCGGATATCTCAAAATGCGTATAGATAACACGCCACTTGACTTGAAAGTGGCGTGTCTGTTTACGCAAAAGTCATGATGTCATGTTGTGTATTTGGTTGCGTTGTGATTATTTGCAGATTGTTTCTGTATTTGGTTGCATTGTGAGTATTTGCAGCACGTTTCTGTATTTGGTTGCGTCGTGAGTATTTGCAGAGCGTTTCTGTATTTGGTTGTGTTGTGAGTATTTGCAGATTGTTTCTGTATTTGGTTGCATTGTGAGTATTTGCAGAGCGTTTCTGTATTTGGTTGCGTCGTGAGTATTTGCAGAGCGTTTCTGTATTTGGTTGTGTTGTGAGTATTTGCAGATTGTTTCTGTATTTGGTTGCATTGTGAGTATTTGCAGCTTGTTTCTGTATTTGGTTGCGTCGTGAGTATTTGCAGCTTGTTTCTGTATTTGGTTGCGTCGTGAGTATTTGCAGCTTGTTTCTGTATTTGGTTGCGTCGTGAGTATTTGCAGCTTGTTTCTGTATTTGGTTGCGTCGTGAGTATTTGCAGCACGTTTCTGTATTTGGTTGCGTCGTGAGTATTTGCAGCTTGTTTCTGTATTTTGTTGTGCTCTGAGTATTTTCAACCCATTTCTGTATTTGGTAGCATTGTGAGTATTTGCAGTGCATGTGTTGTCTTTCTAATGAAGATGTTTTACTAATATGCTGGTGTTTTGCTGGTGAATCGAACTGTTCAGACCAGACAATCGAACCAAGTGTGCTACCTGGGCTAGTCTCACTGAGTTAGAACAAGGTTTTTACTGCAGTTAGAGCCCTTTATGTTAGAGACGGACTGTGCTGTGAGCTGGGCTGAACTCGGGCTTCTCTCCTCTCTCTTCCCACTCCACCCACTCCATTTCCTCTTCTTCTCTCATTTCTTTTGTAGCACCGAATGGCCTTGGCTGACCATCACTAACCACCCCCCTTGCTGCCCACCGCCTCTGCCCCTGCCCGCCTCAGAAATCACTCAAGGCCCTCTCTCTCTCTTTCTCTCCAGCTCCCTTGCTTCATTTCTGCTCGGCTCTTTGCAGTCAGAGGTGACCTTCCCCAGCTTACAAGCACATAGACTCAAGGCTTGTCTCCTGTTTAGCTTTAACAAGCTCCTATCTTTTCTTTCCTTTTCTCTCATTCAGTGTCAGTGTTTTTGAAACATAAAAAAGAAAGCTAACCAAGACCAATGTTCCTCAACTCTTGTAGCTGTCTCTCTTCTCACCTTATATCTAATTTACTTGCTCCGTACTTGCAGGGGGGAGTATTAGAGTACAAAACGACCTTCTCTTCCCCCGAAGCAAACACATCTTATAGCAGAGGTCACCCTCCTGATACAGCTCTCCAGATTGGAACACTATACTGCTTGTTTTAATGATGTCAGGGAACACACAAACCGTCCAGGACATCGCTTTCTCTTTTCTTTTGAAATACTAAAGCCTTTCCTTGCACCCTTTGCCAATTTCTTAAATCTGGGAAATCATTATATAAAGTATAATAAATCATATATAATATAAAAATGTATACACACACACACAAATATATTAAAGGGTTAGTTCTCCCAAAAATAGTTCTCCCTTTTGTTCATCGTCATATTTTTAATGAAATCTGAGAGCTTTCTGTCCCTCCATTGACAGCTACGCAACTGACACCTTGACGCTTCAAAAAGTTCATAAAGAGATTGTAAAACTAATCCATGTGAGTCGGTTTAGGCCAAATTTTCTGAAGAGACTAGATTGCTCATTTAGGCTTTTATTCAAATATAAACATTTATCAGCAAACATAAATAGAATCTCAACCATATTTGTTTGACTCGCGAGAACAAACCTCATTGGTTCTTGCTGAAGCTCAAACGTGCTACGTAACATGAGAATGAACCTCATTGGTTCTTGCTGAAGCTCAAACGTGCTGCATAACACGAGAATGAACCTCATTGGTTCTTGCTGAAGCTCAAACGTGCTGCGTAACACGAGAATGAACCTCATTGGCTCTTGCTGAAGCTCAAACGTGCTGCGTAACACGAGAATGAACCTCATTGGCTCTTGCTGAAGCTCAAACATGCTGCGTAACACGAGAATGAACCTCATTGGCTCTTGCTGAAGCTCAAACGTGATGCGTAACATGAGAATGAACCTCATTGGTTCTTGCTGAAGCTCAAACGTACTGCGTAACAGGAGAATGAACCTCATTGGTTCGTGCTGGAGCTCAAACGTGCTGCGTAACAGGAGAATGAACCTCATTGGTTCTTACTGGAGCTCAAAGGTGCTGCGTAACACGAGAATGAACCTCATTGGTTCTTGCTGAAGCTCTAACGTGATGCGTAACATGAGAATGAACCTCATTGGTTCTTGCTGAAGCTCAAACGACCTGCGTAACACAAGAATGAACCTGATTGGTTCTTGCTGAAGCTCAAACGACCTGCGTAACACAAGAATGAACCTCATTGGTTCTCGCTGAAGCTCTAACGTGATGCGTAACATGAGAATGAACCTCATTGGTTCTTGCTGAAGCTCAAACGACCTGCGTAACACGAGAATGAACCTCATTGGTTCTTGCTGAAGCTCTAACGTGATGCGTAACATGAGAATGAACCTCATTGGTTCTTGCTGAAGCTCAAACGACCTGCGTAACACAAGAATGAACCTGATTGGTTCTTGCTGAAGCTCAAACGTGCTGCGTAACACGAGAATGAACCTCATTGGTTCTCGCTGAAGCTCAAACGTGATGCGTAACACGAGAATGAACCTCATTGGTTCTTGCTGAAGCTCTAACGTGCTGCGTAACACGAGAATGAACCTCATTGGTTCTTGCTGAAGCTCAAACGTGCTGCGTAACATGAGAATGAACCTCATTGGCTCTTGCTGAAGCTCTAACGTGCTGCGTAACATGAGAATGAACCTCATTGGTTCTTGCTGGAGCTCAAACGTGCTGCGTAACAGGAGAATGAACCTCATTGGCTCTTGCTGAAGCTCTAACGTGCTTCGTAACACGAGAATGAACCTCATTGGTTCTTGCTGGAGCTCAAACGTGCTGCGTAACAGGAGAATGAACCTCATTGGTTCTTGCTGGAGCTCTAACGTGCTTCGTAACACGAGAATGAACCTCATTGGTTCTTGCTGAAGCTCAAACGTGCTGCGTAACACGAGAATGAACCTCATTGGTTCTTGCTGAAGCTCAAACGTGCTGCGTAACACGAGAATGAACCTCATTGGTTCTTGCTGAAGCTCTAACGTGCTTCGTAACACGAGAATGAACCTCATTGGTTCTTGCTGAAGCTCAAACGTGCTGCGTAACACGAGAATGAACCTCATTGGTTCTTGCTGAAGCTCAAACGAGCTGCGTAACACGAGAATGAACCTCATTGGTTCTTG
Organism: Tiaroga cobitis; assembly: GCA_030578255.1. Classification (NCBI taxonomy): domain Eukaryota; kingdom Metazoa; phylum Chordata; class Actinopteri; order Cypriniformes; family Leuciscidae; genus Tiaroga; species Tiaroga cobitis. The sequence goes on from CM060613.1 coordinate 25,875,102, forward strand.
CTGAAGCTCAAACGTGATGCGTAACACGAGAATGAACCTCATTGGTTCTTGCTGAAGCCCTAACGTGCTTCGTAACACGAGAATGAACCTCATTGGTTCTTGCTGAAGCTCAAACGAGCTGCGTAACACGAGAATGAACCACATTGGTTCTTGCTGAAGCCCTAACGTGCTTCGTAACACGAGAATTAACCTCATTGGTTCTTGCTGAAGCTCAAACGTGATGTGTAACACGAGAATGAACCTCATTGGTTCTTGCTGAAGCCCTAACGTGCTTCGTAACACGAGAATGAACCTCATTGGTTCTTGCTGAAGCTCAAACGTGATGCGTAACACGAGAATGAACCTCATTGGTTCTTGCTGAAGCCCTAACGTGCTTCGTAACACGAGAATGAACCTCATTGGTTCTTGCTGAAGCTCAAACGTGCTGCGTAACACGAGAATGAACCTCATTGGTTCTTGCTGGAGCTCTAACGTGCTTCGTAACACGAGAATGAACCTCATTGGTTCTTGCTGAAGCTCAAACGTGCTGCGTAACACGAGAATGAACCTCATTGGTTCTTGCTGAAGCTCAAACGTGCTGCGTAACACGAGAATGAACCTCATTGGTTCTTGCTGAAGCTCAAACGAGCTTCGTAACACGAGAATGAACCTCATTGGTTCTTGCTGAAGCTCAAACGTGCTGCATAACACGAGAATGTAGTTGCTTAGCTGTCAAGAGGGACAGAAATCTCTCAGATTTCATCAAAAAGATCTTCATCTGTGTTACGAAGATGAACGAAAGTCTTACAGGTTTGGAACGACATGATGGCGAGTAATGATGACATCATTTTTGGGGGTGAACTAACCCTTTAACAGAACTAATTATTGAATGAATATATGAAATATATAATAGAAATATATAAAATACTAAATGAAAAACCTATATAGACTATTAAAAAAAAAACATTACAAGGAGAAACATCTAAAATATATAACCATTGCTGAGCTCCATGTTGCTCTTCACAGCAATCCCAACTTTTCCACCTCACGAGTGGTTTGAAGGTCTAGTGAGAGCTGCATGTGTTGAATGAGGGGGAGGAAAGGGTTAATCCTCAACGTTGCCTCCTGCTTAAACGGAGCAGCAAGCCATTTAATTTGACCTTACCTAACCTTTAGGGGGGCGTGACACACTCCCACACCAGAACAAATTACCCCTGACCTCGCAGGGAAGGGGCAGCTCTCGGCCATGAGGTTGCTCAGGTCATTGGCTCTGGGCTGCATGGGAACTACAATACATTATACACGAATACATGCGTGCATTACTCAGGAAATCAATGCATTGTGTATTTTTTTTATTAGACAATACAAATGCATACCAGGATCAACACAGCGTAGGTTCGTGTACTTTTTCCTTTTTTGCCCCAGGGCGAATTCTGCACAAAATATGTTCCAGTTTTTGAAGATTTTACAGTGTGGTTTCATGTAGAAAAACATTTAGGGGTAGAACACAAGAGGAACTGATGTCAGTAAAAGTCCAGAACATTTTTTCAGACAAAATTGGTGTTTTTGCCCACAAGAACATGTCATTTACAGGGAAACACCCTTGTGGCACGATGGAGCTGTTAAGAGCTCCATACATATCTCAAAAGCCACGGCCACCCCTGTTTCTTTCGTCATATTATTCTCCTCTCGCTTTATTACTCTTTGCTTTACTCTTTTTCTGTATGAGTGACTCTCACACAACAAGTCGAGATCATGTTTCACCCCAGAATTTGAATGTGTCTAGATGTTTAGAGTGTTCTAGTATTCATCATTACCCTCAATGCCTCTCAATGATGTTCTTATAACGGCATTATAGTTAGTTTTTATTGTAATAAAGTAAAAAGTGCTGTGATACAATATGACCATGATGTAAAAAAAACCTAAACGTTACAAGTCAAATAATAATTGCAATAAGAATATTGGAGGGCAGGATATGAAAATAAGCAAATGGTCTTTATAAAAACAGGATTCAATACATCATAAAATGTAATGCCATACTTCTTTATATTTGATGATGAAATATGAAGTTTCTTTTTTTCCCTCTTCTTCCTCCACTTTCACTCCCTCACAGCCTACTCATCCTCTTCTCAAGCTGTTTATCTATTGGGGAGAATTTTCTCTTTCTTTTTTTTCTATTTTTCATAATCGTCTCAGAGGCTGACGACCCGTTTCCGCACTAGCGAGGTGGAGGCCTCTGTGTGTCTGAACAGCGGTTAATGTGAAAGGACAGGCCCCCAGCCTCTGCCACGAGAGAAAGGACGAGAAGAAAACACACAAGCGCAGAAAGAACCGATAACCACTCGCGCTTTTTGTATCTTGGTCCTTTTCTTCCTCCCTCCCGCACTGAGGGATATGTATTGGAAAGTAGCTGGCACCAGAGCCTGTGATGTCACTGCTGGTAGGTGTTTAAGCAGCTTACTAACATGAGAGGAAGAAAGAGAAAAAGAGAGAGCACACAGCGTGGGTTGAAAGGGTAGGGGCATGTGCAGATGCTGTATGTGGGTATGTGCTTGGTGGAGGATGATGTGTGTCAGAAGGGCAGATTCATGGAGCCGGGAGTGACCGTTCTTAGGCCATGAATGTGTTCGAGAGTTGCTGACATACTGAGTTTGAAGACGTGATTAGTGGTGTTGCCTAACAGAAGAATCACTAATACTATTCCTCATACTTGGGCTGTGTTGAACAAAACTCTAAAGGGCCGTTCACACCGAGGATGATGACTATAATGAGATCTATGACGTTTTAACAATCATTCTAATTCTATGAGAATAGGGAGTCCACACAATAACTATAAAGATAACGATATTGTTGGGATCACTTTCAGAACGAATTCTTCCAGCTGATGAATGATAAAAAAAACAAAAAAACATTGACAGCCATCTCGTCGCCACTGTCATTTTGCTTTTTCGTAGAAATAATATCATTTAGTTAATGACGCTACAAATACTGTTAGCGTTTGCTCTGCTCCATACAGAGTCAGATTTCACTTATTATGTGACGAGAGTAAGGAGAGATGACGGACAAGATGATGGTGTGCAACAGATCCTGAGCGTAGGGGTTGCACAGACCAGTTTTATTTAATACTCTGCCATGATGATTTAAGCTTGACGTCGACTAGTCGCTGATCCTGGCCTATAGACGGCGCAACAGGATAAGAAATCTTTGAAGTCCACTTTCACGCTCCGTTTCGAACAGTTAAAATGACAAGTAAATGCATAATCCGAGAGCAATCCACAATATGTTTGATTATACCATCCGGATGCTCAAAATTGATCGGGTGAATGCAGGTATTAATTGCACACGTAAGTTAATCGCCGTTCTAAACGAATGCGCTGCTGCATTGTAACGTACACACATACAAACAGTAGCGCGCAATTCACGCGCAGATCGCACACACAGAAACATTCAATAGTGCAGAAAGGTATTGTCAACATAGCCGTGTGGGCAGCGTTGTATTATATGCCATAGCTGTGCACAAGGCAACCCGCGTTCAAGTCTCAGCTCGAGGTTCAGGCTTATTTCTTCATTAATCAGCGACTAGTCGAAGTCGACTCAACTTTAATCACATAAATGTTGACTTAAAGTCAGTCAACCCCTACCTGAGCATAATGGATAAATATCTTGTCTTGTAAAATAGCAGCTCACTGTTGCCTGCAAATAATAGGCCTATACACAGAGTACGTGTGATCGAGATTTTGAAAGTAAAAAGCGAGTGAGTGAAACTCTGTTATCTGTAATACAGGTGCTGTCGCAAGTTTTTTTTACAAATGTAAATTTCCTCACCGTGAAATCCCTAGTAACAATATATCGTGCCCATATCACAGTGCAAAGTGCAACAATATGCATCGTGGATGTCAAAAATGAATCGTGATATGTATTAAGATCACAAGTGGTCAGCCACAAGCGTCTCCTGTGACATTGTGTGGCTGTTTGAAATGAGAATAAAAGAGAAAACTAATGAAGACAAGATCCAGAATGAAGGTGTCAGAGTGACATATTACACATTTAAGAGGGGGGATCAGAGAATCCAGCTGCGTTGTGTGTATATGTGTGTGTTTTGTTATTATGAGAGATTTAAGCCCCATGTGTTGTGCAAGAAGACCCACCCTAATAATTTTCACACTCCCACAGAATGGAATGGGTTAAAGGACGCAAAGGGAGAGGCATCATGGGAAGGCGTGGGATGCTCTATCCGTCCGGCCTGTTTTGCGGCTACAAAGAAAAAGTGAGGTCAGGAAAGGAGGAGTAAACGGGGAACAGCGATAGAGAGAAACAGAGGGAGGGAAAGAACATAATTGAAGGGTAGGGCTACTGATCAAGACACACAACGAGAGTGTCAGCATCGTCGACACACACAAAAAAAATGCTCACATGCCAGAATAATGATAATCTAGAGACAGTTCAAATTTTGGGGGAAAATTAGTGGAATTCCATAGAATGGATTGAAGCAAACAATGTTTTAAATAGACCTGAGAGTACAACACTCCTATTGGTGGCTGAAAGGACATTCAAATTAGCCAAAATGTTTAATAAACAAACACAGAATGGGAGGATAAAGTGTCAAATATTATAAATCACAGGTGTCTATAAAAGTGTTTGGAGCTTTTGGTGAAATTCAGATCGGATGACCCTTCTGAAATGAATATGTTCTATGGCAAATTACACAGGGTAAATGCACAGTCTTTGGTACTGTACATCATTTGAGATTGAAGTTTTAAAGATTATTCCCCCATTTTTTCTTATGACGGGTTAAGATTCTCTTGAAAAGTTGCAGTAGTGACATGACTTGAGGGAACACATGTCTATAGAACACAGTGTGAGATGCAGTTACACACCAAAGATTTTATTCAGTGTTTATTAGGGGTTTTGTTCAATTCCCTAACCTTAAGAATGAACCAGGCACATTGAAAGACCTGAGGACACATGGATACAGTCTCACCCAAACATAAACATGCATACACACAAACAGAAGAACGTGTCTTGGTCTTGTCCTCTCAGCAAACTCGTGCTGATGAAGACGCAAACACTCCCTCATTTGGTCACTCCTCCCCCATCTCTCCATTTCTCAGTTCCTCTATCCATACCTCCCCTTTCTCGCCTGACCAGCTCCACTAATTTAGTTTTTCATTTCTTCTCTCACCTCAACTCATCCCCATTCCTTCCTCTCTCTCCCAAGAAAAACACACCCACAAGAGTGTTAAAAGATGACATATTGAACAAAAGGGGGGAATTGCACTTACAGAATGATTTCTGAAGGATCATGTGACATTGAAGACTGGTGCTGAAAATTCATTTATTCTGCAGAGAAAAATTACACAATAAAATATTTTTAAATAGAAAACCGTTGTTTTAAAATGTATTAATATTTTACAATATTAATGTTTTACTGTATTTTTGATCAAATAAATGCAGCCTTGGTGAGCAGAAAAGACTTCATAAATTTTTCATAATTATTCCAAACTTTTGACAAGTAGTGTGTGTCTGTCTGTGTATATTCTTATTATTGATATTATTATATTTAGGAAAATTACTTGCCTTTGCAGTTTTTTTATTATTATTGTTGTGAATTAAATGTAAATAGCAATTGTCAAACATAGCTTGACAAACAAAATTATGATCCTCTTAAAGGGGTCATATAATGCCATTTTTGTACAAGCTAATATGCTTCTTTAGGGTCTAAATTAAAAGTTTGTAATATACTTTAATTACAAATTCTCATTAGTATTGTAAGAAAACACTTATTTTACCTGGTCAAAAACAGCTCTGTTTTCAGCACGCCGTTTCAGTGCATATGCCTTTAAATGATAATGAGCTTTGCTGACTCCGCCTCTCTGTTCTGTGCGTACACCGTTTGAACACAATAACACAATAACCATAACGCGTTGTTCAGTATAAACGTGGGATTATGAATTATATTGAGAACGTCATACATAGAAAACATGCCGTAATGTACCCTGAGTGTAAACCGACGCAATCATCGTGAAACGTGCAGCTAGCGATTTGCAAAGATTAATATAAATATTAATATAAAGTTTAATAAAACGTTACACTCACTTCAGTTCTTCTGGAGGTTCAGCAGGAACACGAATATCTGGTACCGATCCTTTTTTCATGAGCAGCTTCTTAGCAAAACCAGCTTTATACTGATCCTCGTTTATAAAGCAGTCTGGTGTGTGAAATGATTCGCAAACATGAGAGCATTGACGTTGCTCGTGGGGAATATTCCCTTCGAAAACAAACTCAGCCACTGCGTCTTCAGCGGTTCGGATTGAGGAACATTAAAATGACTGTGTTCGTTATTACACCCAAGAACAGAACACCACAATCGCTTAGACGCCGTTCTGCTCATAGACAGAGCTCCAGCATATCAACAATGATCGCGCCGGTCCGCGCGGACTATGATTGACAGCTCGCTCACGAGCGAGGGCGGGTCTGTGTTGAAACGCTGCTGTCAATCAACAATCGTGGGAGGGGCGTCCGACCGTGTGACGTCACGGCTTGATTTGAGGCAGGGGAAAACATAGAAGGAGATTAAAACAAAAACACTGGATGGATTTTTATCATTTTATCAACATGACATCATGACTTTTGCGTAAACAGACACGCCACTTTCAAGTCAAGTGGCGTGTTATCTATACGCATTTTGAGATATCCGCGTGTATGCGTGTATGTCTACGCCATTAATGTCCAAGTGATTCCGCGTATATGTACACGCCATTAAATTTCCGAGCGAAACGAAGCAAAATGTAGATCTACATCTGGGGAGCGATATTTTTTTCCCTAGGATGGTAGGGGAAGACTCATAAATGCTATTAACCCCAGTGACGGGTAGGTTTAGGGACGGGGTGGAGGTAGGTCATATATTTATATATACAGTAACGTTAAGTCAACTGCGTTCATAAACACGCTGAAAAGCGATTGTGCGTGTTGATAGCAGGCCAAAAATGGAAATACGAATTGGCGTGTCATACACACGCAATTTTATGAGATCAGTCTGCATTTTATGATGGTTGTGTACAGGCACTGCCAACACACATTTCAGTACAATCAACTTGTAAAAGTGCATGTACCATTATATGACCCCTTTAAAAATGTAAATTAAAATAATTCTTCAATGTACGTTGTGTTCATTCGTTTTTGAACTAATATTAAAAGCAGAATAAAGTGAAAATGGCGAAAATGTTTTAACTTTTTCAAAATAACAAAAAACAAGAATGAGAAAGCTGTTTATCCATTTTCTACCACTGAACATAAAACTGAAGAATCAAGCCGAATTCTTGAAATTAAGTAAAGAAAAATGAATGGACAAAACGAAATGTACACAGACCCTTCTGCAGGAAAATAAAACACATTAAACACATCTACACACATTTACACATAAAACAACATTTGTCTCCCACGACTTTAATTTATCACACATACACTAGATTACGCATGCCCAGCAGATTCTTTAAAAAGAAGACAGAGCAATGTTAAATGAAGAAGTTACAAGGAACCATGAGCAACACAAGAAGAAGAGAGAGACAGAGATAGATAAAGCTGTCTCATCCCATCATATATAAAAAATTTCAGAAATGAGTACCACATCTCACAGGGGAGCAAGAAAGAAACCGAGAGAAAGAATGCTGAGAGGGAGAAGCAAACAGAAATCCCAATCAATACAGTCTCTATGAGCAGCTCAGACGCAGAGAAAGTGGGTCAAACAATGGCAGAAGAACAGGAGTGAGCGAGGGAGAGACTGTGAGGGAGGGAGAGAGAGAGAGGAGGTGGTGACCCCAGTTGACTACCTAAGACCCACAACCCCTGATGGCTTTATATGAGACTTTTGGGAGATTCTAGGCAATGCATTGTGGGATGCATCCTGCCTCTAGTCAGCTCAGTGACTGTAAGACACAGTGTGTTTATGTCTTAATGGCTTAGCCGAGCACAACTGTTCTAACACACTGCAAACCAGGGTCAAAATGGATTGTATGTGAGCAGAAGATGTTTAGCGAAATTTAGTAATGCAAACAAAGTTTTACCTTCCATATGGCTTATGTGAGATTGATAATGTTGTGTTTTGCGTACATGTTCTTGTGGCACTTTCGATACTGTTTACTGTTCAATTCCAACGTAAATGCAGGTAATTTAATTAAGACATTTTCTGAGGAAAAGTGAGTGGCCCTTTCCTTTGCAGAAGTGTCCAATTGAGGTTGCTTGATCATTTTTGAGTGATTACCTCTACAGTATGTATTAGTATTACAAAACCACCAGTTTATTTTTATGAGGTTTCTAGTAAGCCTTAGGAAGACCTAGTAAGTATTTAAATTATTCAAGCTTAAATGGTTTAAATGACTCTGGGTTTGGGCCCCTTTTTGTCAAAGACAATATTCAAATGCCTTTTTAATCAAGTCTGATATTCCCCTCTGGTATCACCAAGTAAAGTGTTTGTTTAGCAATGCCAATACATCTAGGTAATCACTAAAACAAAACAGTTTTTTTACATGCTCTTTTACCCAGTGTCTGAAGGATGTGTAACTACATGGCGATACCATCAGCCGACGCAGTATAGCTACATTTATTTCTGTGATGGCAAAGTTGAATTTTCAGGATCATTATTCCAGTCTTCAGTGTGACATGTTCCTTCAGAAATCATTCTAATATTATCAAATTTGATCTAATGTTCTATTATTATCAATGTTGAAAACAGTTGCCACTGTATATTTTTCAGGATTCTTTGATGAATAGAAAGATCAAAAGAACATAATTTATTTGACATAGACATTTTTTTTTGGTAACATTATAAATGTCTTTACTACAGATATCCCACCCTACAAAAAATAATTTTACTGGCCAACAAAAGTCACTACTTATGCGTCCGTGAGTATAAGAGAGCACCTGCAATATTTGTCATCTGCTTTTATGTCTTCAGGAGCCATTTGCTTGTGTTAGTGCGTGTGAATGCGATTACCATGGAAATGCACTTAGGCAAGCGTTTCAGGAAGTGTGTGCCTGACACCTGATGACACACATTATAGTCTTCACTGAGATTTATCCTACTATAACTTCTATTCTTTTGTTGTTTGATTAACATTAATGAACAGACGGCAGCTGTAATTTTAAGCTGCTGTCACTTTAAGACGAATGCACGGATCTAATATACTCACCAAACCAGGCATTTTGACATATTTCTGTGTATATTTAACTGTTTAGGCGTAAACCCAAAGCTCAAAGTTCACTTTGCGTCTCCCCGCCGTCCCACTCAGTCTTTGAATGTGCGCACAGAAAGCCGCTTGGGGAACAGTATTAATTTCCTGGCTTAATGCAGTTTTTAATAACTCTTTATTATCGAGCACGTCCAGCAGTTTAGCAACAGAAGACTGTATTTTACAACAATCACTTATCTAGCTAATTTGGACGTTAATATCTGATCGGCTCTTCTGATTCTGATCTTTATAGAGACAACCTATCAAACTATAAAAAGCTATACCGGCCAATCACGATTGGTGCCCGATCAGTAGGAGCACCCTTAGTCCAAATCTTCGCCAAAAACTCTGAGGGATCTGGTCCGTCACAGGACTGGAGACAGGGCCAGAGGAAGAGCCTGACCACTCGTGCTCCTTCTCCTTCGAGCAACAGGGCACAGAGGAGGCAAGACTCTAGGAGGAAAAGGCAAGATCTGAGGGAAGAAATTGATTTAGTAGACAAGATTGAATTGCTGAGAAGAAATAACACCTCTCCTCCTTCCATCTCTTGCCTGACTTTCTAACTTTGGCCAGTGCTAATTCTCTTAGTACAGGCTATAGCAGGCCCTAGATGAGTACGGTGAGGGTCGAAGCAGCCTACCCCAGAAATTGGGGTTTTTATCTCCCTAATGGCTCCCCCTAAGAAGATAGCAGTATCAATAGGTTGCAGCTAGTGCTTAGCGGCTCCCCTTAGTATGCTGTTCTTCAGGGTTGAGTGTATAGCAGAATTCTCCCCCATTTCTGAGGGTCCTAAAGTAGGGTCCACCGCTTTCCGCGAGAGCCTTTATTGATCTCTGAGAACCTGACGAGAAGTGGTATTTTGCCTTTAAGCATCCCTTCTCATTGTTAGGCACCTTTGGGAGTGTTGGAGTCTTGAGTTCTGGGGTGAATCCAGTCAGGGAGTGAGTGCTCTTCCTATTTGTATTGGGGGAACAAAGCTGAAGCTCCCCTGTGGATCCCTGGGGGTAGAGATTTTTATAGCGGGATATTAATTATTCTAGATAAAACGATTCCCGTGCTTTTTCCTTCTAAAGGTAGTCATAGGCTAATGGAGCTAGAAATGTTCTCCCAGGGCAAGTACTGCCTATAGACCAGGGTTTCTCAATTCCGGCCCTAAAGGGGCCACTGCCCTGCAGAGTTTAGTTCAGACACCGATCAATCTCACCTATCTGCAATTTTCTAGTAACTATGAAGACCTTGATTAGCGTGTACAGGTGTGTTTAACCCTCTGATGTCTAAGGGTTTTTGGGGTCCTTGAGGTGTTCTGACATGCTCTGACATTTGTGCTTTTTTCAGTTATTTATAAACATGTTAATGGGAAAGGTGTAAATTCACTCTATATAGCACAAACTGGGCTACCGTAATTTCTGAGCAACAATTATGAAACATGTTTGTATTTTTGAGAGAATATTGCTTATACATGGTTATTGAAAAAACTAAAACTTAAAGGGATAGTTCGGCCAAAAATGATATTTAACCCATGCATTACTCACCCTCAAGCCGTTTGAGATGCATCTGTCAATCTTGTTTCAGACGAACACATTTTCAGTTATTTTAGAAAATGTCTTAGACCCTTCAGTGGATATAATGTGAAGCAATGGGGTCCACCTCCTTCAAGTCCCAAAATGTGAATACATCCTTCACAAAAGTAATCCATCCGGCTCCAGGGGGATAAACGAAGGCCTTCTGAGGGTAATCCGTGCGGTTTTGTCCTAAAAATATACATATTTAAAACTTTATAAATGAAAATATCTGACTTCCGGCAACGTTCGACGCGCGTTCACGGGTGATGGAAGTCGGCGTACGAGGTAAGACGTAGCGTAGGAACTGTTGTGACGTAGAACGAACGCACCAGCGCAGCCAGAGAGCAGAGCAAAACAAAACACGAAAGCGCGTGAACGCACGCGCGTCGATCGTTGCCGGAAGTCAGATATTTTCATTTATAAAGTTTTAAATATGTATATTTTTAGGACAAAACCGCACGGATTACCCTCAGAAGGCCTTCGTTTATCCCCCTGGAGCCGGATGGATTACTTTTGTGAAGGATGTATTCACATTTTGGGACTTGAAGGAGGTGGACCCCATTGCTTCACATTATATCCACTGAAGGGTCTAAGACATTTTCTAAAATAACTGAAAATGTGTACGTCTGAAGCAAGATTGACATATGCATCTCGAACGGCTTGAGGGTGAGTAATGCATGGGTTAAATATCATTTTTGGCCGAACTATCCCTTTAAAGTGTCTGAAATAAGGCCACAAAACACATACTAAATATGTGTCCACAAGACTTTTGACTAATGAGTGTTGTTGCCTAGAATTTTTGCTTCAAAATGATCTGAAAATCATCCTGCCTAATCATTTACACAAACACATACACTGATTTAAATTTTATTAGACACCTTTTGTTTGGAAAGGCAATATGCGTGGAGGCGTGTTCACACCTGAGAAGACAAAGGCCGGATAATGTGCCGCATAATGAGCTGCATATTAATTAGCCCTTTCACACAGGTGTGTCACAGGATCCCAAAGAATGCAAGGACAAAAGAAATTATCTATATAGCCTATACATATTTTACAATTAGAAATTGTAACCAATTACAAATAGGTTACAATTACAACAACAATTACAATTTTAACAATATTTCAAGTGTATTTCTTTGTAAAAAGTATACATTTTCTCATACGTATTAAAAAAGGTAAGGATTCATTAGTTTGAATATTGGAACAAACACTATAATAACATCTTAGTTGATAATTCAATATACCTACTTTATTTTTGACAAAACATCATACTATAGTATATTTACCTATGATCAGAAATTGGTGAACACAAGCGTACCTATTTAATGTGACAGTAGTCTTTTTTTACAGTCAAAACTTTATAATCTATCCAAAACTAATCACAAAATCGTGTCTAAACATTCATATTTAGTCTGTAATATATTGTGTATGATATATTAGTATATACATGTGAATTTGCAGCTTGTTGCTTATACATTAAATATATATTTTATTTCAACATATTTCAGTCTATTTTTACTCATCTTAGTAGGCTATAGCAATATAGTTTGTATGTGTTGTTCATGTAAACATAACGTTTACTAATATAGGTGCGAGAGTGAATGAACAAGGCATGCGCTGTATAACTGTAGTAAACAAAGCGCGCGCGCCTATGCCGTTCACTCATCATTTAGCCTACACACAGACACGCAATTCCTATTTAAACAGTCTTTTTGGGGTTTACAGTCCGACAAATTCAATATCACGATTAGAACAAAGCACTAGAATAAATGACTTACTACATCAGCTGGATCCGTTGCTCCTCGAAATGAAACTACCAGCACTTCTGGTACATTTTCCAGGGTTAGATAGTATTATTCCTCACAGCGAAAGGATACGCTGTGCCCACAGCTGTACAAGATACTTACTAAACACGATGTGTTTTATAATCCAGCTGGTGGGCGTTGGCATGTTCGAACGGCTTGTCTAAGATCATTTGCGTTTGAATAGCGCGCGCTCTCCGTGGGCGTGACACATTAACGCGTAATTAGGTGTAATGAGCTGGAAAGAAAAATACTGACATCTCTCTCTTTTCATACAGATTACATAAGCTGAGAATATTTGTTTTTTTATATAAATTCATTCATTTAAAAGAAGAGAGTTCAAGCTTCATTATGGAAAAACACTCGTGCCTGTATGACAAGTATTCGTGGAATTAAATTTAATCTTAGGACGCGTTTCAGAATGGACTTCACTGACAGAGAGAAGGCAGAACGCGCATCATGTTTGTTTTTCTTTATTTGGCGAAAAGCACAACACTTTGTTTTTATTGTGAGTATCCACAAAAAAATAGACACTTATCAGGATCTAATGATGTACAAAACTTAATATGTAAGATCAAAATCAACAGAGTATTTTGAGTTTCTTTTGCACTGATAAGAAAAAAGCGAGACGCGATAGCCGACCTCAGAGGGTTAATTAGAGTTGGAACTAAACTCTGCAGGGGAGTGGTCATCTAAGACCAGATTTGAAGAACCCTGCTATAGACCTTATACGCCAGATAAACAAGCGTGCAGCCATGTTTAGAATTTTGTCAATTTAGCTGGATGCTAGGTGGATTTACTTATTGTAGAGTTAACGAAAGTTATCGTGAGCATTGTAATGTTTGAAGTGGATGTCATAACAAATGTCAGTAGACCGGGGAGATTTCAAAATGAGCGGTTCATTCATGAATCCATAAGAACTTACCCTTATGCTGTGAAAATACAAACCGGAAGGCAGAGCACAACGAGCGCAGTGCTGAAAATGGGCGGGGCTACATAAGGTTTATAGGCGGTGTCTAGCAGATGAAGCTCTTGGGACGAGGGCTAACGCCTGGCCCGCAAAAAAGGTTGAAAAAGACAGGGACTTTCCTTAATGAGCCGGAAGCTTGAGTAATGGCCGAAAGGAATATTGCCACGTGACAGTTTGATTACCCATGGTCCGACTGAAGGATTGGCGGATTTTACTCCGGCAGGTAAGTCTGGCAGGTAAGTCAGTTATGCTATGCCACATTGTGCTAGTGCATAGACACACAGCTAATGTGGTACACGCTCCCTCATAGTGGAATGGGCATTTGTTCCTCATAGCGTTTGATCACACACACAGCATTTTATTCTCCTTCTGTGGGAACCCTGTGTTACAGTTGTAACTACTGTTGTTTCTTGCTCGCTTGAATTCCAGGATATTGAACAATTTCCATTTTGAAAGGGAATGACAGAGAGAAGAAGGGAACCGTGATTACAATCGTAACGCGTCGTTTCTAGCTCCCTTGATTTCCAGGATAATGTATAATTTGTTGGTGTCAGGGAGCCGCTATCAATATTGCGGGAGATTCCCGGAACTTCCGGGAGAGCTGGGATGTCTGTTACTCTAACTTTATTGATCAATGTAAAGTTTCTTTGCTGGATAAATGTACTAATTTATTTTTTTCGTTTTTTTTTTTTTTTTTTTTTAAATCGCATCGACCCAAACCTTTGAAAGTGTATGTGTACATTTCATGGAGTGAGTTATGGTTAAATATTAAATCAAATGACTTCAAAGGCATTTAGTAAAGGGCTCTGGTTGTTGTGTACTATTCAGCTCTTGTAAAAGTAAAAGGTTATTTTTTCCCTGATGGCATTTTAAACCTTTGTGCCATATAAACACAGGCCGCAAAAAGTCAATTTTACTCAACAGTTACAATCTCTGCCTCTTGTGCATGTATTTGTTTCATGAGCAGCTCATGTTCCAGCCATTCATGATCGACACAAACTTTAACTGTTGCCCTCTTAACACAAAACGCTCTTTCTCATCAGCGAGAAGGATATGAAATCAGACAAGGCCTGTCACGAAGAGGCACCCATGACCTAAAAATCCTTTTGAGACGCAGAACACCTTTTGCACCTCGTGTGAAAGCGCGCAGAGAGGTAAGATGAAAAGAGTTGGTGGAAAGACCTTCAAAATCTGAGAACAAAAGACTAATTGGCTATCTCGACCTGAGTTTGTGGAGGCCGTTTGTGGAGCGCAGAGAAGTGAAGAAAGAGAAGTAGAAATATTGGTCACTGTTACACACACACACACAATCTCTCAAACATATCTATCCAGATGGTGTTTAACCTTCCGCCCACACACACACACACACACATGCATACACACATGGTCCTCCATCTTTCTTTTAAACCAAAGTACTGTATACACTTTAGGAACAGACCTCTTATCCAAATATCCTTTAACCATAAACACACTCTGATGTGTTGCTGCACAGACTCAACCCTTCATCAGCGCACACACACAGAAACATATAGACGGTCATAGGGTTCTTCCCCCTGAGGATAAAGCCTATTGTTATACCCCAGCGGGATGAACTCAAAGAGGATCTACACACTGCTCTTCATAACCTCTATAGTCTGTAGCTCCTCTGTATTCATGACTCTGGGTAAAAGCAACACAATGCCTCACCTGACACAATCATTAATATTCATTAATATTTAATTTAGATGATTGGCATACTGTACCTTGCCGTGTCTCAGATATCTTATGGTTTATTTAAAGGTGCACTAAGTATTTTTTTTTTGTTACATTTTTGTTACATTTTAAAAAAAGTTTCAGTATACTTTTCAGTTATTGAAGGCATTGCAATATATATATATATATTTATATATGTGTGTGTGTGTGTGTGTGTGTGTATATACATACACACACACACACACACACACACACACACACACATATACATATATACATATATATATATATATATATATATATATATATATATATATACACACAAATGGTGTGCGGTGGTGTTTTTAAATTGAAGCAAAGTCCTCACTTTCAAAAAAAAAAATTATATATATATATATATATATATATATATATATATATATATATATATATATATCAAATGTAACATGATGTCCCTGTTACACTAAATGTTCCTGGTGGTTTCACTGGGGTGTAAAGGAGGGGAAGGGAAAGAAGGGGGGAAAAGAAATATATTGTGTTTACGCTGACATGTTAATTGTATGATCGCAATATGAAAAATGTCACAATAAAAAAAAAATTAAACATTTTTTTTTCCAGGTTAAAACATAAAAAAGAGACCAAATACAATTTTATTTAATATTTTTACACTGACATTGTAGTCTTCTACTTATTAAAACCAAGTATAAATCTCCATGTTAGTGTTTTTATGCATTTTCTTAAACATTTATTTCAAAATAATAACTAAAGCTAGTAACAATTTAAACAATATTATTTGTGAACTATTGTTCAGCTTTTCTTTTTAATAGTCAACTTATTTTCAGCAGTCATCAAGCTTGTACACACTGGTCAAAGACACAATGTAGCTACCTTCAATTTATGTAAAGTGTGATAATGTAAGCTTATATTAAGCTGATTGCTCACTAAAACAACGGTCCACAGTCAAGACAAGTTTTCAGGCAATTTCAAGTTTAATTTTGATCTGACATAAAGCGGTGATATCTGGAGCTGTAGGCTATGCATATGGTTGTTTACTTACTTTTTAATAGTCTTCCCATTAACGTCATATAATGGTCTTCATTCAGGCCCATTTGAGCACGAAAACAAGAGGTGGGATTTATCGCACACACCAATCATATCCGATCATAACCGATCATATCAAACCATATAGCGATGCAGGCATTGCCTCCTATCACTTGACTTTCCCCCATTCATTTTCAATAGCTACCCCTCATCGCATTATGGGGTCAGTTAAGTCAATGGGCTCAGTGGAGGCAAAATGAAACAAGAACAGAACCCTATACAATAATAGCAGAATGTTAAGATTTCTTTGGAAAAACTACTGTGAAGAGAATTAAGAATATGTGACTGCTTTGCGCAGAAGCAATGTTAAAAACAACAACAACATGCAACAACAACATCTACTCACCCTCAAGTGTCATGACAAAAATATGTTTTCTTCCATGAAACGTAACGATGGTGATGGTGTTATCTAAGTTTTCTGACTGTTTTCGATTGCTTTATGAGAAAAACAGACCGCGGACTTAAGTATTCACTTAAAATCTTCTCACCCATAAAGTAGCCTATCCACTCCATTCGAACCCGACGCGCGCACGAGGAAGTTTACGTCAGCACAGAGAGCGCGGCGCCACACAAGAGTGGAAAAAAAACGGCACATTGGTTCCGCATTGGTTCTCACGTCTATTACTGGCCTACTGGCACATCACACACTTTAAGAACCACTGGTGTAATGTATTACAATTCACTTATTCATATATTGCATTTACGTGTCAGTATTATGCCAATGATTTTGTGTTCTTCTTTTACAACTTCCATCGTTTTTACATAGCCTGCAGCTAATTACAAATACTGATAAAACCCAAACCTCGATACTTTATTTATTTATTGTTATAAAATGTGGACGTCACTGTAAATCCACAAGTGGAAATTCTGTCAGGTTTTTTTTTCTCATTTAAATAAAATACATGCCTTTTTATAAAGCTATTAAAGTGAGACTATCCCTTAACTCTTTTCTAACATTTTGCTTTTTATTGTATTTCATTCAGCATTTCATTTTATTTATGATTTTTTTTTTCAAAATAAGTATAACCAACTGCCCACAAAATAAGGTTTGTCATATCTAGCTCAGCTTAGCACATTGCTCCTAGCCTACCTCTATGAATCATGCTATGAATGTGTACGGGAGTTTTTATATTTTAGGGGCAAAACGAACTATAACACATTTTCATATTTCAAGTTGATTACCTCATGAATACATTTGTTGGGGATGTCCTCAAAAATACAAATGCTTCACGAAGATACAAATTAATGTCTTAAAGGTGCAGTGTGTGATTTTTAGCGGCATCTAGTGGTTCGGTTGCGAGTTTGCACTAAGGGCTCAGCCCACTGCTCACCCCTCCCTTTCGAAGAAGCTACGGTGGCTAAAACGGGACAAACATATCGTCGTCTGAGACAGCAGAGAATAGCCAGAGTAAGCCAAGAGTGTGTAACATTGTCACTGTTTCTGTACCACAGTCCATTATAAACCACATCATGGATAACGTTTTCAAAGCCATAGTCAGGTGAGGATCAAGGGTCTATAATATAATAATAGTAATCAGCTGATTGTCTAAACCCATAATACACTACAGCGAGGGAGAAGAACCACATTAAACTAGGCAACTATATTTTTTCTAACAGGGTAGCTGCTAGTAAAAGTTTAGCTGGCTAATATGAGCTGTTACTGTGGCTGAGCTAGTTAAAGCGTAAAGGCTTGTTAATACTCGACGTCAGGGCCGTCGCTAGTGGGGTGAAAGGTGGTGACAATTATAGGGGCCCCACAAAATCCAGCAGTTATACTATTTAGGCCCCTGTTGTATGAATAATTCTAATATTTACATTAGTTGTATGCCTGAGATTTAAATGAAAACCACAAAAACGTGCAATTTGGGTAAATATTTTTCCAAATATCTGCTTCTCTTACCTCCATAAAAATGGTTTAGTCCGACCTAAAGTATTTATTAATTATTCAGTCAGAGTCAGTGACAAACATCAGATGGACCCAATAAAATTGTAAGTCCCACCCACTGATCTATATAGAGGGAATGCATTAACGTCACTTCCCCGCCGGAACACGCCCCCCTCAGCGGGACTGAGTGGCAGAAGAGCTGCTGCGTGACTGCAGTTAATAGGGGAAACTGCGTTAACGCGAGTAAAACAAACTATTATCAGTTTAAACTAAAAGTTGGACTCGATATAGTGTTCCTTACAACTTATCAAAGATCCAGTGATCCATGGATATTGACATGCAGCCAGGAATCGTGTTTCCTGACATTTATATGTGCCTGATTTCGACGCCGGGGAAATAAATGAAGAAAATTTGCCTGTAAACGTTTTATATAAATACAATATAGATAGGTCTAAATCCGAGTGATCACTTACATTAATGTTATACTGTATATCATCATATCGTCCAGCCCTAAAACTTGTATAGTTTTTTGTCAGTGTTTATTTAAAAACATCCAATTATGCAGAATATAGTCTGTTCTGTAGCTTTTTGCAGTCTGTAAAAATATACAGTACCTCAGATTTCTGGTCAAATCTAGTTGTACAGTCAATCGCAAAGCTCTTTCCCGTTTTAGATGTGTTTTGTGTGATTTTCACGGCATTCACGCTGAAAACAAATGCTGCCGCTCAGTCTTTTTGCCACTTGTGGGCGTGACCGCATTCACTCCGGCCGACGGTGACGTCATATTCTATATAGATCAGTGGTCCCACCCCAGCTCGTGAACAGAACCAATCAGAGTTGCGGCAGCCTGCAGTTAATGATGAACTTGGTGGAAGAGCAGGAGACTGACTGATTGAAAAATGTCGGGGAAAAGAAAACATAAATCAGGCAACCAGAAATGCCAGGAAAAGACGGAGAGGGAGGCAAGGAGAGTGGTTGTATCCTAGTCGATCAAGACGTTCTTAAAGACCGGTTATATATTGTTATTTCGCTGGGAATTAGAAAACTTCCGTCTACAGTCTGCCGTGTACAGTCATTTTTTATTATCGGTGCGCGCCACAATCGACCGAATGATTACGTGGTCTAAATTCCTGTCTTTTTACACTATTGTAAATAGAGTTTTTAAAAAAATACACGAGTCACGACGCATTGCATTATGCATCTGACCTGCCGGCCTGCCGGATGATATATTCAAAACATCGAGAAAACACGAATACAACACACTGCACTTGGATGAATAAATGTATTCGCTTTATTTAATAATATTACCAGTTCCATATTATCTTTATTAAAAAATAAGACAATGAATGGTTTTATTTTTTTAATTAGACTGCATTCTTGTCAATTTCTAAATGTTTACTTTTTGATTTATGAATTATAACAGACTGATGGGGAAAAATAAATTATTACTTTTTAAAAATTGGTTTTATTATTATTTAACAATTTCTTGCTTTTTGTTAGTTTTTATTAGGTGTAATTTTTATATAAACATTTAACTTTTAAAATAAAGGTTTTACAACAACATCACCATCTTCTGTTATGTGGGCTAGAGGTCTTCTCGGGTCCTAAAAACTGCACCCGACCCGAATCGACCCGAATCACTACTTACCCGAACCCGACGTGCATACATTTTTTTTTTTTAAGAAAAACCCGACCCGAGATAGACCCGATAAAATTAGACCCGAGTCCGACCCGACCCGACGCCATTTCCTTTAGAACCCGACTGGACCCGAACGTAAACGTCATTTACATTGTGCACAGCCTGCAGCCCTGCGTTTCTCAAAAATGCACTTAACATAGACGCGCAAGTGTAAGCGTGCTGAAGTGCTAAAATGTCAATCACACATCACTGTAACCCATTACGTCCTATAAAATTTGGCATAATGTTATTTACCGGACCATATGATGATTAGAACCACCATTCGTTTTCCCTGACATTTTTCGCAATTTCTGTTATCATGCTTTTCTGACAGTGTCGCGAATTTTTTTAATTGATTGACAGGCCTGGCTTAACGACAATTCAAATACTTGCATTTAGTCAAAAATCCATCCACATGATGGCGCACTAGTTCTTCTTGGCAAAGGAAGGGGTTGGTTTATGTGGAGCGAGCAACTGAGTAAATAAATGCGGAGGCAACCGTGCTTATGCTTATAGCCCATTTGCACGTAGAAGCGCGAATCGCTCTCTCACTTAGAAAAAGTGAGAGAACATTGTCATAGAGTTGTTTTAAATACTGCAATTTTCTTAAATGCCCAACATAGTTTAAAAGAATTTGGGTCTTCTCGGGTCCATTTGGAAAAAGTGTATTTTATTTATATTACCCGAGACCCGAGGCCACTAATACCGAACCCGACCCGTGTCCCAGAGGTCTCGGGGTCGGACCTCGGGTTTTCGGATCCAAGTGGACCCGTGAAGACCTCTAATGTGGGCCTCCATGTTCATCTATTGTACAGTATATGATATTGGTGGAGGGTGGTGGGGGCCCACATCAATATTTTTTCAGGGGGCCCCGAATCCTCTAGCTACGGCCCTGCTCGACGTGTCCACATGAGCCCAAAGGTGCGCGTGGCAAAAATGACATGATTGTAACAGCGCGCGCCCCTCCGCATCCCCTAGACACCATTTACTACACACAATAGGCTTTTTTTCTCTGATTTTGAAAACGCTTCGCGATCGACTTAAAATGCTTCCAAGATCGACGGGTTGGTGATTCCTGTAACGTTACGGTTTTACGGTCAATGACAAGAGTATTAATCAGCTGTCTCACGAACGTAACCAGCACATTTATCCCCACATAGCAAAGCCATAACACAGCGAGGGAGAACTAAGTTACATGAAACAATCCAACTACATATTTTACACCACTGACAAGTCACTACTCACGGTGTAGCGCTGTTTGTGCGCGTTCGGCTACGGTAGAAACATGACGTCACAATATGTCGACCTTCATAGAAGGGGGTGCCCGCGGTTATGTAGATATAAATGTCTCATTCTAAGGTAATAAAAACATTACGGTTTATTAAGTAAGTTCTTTATACACCACTGAAAACATAGTTATGGATGTCATTTTGCATTTCTGTTAATAGATACTCAAAAGTTTTACTGATTGCACCTTTAATTTACTGCTAAAATTACAAAAGTTTTAATTTTAAGGTAAGAGATTGCATTCGGGTTAATATTAAAAATTAGCTCAACGTTTAGTTAGTTTTTTAGTTCACCCAACGATGGACATTCAATAATTAGCCTTACTCACCCTCATGTCGTTCCAAACCCGTAAGACATTTGTTAATCTCCGGAACACAAAGGAAGACCTTTTTAAAGCTGCAGTCCATAACGTTTGGCGCTCTAGCGTTAATAAACAGAACTGCATGCGTCTTGCGGAAGAACATTGTAGCCGGAGCTACTTCTCTGTGTTTATGTATATGACGAGTCACGCAGGTACTGGACTAAAAAAAATAGTCCTAGGCATGGGCGTCAGTTTGGTTTGAAATGTGCTGGGGACAGAGACGCATTCGGAAGGGCATTTTCAAAAGTCCTGGGTACAATCGCATTCATTATTTTTTCTCTTTCGCGCAGGTCATGTTGAAAGACGATGTCCTGTAGCTTACTGATGTAAATAAATAAAAATGTATAAAAAGATGTGATGATGTCCGACCAAAAATGTGATGGTACTTTGGGTTTAATTGGTCGTACAATGAGATCTAATATATGTTGTTAGTATCGTGAATTTTTACGTGAATAAATACATAGATCCGCCTGTATTGTGTATGTACTGTAATGGTCCAGTGGCAGAATTTTTGCCACGCGTGTCGGAGGTTCTGGGTTCTAATCCGCACTTGTATAGTTTTTTCCCTCATCAATGTTTATCAGTGGTTGTATATCAAGAATCTTGATATACTTTATCACTGTTAAACATTTGACACCATTGACCACAACATTCTTTTAAATAGACTAGAAAACTATGTGGGCATTAGTGGAATTGCATTAGCATGGTTTAAATCATATTTAACTGACCGTTATCAGTTTGTAGCAGTAAATGAAGAGATGTCTTATCAATCACAAGTTCAGTATGGCGTACCACAAGGCTCAGTCCTAGG
Organism: Tiaroga cobitis; assembly: GCA_030578255.1. Classification (NCBI taxonomy): domain Eukaryota; kingdom Metazoa; phylum Chordata; class Actinopteri; order Cypriniformes; family Leuciscidae; genus Tiaroga; species Tiaroga cobitis. The sequence goes on from CM060613.1 coordinate 25,897,457, forward strand.
ACCGCTGCGGTTCACTCTGTACATGCTACCATTAGGAGATATCATTAGGAAACATGGAGTTCGCTTTCACTGTTATGCCGATGATACGCAGCTGTATATTTCTTCAAAACCCAACGAAACTTACCAATTCACAAAATTAACGGAATGCATAGTTGATATAAAAAATTGGACGACTAGTAATTTCCTACTACTAAATTCTGAAAAGACAGAGATTCTAATTATTGGACAAAAATCTTCCACACGTAATAACCCAGAATACTGTCTAACACTTGATGGCTGCTCTGTCAAGTCTTCGTCGTCGGTTAGGAACCTGGGTGTGCTCTTTGATACCAACATTTCTTTTGAAAGCCACGTGTCTAGTATCTGTAAAACTGCATTTTTCCATCTTAAAAATATATCTAAAATACGCCATATGCTCTCATTGGGAAATGCGGAACAATTAGTCCATGCGTTCATGACCTCAAGGCTAGATTATTGTAATGCTCTACTGGGTGGTTGCCCTGCACGCTTAATAAATAAACTACAGCTAGTTCAAAACGCCGCAGCTCGAGTTCTTACCAGAACCAGGAAATATGACCATATCAGCCCGGTTCTGTCAACACTGCATTGGCTCCCTATTAAACATCGTATACATTTTAAAATATTGTTGATTACCTACAAAGCACTAAATGGTTTAGCTCCGCAGTACTTGAGCAAGCTCTTAACGCATTATAGTCCTTCACGTCTATTGCGATCTCAAAATTCCGGCCAGTTGATAATACCTAGAATATCTAAATCGACTGCAGGCGGTAGATCCTTTTCCTATTTAGCACCAAAACTTTGGAACAGTCTTCCTACCATTGTCCGGGAAGCAGACACACTCTGTCAGTTCATAGCTAGACTAAAAACACATCTCTTTGACCTAGCATACACATAATACATGATAGACTTCTATAAATTCAATGTTAGGCTGCATAGATTAGGTCAGGCGGAACTGGGAACACTTCCCTTAAATCTTGATGTACTCGCTACATCATAAGAAGAATGGCATCTACGCTAATATTAGTGTCTTTGTTTATCCCGAGGTTTTCCCGCAGCCTGCCGGATCTAGGCCGTGTCCAGATCTAACGAAGGAGATCTGCCTGGACCCGATGACAATGCAGTGCTGAAGTATCCACTATCCTCTCCCTATGGAGGATCCCTTTCCCACTCTACAGATGAAGCGTTGTGAATTCTGGCTCGCGTACCCCGAAGTGATAAAATAAAACAAAATTCTGTATCAAAATTTATAGGCAAGAAAAGTAGTTTGTTTAGGCTGGGTGGTATGAATTATAAACCTGCGCACATATTTTCAAAAGCACATAACTATAGAATCAATTCTGAATGAGCATGTGAACGCCGTCAGCGTTAATCACAGGTTCGCGTTTAAAGTCTGATCATTTCGACGGAGGTGAATCAATCAAAGTTAACTTTAGCTGGAAATAACATTATTCAAGAACCGCTATAAAGCCAAAACAATCTCTGTTACCTTAAATTATATGTTTATCTCTGTAAAGCTGCTTTGAAACAATCCATTGTTAAAAGCGCTATATAAATGAAGATGACTTGACTTGACTTAAACATTATCGGTTTTGATGAGGGAAAAAAACTATACGAGTGCGGATTAGAACCCAGAGAAGCAGGGACACGTTTGTGTGCATTTTGATTTGTGATTTCACCGGAAGGAATAGAATCTCCGCAACGGATTGAAGCGCGCGTCCGAGTGAAGGCAACACATTTCAGCGCTGGATCGCCTCTTATTTAACAAATGAATGAAACGAATGCTGCTAGTTAACTGGAGATGTTTTATTTGTATTGGTACATCCGTGCCGCGAGATGTTTCAAAAGTGGTGGGGACAATATCGACCCTGGCAAAAAGTGGTGGGGGCATGTCCCACCCGTCCCCCCCGTAAATGACGCCTATGGTCCTAGGTGTACCGTAGTGATTTAGGATGAGACAAAAACACGGTTTGGACAAATGGATTCACGATGTTCTCGATTATTATATACATTTTGTAAATTTTGGAACACAAAAATTAAAAAAAGACTGCAGCTTTAATGAAATCTGAGAGCTTTCTTTCCCGCGGTTCACGCAACACTGCTCTCGCGTTAACAACATGGATGTGTCGTGGTGCTCTCATGAACATGCGTTGGTGTCTTGGAGATGAATATTTTGTAAATAAAGATAGGCTTACTCAAAAAAAGCACTCATTGCTTTATAAAATTGAGGTTTAACCACTGGAGTCACATGGATTACTTTAATGATGTCTTTTCTACCTTTCTGGGGATTGAAAGCGGTAACGTTAGTTGTGAAGGCTGTCAATGGAGGGGCAGAAAGCCCTCAGATTTCATTCAAAATATCTTAATTTGTGTTCCGAAGATAAGTCTTACAGGTTTTGAAGCGACATGAGGGTGAGTAGCCTAATTAATGAATTTTCCTTTTTGGGTGAACAACTCTTTAAGTTCAGATATCAGTAAGATAAATGTCACTAGATTTCACTAAATTAGTCTCATACCACACATAATTGTTTTTTTGTTTTATTCACAGGGGAAAATATTGCTTAACCTCAACCAGCACATTTTTCTCTTGTATAATGTTTTTTTTATTTTTTTATTTCTCCATTAAAAATCAACTTAATTGTTGGAAAATTTCCTCTGAGCAGTGCGGTTCACTGGTTAGCAAGGGTTCACATCATCATCATCATCATCACACATGGATGATGGTCCCTCTAGTGGTGCATTAGGTGTGGGTGTCTGTCGACATGAGCAGAACAGATGTGCTCCTGCTCGAAGCTTCTGCTTTATTTTATCTCCAATCCGCTACCTGAGTTAACAGATCATAAAACCCTCAGAAGACTTAAGCAAATTATTTAGCTCAGTATTATGATCCCTTCAAATATCTACATCTGGCTCTCTCGGGATTCCAAATAAAAATCTGCATACTGCAATGACTTTCCCACACACACGGTTTTCTAAATTTCCCATTCAGATAATTATTTGTCCACTGTTTTTATTACCAGACCACTTTGTCTTGTCAAGTGTATCAGAAAACTGTCCCATAACTATGTTGGCCTCCGTGACTTTCGCTCTCCACACCCCACATGTGTGGAAAACAGCTTGAATATTTGATTCCAAGAATGACACCTAACAGACTTTGGGGCTTAAGGTTAATGCTTGGGAAAATGTGCATTAAACTACACCATTAAGCGTTTTAAAGCACTCGGAAAGCTCCTTTAATTAAGCTTGTTTAAGGGGACATGCGTCAGATTGCTGTTCCGCCGCTCAGGTCTTTTGTTGAAGGTTTAAAGTGACCCAGTCCAAGTGGGTTTCTCTCATTCCTTATCAGATTGCCACCGATCACTGTTAAGGATGTGTGGCCTTAAGTCACGAATGAGGATTTGAGCAGAAAAGTTGCAGATAAGTGGTATTTGAGACGCATTACACCACTCGCAATACTCATAACACTGTATAAAAAATTATTTAGGTACAGTACGGTTCATTTGGCATAATGACTTAAGAAGGGGAGACCAGGCTTGGTGGGTTATGGGTTAATTTTTGGTTCATAATTGCATGCACTCTTGATCGACACATTTTATCAAGACAGGTTAAAGTCAACATGGAACTACAGTTGTGATAGTATTTTCTTCCCTATTGTGACGTATATCCGAGTGTAACAGCTTCTGGAATGAGAAAAAAGTAGGGCGGGATTTGTTTTTTTCGTCCTCAGAAACTGGCAGTTTGTAGTTAGTTGTGGAGGATTTTTAGTCTCACCCTCCGCCGAGACACACGTCATGAAGAGAACAGACCTTCTTTCGAGGGGGAGGGGACGTTAACTGTTTTTCATTAAAGGTGCAGTAAGCGATTCCTGAGAAACGCTGTTGATATTTAAATCACGCCCCTACCCAAAAAAAGATCCCACCCCTATCTTGATAGCTCCGCCCCCAAACTCACAAGCACGCTATGCAAAACAGGGACCTCCCCCTCATGAATATGTATATTATATTATTAAATTAAATGTGTATACGCCCCTTACTGCTGATTGGATACAAGTGTTTTGTGGTACTTTCAACAGTGTTTCTCAGAATGTGTTTACTGCGCCTTTAAAGATTAATGATGTGCATGGATGAATTATTTATATTAAGCACTGCAACATTCTGTCAAAAAAAAGTTGTCAATTTTGATTTCATGGTGACCATAAAAGATCAAAACATGCTGAGGACAATAGAGAACAACAAAAACCAACAGCAATAGGAATACATGAATAACTTAATTAATTAAAAATAGATGTTTTTTTGTTTTTTTAAATGAATGAAAATATATATGAATGTTAGAGATGTGAACCAGTTTGATTAAAATTGTTAAAAATAATGTCAGTTGACTTCATTTACAGAAAGTGTCAAGCGAGGATGATGAGGTTGGTTTTGGGGCACAGTGTAAAAGAGTTGATAATTCATCATAGCATATGTGAACATTTACACACACACACACACACACACACACAGTAAAACAGGACCGCAACCACCGTAGATCTTGAGAAGGAATACATCAATATTCAGATTAGTGGTCAACCAATTTGAATTTTGTAATGGCTGGTCCTTAAAATGTTACATTTGGTTCTTTCAAAATTATTCTAAAGTGTGATTAAAATCGCCATTTTAAAGAGTTGAAAAATGCTTAAAAATAAAATTACAAATAGTATTCATTATTATAATGTAATATATCATTTTATAAGACATGTGCATTGTAAATGGTATTGCTTTAGTTTGAAATAAACAGGCTTTTAACACGGTTCCAACCAGGGTTTGCACATTTACACAACATAACTGTAGTCCTTTATCAAGTTACTGATCATTTCCTGACATTGAAATGATATGATTTACCCAATAACTTTCATTTGCTCCTAGTTGGGTTTTGAACAGATTTATTAATGTGTTTTTCGAATCCAAAAATATACTAAATCAAGTATCATATGTAAATATCTAACATCTTGTGAATCTGTAGAATTGCTTCCGAGCTGTTACAGAGTAAGGCAGTATTGAATAGTTTTTTAACCCATCAAAAATAATGAAATAAATAACCCACACAACATCTAAAGCTATAACGCTGACGATACATGATAATACAAAACCCCCGACAGTGATTTTGAGGTGATGCAGCATTGAGGTGGTTTGGAGGACTACCGGTTCCCGTGTGGGTTTCAGCGAGGCAGGTTTTCATGGGCTGACGAACCTGAGATTGACCAGAACTCAAGCATTCTCAGGTTGGACAGTCCTCAAAAGCACTGCTCATTCACGATGGTCAGATCACACCCACCACAGATTAGCATCGTCTAGCTAAAAAAATAAATACAAAAATTTTGATCAGCGAAATCTAGACTTGCCAAAATTCATTGTATCATTTTCATACACAGCAGATGAGAAGAGGAAAATAATTGCATATCTTGAATGCAGAAAAAACAAGCACATTCACGTCATATGGAAACATAGAATAAAGATGGAGAAATTTAGAATTATATTTGTGAAATATCTCCTGGATTTTCCACACAACCAATATTATAATGGATTCATAATCTGTATGGAATCTGAGAACATTTCAGGAGAATCACTACACCACATTGACCAAATGTCCCCCATAAAAATTCGTCATGCCCCTTTTTCAATAGAGACGACTCATTAGTTCATTATTAGACTCATTATTATTGGCAAGAAATTTGACTCTGTCTTGCAGTTTTGTATGCTAGTACATCATGACCAACTTTCGCGCCTTTCCAGCTGGAAATGGCCATTGAAACGTTTCCTTTAACTTGCTACATCTATAAAATATATACATACAATTTGAATGATTCATTATTATGAAGCTAAAACAAAGACAATTTGATCTATTGATTCTATCACAATTCACAACCATTCAATTAGCTGCGATGTGTCTGACGGTACAGAACAACACCGTCACACAGCCTCAACCATTTGTATACCAAAAATATGTATAGGCCTACCATAAAACATTGCTCCTTAGATCAACGTTTGACACCAGGAGGACAATCGCAAACATGAAAACCTCAACAATAACTATAACAGAATAACATTTTTGCTCACTCACTTAATACATTTTGCATTGACAGCGAGGCTGGTTCATGTAAACACTCACCTCAGCCTTACCTACACAGACGCTCAGTTGTTCCACGGTGAGAGAAGATTTCGAGGCCTTCAAAATATCAACCTTGTCATCTTCTCGACCCCTGGAGACGGCGGACCGTCCCCGCTCGTGCTCACACACTCACTCCTGTGACCTAAAGGGCCTTTGCTCACTGCTGGAGATGCTCTAGAGCTGCCACACACACACCAGCAAAGCGCCTCCTTCCTGTTTGTCACTATGAACAAGCTTTGTGGTAAACTTTCCATGACATCTCAATATTGAAGGCCACTAGAGCACGTTTCATTCATCTCAAACCGCTTCTTTTAGAAACGTCTAGTGACGCGGTGATTGTTTTATGACAGAGGAAGAGCAAGAATATAGATTTTTTTCCGAGATGAAGATTTGAGCATTTAAGCGTTGCTTGCTCACTGACCGGGCTGATTGTAATGATGAGTCACATTAAGCTAAAGCTGCATTAGTCACTTAAAATACACTGTAAAAGATACAAATGTTCTCAGTTTGCAGTTTAAGCTGTGCAGAAGACACAGTTACATTTTGTGTGTTGATCTGTGAGGTCAGCTGATGTTTAGCGCAGAAAACAGTGAGAAGGGACGTTGGTTGATGTCGTAGTGTATCAGGTAGGCCTATAGCAGAGTGCAGTTAATAATGGAAACGGATGAAAGTTGGCTAGGTTAGTTTCCATATCAAGAGGAGAACCACAGCATCCTTCCTGTGTGTTTGAGACATGAATGAGTTTCAATCCCGCTGTCTCCGTTGCAAAAATTAGGCAAATTCTGTACATAATAAATTGTGAGAAAGAGTTTAATTCTGGCTCATTCTTCTATACACACCCATGGACAGGTTTTGGGGTCGGGAAGTCTTTCCGCTCACCAAGGCTGCGTTTATTTGATCAAAAATACAGTAATATTGTGAAATTTAAAATAACTGTTCAATATGTTTTAAAATGCAATTTATTCCTGAGATCAAATCTGAATTCTCAGCATCATTACTCCAGTCTTCAGTGTCACATGATCCTTCAGAAATCAGTCTGATTTGATGCTCAAGAAACATTTCTGATTATTATCAGTGTTGAAAACAGTTGTGCTGCTTTATATTTCATATGGATTTATTTTTCAGGATTCTTTGATTAATAGAAAGGTCAAAAGAACAATTTATTTGTAGCATAATAAATGTCTTTACTGTCACTTCTGATCAATTTCATGTTCTTTGCTGAACAAAAGTACTAATTTCTTTCAAAAAGCAAAAAAAAAAAAAAAAATTACTGAAAATGTTCAATTTCCAATTAAATTACTAATACACATCTTTGCATACAGTGCGCAATGGATGTCAGCCAGTCATGTTTACATGACATGAAGCACATCACAATTATCACCAAATAATTCAATAAATGGTCATGAAACATTGACTCGAGTTGAAATTATTTTATTATGCAAGGTTATTTATTACACATAAATATCCGACTGACAAATCAAAATCAAGTATTTCAGAAAGTGTGCAATGACAAAGCAATAAAATAACACAAATGATAGACTTTGATTCCTGTTGTGGGTCAAAAGTCACAGTATACATTCACTATGCCGTGACATCATCACTGCAGATCTCAGTGCTCGAACATTAATTCAATATTGTTCATTTTGACGAAGCTTCTAAGTATTGTTTTTTTTTTTGGTTAACTAAATCAAACAAACAATGCACAAAATCCCATCATATTTATTTGACAAATTAATCTCTTCAGGCTAGGTACTTCCTCAAAGTGCTCAGTGGGGTAAAACGATTAAACCAAACACAATTAAACCTAAATTTGAGGCCAAACACCAACGCTTCCTGTGGGCTAGTTTTGCTCTTGTACGTGCTGTATGTTTTTGAGCGAACATCGAGCACATCTGAGCCATATATATGGTAAAGGCAGCTATAGACTCACTGGACAGATACAAGAAGCAGGTCATTCTTTTTTTATAAACCTCTAAAACAAAACTTCAAATGACCTAAAACTCAACAACCACAGCACCGATTAGCTGTTCGCTCATGCTTGTGTGTTTGCTAGATAGAGCTCTGCAACTCCAACCCTTGAATTGAGCTTTACATCTTCTATTTAAAACTGGTAAACCAACTCAAAATTGTGCAGAATTTGAAAAACATGTCAAGTTTTAAAGCCTGAGCCATAGAATAGACTGCATTTCTCTGTTGTGAAAGTGTAATTGTTCGCAGCTTGTGGTTTGGTCAGCAGCAGGTAAAGCGAGACTGAAAGCAAGATTAAAACAAAGCAACGCCCACACATTTTTTCCGATGAAGTGGTCCTTCAAAGAAATTCACTGTCTAAGTGTAGCAAGGCAGTCTTATTTTACTGTCAGAAAGCTGAGTAAAAGTGGCATGCTTGTATGCCATGACAACCAGACGTATTGTGTTCGCTGATGAGAGTTCACATGCCGAAAATACCTAAACAGCAGATTCAGCGAACACGCAAGGCAAGAGATCAACAGCATGAGCTTCAGAATCCAACACTACACACTTTACTGAAACACAGTAAAAAAAACTACTAAATTAACCTTTATAAATAAAACCTTCACAAATAAAAACTTCACGTAAAACGTTTCTGTTTGGGGAGTGCAAAAGAGTATAAAAATATTTTATAATGTACAGATATCAGACATGATTATCAGACTGGCGTCTCAGCAGCTCGGCTCATCCATGTCGTCGTCACTCCAGTCTGGGGGAGCATCCGTGCCAAAATAACGATCCCCAAAATTTCCTGGACACACAAAAAAAAATATTCCCATATTTTACATACATGTTTGAGTAGTACTCACATTTGACAAATTAACGCCCAAATCAATATCGAAGAAATTGCATAAGAAAATTTAGCCGAGGTTTTTGACTATTAAGAGTTTTTGCTAGTGGCAATCAAGCACATTTTACCCAAATATTTCATTACTGAAATTCAATAACTGAAATAATCTAGCAATGAGCAAAATATTTGACAGCATTTAATAACCGTAAATGTTACCTAATAAAAATGTTCATGTTGGATCACACCGCATTAACCGAATGTAAATAAATATAACTTTTGATTTTAATGATGTATTAGTAAATGTTGAAATGAACATTAACTAAGGTTAATAAATGTATAAAACCTTATTGTAAAGTGTTACCGATTCTCTTTACTGTCATTTTTTTATTTTTACTCGATTTTGTATTTTAAACAGAATAAATTAAAAGCAGTACAACAAATACTATTTTGATACATTAAAATATCAAATATAGTACATACATACGTGTGTGTGTGTGTGTGTGTGTAAAGTTAACCAGCATTTATTTGCAATAGAAATCTTTTGTGATAAATTGAATGCATCCTAGCTAAAAAAATAAAAAATAAAACAAAATGTTGGGGGCGGGGGGGGAAATAAATATTTTTCTCTGACCCCAATTAATATATAATAATATATGAGTCATGAAAAAAAATATTACATTGCTAACAACCTTAATGGTCTTTAAAAAAAAGTCTTCATTTTCCTTTAAGCAAAGTATAGTTTATATCTTCTTATGATTTAGGGTGAAATATCGCTGGTCTTGTGAGACTGGCCTGTTTGTGTAAACGTAACTTGAAGGCGTAAAGGAGGAAAGGCCACAGTCAAGCAAATAAAGCAATGGCTCACCTATGCCAGGGATGATGTGGAAGAGGTCGTTGACCTTCTTGTCGACGGCGGTGGTGATGATCTTGACCTGAGGGAAGGCGTACGCCACAGAATGCACACCCATCTCAGCCATCAGCAGAGACACCAGCAGGATCTTCTCCTCCTGGACGTCATGATCCTGCACACACACACTGCGTGAAGCATTTTATACACAACAACGGTGCCTTAGCACTTAGCAGGACAAAGGAGTCGGACATTTATTTCCAAAAAATATCATAATAGGGGTGGGCGATATGAGAATATATTCACGATATGAGAAATTTTATTTCACTATAACAATATATATTATGATATAGTTATTTTGTGTTATTTTATCTCATTTTTGTTATTAAAATATATATTTTTTTTAAATAAACAAATTACAAACAATAGGTCAAAAAACAATATAACAAAAATTCAGTTTTTCAGGTGCAATAGGTTTTATTTAACATGTAGTTAGAATTAGTACAGAAATGTAATAATCAAATGTAAAATTAAAATGTCATAATTGCACTGTATGAATTAAATATAAAATTCTTAAAAAAAATAAGATTCTTATTAAAGCAAAAAAAAAAAAAAAAAGTTGTTTAGTCAAGAGCAGTAAGTTATTTTCTCTTTTGTTTGATTGACATTAATGACACAGAGCAGCGGGTTTATTAGGCTACTGTCACTTTAAGATCAAATGCACAGATCCATTATACGATACACATCCGGTTTACTCTCACTTGAGACATAACCGGCTGTGTTTACATGAATACTCCACACGGTGGGAAGCCTGACATAATTATGTGTGTATCCGACCATTCAAGCGCAACAAGACGTGAAAGAGAACTGAATTCATGATCGCATTCAGGGAGACATAGCTTTCTGGGCACCCGCTCACGCTGTGTCAGTCAGCGTGTGCAACACTAAATAACACTTATCGAGCACGTCCCAAGTTCGCGATCGCCTTTTAAGAGAGGAAGCTTTGTGTGCGCGCACTTTGGCAGTGTGCCAGTCAGCACGAGCACCACACAGAGTTTCTTTTCAGGATATATTGCGCTTATAACTCTTTTTAACATCAAGCACGTCCCGATCTGTATATTCTCATTCATGCATTTTATCACTCTGAAGTGTCAATAGTGCTACATATTTACATACTGCAATATATAGCAAAATCTCTAACGATAGACATTATATACCGTGGTAACGATATATCATCATACCGCCCAGCCCTAATTCATCATTAAAGATATGGAGGGCTTTTTAGATCACGCATCTCTTGTGATGAATGCATACACAGTGTTAGTAGATAAATGATAAAGCAGCCACGAATACAGCAGCTCAGCCTCGGATCAACTGTAGAATTAATATGTGAGATTGTGTGAAGTTATGTCATGCTCTACGGCCGCTGTCAGATAAGTGAGGTTTCACTGCTACGCCTACACTCACCGACAAACGAACGAACTGGGCCGCTCTACATGTGGTGCTTGAGTAGGCGTGTGTGCCTGTGCCATTGCACACCATCAGTTCCATTAAACGGCTAGAGCTGCTGCAGCTGCGTGTGTGTGTGAGTGTGTGTGAGAGAGAGAAAGAGCTCAGATACACTCTTACAAGCAACACTCTGATGGCCATCATGGCTGCCGCCCCAGTGGACACAGTGCAGTCCATCAGGATCACATGATCTTCGCCGATGTCTTTGGGTAGACGCAAGTAGTGCAGCTGGATGAAAACATAAAAGACAAATTGAACAACGCCACTATGTTTCAAATAGTTAATTTAATATACACATATAATGCATATATATGTGTGTATATGTGTATGATGCATATGCATATATATATATATATATATATATATATATATAACAAAACAGGGCTGTCAAAATTAACAAGTGATTACATGAGATTATTTAAATGTTAAACGCCTTTTTAAAATTCTATTTATTATATAAGACATTATGCAAAACGAAGGACAATATAATGTTACAGCTATGTTACAAATTTAATTACATAATTACAAATATTACAACTATAATTACACCTATTATAACAATGTTTTAAAAAAAGTCTTCATTTTCCTTAAAGCAAAGTATAATAATTTTTTTTTCTTTTATTATAGTATAGTAATTACTGGGTTATAACTAGGTACTAAACCTAACCCATGTAGTTACCTTCTATTTCCCCGTACACTAAGTACAAGTACTGTAAAATAAAGTGTAACCAAATAAAGTGCTACCAATCAATCCAAAAACATCAGGGCTGTCAAAATTAATTAAGTCCATACGATTATTTAAATGTCTAACACAAGTGTGATTTCTCAGAACACTTACTTCAGTTCTGTCAGGAAGTGGGAATATATAACAAGAGTGGTACTAAAAAAAAAAAAAAAAAATTGTATCGCAGCATCGCATAGTTGCTTCTGCAGACCTCTGTTCACTGTGTTTAGATGTACACACACACACACACGTTTAGATGTACACACACACACACACGTTTATATTCCACAATTAACCAATAATTTCATATTTTTTTCTGCCCTCAAACTAAATATATTTACTACGAAACAATTTAGATAAAGCACGATTTAAATGAGTAAATTTAACTGATTGAGACAAATTTTTTTTTTAAATAAATAAATAATAATAATAATACAAAAAAATAAAAAATAAAGTTGGGTTGGACCAATAAGGATTAAACTTAAATCTTGATTAAATCAAGGTTTACCTAATACGATAATTCTGTCGCACAAAACTTTAAATCTTGTTTTAAAATTAAGCAGGTTTACATTTAACCCATCAATTTGATCCATAACTTTAACCTCAGATTTAAATCTCAATTAGGAATAACTTCAAACTTACAGGTGAGAAGGTTTATATAAAATAAAGTGCACCTACAATTAAAATATGTGGCTGATTGAACAAAGGCAGAAAGAGTGGGTATGCCGTCAGGCAGGGGCGTAGAATTTAGTAGGGACGCTAGGGACGTGTCCCTACCAATATCCAGTGACACTGATATATCCGTGGCAATAATTTCGATCAAAACTTAATATATATTTATACATTGATGTCCCCGTCCCCACCAATTTCAAAATCAAACCTACGCCACTGCCGTCAGGTCTCAGAGAGATTCATTACAAAATAAAATGAAAATTAAAGCGCAGTGTGAGGATCGTGTCGGCCCGCACGCTTACGCCTGCTATGCGGATCCGTCACTCATCTTGGTGCCGGACAAAGAAAAGAAGAGAGGAATATATTTAGGATGTAACGGCAGGGGTGAGGGAGTTTCGGGTGGTCAATAAACAAGGAAATGGAGTATTAACATTGATGCTGTGTAATGACAATGGCGAATCCATCATGGCAGTTAATTATCATCCATCAGGTTATAATTCTAATCCCTGATTTGTTCGTCTGTGTTTAAAATCCTTTAAAATGAAAATAAACGACTACTAAATCTACTTTCTGGTCACTTGATCTGATGTGTGTAAATGTTGGGAGGTAGTAACAGCAGAAAGGGGCGGTACCTCAGGCTCTCCTGTGTCCTGATTGGTCTGAATGAGGATTTTGCCGATGCGGACGTCTTTGCACACGGCTCTGAGCGCGGGCTCCATGGTCTCTCCCGCCCTGAGAATCGACACGCCCGTAATCTGCTCAAAATACAGAAAAGGGTGTGATTTCCTTTTAAGGCCTAAACATTTCTATACAACAGAGAACGACACCATTTCTATGTGATCGAGAAAACCCTAAAACAAACACATGCATTAGGCTGCACTGCCAAGAGATCGCCCAAAAAAAGACATGTCAGTGCATGTAGAGGCACATTGTTTTCTTACCCCCTTCCCGTGAAAGGTTCTGCCCTCGTAATCCTCTCCTTGTGGGGTCTGAACGATGTGGACCTGCAGCAGATAACAGGCAAACTGTAACGTCAAGTGCTTTCTGTCCAAGCATATCAAATGTAGCTAAACTGATCTTCCTCTCTGATTAAAAGCCACAGTAAAATGTCAGCAGCAACATGAAGCTCTCTAGTTCACTGCAGTTCTCCTGTGAGCGTTTTAAGTGTAAAGGTCGTTGTGTCGCTGCTGCTTCTGCTTCTTGATAAGCCGATTTCTCTCGTGTTGTGTGTGTTAGTCTGAATTTCCACTGCGGTGGACAAGTAAGCCAAGTTTCCATGTTCAAGACGAGGCCTCCATGCCCACACACTCAAATCCGTTCGTGTGCCATCACTAGGTTGATCTAAAAAATTCCCCAGAAATCCCTCCTCCTTCGCTCTCTCTGTAACTCGTTTCTCACCTGAGATGGAAGGAAGGACAGCGCTCTCTCGATGAGGAGCCGCATCAACCTCTTGGAGTAGAAGATGAACTCGTCTCGACTGGTCTCTTTATTTCTGCCACAAGCATTGATGACAAAACCACTTATAATCAGATTCAAAAAGTACACTTTAAAGTGTGTTTGAATTGTTAAAATGGGAGACATCCTATTTATTTATAATTATTACATCACAGTTTTACTGGATATCATGGTCTAACATGGTTAAACGGGACATTTGAAACCTAAAATGGATGGAACATCGCAATATTTTTAACTGTCATAGACGGGACATATTGTAGGCCTTGCCGTTTTTTAAATATGCAACAGCCGTTAGTCATAGCCTGGCCACACACAGTTTGACACAAGCGATGAAGACACTTTCTAAATGAAAGTTCAAAACATTTCAGCCACTGGCTTCTGCTGATGGGAGTATGAGGAGGGACAGTCTCATTCTTGCATTTGTCACACAAGTATGGGCCACAGGTGTAATAAAATACAGAAAACTAAACAAAAAATAAAATAAAACAAACTACAAAACAAAACTAAAAATGATCAAACAAAAAACCTTCAACAAAAAAACCTAAACAAACTACAAAACAAAGCAAAAGTAAAAAAAACAAAAAACAAAAAAAAAAACTACACAAAAAAATAAAATAATAATAAACAAAAATCACATACAAAAAAAAAAACTACAAAAACCCCCAAAAATACTAAACAAAAAAACTACAAGACAAATAACTAAACAAAAAACAACAAAAAACGAACAAAATAAACCCAAAAACTGCAAGACAAAAAGACCTACAATCGACTATAGCAGACGCGGTGACGTTTCCTTCTGCTGTTGCTCACATTTGAAAAATTGTACATTTTCCCATTCAGCCTGTGTCATGTTCATAATTCGCCATATTGTTGGGGATATCTTTTGTACAACACACACTTTAGTACTGTGTTGTGTCATCACATGAATATCTAATGTAAAATCTGGGTTTAGAAGCAAAACTAGTAGATGGAAACAAAACCACGGCAGTAGCATTGAGTTTATCTCAAATAAACATGAACTAAATGCATTAAATAGCTTGTTAATTATGTTACTACTAGACACTGACAAGTTTGGGCCAGTTTTACACAATGCACTTCCCACGCGTCACAGCGAAGGCATGTGTGTGTGTGTGTGTCTGACCTGATGATGGTGTGCATGCCGCGGACCTGCGGTGTGTTCTCCAGGACACTGAGAGTCTGAGGAAGAGGCTGCGCCTGATGGGCCGACGCTAGTGCCGCCCTGTTACCATCACACACACACAGACAGACAGGAAGATGTCAGCACAGCGGCTTGAACAGCAGTGTGTGTCCATTCAAACTCAGACACATGCTCACACACCAGTTACTAGTGTCACCCAAACGCTGATCATTCAAACAATACATTCATGTTAGAGGAGAGCACCAAGCCAGGAATTATAAGCATGAAGCAATTTTACATAACAGAGAAAACCAAAGGACCACCTCCAAATGAAAAAGCTGACCCATTTATGAGTTATTGTTTCGGTCATAAATAAAGACCGCTGTATGGTGGCTCCAAAACGTACACTGACACTTTTGGTCTTCTTTCTGAACAATGCATCTGTCTAACTTTTTAGACATAAGTCTCTTTTGTGAAAGGATTTGTACGTAAAGTGTCCCTGTGCTGTCGTTTCCGGTTTGATGCGCTATCGCTCAAACGTTTGAGGTCGGTAAGAACTTTCTTTTTTCTTTTTCTGAAAGAAATGAACACTTTTATTCAAGCAAGGACACATTCAATTAAACAAAAGTGACAGTGAAGACATTCATAAAAAAAAAAAATTATATTTCAAACAATGCTGTTTATTTGAACTTATTTGAAAAATCTGAAAAACAGTAAATTTACAAAAAAATATTAAGCATCACAACTGTTTTCAGCATTGACAATAATGAGAAATGTTTCTTGAGCATCAGATCATCATATTAGACTGATTTCTGAAGGATCATGTGGCACGGAAGACTGGAGTAATGATGCTGAGAATTCAGCTTTGATCTCAGGATTAAATTATATTTTAAAATATATTACAATAGAAAACAGTTATTTTAAATATATTATTTAATATTACGGGTTACACTGTATTTCTGATCAAATAAATGCAGCCTTGGTGAGCATATACTTCTTTCAAAAACACAAAACATTCAAACCGACCCCAAACATTCATACATGTGGATTAAGTGTTCTTATACTTTTTGAAGCCACTGTCCACTCTTACATTAAGGATTCGTTAATCACATGTGTTAGAAAGCTTTATGAGCTCTGGGTAGGTCAGTCTTTATTGGGAGCATCCTATGATTCAATTTCACAAAGCAGTCGTGTCAAAGACTGCATCCTGTCAACAAATCATGCAGAACATTCATGTAATGGTTTTACATGTAAATTCACTGCTTCGTTAATACATATGCAGACAATATGCAGTCTTTGAAAATCACACCAAGATCCCTTTTTTGTTCGACTTTTGGTTCGTAAATCCAACAGCAAAAAAAACAAACAAACAAACAACAAAAAAAAACAACTAAAATCATAAGCAAATCTCCTCACATATCCCAGCGGAGCTTTCTCTGTGGGGGAAGTGACAAACAACAGAAAAACAGACAATGACAACAAGAAGAGAGGGAAAAGAAAAGAGACGTCACACACACTATCAGGTGAAGGAGGGTGAGGTGGTCACATGACTCCGAGTGGAACAAGAGTGTGGCAGCTGCCATCAGCACTTCTGTGGGTAAACCAGCACTGGTAATGCAGGATGGGACAGTTCACCAACGACTGACTCGAAAATCTGTCATATGAAACGGAAAAGTAGCAGAATATCCTGCCTCTACCAACATCAACATACACATTTTATGTAATAAAAGTCTTTTGAAGCCTTTTTCCGGGCAACTGATGGAAATCTAAGTCTCTCACGAATGTTCAAATATGGCACGTCATGACGGGTTTGACGTCAATGACGATCAGTAACGGAACCAATGGATTCTGATGTCATTGACCTTGTCTTAAAGGGACAGTTCACCCAAAAATAGTGTTAATAGCGCTAGTGGTAAACAAACAGAGCAAGATGAATCGCACTTTGACAATTGTGGTTTTCATGTGCGCTTAAAAAAATAGGAAGCGAAAGAAGAGTATATGACCGAGGTCATGGCTAGAGAAAAGAGGCCAACTTGGCATGGCGATTTTGCAAATAAGTCTTGAGGAAAGTAGTTTTAAGTTTTAGTGCCATGTCACGTTGATCAATATGCCATTTCATGCTGTATTTTTATTGGTTAGTCAGTAGATGTGGGTCGTAGCAGCAAACACTGTGAGATGATCATGCTAAATTTTGAACACAATCAGAAAATGATCGCAGGATATCTTTGACATGACAACGGCCGTCTCTGAACCTCTCTCTCTCTGATGTAGGAACACCGTTTATGAGCCACAACCACAGAAATCACCACGATTCGTCATCTTTCGTTTTACATTTCATCTTCACTTTATTGTACTTTCTCCTATAAGCACAAACTCATACAGATGGTTTATTTGACCATCTAGTGTACGGATTTATTATAGGCTAGTTACCATATATACTGTATATTAACACACTCTACATTATGAAAACTGGTAAAACAAGAAACTTCTCGAAAAATTTGAACTTCTGAAATAATATTTAAACAGAATTCCTAATAGTAATTCTAATCATTTCAAATTGCATGGTTTTTTTTCTATTAAAACGACTGCAAAAAATACTGTTTTGTCACACAGAGGTTGATTAGGTCCATTTATTCCACAATTGCAAACGATATAGTGGAGATTCATGTTTGGATGCATTACAGTGCATCACTACAGCAGTCAGTACTATTTTGTCTCCTCTTTTTTTTCAACAAAAACAAAGAAAGATTTTGTTAAAGTTTTTATTGTTATTTTTGACCACATTTTAGTCTCATCTTTTTTTCCATCAACGATATTGCATGTTGATATAGTCACAGTTATAGTTTAATGATCTCGGTGTCGTCTCGTCATCGTCTCGTATTAAAAAAAAGGTTGTCGATGAACATTTTTTTGTCATAGATTTCATTTGTGAAATTAACCCCGAAATGAAAACTGCATTTGAACAAGCAAGCAAAGTTTAACTTCCATTTACCATATTTTATGTGCTCTATTTACTACACACAGGTCAGTTTATTAACGAATGAAGCTTGTGAGGTAACGCAGCGCTTTTCACTTGGTCTAACGTTAAACTATCACACTAAACTGCATTTGAGTGTGTTGAAAGTTATAATGTTATTCTATGTGTTAGTTTGTTGGCTGTATGAGACTAGCAGTGAGCTAGATCGACATTAGAATAACATACTGATCATATTCTAACATTTCATCATGTTGAACTATATAACACTGATTAGTTTTATGTACATTTGCTCACCTGTCTAATAAAGCACATGCAAGAGCGGCGTCTCGTCAAGTCGAAGTTTGTCGCGGACGTGGAGCTCTCGGCATCTCGAAAACGCCACGCTGATATTGATCATTGTTTTAGTTCTCCTTTTGTCCCAAAGTCTGCTTGCCATGATCCATAATGTTTGAACGAAACAACAGCGTGAGCGTGCCGCCGCTAGACGTAGCGCAGTTGTCCACGTCTGTCGCCATGGTTACTATGGCAGTACGAGCGGAAACCAGGGATAGCGCGGATATCACGTCATTGACGGGCGACAATGAACAGGGACGGACCATTATTGAAAATTGGAATTTCTCTGAAATTAAAAATCTTTGGGAACTTTTGGGATATTGTAAGTACACAACTGCAGGAAATATATCAGACTGTGCAAGTGATTTTGGGATATTTTACATATTACATATTGTAGCTGTAAATCTATTCATCATATAAAACACTTGTGTCTCTTCAGAAGACTTCGATTACACCACTCAGTTCATATGGACTTTTTTAATTTTTTTAAAGTGTGATCATTTTGGTTTTGTGGACATTCAACGGATGGACAAAAACTGATGAGAGAATATTAAAAATATCTTCATTTGCGTCACAAAGACATGTCTGTGTTAGCATCGACGCGAGGGTTAGTAAACGATGACAGAAGCTTCATTAGTGGTTGAACTGTCCCATTTACACACCACATTTAAACATACGCAAACACAATTGATATTTTGAAGTCGTTCGTGTGAATAAAGTGCGAGCTCTTAAACTGGTGAAGTGATGTGACGGGATCTGCATTAGAGAGATTAAAACAGATATATTGCAGATTCCTTCCTCTCTCTCAGTTTCAATGATGATACAATTATGATAGTGTAATGCATCAGGGCGTATAGAATTGTGGCATGAGAAATCGTGATAGAGTTAAGAGTGAGTAAAAATGTGTTTTTTTTGGTTTGCGTGAACCTCTTCTTTGAGCTGTGAAAGTGCTGACAGTACCATGCATATGCATCTTTCTGTGTTTGATCTTTTTTGAGAAAAATGTCAGTTTTGCTGTGGGTCCTGTTGTAGCTGTCATCCTCTCATTCACTCTCACTGACACAAAGGTCTGCTACATCCTGTGTCGGGGGCTGTACTTCCTCATGTTCCTCTCTCTCTCTCTCACACACACACACACACACTCATCTGCTCTTGTTTCTAGCCCAACGGAAAAATGAAACTCTTTGTAGTAGACATAGGAAACTTCACTGCGTGCGAGACGCCGTGTTCAACAATAGCTACAGAGAACAGAGAGAGAGAGTGAGAGAGAGAGGGGGGAAAGAAAGAAAGCATGAGAAAGTAAGAGAAAGAGAGGTCAAGGGGAGGAAGACAGCCACATATTTTTAGACACAGCATGCAAGGAGTGTGTCTGCTGTAAAACACTCAAGGATGGAAAAAACAGAAGGTATCTGCCTCCCTCCTGACTGCAGCACAAAGCATCTATCCTCCCATCTTATAGCATATCATGAGGCATCCATCCCATGATGCTTTACTGCCGCTCATTAGCCAGACTGATCAGTGCTGGTTCCTCAAACATCATAGCTGTGAATATATGAGTGTGGGTCAGTATCTGGTCATAAAGCTTGGCCCTGTTATTACTTTTACTTATATATGTTGCATGAAAAACACAAGCTAAAATAGAAAGATACAAATAGTTAAATATTATTTTTTTATATTTGAATATTAAATAATAAATATGAGCCAAGTACAAAAGTTACTAAACCTAAAATTGAAAAAAAAAAGAATGAAATAAAATACAAATTACATTAAGTATAAAATATTTATTTTTATTTTTAAATATTAAAAATATACCAAACTAAAGTAAAAAAATAAATACTAAAAACTAATTAAAAGCAAGAAAATGTTCCCATCAAAATTACTCAAATTTAACTGAAAATATAAAAAATATATATATATTTTTTTACAATATTATTAAATACTATACTAATATATAAATAATATTAACTAATTCAATTTAAATTAAAAATAATATAATTTGGGGATTTTAGGGTGAAATATCACAGATGTGTTTTCATGATATTCAAACTTGTTTGATTTATTATTTGAAACCTGACCCACATTACTGTGCCCATAATGGCCAATATGACAGTAGTTAACTTAGAGACACTGCCCTCTTTTGGTCCCCACAGGAAGTGCAGCCGAGCTCAGGAGGAGGAGGACGATCCCATCATGCTGGGAGGGGGACAGTTATAAGAGGCTGTATAAGTGTCCCCCGTGGACTGATCTAAGGCCAGTGTGTTTCTGCATTAGAAATACTCTGAATATCATTATCATTTGTGAATTTGATTGTCAGGTCTAAGCCCAGATCAGTGCTGAGGGGAAACTTCAGTGCAGGAAGTGAGAAGACGATGAGCAGTGCTACTCTACCTGACGCTGAGTTCACGCTGTGCCGCCGCGGGGGGGGGGGGGGGGGGGGGGGGGGGGGGAGAGAGAATAATCCAGTGCGGTGAGGAAGCAAGGCCAAACAAAACGTGTCACACCAGTATTACAGAAAATTAACAGGCCCACATAGAATCTGTGACTTTGTTTTGCTGATTTTTAGGAGGAAATCTGTTAGATACTATGGAGTAATTTCAGCTGAGTATATTACATTCCTATTGATAGGTGAAAGAATTATCAAATTGATCAAAATATTGAACAAACAAACAGGCAAAGGCCAGGAAAAGTCTACAAGTTTATGAAGGGGCGACTGTCTGTATTTTTGTGGAAAATACAGATCCCTGTAGGCCTGAAAATGAGGAACATCGTTTGCTGTTCAAAAGCTACAGTCAGTGATACAAACCACATGACATGTCAAATATTAGTCCACTACAAAGCATTCCCAAATCCAAAACGCACAAGCGTCAACTAAACTGCTTCTGACGAGGAGCGCGCACAGATTATCGCTGTAATATATCACAGAAAAAACATTGAGGAGACGATGATGAAGGTCAAGGTAAAGATAAAAAATAAACAGGCTGTTTATTCCTGAACTATGGACCTTATTCAGAACAGCGCTATGACAGGCATGAAAGCGAGGCTGTGAGGGATAAACTTACCATGTTTTCAATGGCATTTGCTGTGTAATGCTGAATAAAGCTCCAAGAACTGCATATTCTTGGAAAGATATTTATTTTGCAGGGTTTCGTCAGCAGAACAATCATAAACACATTAAATAACAGCACAACCCACTGAAGAGATGCATGTCCATCCCTCACAGCCTCGCTTTCATTCATTCCCGTTAAAAATCAAAGACGGCGCTGCTGTGAATAAGGTCTATACAGGATATATTTGAGAATATCTCACAAAGATTAAGAATTTAAGTTTAGATTTTTTTCCCCTGAAATTTATTATTGCAATATTGGGGGAATAACTTAAAATTAGAGATGCACCTATGGTATCGGCGGATAAAAGCAATTATGTTCACTATTGGCTATCGGCCAATGATCAGGGCCGATTTTATCCTGTCAATCAAAAGCGTCAGACTGCAACTCATACAGTGTGTGAAGAAAATGTCTCTCGTGTTGAAAAGGGGGCCTGAAATTTTTGTGGAAAAAATATTTTTTGGAACCACTGGTCTACAGTTAGTTTATAAGTCAATGATATCATCCACAAGGGGGCGGTATTACACCTGAAAATCATGATAACCAAGAACCACCATGATGACATGGTGCATCAGATTGGGACCATCATCTATTCTACCCAGTATCTTTGATTGCTTTTAAATGCTAAATATGAACATATTCTCAATATGTGTGCTGTGCTTACCTCCTCCAGCTGACTGTGCACATGCTGCACTATGAGATCGATGGCCACCATGTTGCCGCCACCTACAGGAGATAAGCACAGGAACCAAAATCAACATCACTAACCAAGCTGCTGTAAGGCAAGCCTTCAAGGTCATCAAAAAAAGCATACGCATTTTTCATGGATGTGTGTGATTGGTCATCAAGACACATGTGATCCAAGTCGGCGTTACGCTTTCTCCAGTGGTAGAAATTTCACCCATAATGCAGTGTACTGCATTTGTATACTAAATACATTTTTTTTTTTTTTTAATAACACACTACAGTATATACTATATTAGATTGTTTTAGAGTAATAGCTCATTCTGAAAGCCTCACTCACCACGTGGCACCACAATATCTGCCAGTCTCATCGTGGGCTCGATGTATTGTTCAAAGGCTGGCTTCACAAACTTGTTGTATTGTTTGATCACTCCCTCAATGTCGCGGCCTCGCTCTGTGATGTCCCTCCTGAGCCTCCGTACCAGCCGGATGTCAGAATCAGTGTCCACAAAGATCTTCATGTCCAGCAGCTGAGAAACAAGACGCATGATGCTCCGGATCAGCTCAGTGATAATGATATTTGCCAGCTTCTCAATATCACATTATGAAAGACAGTTGTTTACCTTCAGCAGCTCTTTATCTGCAAATGACATGATGCCCTCAAATATAATCACACTGGCCCCATACACCGTTTTCTGCAAACAGATAAACACTCATTTAAAATCAAGCAATAAAATATACTAGGTATTCTATGTATAAAAAAGTGTTTAAGTGTGATTCTAGTAGAGAGAAGGTAAACCAGCAACATTTAATATGGAGAACTTAAACTGTATTTTAAGCGCTTTTCGGTACATTACAAAAAAGATGATTAATAATGCAGTTGGCCACTTTTTCACAAGGTATCTTGCTTGTAGTTAAGCCATTTTAAATCCATGAAGAAGCTTTCCCAAAAGTGATCATTTACATAAACCTGACACTTTTCAGGCAAATCAGTGTAGAAAAATGAGGAGGGTCAAAGCCGGGTGTTTCCACGCGATCACCTGTTGGCACTCACCCATTCTTTCTGCCGTCCGTGCGTGGTGAAGTCATACACCGGGATCTTCACACTCTTGCCCTGCTTGAGTTTGCGGAGTGTGTGCACCAGCAGGCTGAAATCAAAGGCGTCTGGATGGTCAAAGTTGTAATCGTTATTAGCAGCCAGCAGCTGCTGTTCGGCCGTCAGAACCTGCAGGAAACACGTCACAACAGACGCTCCAAGGTTACACCGCTGACTTCAGCTCACATATCTGCCAGCGGTGTGCTTCCAGATCAAGGCTGATAACCGAAAGGTTGCAGGTTCAAACCAGACAAGGGGCAGAAACTCAACGATGCCATTGCACTTGCTACATTTAGTAAATGCTATAACTTAAGTCATGAGTGTGCATTACAGTGCTTTTACCACAGGTTAGACATGACGCAAAGGGCTAAACTATGGTCAAATCACTGTAACACACAACCATGAGTGGCTTAATACTCCAATATAATGACAGCAAAAAGCTATCTAATAAAAATAAATGTTAAATATTATTATCAAAAGTGACATTTAACGATTGCTTAGCATTAAGACATTTATAAACAAGATATTTCCATTTTAAATAAATGCTGTATCAAAGAATCCTGGAATAATGGTCAGTTTCCACACACAAAAAAAGGTATTGTGCATAAAATCATCATAGAGTGATTTCTGAAGGATCATGTGAGACTGAAGACTGGAGTAATGATGCTATAAATTCAGCTTTTAAATTCATTTTTTTAAATAAAATATATTTCAAAAGAAAAGTTTTTTAAAATTGTAATAATATTTGATAATATTGCAGTTTTTACTGTATTTTTGATTAAATAAATGCAACCTGAGCATAAAATACTTTTTAAAACAGAAAAATTGTTACTGATGGTAGTGTTATTACTAATAAAGCCGATGTACAGACTTAAAATAATAGACACACTGACTGCTCTCATACCTTTTGACTAATACATTTCCATGATTTTTTCCAGTCATTTTGGATTTTCAAAATAAGGATTTTTACATTTTTAAAAATTATTTCGTAAAGAATGGCTAAAAATTGGGAAGGCAATAAAAAAGTAAAAGCTAGTAAAAAAAAAAAAAAAAAAAAAAAAAAAAAATTATAATATATATATATATAAATATATATAAATATATAAATATATATATAAATATATATATATATATATATATATATATATATATAAATATAAATATATATATATATATATATATATATATATATATATATATATATATATATATAATTGCAACTTCCAGGACTTTTAAAAACTGTACTAATTTCCAAAATGTTTAACCTGCCTGATTTTTCCATGAACCCTGTATTTAATTATAATTAAATACATTAATCCTAGCATGAGCTATCTGTATACGAGTTGCATTAAGTAATATTCTCCAGACAAGAGAACATTCTCAAAACACCTCCATTCTTCCTGGAAGGATATATTCTCGTATTTGCCACCCTGCATGCAGAGACAGTGCCAGGCTACGGAGTAAATGAAGTGTGTGGTATTATTACCCCCCTCCTCTCGATGGGCTAGGGCCAGCTGAACTAAATTTAGGAGGAACATTTACACACAGGTACACGTCGTACACATACACACACACTCACAGGACACTTACTTCCTTCGCTGTGTTATTTGGCCTTTTTCTCTCATACAAAATGTAATGATTTCTCTACAGATATGCAAAAACAGCTGGTAAACCATTTAAACGAATGCCTAACTAGTCTAGAATATCTGCTGTGATCCACCTGACAGGGTCATTCGCATTCCTGACTGTTTAACACAGCTTACTCAAACGTCATTACCACATAACGGCTTGTGTTTTAATGCTGGACTGCTTACGGCTGTAAAGATGGTTGAGTTTCTCGGCAGCACACCTGAGATGTTCCTCTGGCAGACGTGAGAGGATCTGAGAGGCGTTTACTCTGAGATTCCTCAGTGTGCCGTGAAGCCACAAGCTGCCTGAGAGACTTAATGGATTATATCAAACAAAACCACTGGTTTTGGACCACATTCGGGTCAGTTTTTCATGATAACTTCAGGTTTGCCATGGAATTGTAAGTGAGCAATTTCAGCCAATATTTTCTGCTAATTTCTGTGGTTTGGTTTGCTTCAAACATAAGCCCTCTCTCCTAAACCCTGCCCACAAAAGACATGTCAGCAAACACAAAACACTCAAAATAAGTCACAGTCAGAGAGACAGCCATTTCGTATTGTAAAAAAAAAAAGTCCCTCCCCAAAATAACTTATTGCTGTGCACAGAGCTTAGGGCTGTCACAGATATGGGTGTGATTTCCCAGAAAACGTGTCACTAATATTTGTAGTAGGTAGCATGACCGTTTAACGTGCGAGAGATATACAATGACATGACGGCGTTACCTTGTAGAAGGAATCCATTGAGAGAAGAACGACCCAAGGAACATCCAAAGCCTCGATAATTTTACGAGCAACTGTTGTTTTGCCTGAGGCGCTGCCTCCACAAAGCCCTATGGGTAAAAAAGACCAGTAAATTGACATGTGACGATGGTCGACGATGGTGTATGAGTTAACAATAGGGATTTTCACACTTGATCTAGTTAACCCTGGGTCATTAAACCTTGGGTAAACAGAAACCTGGGTTATCTTTCTTCACATTTCACACTGCTCATAGTTTACCAAGGGTTAACAATTAATCCTGGGTATTCATGAGCTGATGTTTCACTGTACACTCCTAAACCCTGGGTTAATGTCCTTATTTGTATATTTGCAGCCAGTGTCACTGATTGGACGAACGCAGCACGCGACCCGCTTACATAAAGGCTCTAGCATTGCACATCCTCGTATTATACAGTAGCCTCGTAATATCGCTAGCCTCGTAACATCCTCGTATTACACAGTAGTCAACATCAGAAGTGGATCAAAAAAGTTAATCGAAGAATGTCCTAAGACAAGAACGGGTATTGTTCAAAATTCATGTATAACTTTGATGAAAGGTTTAGATCCACTTCAAATGTTGACTACTGTATATTGTCGTAGCCAATTATCAAGTTTATACTAAATAAACTATAAAATCAGACTAATAAAGGTAAGAATGAAACTCTCTTTATACAACACGCTGTGTTTCTGTGACTGTCCAAAGCATGTGAATATGAGGCATGTGATTGGCTGCCAGTTGCGATTAACACCGCATCATTTCACACAGCGCAAGTTTAGCATTGCAATGCGGGGTTAACAGCGCAAAAGGGGTCCTAACCCTGCCCCAGATCAGGATTTTATTACCCCGGGTAAAATGCGGCAATAACCCGCTTCTAAATTACAAGTGTGAACGCTCCTTCACCCGGGGTTAAAATCAGGGTTTAAAGCGACAACAACCCAGGGTTAAGCACAGCGTGAAAAGCCCTACTGATGTTTTTTTCCCTGGAACGCTTTACTATACCGACCAATAACAAAAGCTTCTTTGGACTGGGTCCCGTGCTCATTGTACCAGGGTGGGCGTCCGGCTGTGTAGATGGTCCTCTTACTGGTCCGCAGCAGCGGAGGCTCGGATTTGCACTGGCTGGTGGATCGTTTCCGTGGCGACAGGCCGGTGTTGACGGAGGGGAGGAGCCTGTCCAGAGAGCCTTCGCCACCGCCACTGTTGAAAAGAGGAAATAAGATACAGCGAACAAGAGAAGCCTCTTCCTGCCGTTTCCTGTGTGAATTCTGACTTCCTGATCACAAGCTGTACAAAAACCCCAGTTCACTCAGTGGCCATCACGGTTAACGCCCCTTTAACTATGTGGGTAACAGGGCATACAGCTCTATCCATTTCAATGAGGAAAATATCTCAAGATCTGATAACGGTGGTAATCGTAAAATTTGTAGCATGTTGTAACCTCTGGGAAAAACAACAACAACCACATATTACTCAGCAAACATGTTAGCTGTAAATGCAGCACATCATCGTGATCCATGAAACGGATAACTGAAATATCGTGTGATCATGTCTGATGAATGTTATGACAGTTGAACTCAAACTAAGCAACTGACCTCATTTTGATCAACTAGTTTGAGTTCAAAACAAATGAAAACATAATTATGGCCAGTGGAAGCACTAGCATGGCATGATTAAAGATAACCCAAAGGACCTGGTTCAAACTAACAAGGTGTCCTAACCAGACATGATGCGATAAGATTCCGAACAAGTAATTTGACGCGACAGCCAATCAGAAGACCGTGTGGGCGGAGTCTCTTAGAAGACTAAAATTAACCCTGTAAAGTCTGACACATAAAATAATAGTAAAAAATCATTTTTTCTTTTTTATAAAACAGTTTATTAAACCTTTAGACATAATATGAAGAGTTTTTTTTTTAAATATAATATTTGATACATTGGGCTTTTATAAAAGTTTAGGTCAATTTAAAAGTTACTCCTGTTTACTTTATCAATTACAAGGTCAAAAGGTAGACTGTGTACAAAACAAGGTATTTCATAAAAGTTTTGAGTATCAAATATGATACAGTAGGCTTTAAAGGGTTAAGCAGCATTAATATGACATTGTATCACAAATCAAAATCAATCAATCTTAAACGTATATCATGCAAGAAATTTTGAAGACCTGGTTCAGTGACCTATGAACACAATGGTGAAAGTAAGTTGGATAAAAAGTAACTGCTATACATTACATAAAACATACAGAACATTTCAGTCCCCACATTACATATAATTCATGCAAATAATAAAATATTAAGTATATATTTGCATGTACACACATTCATTATTAATATAATTAGTAATACTAATAAGTATTGCTCTGTGATAAATTGCTTATGTTCCTGCTTATGTTCTATATATTATTAGGTACATACTTATATAAATACACTGTAAAATTACCATTTATATAAAGCGAGACTAAAAATATCATTATGCATAAGCCAACTATACTAATGGTGCATTTAGTTTGATGAAAACATGCTCTGGTTTTTTGAATGCTGGAAAGTATTGGTTTCTAAGAGCATTTCTGGAAAGACTGATGAGTCACGAATAAACAAAAGAGATACAAGGTAAAATTGATGGACGCCTACAAGAGACTCACTGCAGTGAGAGCTGTGCAGCTCATAAGCAGCAAAATTACTTACTGAAGCAGGCGAGAAAGCAAGATGTCCTTAAAAGATGAGTCCATGTACTTGTCCATTAAGTAAAAGAAACAAATACTACCTAGTACCTACTCTCAACTAAACACCATGTTTGTATAAAAAAGCCAGTCAGATCAAGTTACGCACCACGACTGCGTAATCCCTAAACAGTAAACAGGCTTACATACCTCGGTAATCAAAGCCTACTTCACATGTGCAACTACAACTGGTAAAACTAGAATAAAGCCCTGCTACAATATATGAGACAGTGTTAAGAGATAAGAGGGCAAACATTGGACTCTGCCCTGGCATTTTTTCAAACCGCAAACCAGTCTGCCAAAGTCTTTCTCTTAAAGGAAATGATAAAGTGACTAATCATTTACTATATGACTTTCTTCGATACAGTGAAATATCTGTACAAAGAAAGTGAATGGTGGTGAAAAACTTGAATCTGTTTAGCACTAGCCATGTGGACTATTAAAGAGCCCATATTATTGTGGGCACTTCAAACATACGGCGTGATCACTTGCATATTTTCCTGACAACAGCGGAAACAACTTAAAACACTCAATCATTTTTGAGTAATACATCATTCAAAACTATAAAGGGTCTAAAATATATTTAGCTACTTACAACAGTTTTACGATAGAAATGTTAAATGACAGTAATGTCCAGCGATGGAAACTACTCTACTTGGTCAAATTTCACCATTTTGGATTGAAAACAGGCTAATGTACACGAGCCATGTAATTCATAACAGAGTGTGACGACAAGAACAACATTAACAAAGCTATTTTAGACAGAGTGTGTGTGTGTGCAAACTCGAATGTGTTTGGCACATGTTGCATTCCCAAATGCAAATTATAAACGCCTCAAACACGCAGCAATTGCAGAGTAGCATTTACTGTGAACTGAAAACGAATGTTTCTTTACTCTCAAATATGCAGAGCGTCAGACTACATATTTACACAATTACATCACAACCGTTGGCATTTGATGATCGCACTAAGCCATATCTCATTCTAACAATGCGTTGTCAATATTCATAAAGTTATGGGGCAACGGGTGCCGATTTTACTCACATTTGGCACTTTGAAAGCAAACCATGCATGAGATAAATGTATTCGAAAACATAACATTTTGGAGTTTATTTAATAATTGTTTAAGGCCAGTTCACGATTTCAATCACACAGTTTTTTCTTGGCTTGACAATTCACGTGGGTCATACTTTTCAGGTGGGAAAATACAGAAATACGTATAACTGTGGAAATTATAGCCTACGTGCCTAAATGATACATTTAAAGTACAGAGATATTAACTACATGTACTTACAATAGGGTTGGTTTAGGGTTAGTTGCATGAAATGATGCATAATTTACTGTTATTACAGCAGTAAGTGCATTTTGTATCAAGGACGCTCTAAAATAAAGTGTTACCAAATGTCATACCGTCACATGATGCCACAGAGTAGTGTGAGCATTCTTCAAAACATCTCCTTTTGTGTTTCACAGAAGAAACAAAGTCAAATGGTTCTGGAACAACATTAGGATGAATAATGTGACAGAATTTTCATATTTGGGCGAACTAGGCTATCCCCGAACTAGGCTACACTAACCTCAACGACAGCACAGCAGCAACTTCTGGTTCGCATCACAAGTTCACTCAAGACCAGTATGAGAATACACCATTGTGCAGTTTACTGATGAAACATTTTCACTGTAAAACACCTCATAATATAAAAAACACAAACAGAAAACAAATAAAAACCTGAGAGGAGGTGCCAATAGCATGCTTTCAGCAAATACATAAAACTGATGGATATTTGCTTGTAAAAACAGGGCAGAGAGTCCTGTCAGCGACAGCTGTGTTGATGATCTCACTATATACAACGAGTCTTTAACTACTATGTACTAATATTTAAATTAAAGACCCCTTGTGGTGGAGATCAAGTTTTTAATGTTTGTGGTGTTTTTAATATGCTTAAAGACAAACCATGTGCAAATTCATGTGTCACACCGCTGAGTATTTTCTCCTGAAAACTGCAGTGAACCAAAGACAGCCTCAAAAACACGGTTTGAAATCGCTGGTGTTTCTGACGTCACAAACTACCTTGTAACCAATCACGTCTCGAGGGGGGCGGGCTTAGGCATATCATTAACTATGACCGCTCTGAAGCAGGGGAGTCTCAAGAGAAGACAGGTTATATACAGGCCGTATATTTTTCTGTTGATATGGAAAATCGGCTACATTTAGCAATATAGTGGGTGAATTATGTATATGATGAATATTACGATGTTATGATGAACTATGCGCGTTTCTCCACTGACGTTCTGGGTTGTTCAAAGCGTTTCTAAGGATGCTGGTTGTTAGAAGGAAGATGTCTGACTCTGAGATGGAGAACGAGAACATGGTTTGTGTGACAGCAACACATCATTAGCTGATTGATAACGTAGTCAAGACAAAGGCTTATCATATTAATTACTGTTATGTGTCCGACGTCGAAGAGAGCGATTCATAAAACGCATCGCCATTCTGATACATCGACTTGTAGACGAGCCTGTATAATTCACTCTTCCACTTCTTCTAAATCTGTTTCTGGTTCTATCATATATGGCTGAATTAAACCAGTATTTCCACTTGCCATTGTGCAGCAGGGCATATTCATGGTTCCACGTATACTAAATGAGGCAAAGGTGTAGAGCTACATTCAAGCTATTTTGGCATGCATGAAATAATTATTTCCACAGGAAAAATCGTTTAAATATGTCATTTTGGTGATCAAAGATGAGATTTAAAGGGGTGGTATAATGCCCTTTTCACAAGATGTAAAATAAGTCTCTGATGTCCCCAGAGTGTGTATCTAAAGTTTTAGCTCAAAATACACCACGGATATTTTTATATAGCATGTTAAAATTGTCACTTTTTGAGGGCGAGCAAAAACGCACCGTTTTTGTGTGTGTCCCTTTGAATGCAAATGAGCTGCGGCACAGGGGGCGGAGCTTCAAGAGCTCGTGTCCTATTACCTCACACAGAGACACACTGAAAACTTCAAAAACTTTCAGCCTTTTGTGATAAACCGGAGTCAGATAAAGATGGAGTGACTCAAGAAGTGACTACAACATGTACAATACAACAGGACATTTCTGAATGGTTAGTTGATGAATTTATGTGGTTATCTTCTAGTCATTGATTAGCATATTCTGTCTTGATAATCTATAAATCGTGTTCCGGGGGCGGGGTTTATGTAAATATTGGGGTTAGTGATGTCACTAACCCGGGAGGAATGTCGTGACTACCAGCCGTTTGTTGTAGTCCTTAAAAAGTAATTTCTTTAAAAGCAAATATCTTCCTTTGCTTTGCTTTTTTTTTTTAAATCGGTAACAATTTATTTTAAGGTAAGGTCAACTTTATTATCCCCAAGGGGAAATTTGCTTCACAGCCAGCAGTAAACCATACAATCATACAAAGAATAAACACAACAAAAAAAAAAAAAAAAAAAAAAAAAAAAAAAAGGACTTAAATAAATAATTTACCTTGAATAATTAAAAAAAACAAAACAATGGCAGCTGGTACAAAAGAATTTTAAAATATTAGTCCCATCTACATTTGCCAGTACCAGGTGATGTAGTTACATGTTACGACATGTACCGGTACTTACTATTGAGTTACGTTTAGGGTTAGTTACTTGTAATTATGCATAACTTAGTGTTTTTACTATAGTAAGTGCATGTAACTACATCACCTGGTACAAAAGAATTTTTTAAATATTAGTCCCATCTAGATTTGCCAGTACCAGGTGATGTAGTTACATGTTACGACATGTACTTACTATAGTAAAAACAGTAAATTATTAGGGCTGGGCGTATCGACCGCGATATTAATGCGATATGGCTCAGCTTGTCAGTGAACTACGGCTCTTTGTAGTAAATGCCGCTCCATCTGAAAGCAGGTGAAGGCGATTTACTACTAATCAAGGAACCGGCTTTACTGACGAGATGCGCATAACAATGTGATGCGATATATCGCCCAGCCCTATAAATTATGCATAATTACAAGCAACTAACCCTAAACGTAACTCTATAGCCTAGTAAGTACATGTAATAGAATAATATTACTCTGTACTGATTTGACTAGGTCTACTTCGTCACCCTAAAATAAAGTGTATCCAAAAATTACTTACATCTGTAAGTAAGTAAATCCCATACCACCAAACCTGTCCTAACCTCGCCTGTATCCCACCTCAATAGCAGCACAAGCGTTCGGCAACATCAACACAATAAGTGCATTGGACCTAACAATTATTGTTAACACTTTATTTTAGTGTCTTTGTTACACGTTACATGTACTTACTACAGTAATAACAGTAAATGATGCATAATTACAAGCAACTAACCCTAAGCCACAATATATACCTGTAGCTAATTAGTATTACTCAATACTTAATTGTATAATTACACTGTAACAAGGATAACAAAGTGTAACCTAATTGTTATTTTTGATGCAAATACATATTAAAGACAGCTAATATAATTTGTGACAAAAACAGCAAACCTCAAAACCTGACAGGATGTCCCAATCGCACGCTGGTGTTTTCAGCAGATAGATTCAGAAAAACTGATGTAAATTTGCTTGTAAAAACAGAACAAGTAGAGAGTCCTGTCAGCAGCTGCTGCATTCAACATGCAATTGCAAGTAAGTGTGCACTTAATAAACAACTCAAGAGCGTCCAACACACTTTGAGGATGGAGAAAAAGACAAAGATGATAAGACCAGCATAATAAAACAATTCAGTGAGATATCAGGCTTACCTTCCATCTGCCCTAAGAGACCAGCAGCCTGAGATCCTGGCTCCCGAGTATGCTGGGAGTGTGTTCATGATGGGACAGACAGATGAGATGAGATGAGAGCTCCAGAGAAAGATCAGCGCTAATGTAACCGCCGGGACGTACACATACACGGGTGCTCAGAGCGCCTGCCCTCTGGCAAGCCGAGCGGAGCGAGAGAACAGGAAGAAAAAACGAAAGTGAAGCAGAGGGGAGGAAAACAAAACTGTGCTTTCTACGTCGGTTTTGTTTTACCAGTCACTAGCGTTAGTGGGCCGGGACCATTCAAGACAAACCTTTCCCTCGCCCTAACATGCTGCTACTATGGACACACTGCCAACAAACGTAAGAGGATAACCTGTCCCGCAGATTATGTTTGGCGGGTGGTATTAATAGCAGCAGGTTGGAAACACGCAGAGCTCACACACCCCTCCGCTGGCCTCTCACGGGGCGGCTCATCTGTCTGGGACACTCACACAGGCTGTTACTGACGCGGGACGGTGACAGAGCGCGAGGCAAAGCAGCGATTTTGAATTGTGCTCTTAGGCTCGGGACATAAACAAATCAGGTTGCTCTGTGAAGCAGGGAGCGGTGGAGGAGAGGCGCTCCGAGATCACCTTATCAACCGGCCCGTCCTCTGGGGCGTCGCTACACCTGCTCCCCCTCCCGGGACACCCCTCACAAACATCATGATGAAACTCACTACCACCGTCAAAGCCCGTACATGGGGTGTGTTTCCCAAAAGCATCGTTGGCCAACTATGATCGCAATTTCCACTGAACTCTATTGGTAACGACGGAACTTGCGACCATGCTTTGGGAAACTATCCCGTTAAGAGTCAGCATCTAAACTGAATGAAACTAATTAGATGTTTAAGTGTTACAGTAGTCTTTTAATAATTTATTATTGTTATATAATGCAGAAAGTTGAACATGTAAACTTGCTATTAGAATCAACCAAAAAGATTAAAACATTATAGCTGTTATACACACAAACTCATGAAAAAAAAAATCACAAATCATAAAAAAAATCTGAATTTTCAGCATCATCACTCCAGTCTTCAGTCACATGATCCTTCAGAAATCATTCAATATCCTGATATGAAACTCAAGAAACATTTATAGCGATTATCAAATATCAATGTTGAAAACAGTTGTGCTGCTTAATGTTTAAGGAAACCGACATTTTTTTTCAGGATTGTTTAATGAATATAAAGTTCAAAGTAACAACGTTTAACTGAAATAGAAATCTTTAGTAACATTATGAATGTCTTCACTGTTACTTTTGATCAATTTAATGCACCTGTGCTGAATAAAAGTATGAATAATTTCTTCTTCTTTTTTTTTTTCAAACCTAAAATAAGTAGATTCAAAGCCCAGAAGAGGAGATCACCAACATGGATGCAGTGAAGCAATGGAGATTCTTTGTATGACATAAACCTATTAACCATCTTATTCTCCTTTTAGATCTCGCTCCCAAATGTCAAGACTTCCTCTTTCTACTTCAATCCTAAACACGTGCAGTGTTTCCCCTAGAATTTTTTCCAACTGTGGTGGCAGGCCCATTTCCCCAGGGGGAGGGGGCGTGGCCCATGAGGCCATATTCCCATTGGCCACGCCCCCTTGCCCCAGGTGTTTAACGAGACTTCAGGAGATTTCCACGACGCATGCGCGAGAATTGCGATCTCCTTCAACTACTTCAGTTCAGTTCTCGCGCGTGCGTCGTGGAAATCTCTTGAAGTCTCGTTTCAGGCCTACAAGGAAGAAAAGGAATAGTCGAATAAAGTCGTTATTTTTGTTTGTTTTTTCGCACAAAAAGTATTCTCGTCGCTTGATAAACTTATAGTTGAGTCACTGTTGTGACATGGAATATTTAAACATTTTCTTTAATGACTCTCTGGGCCGTCAGGATTCATTCCCTTAGGGAGCCTATGGAGGAGTGATCAACCTCTCAGATTTAATCATAAATATCTTCATTTGTGTTCCGAAGACGAACGAAGGTCTTACGGGGTTGGTACAGCATGGGGGTGAGTAATTAATGACTTCATTTTCATTTTTGGGTGAACTAACCCTTTAAACCATAGACATAATAAATACATAGACGCCCTATTGGCCGCTTTGGAACGTTGCTGCGATACGTCAACGGGTCCGCCATTTTGCGGAGGGCAAGACTGCACTCACTGTTATCTAATGTAAGTAAATGGGTGAGCTGCATTTTTTCTGGATAAAAACAAAAACTGTTTTTACATTTATCAACCGATTTCAGTGGTTTGTATGTGGTGTGCAAAAATTTCCATCTCTAGTTATTTAAAATCTCGATAGTTAGACTTGTAAAAAAAATTTTTTTTAATAAAGAATGGTCAAAGCTCAGGCTTGTCATGTATTTGTCTTTTTATTCTTGCGGATAAGAATGGTGAAGACCCCCGTACTGAGATATAATTTAAGATTTTCTGTGATTGACCCGATTTTAGCAACAACAAAGATAACTGATGGATCCTTTATGATAATACATGTTATGGTACAACTACAGTGCAATGCAAATAGTAAATATAGCAAAGTGAGAAGTAATAGTAAATAGTTTAGTCAATAAAATAAACAAATAGTATACAGCAAATAAAATAGTAATGAATAGTATAATTATATAATATCATAATAATACAATCAAAAAAATATTGATAATAGCATTTGTTTATTAATAATACTATAATAGCAATAGAATAAGAAATATCAATTACAGAATGTACACAATAAAAAATAAGTTAAATGGTATATTTAACATTGAACTCTTTTTGTTAAATTACAGTTTTATTGATCAGTAGCCTAATGGCCATTATAACAGAAGTAGCTTCAGTCAAACATACAGCAGCATACAACGTTAAAACAGCCTAAATATAAAGTTACGAAACTGCACTTTGGCCTCAGCCAAAACGATTTACCAGGGAACCATTTATAGATTAATGAGACCAAAGATCGCCCGTTAGATATAAACAAGACGAATTATATCTCATGTTTAACCACTAGACTAGAGACATCAGAGCAAGCGGCGAGGTACGGGTGTTCCAGGCGGGGTAGACGAGCGCTGAGCGCATCTTACAACTCCGAAAACTTCAGATCAAATTTTTAAATAGGCGCTATCTTTATAAACAAACCACATATTTGAGCTTTAAACAACTACATTGTCAACTAAAAAACTATTAAAACTACATTTGGTGACACAATAACAGTAGTATTTTTAAATTTAACCTCTGAACGTTACTATTACTAATTAAATCATGACCAAATACAACCAAAAACAAACGTTCAGTCTTGCTTGTGAAAGATAATTCCTGGAAAGCTGTTTTCAATTGTGTGGCGATATGTACGATGAATGTAGCGGAAACACTGACGTGTATGAAAGACATTCCCAACAACAACAACAACAACAGCAGCAGCAGCAGCTGGTCTGGATATGTGTGAAGGCACAGTCACGTGACCCGCGCTCGCGGTGATGTCACAGAGTTAGACGAGCGCGCCCTCTCGCGTCGCTCTGCCGCGCTGTAACGCGGAGTGATCATGATTCAGCTGGATAAATATATAAAAAAAACTATATTAATACAGTTGCAGTGTCGCATAATATAGTAAATACAACTCCAAATGTGTTCTGTTACTTAATAATTTATTTGACCTATTATTAGTTTAAAATACAATTCAACCATGTGTAATTAAGCCAACCCGACTACAGGTGTCGTTCACAATCCTGTTTAGAGAGTAAGTGAAGTAACGTTACGTTTAATTACATGTAATAATAAGGTGTGGCTGAAAAACGGTCCAAAGAAATAACGGCGATGATCCTCCATGAGTCACTATGAGACTCTCCTGAGAGCTTGGCGGCATGTGCTTCAGTGTCATTCACCAGGGGGGAGCAGCAGGCACACACATTTACTGACAAGACCATTTAAACAGAACCAGACGCACAAACACAACATATTCAGTCACGGACTGAAACAAGACGAGGAAACAGGGTTACAGTTTCATAACTAAGTGCTTAAAGACACATGTCTCTCCCATAGACTGTAAGGTCTCTCCACACATCTTGTTAGTTTAGGAGGGGTTTATAAATATCACCAGAGGCATATATGATCAACGCGTGTGTGTTGCACAGTGCCAGAAACACGCGAGACGCACCAGTAACTCCAGCACGCACGCGACAATCACTGTGCGCTCGTCGTTTAATGTTTACACGCATATTAAGATCACGGGGAACTTAATAACTACGAGGTTAGGAGGTAAAGCTCTTGAAATGTACCTTGTGCAGCGCATAGAGGATTTTTCTCCGCACTCCATCGCCGAGACTCTTCCGTCTCCGCACACGGCAGACATTGTTGGATTCCTATTTGTATTTGACAATCAGCTGTTGCGAGTGCGACTCTGGCCTCGACAAAGGCTGCTGGGATATGTAGTTTTATGCGTCATGGGGTCGCGCATGTCTTCAGCGAAGCGGAACTACAAATCCCAGAATGTAAATTGTAATGTATATTTTTAAGTGCAAGTTTAGGTATGATTCATTGTAGCGTTTGCTGTACTGAATTTAATTTATGATAATTGTATTGAAAAATAAACATCACAATGGGAAGACATGATTTTTTCTTTACGCAAGATTCATAATACATTAGTATATTATTTATTTTATTGATACTTTTCAGTTGACAGGCCTATACATACACTGCCGTTCAAAAGTTTGGAGTCAGTAACGTATATTTTTTAAATATATAGTTTTTATTCAGCAACAGCGCATTAAATTGATAAAAAGCACAGGGTCACTTGGGTAACAAAAATACATAGGCTACACATACATAACTGTGTGTAAAGATCCGTTAAAATCGCCATCTAAACTGAAACAATGTCCTGATGATTGCATAATTTTTTAATATTATAATTTTAATTTAATAATTGATTATAATAACATACATGAACTGAACAGACAATGTTTCCATGCACACATCTATCAACAAAAAGGATGACTATAATTGTTATACATGAATAAACTGTCACAAATCCTAAAAAAAACAAAAAAACAAACAAAAAAAAAGCTAATAAAATAGGTTATATTTTACTTATATAATTTTTTGAAAAACAATTGATATATATTTTATACAAACCCTACCTTTCAAAAGTTTAGGGGCAGCAAGAATCTTTTTTAAATTTTTTTTTTAAGAAATTAATACTCTAAATCGGGAAGTCCGTCAAAAGTGACAGTAACGCCATTCACAATGCCATTTAAATGCTGTTCTTCTGAACTTTCTAGTTATCAAACCCATAAAAAAGTTATAATATTAAAACATTTATATTATTTTATCAATTATATTTTTTGTGACGTTCATCCAAACATAAGAAAGCAATTCAGCCAGTCAAATCTTTCTCAACATTTTATTAATTATTTGAGGGGTATTAATGCACAGTTAATACACCAGGGGAAAAAGAGAGAGAATAATAGTTTAGATTCAGAACTCTTGCCAACCTAGTTAAAAACGTCAAAGGAATAAAGGATCATTTTGTCCATTACTTGATAAGTATTAATAGAACTAACAGTTTCAGAATAAAATGTACTCCTTTGTCATTTTGGACCATCCTTTTGTACCTCAGACCAGGGGACCCAGTGGCCCTGCTCCGAATCACTTCAAATCAATCCCAATGACTTTCGTTTGTAAACTTCTTTGAGGATGTTCTCCGTCAGAACACTGATGGGGCAAATTCTAACTTCTGAAATCCTCATTTCACACAAAAGTTGAAGTAATGAAAAGAACGATTTTTAAAAACTGGTAGGGGGCTCCACTTTCTACAGACCCCCTTAGTACAAAATTCCACAGCACACAATCAAATTCACCAAAATCTCTACCGACACTCCATATTCAAGCCTATTTCATGGGATTACAAGTGCACTAAATACAGAAATACACACCTACACACATTCATGCTCACACACACACACACACACACACACACACACACACACACTCTCTCTCTCTCTCTCTCTCTCTCTCTCTCTCTCTCACTCTCACTCTCACACACACACACACACACACACACACACACACTGTGTATAGCGTCTTTGACAAAAGGACATTTTCAACATGTACTTCGACCTGTATAGAAAAGCGCAGGATCATATTCAAATAGTTTAAAGCAACTATGTCACAAAGAAAGAAGCAAACAAGCAAAAGAAAGCGAATACAGTTCGCACTAAGCTTTGGAAATCATATTTAACGTTGCAGTAGTGCTTTCGACTGCAAGATATTGCTGTAATTTTGAAATAAATCTGATGTCATGATCGTACAACATCTGCATATGTGTACGCCACATAATCTAGGAAGACGGGTAATTGAAGCCACGCACAATATTCCTAGCGGAAACTACACGCCATCTTTCAAATCGAGCAATATCGTGTGGAAACTAAACTTCCATTGAGAAAGATACATTCTACTGGGCGAAACTCAAAGCACATCGTCTATGTTAAAGTAGTACGGTTGTTGGTTTCATGGACCCAAGATGGCAAGATCACACCAGCTCAGAGACGCTATAAAGACAACATAATCAGAAATGTAATGGAGCA
Organism: Tiaroga cobitis; assembly: GCA_030578255.1. NCBI lineage: Eukaryota > Metazoa > Chordata > Actinopteri > Cypriniformes > Leuciscidae > Tiaroga > Tiaroga cobitis. The sequence goes on from CM060613.1 coordinate 25,937,435, forward strand.
AAATTAGCTTCTATCTCAGTTTTGACCTGGCAACATGCATGATACATATGTTGCCTTGTCCTCTCCTGCAATGTTCTCTCAAGAGGACCAGAACCTTAGTGAGGAGAATCTCACGAAACCTGTGAAGAACGTGCCAAAGCTATATTTGACCAGAAGATCAAATGAAAGAAATGATATTTTGCTTAAAGGGGTCATGCTATTAAATTTGCCTGGATCTTTTGTCATTTAAGAGGGTTTTGTACCATTAAAACACCCTGCAAGTTTCAGAGCTTAAATTGTCCTCATTATAAAACAAAGCATTTCATTAATCGAGCTCCAAAAAATGTCTCGTTTTGATATTGTGGGATCTGTGATGTCACACTGGCAAATACATTTGCATATGACCGCCTCCAGAGCAAGACATCGACGAATAGCTTTACATTATCGCACCATTGGCTCCGCCCACTGGCGTTCAGTCGCATAACGACTGGCATTTGAGTGGGCGTTGATACTGTGTACGACGTTAGCTAATCATAACATTGACGTTTACTGACAAGCCTTAAAGGAGCCACCCCTTAAAAACTGATCATTTCAGACACAGGGTCAGAATGAAGGTTGAAAATAATCGTTTTTTTCCGCAAACATTTGTATTAAAATTATAAGAGAACCTCAATGAATATGTTAAAATAATAGAAAAAAAAATCCATGTCATGACCCCTTTAATAAATCTTATGCATCTATTTTTCCCAGTGATGATTCTCATTAGTGTAATGTAGTAAATTTAGTTTTTTTTAATGGTTTATGATGTATACATATATATATATATATATATATATATATATATACACACACACATATATATACATACATGTTCTTCAAAGGTTTTATAAGATTTTATCGAACAAAATAAAAAGACAATTTTTGCAGTGCAATAGGGGGATTTCAGTGCGACTGAAGCCGCAGAAGATTTTTATTTGCCATTTAATGCTTGACGCTTCGTTTCTGATGCAGGACACTTAAAATGAGATCTGCTACAGTAATTCATGTCATAAACATGGGACTCGATGGCAAGTTTGACTAACTGGTTCACAATTTCATGCGCAACATTCCTTAAGGTAGATTGGCTACTAGCACCTTTTGCCTAAAACCACGACAAACCAACCCTAGTTTTCTGAAGCAACTATGAGATTAAAGTCACATTTACAAGTATTAGTATAAAATAAATGTATGCAACTTTCAGCTTATTCTTCTTTTCTCATTAGATAAATATATTTTTTAATAATTCATCCTTTTTTTTCCTGTGTGACCTGTATGCTAATAATTTTATGGCAATTCTTTTTCATGATTTCAAGTACCTCAGTGAGAATTATTAGGGTTTTGGAATACATAATTTCTGTTGCAAATGATACTTTTTTTTTTTTAATCTATAATCTTTTATACAAACTGAGGAGGAATAAAAAGACACACTGCTTCCATTAGTCACCTTCGAGGGGACTGTTATGGCTTCAAACTAAATTTTCATTTCATATCTGACATAGATTCGCTTTCTAAATTGGGGAATGGAGGACGGGCTTCATTTGCACGTATCACACGGATCAAATGGCGGGCGTTCGGGGTTTCTCGAACTCTCGTGGATTTATGTAAAGGAAACTGATCCGAGATCTCACAGCGCAGAGCCACTCAATTAAGGTCGGGAGAATGGAAGCCTAACAGTGCCTGCAAAGTGCAAGATAAGGAGGGAGGGGGAGGAGGGGTTAAAGTGCAATACGAGCATTTTTCTCAAACAGGCCTTGATCAGAAAGTTGGGAATCAGTGTGTGCAGGACCATTCAGATGTTCAGTTTGTTTCTGGACAGACGCTCTGATTCGGAAACGTTCGGATAAAGCCTGCAGTGACCATATTCTGATTGTGCTCTTCAATGCTTTACACGACATGCTTGTGCACCCAAAACACTCTCACTATTGCATACAGGTCCTTTAGTGCATACCACACACATTGCTTGTACTCCTATCAAAAGTTAACGGGTGAATGTCGCAAAAACATGCCCAGGTTACATTTCACCCTAAAATCAAATAGAAATTCTATTTTGCATAAATAAAGTCTAATTTGACTGATAAGATTGTTTGCATTCAGACATTTCTTCTCACATTTGCCTGCCAAATTCTCATTACCGTAATGCAAAATATATATATTTTTACATTTAAATTATATTAGGCATTATAACAAATACTACTATTATTTATATAACAGAAATATATCACTTTTTAACATTACGGTAATGAGAATTGGGATGTAAAATGTGCTTAACTGTCATATTTTATTTTTTTGGCAATGCAAATAAAAAGTAATAGTCCTAAAAAAAAAAATCCTTTTAGTGAAATAGAATTTTTCCCTTTGCTTCGAATTTGAAGTGAAATCAATCTTGAGAGGTTTTGCGAGAATCACCCAAATTTCCTGTTTTTTTTTTCTTCTACTCGACCACTATCATTTTCATTGGAGCCAGTTTGAGTCTTAGGAGCCGTTCACACAGAACGCATTTTTGCATTCCACTGCTTTTTTTCCACAGATTTTCTATGTAAACATGCTCTAGATGGACGTGTTTGACCATTCCACGCGCATTCCACATCTTTTGCAGCATCCTGCGCATGACATGGTGATCTAAATGTGTGGCGCTCAAGTTTAAAGAAATTCAAACTGAAAAAAAACGCGTCTATACAGCTTCCACTGCCCCTTTTTGTGAACGGCCCCTCAAGTTTAAGCAAGGACTGATGACATCACAGATGTCAAAGGGCATTCCTGTGCTTTGAAGTCTTACATTTTTCCTGCCAACACATTTGTAGTCATTTATTAGGCAGTGCATGCCTGCGGCAAACGTTTCATTTTGCTATTGATTTGAATTTCTCCAATCATCTGCACTGTATATTCCTTCTAAGTTAAACATCACAAGCTTATATTCCCATAAAAAAACAATCGGACAAAATGAAAGCACATAGCTCTACCAATTTTCAAAGCATTTAAAGGTTTTAACAAAGACCTCCGGGTCAACTGCAGCAAACTACAAACTACTGCAAACAGCCCAAAGGGATGCGGGATAAGGAGTTACACAAGGCTACGTGCTCAGACCTCTCACGATTCCGAGCAAGAGACAGGACAAGAAACCACAAAAGCAACACTATTGCACAGTAGCACACTGTTACAACAGCCGTCGATCTATTTCCAACCCTGCCACTGACGAAACAAACCCAAACACATCTGAGGAAAAGCAACCTAAACAATGACCAACTTTTTTTGACGCACCTTGTTTGAAACCGATGGACGAAAATTAATTGCTTTGAATATATTCATATATAGATATAGATATTATATATACACAGCAGAGTTTTACCGTGATAAAATGTTAGCAGTAAATTAGCTCACCATGCTAATTGAATGAGTTTGATATTCTATAAAAAAAAAAAATCGTTCAAACACATCATGAAACCACCAGACATGTTGACTCACTGTAGCTACCCAAAAAAATTCACATAGAAATGTAACTTCTGCTCTAAAAAATATATCAACTGGGAGCTTAAATGTTATTGACCCCTTCAGAGTGAACAACCTTGTTAAAATGAACTATAAAAATGGAATGAAAAACCAACAGGAGTAATATATATCAGTATACACAAGCACACACATAATGTATATACTCAGCTTAAAAAACACAAAGATCAGTGTGAAATCAATACAAATCGTTGTTTCCTGCTGTTTTTCATCCCCTCATTCTTCCGTTCATCTTTCCGAGCTCTTTCTTCTGTGTCTTCCTTCATTTCCGTGACTGAACTGAATAAAGTTTACCGGTGTAGTTTGGAAAGCATCCCTTCTGGTGCCGACGTAGTGAAAGCCGTGTTACTCAGGGGCCAGAGCTTTCTTAGGTTTGGCTCGTTTCTTTATAGGGGGCGGTGTGTCTCTGGTTTGGGCTGGATTCCCACTGTCCACTGGGTCAGAGGGTGTGGTTGGGCTGTGGGTGGTGGGGTTGGGTGCAGGGGTTCGGGTTTCTGAGGTTATGATCTGGGGAGGAATCGGGACTGGAGCAGAGCTGAAGCTCTTAGTCTCTGCTGGAAAGGAGGCTGTCACCAGGTGGTGATCTTTGGGCTTTCGTCCCCTCTTCTTCCCTGGCACTACGTTTTTCATGTCCTTCTGTAAGCCATTGCTCTCTGGCTCTTTTCTCTTGTTGTTGGCCACTTCATTGGTAGATGCCCGAAACCAGTTCTGTGCACATAGAGCCACATCAAGTTTAAAGAGGAACTGAGTCTCACTAAGGCTCAGCTGATGGATTTGCATGAGTTTTCAACATTTTAGAAGGGAACTATTCATCCTCATAAACCCCTTTGACATAGAAAGGCACAAGGTGATGATTTGTGCATAGTACCACATTTATCTTTTTTTATCACTTTTATCAATTTATCACAGTTTTAGGACTAAAACTGAAACTAAAGATTAATTTTAAAGCATATATAGAAATAGTTCTGTATCGCCCCAAAAAGCTACCGGACATTACTCAAGTTTGCATCATTACAACAATATTTTAACGATCAACGCTTCGGTCAATTGCTTGCAAACCTGAAGATGGTCGGCTGACCAAAATGTTGCTCAATAAAATATTTATGTGAAACTGCAAACTTGAGAAGTATTTATATTTTTCAATATTTCTGTTATAAAATTATCTCTATATGATGGTAGAAATGTTGTGACCTGTGTTCAAATAATAAATACAACCTGCAGATGTCAATATAGCAGATTTATTAGAAGGTTAATTTAAAGATTGAACCGATTTTCCGAATCCAATCCCTCCATTAAATGTTTAAAATACATTTAAACCAGAATATTTTCAAAAGTTCATTGAATTACAAATGTCTTGGTTACATGTATTAAATTAAATGTAAATAATTCTGAAAATTTTCTAATTATTTCTTTTCTCAACTATAATTACTAAAACTAATATATATATATATATATATATATATATATATATATATATATATATATATATATATATATATATATATATATACTAGATAGATAATATACTAAATCCTCATATATATATATATATAAGATAGAAAATGACTTTCATTGCTTCAAAAAAGTTGTCTTGTTCATTCATATCGAACTTGATGTGAACAGACATACAGTAGACATTTTGTTACACTAGAAGATTATTAAGGGCAACTGCTCAGATTACTCTGCATTGAACATACAATATACAGGGTGAGCGAGTGTTTGGTTTACCTGCGAGTGTGTCTTGCTGATATGATACTTCACGCCGCTCTCAGAGTTAAACTCCTTCTGACAGAGCAAACACGTGTACTTCCCTACGTCGCCCCCTCCCTGTGTGGAGAACAATAACAGCAGTGAAGCTGAAACCGTATCAGCAATGTCTGAGGCTAAAAGTATACACACTATGTACAGTTGTAAAATTGATCTATAATTTACAACTACAGGTAAGAACGCAGAGGACTTGTTGTTGTACCTTGTTACAGCTTGCCAAGTGAGCTTTAAGTCCAGATACACTTGAGTAAATAGCCTCACAGTTCTGTTATGGAAATCAAGAGAAATTTATAGAGAAGAACTGAACAACAAAAACAGCAATTCAGCATTTTCAAGAGCTGTTCAGTTTTCCAAGCAAATCTAAATCTACTGATATGGTTCAGATGTTCATATTGATGTTGGAATCTGCCATTCAAGCACTAGCAGCTATTAAAGTAATTGTTAAATGAAAAGCAAGGTGGTGTTCTTACGCAATTGGGGCAGCAGATAAATCCTTTTTCCTTCACCTCGTTCTTCCAGCTCTCCACAGTTTCAGGGCTGAAGTTGGGGAGGCCTGGTCGTGTGTAGTTTAGCTAAAACAACAAAGCAAAGTGTGCACAGGAAGTGCAAAATAAGTAGACAAATGTGTATATGAGTAATTAACTAAATTTACAAACACTACTGATTTAACTCCTTTTTTAAGTGGCACAATATTAGCTTTTTGTGGCAACATGTAGTTGTACAGTGTGACACATCTTTATAGTAGCTATGTTTCCAACCAAAGTTGCTAAAGTAAATTTGCGAATATAGCACTGTTTCCATCTCATGTGCTCAAGAGAACAAAATCTTCACTTCCTGGGAAATTGGCGCAAAATATCTGTATTAAAAATAGAAGTTGGTGCAACCAGGGAAGCCACTGTGACTCTTTTTTCGTACATTATAAATGACTTGCGCCTCAGAGCGCGCAGACGAACTGCTGTCAATAAACACTGTCATGTTAGTTTGCACTCGGGAACGATTGTGTTTGGGAAGTCAGTCTTGGGAGGTAATTATACCGTATAATTTTAACGACAGACTTGACACTTCAGAACGACTAAAACAACATTTGAGACCCTGTGCAATGAAATTGGTCTGCTGGTTAATCCAGTTATCCAATCACATCCACTGTTGAGGTAATGTTATTTTATTGGGCATCAAAGGATTTATTCAGTAAATGTCTTTCCATCGTAGTTTATGTGCATGTCTTCTTATCAGATCAAAAATGATGTTTTTTAAGTGCGTTTTTAGAATTTATGCACATCTTGCGGTTTCCATCCAGCATTTTTTTACACAAGTTTTTCACAAGAACAGGTGGATGGAAGCTTAGCAACTGAAAAAGTACCTCTAATTGAAATCATAGTTTGGAGTCATATAAATGCTGCTAATTAACAAATCTCAGACTTTTAACATATATTACCTCATTTGACAAGCCACTTTTTGTCAGTAACTCATAGTGTATCAGTTTCAAAGTAGCCTCAACACAGCCGTACCCTTTTGATGTCTGGTACGAGGTCGTCTTTGATGCGGCGTTTGTTGCCCCAGTCTTTGGCCAGCTCGTCCTCTGCGATCTCCTGCAGGTGGAAAACTGCCACCTGAGCCGAGCGCCGTCGCACCCGTCCGCTGGGCGTCCTCTCCAAATCCAGCAGCTCCTCCACCTCTGTTTTCTCCTCTTTCCTCTCCTCCATCTTCTCCAGCTGCTCATCTACTCTCTCCTTTGCCTTCCCTCTGGCCTTTTTCAGCTCAGGCTCTTCCTCCTCCAGCACATCCTCCTCATCTTTACTGTCTTCTTGTTTCCAGTCCTCAGATGTGAGCTAAATGGGGGAGCCAAAAACAGTTTGTGAGATGAAGAAATCTGCCTATAATGTGTATATAACATCACACTTTCCAGATGATGTCAGATTTGGACGATGAAGTGTAGTCTGTGTGTGTAATCTCACCGAGTGAGTGACGGGGTGCTCAGTGCGCAGGTGGTAGTCACGGCCAGCTTTGGAGCGATAGGTCTTCCCACAGTGCTGGCACAGGAAGACAGGCTTCTGTGTGTCTGGCAGCTCTCTGCCACAGCGCTTCTGATGATACTGATAACCCATCAGACTGGAGAAATGAGCTGAACAGCCCTGTTTGACAGAGAATCAAACACACTTCATTAGTTCACTCATTGATCTGTGGGATGACAGTCTGGGTACAGCGTTCCCTTGAAGGGCCTGTTTGTTAATACAAACTGCACGACCGTACTTAGTGACAAATAAGCTATTTTTCAAAAATGCCCACATCTTCTCCCCTCCTCTCTACATTTCTCTTCTCGTCTTTGAATCACACTGCCGTTCTGAAAAGACAACTTTAGAATGAAATTCCATGCTGGTTTACACTGGTCTAGCTGGTGTAACAATACATCCACGCTTATACACAGAGAGGAATAAAGAAAAAAGACAGACAGATGGACGTATAGAAATAGACAGACAGACAGATAGATGGATAGATGAATGGATAGAAATAGATAGATAGATAGATAGATAGATAGATAGATAGATAGATAGATAGATAGAGAGATGATGGATGGATAGATAGAAATAGACAGACAGACAGACATATAGACAGATAGATAGATATAGATGAATGGATCGAAATAGACAGATAGATAGATAGACAGACAGATTGATATAGACAGACAGATAGATAGGTAGATAGACAGACAGACAGACAGACAGACAGACAGACAGATAGATAGATAGATAGATAGATAGATAGATAGATAGATAGATAGATAGATAGATAGATAGATGGATGAATGAATAGATGGATAGAAATAGATAGACAGACAGACAGACAGATAGATAGATAGATAGATAGGTAGATAGATAGATAGATAGATAGATAGATAGATAGATAGATAGATAGATAGATAGATAGATAGATAGATAGATAGATAGGTAGATAGATAGTTAGATAGACAGACAGACAGATGGATAGACAGACAGATAGATAGGTAGATGGATAGATGAATGGATAGATGGATAAAAATAGATAGATAGATAGATAGATAGATAGATAGACAGACAGATAGATAGATAGATAGATAGATAGATAGATAGATAGATAGATAGATAGATAGATAGATAGATAGATAGATAGATAGATGAATGAATAGATGGATAGAAATAGATAGACAGACAGACAGACAGACAGATAGATAGATAGATAGATAGATAGATAGGTAGATAGATAGATAGATAGATAGGTAGATAGATAGTTAGATAGATAGATAGACAGACAGACAGATGGATAGACAGACAGATAGATAGGTAGATGGATAGATGAATGGATAGATGGATAAAAATAGATAGATAGATAGATAGATAGATAGATAGATAGATAGATAGATAGATAGATAGATAGATAGATAGATAGACAGACAGACAGATAGATAGATAGATAGATAGATAGATAGATAGATAGATAGATAGATAGATGAATGGATAGAAATAGATGGATAGATAGAAATAGATAGACAGACAGATAGATGGATAGATGAATGGATAGAAATAGACAGATAGATAGATAGATAGATAGATAGATAGATAGATGATGGATGGATAGATAGAAATAGACAGACAGACAGACGGATAGATAGATAGATAGATAGATGATGGATGGATAGATAGAAATAGACAGACAGACAGACATATAGACAGATAGATAGAGATAGATGAATGGATAGAAATAGACAGACAGACAGATAGATTTAAAATCTATCTTCAGACAGAAGAAATTTAAAGGTGTACTTTGAAACCGCAGCGCGGATGCGCGCGTGCTTAGAATAAAAAGACCGTTATCAGTCGTTGGTGTGGACGCATATATAGTTATCTTTATCGTTATCTTTATAGTTATCGTGCTTGGTGTGAACGGGCCTTTAAGGACAGACAGTGCCGTCTAGGGAGACAGACAGACGGCAGCCACCAGTGACAGATCCCTACCTCATTGGGACATTTGATTCGGCCCGTCTGTTTGAGGACGCGGCGTAGCCTCTCTCTCTCCTCCTGCTCCTCCCCAGACACATTCTCACTTGCCGAGGGCTTACAAATGGGAAACAAATACAATGCAACACATTAGCGTCTCTCCAGAAACTCTTCCTCAAGTCTTTACAACAATGTGTTTCCAATAACTGCTTTCTGAAAGCCAGATGCCCGGCAGTCTTCAAAACCTTTATAGAAAGGCCATTAGTCAAGGCATGTTAATGGCAATTGTCAGACTGCACTTTATACAACACAGTATTTGGTCTGATGAAAACATCAGCAGAGGAAATGAGGCATCTAAACAGGACTCTTGAACGCCTCAACACAGCACCTGAGGGTGAACGCTAAGCCTGAGACGCAAAAACTCACACACCATTAAAGCTACCAAACCCACACAAAACACAGAGAGATCCATACAATGTGTGATCACCTGACTATATCAGCCAGTAGCTCTCGCCTGGTTTCCCACTGAAGCTACGCAGGGTTGAGCCTGATCAGTACCTGAATGGGAGACGTCCTGGGAAAAACTAGGCTTATGCCGAGAACACACTGCACGATTTTAAAAGCCACAGAAACAAAGATGTGCAACGATTGACAAATTGTACGGTTGATAAACGGGTACGGTTTCCTTACAAACCAGCTATTCGACCACTATAAACAATCCTCGTCAGAGAATCTATTCTAGAGTCGAATCGTGACTCACTGAATCGAAATACTGTAGAATTGAATCATGAGGCATATATAGATCTCCATTCCTTATCCAGCAGTTCTCCCCTTACGGAACACAAATATATGGGAATATACTGATAAATATAATGCGATATATTACACAATACATTTCCATATATGGGAAACTAGTGCTTAGATTTTTCAATATACTGCAATATATGCATTGACCATGTATGGCTATATATTAATACATATCAAATATTTATAAATGAAGACAAAAATAGCATTATATGTAATATTCACAAAGTTTTATACTTTATGTGTACATATATTGCACATACATGTTCCCATATAAATGTGAATGTCTGTTGTTCAGCTGTCTAGTTCCCAGCATGCTTTGCCTCTGACTATTAAAGGAGAGCCAATGTTAAAATTAAGGCAAGGCAAGGCAAGTTTATTTATATAGCACATTTCATACACAATGGTAATTCAAAGTGCTTTACATAGAAGAAATAAAAAAATCTAAAGAAATAACAATAATTAAAACAGTTTAGAATAAAGAAGTTAAAATAATCCAAACAAATAAGAATAATTAAAACAGTTTAGAATAAAAAATAAAATATATCTGCAATATATTACACATGCAGTACCAGTACCTGATCACATATACATCTATATATTATGAAGTGTATTACTGAATACAAAATTACGTACATTATGATATATTAGTAAATATATTGTCACATATTTTTCAATATATGAAAGCGGTAATTCCTTATGTATTATTCAATATATTGTAATATATTAACACAATATATTATTCAGTATATTTTCAAATATACTGCTAAACCATTTAATATAATGATCATTCATATATAGGAAAATATATTTTCTTTTCATAAGGGTCAAGCAGGACGACTTAAAAGGTATTTAGATTAGATAGATAGACAGGCAGACAGACAGACAGACAGACAGACAGATAGATGGATAAATAGATAGAGTGGAGAAAATAATTATTTAATTTTGTAAGTTTGCCCACTTACAAAGAAATGAAGGGTCACTCATTTTTATGGTAGGTTTATTTTAATGGATAGAGACCAAAAAATCCAGAAAAAAACCCACATTATACATAGGTTATAAATTGATTTGCATTTCAGTGAATGAAAGAAGTATTCGATCCCCAAGCAAAACATCATTTAGTACTTGGTGGAGAAACCCTTGTTGGCAAGCACAGAGGTAAGACGTTTCTTGTAGTTGGTCACCAGGTTTGCACACATCTCAGGAGGGATTTTGGTCCATTCCTCTTTATAGATCCTCTTTAAATCCTTAAGGTTTCTTGGCTGTCGCTTGGCAACTCGAAGTTTCAGCTCCCTCCACAGATGTTCTATAGGATTAAGGTCTGGAGACTGGCTAGGCCACTCCAAGACCTTAAGGGCGGTACGTTTTGGGTCATTGTCATGCTGGAAGACCCATCCACGACCCATCTTCAGTGTTTTGGCTGAAGGAAGGAGCTTTGCGTCCAAGATTTGACTGTACAAGGCCACGTCCATCAGCCCCTCAATACGGTGAAGTCGTCCTTTTACCCTTAGCAGAGAAACAGTCCCAGAGCATAATGTTTCCACCTCCGTGCTTGACTGTAGGGATGGTGTTCTTGGGGTCATAGTCAGCATTTCTCTTCCTCCAAACACGACGAGTTGAGTTGATGCCAAAGAGCTCAATTTTGGTCTCATCTGACCACAGCACTTTCTCCTAAGCCTTCTCTGAATCATTAGATGTTCATTGGCAAACTTCAGACGGGCCTGCCCTGTACATGTGCCTTCTTGAGCAGGGAGATCTTGTGGGCGCAGCAGGATTTCAATCCATTGCGGTGTAGTGTGTTACCAATGGTTTTCTTGAACTGTGGTCCCAACTGCCTTGAGATCCTTAACAAGCTCCTCTTCTGTACTGTCCTACAAAGGCAAAAGACCTTAACTCGCTAGAGTGTGGAACAGAGAAAAATTACTTTAAAGATTTTTAGTTGTCCAGCCAAATTTATTATACTGTAGGTAGGACACTGGAAATCTGGCAATTTGGTGTTTTAGTAATTAAATTATCTACATAAAAAAATTTAGCCCTATTTTGAAATTACTGTACTCTGCCTTTGTATTGGCTGCAAAAAGTGAGAAGTCATGCCAAGGCAAAAGGTAGTAACTTCCACATTATCAATATTTGGTTTCTGATCACCATTTACAAAATCATTATAGTAACACATGTATAAAATAGTGATCATGGCATTTATTTTGAAGGATTTACAATTACTTATAGCCATCTACTTATTGCTATCCAGTCCTTTGGTTGCATACATTACACAATACCTCCATTGTGGTAAAGAGTATCTTCAATTGGTACACAGTGGCGTAAGAACGCGATGGCATAAGACTTGCAAAGCGCGCGTTCAGAATTATCACGATAAAACAGATCCTTGCGCACATTCGACCTGAGGACTGGTTTATAGCAGTGGTGAACCCAAAAGACGCATGCACTTTCACATTCAGATAGCCCATCATCACAGGCACATCCTGAGATTCGTGCACGAAAAGTATGAATGCAGTGCTTTCCCCTTTGAGACTCAGTGGGGAGCGTGTTGTGGACTACCTCGACGACGAATGCATTCATGGCACAACCTTCTGTGTTCTGCGTCTTTTCAGTATGCGGTGGTTTCAGCTGTCTGCCCTATTATTGTGCTTGTGAACTTGGCTCGTCCCGTGGATTTATGCCGGATGCTGTGATTGTCTGTATAACGCACTGTAATTTGTGACGCACTGTAAAACCCAACAAGTTAAGCGAACTTGTTTCATTTGAGGACACCGATTACCTCAATTCAATTGGGTTTATAAAAAATGATTATGAGTACTCTGACCTTATTTTAATCGAATTCACTAAAACAAGGATATTTCTTAATACACAAACTTTACACTGCATTCAACTACTTAAAGGGTTAGTTCACCCAAAAATGAAAATTAAGTCATTAATTACTCACCCCCATGCTGTACCAACCCCGTAAGACCTTCGTTCGTCTTCGGAACACAAATTAAGATATTTATGATTTAATCATAAATATCTTCATTTGTGTTCCGAAGACGAACGAAGGTCTTACGGGGTTGGTACAGCATGGGGGTGAGTAATTCATGACTTAATTTTCATTTTTGGGTGAACTAACCCTTTAATATAGCTGAAACTTCACTACATTGAGTAACTTGCAGTTACTGCTAGCTCACAATTTATTAAGCTAACTCATTACATTTGAGGACACCGATTACCTTAATGAAAGAAACCAATAGTTATAGAGTACTCTGAAATTATTTCAGTTGAGATATACATTGCAGTCAACAAATTAAGTGAATAATTTAGTGATTATTGGACATTAGTGATGAACACCTGCTGTTAACAAGCAGAATCACTGAAGGAAAGAGAAACACAAGAACTACAACTGACTTCCAGCCACAGCCGTAGATAAAATCTACTGAATATAGAACATTACATCTGTTAAGATCTCAGCAGAGGAGGATTAAACAACTCCACAAACAGCATTACCAGCTTCACTTATTACTAACCAGTTTGACTTTTGGCATGCGTCTACAGAAGTTATTATTAAGCATTAACAGAGGTTTAGATGATGATGATTTATTGAGTTTCATTTGAAGTTACCATGATGGTAATCAGTGTCTGCTTTAGTTGGACTCTTGACCCTTGACTTTATAACGCCAGTTTTTCCTCTGGCTGCTGTAACCGTGTGTTTATAAAACACATTTGTTATGGCACAAAAGCCCAAATAAAATATGATCAGGTGTCGATGGTTGTGTTTTGATTATGAAAATCATAATTTAGTGACATGATTCACTGATCTTTTCCAGAGCCTAATCTCTGATTAAACAGGGTGATGTATTACTATTTTTGTATTATTCATTATAATAGAACTGTGATTCTACAGTGTAAGATCCATTGTTGTGACAATCAGATTTTAAAAACTTTTATGGTATCATGCTGACTCACACAGACATCAATAATCAGTATATGAATCTCAACAATGGTGACCATTAAAAAAATTATGCATGGCGCATAGTAATGCCATAGATGCCATAGTAATGCCATAGATGAAAACTTTTTGTGCGGAATCTGTTTGTAAAATCCTTCATATTATCTGCTGGCTCTTATGCTGTAGAATCACAGTTTTGAATAAAACTAATAATATGTTGCCCTGTTTAATCAGAGATTAGACTCTGAATGAGATCAGTGAATCAGGTCACCAAATGATGATTGTCATCATCAATACCTAACAATCAACACCCGATCATATTTTCTCTTGCCTTTTATAAACAGGAAAGAGGCCGCACTATGCATAAATTGTTTTATTTGCACAAACGCGTTTCGGTGCGTGCCTTCTTCAGTGTGCACATAAAACATTTTATGCATAGTGCGGCCTCTTTCCTGTTTATATATTCTAATCATCAGGCCAGCATTCTTAAAGTTTAAGTTTAATCATTGAGTGAAGCCTACTCCTATTCCCATTCACTCTTGACTTTTGTGCCATAACAAATGTGTTTTATAAACACACGGTTACAGCAGCTAGAGAAAAACGTATGTGCAAACGTCAAGAGTCAAGAGCCCAACTAAAGCAACCGCTGATCTCCATCATGGTGAAACTCTAAGTCATCAACTTCTAAACCTCTGTTAATTCTCATAAGAACTTCTGTAGATGTCTGACAGAAATAAAGTCAATCTGGTTAGTAATAAGTGAAGCTGGTAATGCTGTTTGTGGAGTTGTTTAATCCTCCTCTGCTGAAATCTTGAGAGATTTAACGTATTTTATCTTCAGTTGATTTCATCTAAGGCTGTGGATGGAATCAATAGTAGTGTTTGTATAGTAATGTGTTTCTCTTTTCTTCAGTGATTCTGCATGTTAACAGCAGAATGTTCATCACTAATGCTCAATCATCACTTAATAATACAATTATTATACAATTATCATGCTGGGATCTAGAAATGTTCTACAACTCATTCAGTTTGCGTTCTGTTTCAGTCATTGTGTCCACATAAGTTTCGGTAATATTTGAGTGCAGTGAACTCAATTTTATTTAGTACATATAACTGTTAGGTTTTACAGAGCAGCTGGTTTGATGTTGTATGCACCAATAGGCCTACACTTGTTGCTTCCATTATTATCACTCCCCGTGACATATTAGTCCCGACTCCAGTGTCGACTCGACCGTGTTCAGGGCGGTGCTGAAGGCGCCGGATCAGTTTTGGCACTCTGCCAGTTAGATGAATGAGTAGGTCTTTGTTGTATTCAACTGCTACGGCATGAGTAACATTTTTCTGTCAACTCTGCATATATCCTTTGCGATCAATATCGCACATTTGTCGATGGAGTGGGTTCAGACCAATGGAGTAAATGTTCCGAGTCTGACCACTTTTGTGCAGGACAAAGTGCAATGTCCCTCTGAGGACATTTCAGAGGTTACAGGGACTGATGGCAGGGGTACACAGTAGGCTACACCGTAATTTAAATGCAGCAAATTTTACTGGACAGTAAAACAAAGGCAGAACACTGGACAATCTGATAGATAACATTATTTGACAGAATACCGGCACAGTAACTTCATATTGATGCACGGCTAAACAAAGGCAGAGTACCGTAACTCAATTTGAGCGTTCCAAAACAAAGCCAAAGAGCGGTAACTGGTGTTATTGGCACATGGTCTGCCTTCTCATGGGCTTTTGGAAGTTACTGTTAAGACCCATTATTGACTCAAATTGACTGAAGATACTTATCCACATGACAAAGAAGGTCTTGAATGTGCCAAAAATATCAATAACTCATTTTCGACCAAAAACGAAGTTACTGCCTTTTGCCTTTGCATGGCATTGTAGTTCTTGGGCTGATCCCTCACCTTTCTCATGATCATCCTTACCCCATGAGGCGAGATCTTGCATGGAGCTACAGACCGAGGGCGATTGATGGTTATTTTGTATTTCTTCCATTTACGAATAATGGCACCAACAGTTGTCTCCTTCTCACCAAGCTTCTTGCTGATGGTCTTGTAGCCCATTCCAGCCTTGTGCAGGTCTACAATCTTGTCCCTGATGTCCTTTGACAGCTCTTTGTTCTTGCCCATGGTGGTGGAGAGGTTGGAATGGAAGATACAGATTCTGTGGACAGGTGTCTTTTATACACATAACAAGCTGACATTAGTAGTACTTTCTTAAAGTGACAGGACTAATCTGTGTTTCACATGGGCACATAATCAATCTGTGGGAGGCAGAATTCTTGCTGGTTGTAGGGGATCAAATACTTATTTCACTCGATCAAATGCTAATAAATTTATAACCTTTTATATAATGTGTGTTTTCTGGATTTTTTGGTTGATTTTCTGTCTCTATCCGTTAAGATAAACCTACCATGAAAATTATAGACCCTTCATTTCTTTGTAAGTGGGCAAATTTACAAAATCATCAGGGGATCAAATAATTATTTTCTCCACTGTGGATGGATGGATGGATGGGTGGATGGATGAATGGATAGATACCAAAACTGCTTCACACGCTTGACGTTCTCTTCCTGTCTAAATGGGCAGTTCTTGGCTAGAATAATCTGGCCCAGACCATATGCTGATTCTTACATGTTTGGCTCAGTCAATCTACTCAGCACCTGGCTCAAATAACAAAATCACAGACCCAAATGCACATTCTCATTAATGTTTCATACCGTTTCTGAGACATTTGCTTGTGCATAATTTACCACATTTCTTTGGAAATATTGTTTGCAGCTAATGCTTGAGCTTGGCAGATGGAGCTTATATCCTCATGGCCCTCTTTAACCAGTTTTTCTCTCTCTTGTTTTTACACTAAACCTCACAAGGGTCACAAGGGACGCCATCAAACATTACGGGATGTGCCGATCCTATTCAGATGTTGGCGAATTTAACTGGAAAAAACAGATGAACTTTACTCATAAAGCAGATTACCATGATTTGGTGTGAAGAAAGATTACTGGCAGGAACTGTTAATAGCTTAGGAATGCTGAGGAAATTATTACAGTGGAGAAATAAGGCTGGGAAACAGGAGACAATCATTACAGTTGAAATGCAGCTTGAAGACTGTTTTAAAAGGCATTATTAGACCTTTTCCCATATGTGCAGTTAATGGTTAGAGCCTAATGGACGCTTTAGGTCTTAAAGTGGTGCTGGAGTTTGGAGATGGTGTCAGATATAATAGAGATTAGCAGCCGATGTGGACGTAGGGCAGCCACTGTCCAAACACAGCTCCACTAGTTCATTAAAAGTATTAAATATGTCTACCTCTGTTGGTTCACATTAAAAGCACATTTCATATGGGCTATATTACACTGTGGTTTTAGCATGTGATTTTTTTGCCTGTGGACAGAAATAACCTCCCAAAACAAGTGAAAAGAACGAACCTCACACACTTCCAGAGACTGACATTTTCATGTATATACAGAAAAGTTGATGTTAAAAAAAATAATGCAATTTTAACTGATATATCATTTTATTTCTAATCATATCTTTTCATCGATTTTGAGCGATGAGCTGTACTATAGATCTGTAGATTATGTAGAGATTCTGGAGTCTCCCAGGTGGGCATCTCCAACCGCACAGTTGTAAAGTTTTTATCGTAGCATGAAGTAAAGTGTATTTTTATTATGTTTTACCATCCTTGAAGATCGAAAGATCTGTATGGTCTGGATCCGTCAGACACACACTAGCTATTCATTATATACAAAGGTTTATGAAACAAACACCAGGGCTGAAACAGTGTCATGTTACAGGGCTGATAAGGAGGTTTTTACGACCACATTCCTTTGGCCACATGCCCAAGAGAGAGACAATGGGAAGACAGAAACCTTCTTTAAAACAGACTTTTCTGCATTAATCATAGACTAACGGATCTATAAATTAACATGCTTCATAACATTGGGTAAATGATTTACTGTCTTGTGTACTATGTATATATTATGGTATGTACCTGGGTATACAACCAACTAACGGTCAATGTAACCTCACCTGTATCATCCCTCCTACCTAATTAATCCTCATTTAATGACACACACTTTGATGTACATCACCTTCTTCTAGAATGCAGTGTGGATGTGTTATATATATCTGGGGCCGTATTCACAAAGCATTTTATTTTACCACTAGGAGTGCTCCTAAATCGCACTAAAAGATTTTAGCTAGGAGTTTTCTCTTAAAAGTTATTCACAACGTCTTTCAGACCTACTCTTAGCAAAGAAAAATGACAACTCCTAAACTAAGAGTGAGTCTTCGTTGCTATGGATGACGTCATTACTCATGCACGAGCTTGACTGAAGTGACCACCTTGATTGGCTGATGATTGTAACGCGGGAATGATTCCAAACACCTCCCCTACGATGATGAGTGACAGGTCTGAGAATGCGTGCGCTACACAAGTAGTGCGAAGGACGAAAGATGATGAATAACTGAATAAATAGCCAAAATGAATAAGAGTAAGGAAAAACAAATAGCCTAGTAGCCTATTGAAACAATGTTGCAATATCTTTGCAACATTATTGAATTAATCTGTCACTATATTCCTCTGCCTACGTTTGCAAAGAGAAGAACATTTTAATTTGATTCACAATGAAACGTTACAATTAGTTTACATGCAGAGAGTAGCCTAGTTTTGGTTGTTGTTGGTGGCGTTATTGCATCCCTAGTTATGCCTACAATGCAAAATTGTTCCCTCGCGATTGGAAGCTTCTTTAGCCGCCGCATACGCATTTCAAAACATCGCAACGTGAAATGCCACAAAAAGCGGTTTGTGAATAGGTCTTAGTGAGTTAAGAGTCCTCTCGACTTCTTTTAAGCTCTCCCAGGCTTAGGTGCTACTTTTAGGGCTAAAATGCTTCGTGAATTACTCTTAGTCAAAACAATTAGGAGTCCTAAAGTTAGGAGTGACACGCCCATTAGTTTTAGGAGTTGCTCCTAAATTCGCCAGTTAGGAGCTACTTTTAGCCTTAAAATTCTTTGTGAATACGGCCCCTGAGCATTAATGAAGGTATAAATCACGCTTGGGACAAAGACTCGTAAATTATTTGAAAGCAGCCTTCCCCTCTCGGACATGTCACCTTACTCATTGGTCCATTCAAACCTTAGGGCTTGGTTCTTTTCTAAGGCTATAAGAAAGGCAGGCAACAGTGACCGCCCTCTTCTTGATAGTTTTCATCCTTGCAAACACTATCTCGGGTATTCGGGGGAACCCCCTCCCCCCCCTCCATGGGGCCCAGAGGCCTCCCAGCAGGCCTGGATCCCAACCAGATCTGGCCTCATGGAAGAGAGAGGACACTCTCTCACAAAGAACCAAGGACAATCTCGGGAGTTTGCAAAAAGGGCTCTAATCCACCATGCAAGTTCATCATATCTTCTTCATCCAACAAAGAAGAAAATGATCGAGACTTCAAAATCTGACACTCGCAGAATCCTCAACAACTTCAGTTTTCAACAACTTTGATAATAGTGTACGCTACCCAGGCATGCAAGTATACTTATGATTTGATGCTTTGAAAATGAAATGCTGATGTTCTTCTTATATAGTTACATGGAACTTCTCAATAGTTCCGTTTTCGGTTTCGTTCTACCACTCACTTATTTATGTATTCATGTGTGTATGTTGTTTTGTTTATTTATATTCATATAAATATCTATTTTTAGTTAATAAAACTTGTACATAGTATGTATTTGGTTCTGTTTTGTTTGCAATACAAAGTCACTTTTACGATCGCGGTTTTTGCTACTTGCTCAAAGTGCTGTACATGCTAAGAAATAATTATTCTTCTGTGGCCATGGAAGATACCCTTTTCTTATAATAAATTAATAATCAAAAGAGTTCGTTGGACGAACTGATTAATTGATTGTAATATTAATTCAGCCACATCAAGTTAATCCAATTAACTGACCCAAATATTCATAATTAATAATAATAAGTTATTATTGATTATTAATATTTCCAAAAGCTGAGTTCCTTACAATTAATTCTTATAAACAAGATGAAGTCAAATGTGTTCTGGCGCTGTCACTTACCTTAGTGTGGTCAGCCATGCTGTGGTAATCGAGTCCAGCTTTGGATCGGAACTGTTTCTGGCACTGCTGACATTTGAGGGCGTCCCGCAACTACAAGAAAAGACACCACAGTTTATTATGTCAACATAAATATCATGAAATCATGGGTTCTAAATGTGACATTTATATTTCACATACCAATTATACATACAGTACTTGACTTGTGAACTGTGAAAGTCATTTTTAGGCATTTGTAGGTTTATTAACCTGAAAATTATCCAAATATTCCCTACCAGCCCCACACAGCAACTTTGACAATATTTGATTGATTTTGTTTGGTAAAGAGACAGAGAGAAAGAGAGAGAGGGAGAGTTATCAAGCATGTGTGAATTAGTCTGTGAGTCTCTCAACAGTGTTTGCCAGCAGCGTCTCTACTAATTGCGAAACTGTACGTTTATCTGCTTCAAGAACAGCTCCATTATTACCTCTCTAGTGAGAAATGTCTTGTAGCTTTTAAGTTGCTAAAATATTTTACCGATAAAATCATCTTTGTGTGTGTGTCCGAACTGTATGTGTATGCGTTTGTGTGGGAGAAAGAGAGTATGTGCTTTCCGTACACAATAAAACAAAATTTTGTGCCAAAAAACGTGGAAATAATTTGTCGTTTTTATCCTATTGTTTACTATATTTATGTGCTTAGTGAGTGTCATTGTGTGTTTTGGCTCTTTTGCTGTTGTTGTCAGCTGTAAGGACCTTTGAACAAACTAAAATCATTTGGCGAGGTGATTTGGAGCTGTAATGCGGTCAATACCTGCCCTTACTTTAGCCGTGCATTTCCCAGAAAAACAGTGCACACCTAAGAACGTTCGTCAACCAATCAGAATCAAGAATTCAACAGGCCTGTGGTACAATTGAACAAAAGCATGTGAATAACTGAAGGGGTGTGAAAATTCTGTCTACAATTTGCTTCTTGCAACATCAGCGAATGTTTACACTACAGATCAATATCTGGGGTCAGTACGTTTTTTTAAGTGATTTTGCGGCTGCATTTATTTGATCAAAAATACAGTTACTGTATAATAAATAGTAATATTGTGAAATATTATTACAATTGAAAATAGCTGTTTACTATATGATTATATTTTAAAATGTAACTTATTCCAGTGATGGTAAAGCCTGTCACATGATCCTTCAGAAATCATTCTAATATGCTGAATTGATGGTCAAGAAACATTTCCCATTATTATCAATGGTGAAAACAGTTGTGCTGATTAACATTTTTGTGGAAACCATGATACATTTTTTCCAGGATTCTTTGACGAATATTTGAAAAGAAATCTTTTGTAACATGTTACAGTAAATGTCTTTACTGACGCTTTTGGTCAATTTAACACATCCTTAATGAATAAAAATAATCATTTCTGCATGGAAATACACTAAAAAACGAATGAAAAAATAAGGTCAATGAATATCATTTTAATACATTTTCTTTGCCATAGAACGTCTTCTCCCTTAATTCCCATCAAAGCCATCATTGATTTCACGCAGAGCTGAGGAAGAGGCTAGAGCAACTACAATTACTCGTGACCCCGCAATAACGCAGCCGATCGATTCCCACTTTAATAGACATGTCATCATTTTTATAGAGTTGTGCTATACACACTGGGCTGGCACCATTAGACTCTTCTCCAGATGCACACTGGGTAGGGCCACTCATTGCATCGCTCTCACAGACGCTCAATCAATAAAACGCCCCTAATGACTCCCTCTGGCCTCATGCGCGAGGTCCCGAGAGAGAGGTGTCTAATTGCATGCCTGAAACATTCTCCTCTCCACTTCCTTTGCGGTTTACTTGTATAAACAACAGAGGGAGAGTAATACATTAAAGGTTTGATTCTGTCTCTTACGCCGCGTCGGCCTCGTTCACAAAACGCAAGCAGAACGAATGTCTGTGTAAATCGCTCATAAATCCATTCTTACATAAACCGTCCAGATGAATTGAACGTGACAATTAACGTATGAATGCTTTTGCATATGATTTACATTCAGAAACTCTTTCTGCTTGTGTTTCATGAATAAGGCTTTGTCTTTCTCCATATTAAAGAGATTGTGCACATCTGCTACATTATGTTTGCTGCGTTTAGAAAACTGAGACAGATGTTGTCTTCATCGGAGGAGTGGGATTGTACAAACAGCGCAATCCACCGAAATCCACAAGGGCAGTTTGGGTTATTAATACTTGAGGGAAAAGACCTTCAGGTGGACGAGAAATCAGTGTGGATTCCTCATGAGGTCAATGCAAACATCAATGACAGTGGTCTGTGGTGGTGTCTTGACTAGATATCTTCTTACGTGTAATAAGTTAGATTTCATAGTTGCTTAATAGAGTGAATTGGCTTCAAACATACAGGGACCAAAGGTTTTGGTTCGAATGTAAAGTGAGTCCTTCTTCACCACCAAGTAGGTTTTCCAAACACACTTCCTGTTTGCTTTTTGTCCAACAGATCTTAAACTCCATTGGGATGCCACTGGGTTGGGATGCCCAAACCAACACAAACTCCACCTTTAACCCTTAAATATATCAATATTTGATATATTTCACCAATCATTATTACATATTCGGGTCTTTAGTGACCAGGATCTATATCTAACACAGATGGCTCTCTAACTGCCGAAATAGTATAAAACTCTCCTGATATTTTACAATTACAAAAATTGTAACTATACTAAAGAATAAAATCTTATTTTGTTCACTTTTGGAGCTTGGAAGGTTTTAGTTTGAGCAGATGTTTTATACCATCATCACTTTCCTCATCAGAGCGTATTTCCCAATACATTCATCATCTGGCTCATATTCGCCATCTCAAACATATTCTCAAATCTATCGTTTTTGACGTCTTCAAAATCAACATTTTGATCGCTGACAGCTTCTTCACCAGATCCACCATCAAGTGACAGTGACACTAAGGCCGTTTTCAGACCTGTAGATCGTTTGCTTTGTTCTGAAAAAGGGACTTATTTTGTTACAATGTTGCGTTTTCTTTTTGTTCAGTTCACCTTCATAAGGCAACATTTTAAAGCGCACCAAAATGTGTTTGTGTAAGTCACATGTGAGTAAAGCTGTCCTCTTATAGGTCAGAGTTTCCTCTGAGTCATCCATCAAGATGAATGAACAAATTCACTCCAGAAGCGTATTGTGACATTCAGGAATACAATACGGCGTATTGTATTCCTGAAACAAACGCTCCAAACAAACCAGGTGTGAAAACGCCCTGCTATTTGATTGCGTTCAGCACTTGCTCTGCAGTAAATCACTGAGTCATTTCAAGCTTTGCTGATGATTCTTGCTATTCTTTTGTTTTCTGCCTGTGGTAACTATGAGTGAAACATCACTTCATCATTGTGTATCAGACATTGCCACCTTGAGGAATAAAAGTGAATTGCCGTCATCAGAGATTCAAATTATTGTTGCGCAGAAAAAATATACTTACACTATTACATAACTCGGGTCGCTGGCGACCCTACATAGTTTTTGCAAAACATGAATTAGTAGACAGGCATTTTTTTTATAATTTGTCTTTTTCTTGTTATATTGTTTATAATGAATAGATTGAGGAATACTAAGAAGGTTGATGTCTAACTTTCAAAAATGAATGAGGGGGAGGGTAGTAAATGGCGTTCCGGTTCGCTAAAGACCCAAAGTATGCGTTTTAAGTGTTAAACAAATTGTTCCATTGGGAATGTTGAGAGTAATTTGTAAAATGATGTGTCTAAGCCTAAGCTTGTGTTGTCCAGGTGTCCAGAGTGAGTCCTGACCTTCTGACAGATCTCCATGTGCTTCTTAAGACCGGGGACGGTCTTGCGAGTGACAACAGAGCAGGTGGGACAGACCACTTCCCCTCTCTCAGAGATGGTGTTCTGCCACTGGGCTTCAGCAGGGGGCACTGAGACAGAGACATTAAGATAAAACACATTTAGGATCACAATAATCTAAGCTACACTACAGTTCAATGGTTTAGGGTCGTTTTTTTATTGTTTTTGAAAGTCTTTTATGTTCACAGAAACTGCAATTATTTGATAAAAAATACAGTTAAAACGGTAATATTGTGAAAATGTTATTGTTTTGCACTGCAGAGAGAGAGAGAGAGAGAGAGAGAGAGAGAGAGAGAGAGAGAGAGAGAGAGAGAGAGAGAGAGAGAGAGAGAGAGAGAGAGAGAGAGAGAGAGAGAGAGAGAGAGAGAGACCTGAACTGATGGCAGCAGGATCTTTTCTGGAGTGAGCTTGAACCGACTGCTTTCTCTGTGACTCCTCGGTAAACAGAGTCCCTTCCGCCCTCTTCATCCGACCTGCTTTTAACTTCTCCTCCACCTTATTCATTCCTGTACAGCAAATTACAAATTACATTCAGGGAAAGCAGCAGAGACCTCACAAGTCACAAAAAAAAAAAGAAAAAAAAAGAAAGAAATTCTCAAATTCTCCTGGTGGTCAAAGAGCCTTGTTGTGTTGTAGTCTGTCCTGTGGTGCAATGTTTCTTGCACATGTACCATTATAACTTTAACAGGAAATGAAACACTTCTAGAATAGACCTTATATACCCCCCTATTAGCACCAACAGGGGTAATTATTATCAAAGAGTATAAGGTTGATAATTATAAACACACAGCAGTAAAAAAATACCACTAAAATATCAAGGAGTATTTATTGAATGGAGGCCTGGACAAAATTCTGAAAGTCAATGTCTGACAGATTTACTTCAGATTTAAAAAACCTCTGACAACAAACGCCGCAGTGAGCCAGTCAGTCATGAAAAGAAGTGGTCATGGCAATCTAGTAGGTCACTTAAGAGACACTTCCTGTACTTTACATCCCTTAATGTAAGAGTTTGGCTGAAGAAATGAATGACAGCTCAGGCAAAAATGCAGCAGAGACTAAAATAATAAGTGCATAAAATGCCCCTGTAATACTGTAAATTCTGCTATCA
This sequence comes from Tiaroga cobitis, assembly GCA_030578255.1. NCBI lineage: Eukaryota > Metazoa > Chordata > Actinopteri > Cypriniformes > Leuciscidae > Tiaroga > Tiaroga cobitis. The sequence goes on from CM060613.1 coordinate 25,962,478, forward strand.
TTTAACTCGTAATATTTGTTATTCTGGTAACACTTTACAATAACGTTCCATTTGTTAACATACAATGAATGAACAGTTGTATTTTTTTATAAACTAACGTTAACAAAGATTAATAAACACTGTAACAATTGTATGTGCATTGTTAGTTTATATTAAAGCATTAACTAACATATTATAAACATATAACCATGTACCATTTGTATAAAAATGTACCTTACTGTAAAGTGTTTTAGGCCTAGAAGAGTTACTAACATGACATAAAATATGGGCTTAGAACCTGAAAAACACAATTACGTTTAAATCCATGGTGAATTTCAACATTTTTGAGTCTGAAGATGGACTGGTTCAATACCAAAACCCTTAAAAATTGAGAAAGATTCTCTGCAAGGCGTGTCATAGAGCATCAAGCAAGGTGTGATTTGAACATCTATCATGAATGTCCAGTCCCACTGGGCCTTGTGGTACAGCTGCACCTCTGGGCTCAGTGGGCCCCAAGATGCAGCTCCGCCTCTAGGCTTAGTAGGTCTTGTGGTGCAGCTGCACCTCTGGGCTCAGTGGGCCTTGTGGTGCAGCTCCACCTCTGGGCTCAGTAAATGTGTTTAGTAATACTGTTACTGTTAATATTAACAGATGTTTTTCTTGTTGACGTTGATTGATTTGTTTGGTTTTAACTGCCATAGTTGTTCACTGACTGATTCAGTTTTATATTTTTATGGCTACAAAAATGTGCCCTCATAAATCCCTCTCAAAATCAAATCCAGAGGGCAAATATTGGCCCTTAATAAAAAATGTTATTTACTGGGTGTTAGGAACAGATGTGAAGATAGGAAGAGTGTGTGTGTGTGTGTGTGTGTCAGGTGTGTGTGTGTTACCGTGGAGGTTCATAAAGGAACAAAATAATCTTTTTCATATTTTGTTCTATCGTATATACAGTATTTAATGCAATTACATCAGAAGTAACTGTAACTAAATCACAGAAATATTACAGTACAGTAATTAATTACTTAGCAATGCATTACACCCAACATTGGTCTATAGTAATAATAATTAGCTTTAAGAACAACAGAATTTATTGGAGGTCCCTACCATACCATTATATAAAAACGTGTGTGCGCGTGCGTGCGTGTGCGTGTGTTACCTTTCAAGCCGAATGTTCCTGAAATAGACGGCTGTTCCCCGGTGAACTTCTTTGGAGTTTTCTGCTTCCTCCCTGGCTCAAATGGAGAACAACAACAACAAGAGGTCAAACATCTCAATAACATGGCGAAGAGCCACATTCATGGTTGCTCTATGACAAAATGCAGTGCTGAACGTTTATGAGCAACTGTTGTAAGTTACAGTCTCATTAATGATGCTCAAACTTCAGCGCACCAAAGGCGAATGAGCACCTGCTGTTTCACATTCTCCCGTGGAGAAGCTGACACAGCTTCATGAACCAGTCATGGTATCCATTTCTATGTGTTAGCATAGCCTTTGATTGTCAAGTTATGTCGCACAAACACGGCTGCTCTAGTGCTTTTTTCTTGACATTTCAGACATCTACACACATAGATGCACACACTGTCCTCGCCTCTGGCTCTGGCATGGAACAACAAAACGAAGGGATCATGTACCCAAACAAAGGCCACAAATAGCGGACTCGCAGCATGAGCCACGTAGACGTCTCGACACACAGCGTCTCTGCCAGGCAGAGACAGAGACAGCAGCGCCACCAGGTACCTGAGAGACTTAATGACCAGCAGCCGTCGGATCTCACACAGAGCACTTACACACTGCTGCTTAAAGGGCCAGGCCACCATTTCCTACAGATGTAGGGCACTCTGGGACGTGTTCATGAGAACCGTAGTACAGATTGAAGTACTGGGAGCTTCATCTTTTTGAGTGCAACTACTTTTCTAGATGGTGGAGCTTCCGGTTATGTATTACCAACATTACCAACATAACCTCTGTTTGCAGAATCACCCAAAGGGCAAGTTGTATTCCTCAGAGTGAAACTGCATTTGCGAGGGAAATTAAAATGTCATTGCTCATAGGGTTGGGCCGATGGACGATATCATCGTCCATCGTGATGGCTGACAGACATCACGATGTTTAGACGGCATCGGCTAAACATCGTGTGTCCCCCCGTTTCCATGGTGACGCGTCATGCTTGGCACGTGATTCACCACAGCCAAAATAGCGCTGTATGACAGATTTAGCGCTTTTATTTCTAAATATTAACAAACTTGCTTACCATATCATGAACTATCTTCTATTCCGATTCTCAAATATTTGTAAGTGAGTTTGTTTTGTCGTTTAAAAAAACTTGATAAATTATCTTGATCTGTAACGTGAGATGGGGGGTATTTTTATAAATGATGAGCTTGTGTTTGTAGTCTCAACCCTTATACAAAGAAATGGGACTTCCTGCTTTTTATGACGCAAAATGACGATTTTTACGTCATAAAAAGCAGGAAGTGGAACCCATCTCAGGGGAAAATAAGGGAATAAACCATGACCATTCAAAAATATGACTGGGTTTCTAAAGATACAAAGCTTAATGCAAATGGGTGAAGTGTCCCTTTAAGTCATTATCACAAACATCACAAAACGAATTTCGACAACTTGTCACTAGTTCATTAACTTCCAAGACAAAGAAAAATTATAAAAGGATGTCTGTTTTCTAATTCATGTTTTGTAAAAACTGTATAGGGTCGCTAGTGACCCGAGTTATGTAATATTGTAAGTATTATTTTCCGCGCAGCAATAACAGAATCTCTGATGACTCAACAACTGCAAAAGTTGAAAAGCAGAATTCATATCCATGAGTCACAGAAAAACAAATGTTTACATTTACAAGGCAAAAATATGCTTGTACATGATGCAACCGGCTCAAAACTCTCTCACACTGGCCTTAACTAAGATTCTTATAGTTATTGGTACTGAACAATTACCACATTCATATTTTATGGTATTACATGTGGTACTCCAAAGAATATCATGACATTCCCATGTGTTTGGGGAGCTTTCATGCACAGCATGAATCTTAGTGTGTAGCAATCTTACTGTGCTTCATTCTCTCGGGGTCCTCCTCAGGGAAGGGTGGGGGCAGACTGTCCTCCTCGCTCTCACTGTCCCCTGTATCTAAAGACGTCCCCTGCTGCTGGGAGCTGTGCCGCTGTCTCCTGTCCGGCCTCTGGGGGGCGCATTCCCCATTCTGTAAGAGCTGCGACACCTCCTGGGTCTTCTTCACCTTGAAAAATAAGGGTGATGGAGGGCTGTTCTCCATGGGCCTGAGAGGGAGCACAGGCTATTAAAGTCAATCCGCAGAGGACTGGTACCATAGTAACGCACGAGGACTTCATCTGGAGCTTAATGATGGCGGTGTGGAAAACAAGTCATGCCCTGAAGCGAGTTTTGCTGTGTCAAATATTTAAAAAAGCTCATTCAAATTTGCTGCAGAAATGATTCATGCGCAATTAAAAGTGGCAAGATGGAAAAGGGTATTGAGCTTGCTGACCTTTTTTTGGCATTTCCCTTCACAGGGCTTTTCTGCTGTTTGGGTTCGGACTTGGGATCGGATCTGGTCTCCAATGTGACTCTTTCTGGATGATTCCACAGCTTGTGCTTCTGAAGACGCACCTTGGTGGCAAATACAGCCTCACAGTACGGGCATCTGTGACTCAGCTTCTCTGCTATGGTCGCCTGAACGAGAGAGAGGGACACACACACACACACACAAAGTAAGTTCAAGTGCTATAGGTCTCGGATTCAAGTTAAAATGACAGTGGGTCTTTCCAAAGTTTCTAAAGTTACTAAAGTAGGTATTGGTCAAGATGGTTGACTAGTTAACCTGTCAGTGACAAGTGAGGTCAAGAGTTTTTTATATGAATTATATTATGTTATAATTGTATATACACAGTATATTATATACATATGTAATTATATGTTTTTATGATATTTATATACTTTAACTTTTATTAAGCAGAGATGCATTGAATTGATCAAAAGTGACAGTAAAGACAAATGATGTTACAAAAGATTTCTATTGCAAATGAATGCTGTTCTTTTGAACTTTCTATTCTTTAAATAATCCCGTTAAAGATATATATATATATATATATATATATATATATATATATATATATATATATATATATATATATATATATATATATATATATCACAGTTTTCACAAAAATATTAAGCAGCAAAATTGTTTTTTAACCATGATGATGATAATAATAAATGTCTCTTGAGCATCAAATGTGACACTGAAGACTGGAGTAATAATGCTGGAAATTCAGCTTTGCATCAGGAATAAATTACATTTTACAATATGTTCAAATAGCAACCAGTTATTTTAAATTAAATGATTAAATGTATTTAATAACATTACTGTTTTTTACTCTATTTTCGAGCATATAAAGGTCATATAAATGGAGAGCACAATAATCTTACAGACCATGAAATATAGTGATGCACATGTATATATATTTTAGGTGTGATATATTTCTAATATATTTGTAAATGGGATCAATTTAAAGACACCTCACAGTGTTTTTGAAACCCTCAAATAAGTTGTATCTCTAAATTCATCAAATTTGCCAACTTCAAAACAATTACCTTTACCTAAAACAAGCCTAATTTTAAAGGGCTTCTTACGATTGACTGGCTGAGTAGCTGTTCAAACAACCTACTGATTTTAAATAAATCATTTTTTTATATATAACTATTAATGAAAGAGAGTTGGTAGCATACATTGGTTTTGCAGTGTAAGAATGTGTAGTTTGGATTTTAGTTCTTACCCCTTGGCATCGCTGATAGTGATATTTAAGTCCGTAAATACTGGGGAATTCCAACCAGCAGCCTGAGCTTGGACATTTCACTCTGGAACGACTCTTAAACTCCTCTTTCCACTGAACCATCATATGGGCCTACGTCCGAGACACACACACACACACACACAAGAAGAAACTATTAGCAATCAATTCACATACACACAGCCCTCTGTGGGATGTTCTTCCTCCAAATACAACAGTTGGAAATCGTTTGGAAAGTCCCTTTACTCCGTTCACAAATGACACACAAAAAAACACCCAAAATCCCAATCTGGCGTAGCTTCATTCCTTCATCAACGGCCAAAATGGATATTTTACAGCTTTACTCACAGGAATAATGCGCAGCTCCTGCACCTCCACGCGAGGACGCCCTTTCTTCTTGCTCTCTGATTTCTCATTGTAGGAGGAACCTGAGAAAATATCAACATGAAAGGACATTCCCAATTTAACAACGTTATTTACATAACGTGATGTCATTTGCATGTGATTTCATAGCATATTGTATGGACTTATTGTGATAAATTGTAGCAATACATATATATAGTGTATGATGTTATCCATATCCATAACTTTTTTCTCACATCTGTCATTATATGCCATTATTACTTGCTGTTAACTTTATTAGATTAAATTTAACCATGATTAAATTACTTTTGTCAAGATTTTAGAAATACTGCATTTCTACAACAGCCATCGAATACAATTCCTATACCCGTCCATGCATGGAGAAAATAATGGAAAGGAAAGGTATTAAACAATTATAAACCTGTTTTTCTTTTGAAATATCATGCACTGAAAAATAAGACCAGGAAAGTGAATGCCCAAGTCAATGATTTCATGGTGTTTTCTATGGAATTCCAATCTTATCCTGTCCTCCTTAAAACACCTTGATTTTAATCACAGAAAAACCATTAACCTTACTTCAGATTAATGATTGGCTTAGAAACTCCCTTCAACACCTGTCAACATGGCAGCTCTCCATATGTTCCAGACGTCACTGAGGCTGAACGGACATTTAGAGACAGTCAATTGCAGATGCATTGTGCGTACAAATTAGTGCCATTGCTTATTTCATGCAAGTCCCAGGAGAACAGAAGATGATTGCATGTGTGTTGGCTTTTTGGTTGGTGGAGGTTACAGAAGGTTGCCGTAAATCCATACTAACGGTGGCAAGGTCAAAACATTGAGCAAACGGCAGATAATTACATACTAATTCTCCATAGAGGCCCGCTGGCTTATGGCTGCTAAGCAACTATATAATAAGGACACTTATAAAGTGGCTTCAGACAAATTGTCTGCAGTGTGTGTGTGTGTGTGTGAGTGTGTGTAAATGAGAGTGATAAAGGCCTTTCACAGACTAGAGTAAATCAGCCATTAATCAACCATTTCTTTGACACGGCACTAGGAGGACACACTCCTTGAGTTAAAGGGATGGGTCACCTAAAAAGGAAAATTCTCTCATTCACTCAACCTCATGTCATTCCAGAACCCATTTTTATTTTATTGTCACACTTGTTTCTATACAATGACAGATCAAGCTTCAAATCAAGATGTTTATCAAGCTAAACACACACACACACACACACACACCATCAAAGCTAGTGGTAAGTAGCCCATATAACTCATGACTCTATATTCCACGAAGGGGAGTGCAATATGACGATATTATAATGTGATTGATTAAACTGTGTCCACGGTCTGCCTTTACAGACAGATTGTTAGTATCCTTCTATTCTCTGTTTTTTTATTATTATTGTTTCTGATCATCATCTTTTACGTGCTTACGTTCACGTGACAATGCAGTTCTTTGCCATTCTGAAAGTTTAAAGCCTTGCCAGTATAAACTTTCACTTTTACTCGCACGCTGTACATATTTCTGAGCACACACACACCAAAGCGCGCCCACAGAAAGACAGCTGACACCAGGGTTTGACATTAACTTTTTTTTTGCTCACCAGCCACTGTTGCTAGTGGTTTTCAAAAGTTACTAGCCACTCAACATTTTCACTGGCCACAATTTTGACATCAATACCATGGGGAAAAACTGCCAGATAGATAGATAGATAGATAGATAGATAGATGATAGATAGTAGATAGATAGATACATAGATACATAGATAGATAGATAGATAGATAGATAGATAGATAGATAGATAGATAGATGATAGATAGATAGTAGATAGATAGATAGATAGATAGATGATAGATAGATAGTAGATAGATAGATAGATATATAGATAGACACACATATATATATATATATACACACACACACACACACACACATACACACACATATATATATATATATATATATATATATATATATATATATATATATATATATATATATCTGCTATTAATTCTACTTTGTTAAATTAGAATTCTATATCATGTTTGGTACGCTATTCAAATTTAGGAATACAACCCTGTAAATGATAGTTTGGGAGAACTATCCCTTTAAGAACCACACACACATGCACGCATGCACGCACGCACACACACACACACTTTTCTGCTAAATTCTCTCTCTCTCTCTCTGGGTGTATGGAGGGCAGACTCTTTCACTTGCACACTCCTCTCGTTCACAATTATCCGTGTCCTCCATCACAGCGGCCCTGCGACTCTTCGCAGAAGTGTGTGGGAGGGGTACAGAGCGCTGGGAGAGTGAAGAGGAGGGGGAGGAAGGGCGGGTCTGAGACCAGACAACGTGCTAATTAACTGTCACGAGTCCTGCTATCTGCCCCCTTTCACATCTGAGCTGTAGAAGCGGCTGATTTGCTCTTTTCTCTTCTCCTCACAGATGACCCTGTTAACCAGGGTAGCTACAGGGGGGCTGAGGCTGCCGACCGAGGCTACAACATCAAATCTTACTTGACCTATTTGTTTTGTTTATAAATGTCCCTGATCTTCTTCTGCAGAATGAAAATGACTTAAACTTGTATAAGTCTATATATATATATATATATATATATATATATATACACACATATATAGAGTGATGAGCCAAAACAGTATGACCAGTCAAAGGTGAAATATCCTATAATAGTTGATCATCTCCTAACACGGCCACATATTAAGGTAGGAGTAGATTAGACGGTAAGCTAACAATTAGTTCTCGTAATCAACGGATGCAGGAGAAATGGGCAGGAATAAAGATCTGAGCGACTTTGACAAAGAGCCGAATTGTTTTGGCAAGCCGACTGTGTCAGAGTGTCTCTGAAACGGCAAGTCTTGTGTGTTTCATCTGGTCGGCAGTGGTGGGAATTAACCAACAGTGATCCTGAGGAGAGACAAACCACAAACCGGCGACAGGGTGTTGGGCGGCCATTCCACATAACTTAATTTTTTCAATTGCGCATGAAGTTTACTTACTTAATAATTTTAAAGCAACAGGTTTCCTTGCATTTTTAAGTTAAAGGGTTAGTTCACCCAAAAATTAAAATTAAGTCATTAATTACTCACCCCCATGCTGTGCCAACCCCGTAAGACCTTCGTTCGTCTTCGGAACACAAATGAAGATATTTATGATTAAATCTGAGAGGTTGATCACTCCTCCATAGGCTCCCTAAGGGAATGAATCCTGACGGCCCAGAAAGTCATTAAAGAAAATGTTTAAATATTCCATGTCGCAACAGTGGCTCAACTATAAGTTTATCAAGCGACGAGAATACTTTTTGTGCGAAAAAACAAACAAAAATAACGACTTTATTCGACTATTCCTTTTCTTCCTTGTAGGCCTGAAACGAGACTTCAAGAGATTTCCACGACGCGCACGCGCGAGAACTTAACTGAGGTAGTTGAAGGACATCGCAATTCTCGCGCATGCGTCGTGGAAATCTCTTGAAGTCTCGTTTCAGGCCTACAAGGAAGAAAAGGAATAGTCGAATAAAGTCGTTATTTTTGTTTTATTTCCGCACAAAAAGTATTCTCGTCGCTTGATAAACTTATAGTTGAGCCACTGTTGTGACATGGAATATTTAAACATTTTCTTTAATGACTTTCTGGGCCGTCAAGTGTCATTCCCTTAGGGAGCCTATGGAGGAGTGATCAACCTCTCAGATTTAATCAAAAATATCTTCATTTGTGTTCCGAAGACGAACGAAGGTCTTACGGGGTTGGTACAGCATGGGGGTGAGTAATTCATGACTTAATTTTCATTTTTGGGTGAACTAACCCTTTAAGTCAACTGATCACTTTTTTTAGTGTATGATAACAGTCTTTAGTATGCTGCAGATGACATAACAATGGTAGTCTTCACAGGATGGGATATTCAGTCTAGAAACGGGGCGGTGAAACATAACTCATCTAAGTATAACAGATAGTGATTATCACAGTCTTTTCAGTATGCCATCCACTTATAACAGAAAGCTGCATTAGCAGGAGGACATCAATCTCCAACTTAACTCAGGTAAGTATCCGCAGGTTAAACAGGTCACAGATATTGCCACACAGCAGAAAGCATATCTCAGGAGACAATTCACAGGTACCATGACAGTCTTTGCAACACGACATCAAAACTAACTAAGGGCAGTATCAACAGGTCACTTTTATAGTCCTTGTTGAACGATATTAAACATAACTCAGGGCTGAATTCTCAGGTAAATCCATGAACCGTCTTTGCAGGATAACACCAAACATAACTCAGGTTGATATCCATAATGTCTTTCAATCAGTCAGAAAACAGAAGACAGACTGCATCTCTGGTGAGCACACGAATAATTAACTTGACTTGAAATGCATTCTGAGAATAATACAGTCACTGCGGTGATCACGAAGAGTTAGGTCCATACAAGAAGAGCAAGGAAAGTATCGCTCAGTCATCAAAGCCTGACAAGGACTGATCTTAGGGTATGTTAACAAGACAACGATGTACTGCAATTGGAAAAGACAGACGACAACGTTGTCAAAATGATCCCCATTAAAAGACAATAATGCTTTTATTCAGCATTTATTTTAAACGGCTGTTTTCAACATTGATAATAATCAGAAATGTTTCTTGAGCATCAAATCAGCATATTAGAATGACTTCAGATTTCAGAAGGATCATGTGACACTGAAGTAATGATCCTGAAAATTCGGCTTTTATCACAGGAATAGATTACAGTTTACAATATATAACAATAGAAAACAGTTCTTTGAAATTGTGATAATATTTCCTAATATTATTGATTTTATTGTATTTTTTAATCAAATAAATGCAGCCTTGGTGAGCATAAAAGACTTCTTTCAATATCATCTTACCATCCCCAAACTTGTGGTTAATGGCAGGCTATGTTAAACTAAATGCCACACTAAAATGCCACATAGGTGGTTTGTGAACAACTTTAGTACTTTAGTAAAGGGTTTTGCGCTTAAATGCTGTGACTGTTTATTGAATTCACCACTTCTCTTAATAAAGGTTTGGTTCTCAAAAGCTGTTTTAAAAGGGACAAGGTGAATTAGATTCATACTATTATTGTGCAAAGGTTCCTGGGGCTTCTCTTCTGAGGTATCCCAGTTAGTTTTGTGGTCATAGTAGTGTTGGATAAAGGATTAAACATAATCTTTGATCATACCCGGAGGAGGGCCAGGAAAGTCAATAGCAAAATTATATGCCGTTTAAAAGAATGTTTGGGAAGCTTAAAGGAAAAGCCACGCTTGGGCTAGAGGCTATTGTGGGTGGATTTGAAGGCACACTATTTATGATAAGGAGAATTAGAGAGATTTGTTCAGGCTGAATTCGACTAAAGCACACATACGACATTTGCCTGGTAGATAAGCAGTGTATTAAGTGTGTGTGTGTGTGTGTGTGTGTACAGTCCTTAAGAGATAAGAAGTGAACGCAAACAAACACATTACAATGGCATGGGTTTAGTTTAGTCGAGAAGATTTTGTCCGTCATTATGACACTTCTTCTGATGAGGAAATGAGGTATGAATTTTAATTTCTGTCTTCAAATAGGGAGGTCCTTTAGATAAAGAGCATAATTAAAAAATGTTGCTCTCGGGAAAGACATGTTTGTGTTGCTATGGGAATGAGATCTACTTGTCTTATTATCTGTCAGGCCGCTTCCAGTGAGGATGTACTCACACACATTACTACCAAAGTGGTACGCTTTAATAATACACACGCAAACTTTTCATTAGTAGTGTGTACTAAGGCAAGCTCAAAACCCATTATCATAAGTGTTACACTTCCTCATGCACTGTTTGTGCTATGGACGTGAATGATATCTCAAATATTGTGGCTTGTTGAGGAAAGGAAAGATGTTCTGTTATTGTACTAAGTGATCATACTTGTACAAAATTCTGTCATGAAACTCGAGATGGCGCAGGCTGAGAGGTCTATAGGGCATCATTCTCTATAGGGCACAGCTGATTGGTTCAGGCTGTATCAGTAGCCAATGAGCTCGCTGCTCAACCTTCAAATACTTGGTTAGTTCAAATATTTGCCTTAGCAGAGCAGCATGCTTTCAGAAACCCTCCACCTTCCCCAGCTCCACCTGTATAGATCTGCTTCGGGTAATTCATGTACGCTATATTGTACAGAAGCAGCATGTCTTACTTGCTCACAGCAGTGTGTCTGTGTATGTATTGGCAGTAGCAAGTCCTGTACTTTGCAGCAACAGCAGAAGCAACAGCAACGTAGCAGATCTATTCCACCAAGACCAAATTGTTACACTTCCCCCAATCAGGAAATAGTAACAACATTTATCAACATTGTTATATCCATTACCATGACAAACACCATTTTCATAACATAAATACATTTAATCTGATTCTGGCGGATGATGAAACAGGCAAAAAAAAAAAAAGTCCCTTGACTTACATTGAAGCAGGGACCTAGTAAGCATCACCTTGGTTCCCTCAACTGAAGCCCAAAAGGATTTTTCTATTGGCTTTTACATTTTTACATGATTCTTACATTTTGTTCAAGATAACCTTTACAAATGACAAACTTGAATGAATTTAGAAATCAAGATCCGTAACAATCGCCAGAAGTAAAAAGCTAATGGTAGGCTAAAAACAAACTACACCACGGTCACACGACTTCAACGTCACCATCACTAAACTTCAACAACTCTTTTGACTCCAGCCAGTATGCAACCAGCAAGTTAGACACCCTAGCAACCACCTGAAAACACCCAAACAACCTCCCATAACAGCAGCTACTGCATAGCAATGTTAGCCTGGTTAAAACCAGACCATTCTCAGTTGTAACTGAGTTATGGTCTGGCAAAGCGTCATAGACGAATCATTTCCAGAGGGGCGTCACCAACGGACGTCGCAGATAGACCTAAAACCAATCAGAGCGATGAAGGAGATGACGTATGCAGAGCGGCGGAGAAACATCTCTGAGTGTTGTTCTTTGCTTAGTGTTTAACAAAAAGGAAACGTTCAAATCGTTTAAAACAGACGCGATAGCTGATTCGAACGAGTGATGTTCGATGGCGGCATCCATCTTTGTAATGTAGGCTAAAATCTGCTTCAAAATCCTAGCGCTGTCGTCATCTAAAGCCCGCCCCAACGTTTCTGATTGGTGCCGCGATTTCAACGGATTGGAAATGGGCTTGAATGAGCTCTTTGCCAGACTAACTTTCAGAGCAAATCTAAATTTGCCGGAAGTTGTCTGGGTTTTCCCAGGCTATAGCAATGTGTGAAAACTACCTACAATCCTTGGCGTTTCCGATCTTTCAACACATTACAGGATTAGTCACTGGCTACATTTACATGCACCCAAATAATCTATTATTAATCGGATTGACGGTTCAGTTGGACTGAGAAGCCTTCATGTAAACAACTTAATCGATCCGATTGAGCTCGATCCAAATTAAATATAGATCTATTACTTTTCCAATCCGATCGAGAGAATATGTAAACACTTGATCGGATTGAAAACTGAAACTGAAAGGACTGCGCATGTGCAGTGACGTTGAAATAGCGTAATGACGTATAGCGCGCGGAACGAGCTGTTTTTCCTGTTGAATAAAGTGTTATATGAGTGCCCCGTCATCCTAAAATTCTCCTTTCACTCAGCGTCTGTGAAGTGAAGCAGGACAACGCCCCACCAGTGCTTGTTCTTTCGGATTCTCATCCACAGTTATGACCAGAAATTAATAAATATTAAGTCTGCTGTTTAAAACAAATAAAGAACCAATGTAGGAGAACGGTTATAATGCGCAAACAGCGAGAAACTCTGTATATTTGTGCAGTGTCAAAAAATCTATTCCGATTTTAAAGCTTGTGACAAAAAAAATGCGCATATCAACCCGATCACATGTTTAGCGTTCATGTTAACACTACATTCAGATTCATCAATCAGAATGAATTCACAACACTTAACAACGTCCCTGTTTTTGTTATTACTCACTCTTTTTTTTTCTGGTTTCTGCAGCAACTCTGAGCACTTTTCATATTCTTTATCCTGACTGAAGCACTTTTGTTTCAATCTATAAGAATAATATAATCAGCCTATGTTATATTTTAAATTTAAAAGTTGTTAATATTAATAAGTTGAGTCTTATGTTTATTTGACAGTGATTTCAAACTTCTTGTGTTTGTATGCAGGCTAAATACAAATAAAAGGTGAACATTAATTTATTTGTACCATTTTTATTTCTAAAATATATAACTTGGCATATATATATATATATATATATATATATATATATATATATATATATATATATATATATATATATATATATATATATATAACATAGACTTGGCAAATTAATTTTTCAGAAGTTTGTAGGTACAGACATCCGTTGTGAGTGTTCTTGGCAGTTTTTCTGAGCCTTTGTTCATATCGATATTGGAATTATATCGTATCGATCTAAATTAAGAAATATATTGTGATACACACACACGTGCACACACACACAAACACTCCTTGTTTTGCCCAAATAAACTACTCTCTGTTCTCCAGCAACACCCCCTTAAAAAAGCCTAACAAAAGGTGTGTGTGACACACACATTCCCCAAGACACAAGAACAACTATTGTGTAAAGACGTTGTACATAATTATAAAATGATCAAATCTGTTCATGACTGGACACATCTCTCTGTCTCTCTCACACACACACACGGGTATGCTGTAATTTTTGAGAGAGTGAGACCCTCCCAGCTGTCTTTGGCTGCAGCTGAATATTGCTCATTTTCATCCTCACTGGAGCAGGAGAGAGAGAGAGAGAGAGAGAGAGAGAGAGAGAGAGAGAGAGAGAGAGAGAGAGAGAGAGAGAGAGAGAGAGAGAGAGAGAGAGAGAGAGAGAGAGAGAAAGGGTAAAGCCAGAGGAGTGCTGCCAACTGCATAATGATCTCAAATAACCCGGCCACTCTCCTCTTTGCTTTGCCTGCAACAACTTCTTCACTCTCTCTCTCTCACACACACACACACACACTCCTTGACCCTCTTATTTTTCCCTCCTTTATCTTCCTCTATTCATAAGGCCCCTCTCATGGGTATTTCCGTGTACAATAATCAATTTTTATGGCATACAAACAGTATCAACAATTACAAATGAAAGCAATATCTGGAGCTGATTGCAGGTATTAAATAACTGTTGTGAAAGGATATCAATTTCTTTAGCTGTATTTAGAGTCTAAGGTAAAGACCATACTCTAAACACAATTTTGACTTTCTGTGCTTAACTGATTCATTAGGTATTCATGAACTCTACGTTATGTGTTCTTTAAGTGTTCATAAGGTGATCATAATGTTTTCTTTAAGTTTTCGTCAAATGTTCTCTAAGCTTCCACTTGAAGTGCCCCTATTATGCTATTTTAAAATTTCCTAATGTTGTTTTGGAGACTCCTACAACAGGTTTACATGCATCAAAGGTTAAAAAAACACTTTAATTTTCTCATAATATACATTGCACATCACCACATTTTTCAATGATTCTCAAACGACTCGTCGGATGATTCAGTCCCACTAAATCCCAAATCATCCAACAAGTCGTTTGAGAATCATTGAAAAATGTGGTGATGTGCAATGTATAGAATGCATATAATAATAAATAAAATTGTCTTTAGCATACTAACATGCACTTTTGTTAGTATGACATAGGAACCTAAATTTATTAAAGAGGACATATCATGAAAATCTGACTTTTTCCCGTGTTTGAGTGCTATAATCGTGTCCCCGGTGCATCTGCCAACCCAGAAAACGTGAAAAGTGGCAACCCAGTAACTTTGATTTGGTAAGCCTTTCTCTGCAAGCACGTCAAAAAATAAGACGGTCAGGTTTCGCTCCCCTTCTGACGTAGGAAGGGGATCTTAATCTAATATTACCGCCCCTTAATCTGCACGTTTCCACCCACGGCGCCGCCATTTGGTTTTCAAGTGACAACAGTGTAACCAGATCTAACGCAATGGCAAACGTTTGAGCAAAGCATGCAAACTGTTCTGTCGTTCCGTCTGCACAGACGACACAGAACAACATTTGAACAAAGAATGTCACAGATGTCTTATAAAGACCTCAGGGAACTGTGTCAACTTGTGTAAAAGTTTAACATGATGGTAGTTGATGAGATGAATCAATGTAACTCCACAACAACTACACAAATGTATCCACTAACCATTCAGAAACGTCCAGGTGCGTCTAAAAGATAATCTCTTCCTGAGTCTCTGCGTAAGGCTGCACTCCGCTACTGGTTATTTCTGAAATTTGACTGAAATTTGCGTGTTTGTTATTGCCAGAGAATCCGAAGCTTGTGTAAAGGATCGGCCTCTTAAGAACGGAGGCGGGACCAGCAGCTCATTTGCATTTAAAGGGACAAACACGTTTTTGCTCACACCCAAAAAGGGGCAACTTTGACAAGCTATAATAAATTATCTGGGGGGTATTTTGAGCTGAAATTTCCCAGACACATTCTGGGGACACCATAGATTGATATTACATCTTGTGAAAAGGGGCATAATATGTCACCTCTAAAGGTACAATACGTAAGTAAAATAAAAATCACTTGCACAGTGTGATATATTTAGGTTCATCATCCATAACTCCATCAAGGTCAGCCAGGATTCTTGGGGTTGTAATTGATGATCAATTGAACTTCATAGACCACATTGCTAGAACTGCCCGGTCATGTAGATTTGCCTTGCACAACATTAGGAGGATCAGGCCCTTCCTAACAGAGCATGCTACACAACTCTTTGTCCAAGCGCTTGTTCTATCCAGACTGGACTATTGTAATGCTCTCCTGGCTGGTCTTCCAGCTTGCTCTGTCAAATCTCTGCAACTGATCCAGATGCTGCAGCCAGAGTCTTCAACCCTTAAACAGGCAAGAGTGGAAAATGCTAAGCAAAAAAATAATTTCATGTCATTTTTTATATCATCTGGACTTAAAGGGGTCATATAATGGTACATGCACTTTTACAAGTTGATTGTACTGAAATGTAGGGCTGTTGGAACGAATTCCGAAATTTCGAATATAATTCGAATATTAAAAAAATCAATACTATTCGAATGCTGAAGTTACTATTCGAATATTGTTTTTTTATGTAGGCTATATTTAAAATAAAAAATTATACCGTAAAACTTCAAATAATAGCCGAATCCCAAATAGACGCCTGACTCTTTTACACGCCTGGTGTGGCGACAGGTTTGGGTAAATAAAGGCCTGGTCTGTTTTTTAGTTTCGGGTTGTATTAAATCTTCTAAAACCAGTCAGATCGTCCGCTTTTTGGCGGCCGCCTACGCTAATGTTTGTCCCGCCAAAGCCTTTTTTGATCAGTGAGTGATGTAGAATAGAATGACTGCTGCGCCTGATAGGGCGCATAACGAGCAGAGAGAGAGAGAGAGAGAGAGAGAGAGAGAGAGAGAGAGAGAGAGAGAGAGAGAGAGAGAGAGAGAGAGAGAGAGAGAGAGCCCCGGCCGCGCGCGCGCGCACTCTCACGTCTTCAAACATGAGCGTTGTCTTGCTCTCTCTCCCTCGCGCAAATTAATCAAAATCAATTGACACGATAGTAAAAGGTCGGAAGTTTCACATGGAGCATTTGGAATTTTTTAGAGATTAGAGACTCTAGGCCTACACTCAATGAACAATATCTCAACACTAAATTATAATGGCCTGTCTTATATAGGCCATTAAAATTATATTATATATATTATATTATACAATTAAATTATAATGGCCTGTCTCAAATACAAGCCGGTGCAGTTCGACGATTTGAGAAAATAAAACCCCGGGCTACTATTTGAAGTTTTACGGGTATGCAATCTTGCCTTTCTCGCCACCTTGGCTACACACATGTGAAAATGAAATGCTTTTGTTTCGTCTGATGAACAATAAAATTTTTGAATCGTAACACAATTGTGCACGTTATCCACGCTGAATCATCATAACAATACTGTCAAAAATGGTAAATGTTTAACAAAGTAAAAAAGCGCCCATGAAGCGCAAATATCTCGGTGAAAACTCAACGGATTTGGCGAGCGCCGAACCCATTGGAACCGTCTAGTCGAACTGAAAAGAACGATATAAGTTTCAGAATTTTTGGTAGTGTTTTAGATATTAGCCGAAAACCATCGGTAGCTTCAACCATATTCAGCACGAATAAAATGTGTATTGTAATGTTAGATGTCCCTCTAGTGGACAGAACGTGTAACAACAACCACATGCTATAGTGGCATTGGCGATCCATAAGCCTAATGTCGTAAATATTAATAATAGGATGAATTTGAGCATTTAATATTCGAATATTATTCGAATATTAAATAAAATAAGGAATGGAATTCGAATAGTATTATAGAGGAAGATTGACAGCCCTACTGAAATGTGTGTTGGCAGTGCCTGTACACAACCATCATAAAATGATAAAAATCCATACAGTTTTTTTTTTAAAATCTCCTTATGTTTTCCCCTGCCTCAAATCGAGCCGTTCGATTTTGTGACGTCACTAAATCGGATGCCCCTCCCACGATTGTTGATTGACAGCAGCGTTTCAACACAGACCCGCCCTCGCTCGTGAGCGAGCTGTCAATCATAGTCCGCGCGGACCAGCGCGATCATTGTTGATATGCTGGAGCTCTGTCTATGAGCAGAATGGCGTCTAAGCGATTGTGGTGTTCTCTTCTTGGGTGTAATAACGAACACAGTCATTTTAATGTTCCTCAATCGGAACCGCTTAAGACGCAGTGGCTGAGTTTGTTTTCGAAGGGAATATTCCCCACGAGCAACGTCAATGCTTTCATGTTTGCGCGAATCATTTCACACACCAGAGTGCTTTATAAACGAGGATCAGTATAAAGCTGGTTTTGCTAAGAAGCTGCTCATGAAAAAAGGATCGGTACCAGATATTCGTGTTCCTGCTGAACCTCCAGAAGAACTGAAGTGAGTGTAACGTTTTATTAAACTTTATATTAATATTTATATTAATCTTTGCAAATCGCTAGCTGCACGTTTCACAATGAATGCGTCTAAGGTTTACACTCAGGGTACATTACGGCATGTTTTCTATGTATGACGTTCTCAATATAATTCATAATCCCACGTTTATACTGAACAACGCGTTATGGTTATTGTGTTATTGTGTTCAAACGGTGTACGCACAGAACAGAGAGGCGGAGTCAGCAAAGCTCATTATCATTTAAAGGCATATGCACTGAAACGGCGTGCTGAAAACAGAGCTGTTTTTGACCAGGTAAAATAAGTGTTTTCTTACAATACTAATGAGAATTTTTAATTAAAGTATATTACAAACTTTTAATTTAGACCCTAAAGAATCATATTAGCTTGTTAAAAATGGCATTATATGACCCCTTTAAATAAAACATATCCAAAATAATTTTTTAAAAATTTGATATATTTTGGATTTTATGAATTGTGTCTCCTGAGTCACGTTGCCTGATTAGGGTATAAAAGTCATTAATCTGTTACTGCCACTGCATTTTTAAAACAATTATATCACATACTTCCCCTGATCTAATGTTGACAAATTATATATAATTCAAAAGCTTACGAACTTAAGATTCAGCCTGTAAAGCCATTTTGAAATTGCTTGCGTTACCATAGAAACGGTACTCTAAATTCTTTTATCGGGCCCCTCCCCTTTTGGGCATCGTCATGTTTCATAATTTATGATCAAAACATTTTCTAATCTTGACAAAACACATATTGTCAGAAAGGTTTGAGTCTCAAGGTTCCATATTTTGTGACAGAAGTGATATTTGGACAGAAATTTATTAATTTGTCATGGCAGAATGCATACAATTAAATTCAATGGAATGTAAGTCACCCGGTGGCTATTTTTGATATTACGCCTAAACAAAATCTCATGGGAACTTAAATTTTTGTGATATCAACTTCAAATTTGGAACACAACTTGGTTCGATATATGGCTTTGATTTTATAGTAATTTTACAGTAAAAAACATTTTGTAAAATACATATTTATTAAAAAAGAAAAAACTATTAAGTACAGTATATTTGTTTTACTGTAAGTTAAAACTTCCATAACTTTTTCATACTTTCATTTTTTGAAGTGCTATCACTTCAGCAATAATCTGCTGACTGTTTTCTTTAAAACAAGACCAAACTTAGGTCTATATTCCAAAGCATTCTTGAATTACAATGAATAGTGTTTGAATAGTGCATTTTAAATAGAGCTAGTTTAATCCCTTTTTTATACCCTAAACAGGCAACGTGTCTCAGGAGACACATACATTTCAAAACGTGCTAAATAACAACATGAACAACATATTACTTAGTTTTCTCCTTCAGCGCCTTAAGACAATGTTCACAATTAATGTTAGCAGTATTCTTCTTTTTTTTTCAGAAGAAAAGTAAGTTTAATATAGTATATTTACTTATCTCAAAATCTGAATGTTCTGCACCACTGGCAGCCATGTTGGATTTAGGTCAGGCTGACTAATTGATCACAAAACATTTTAAGCAAATCATGTGCCCAGCATACTCAAGACAGACCAGGCTGTCATAAGTGATAAAAGGTCTTTCCTATTGACTTTACAATAGTCTTGGCAGTAGCACAGCAAAACTGTGTTTCAGAGAAGATGGAAGAAAATCAATTCCCCTGAAGAACTGAAGACAAAATACATCCTTCTCTGTGAATGTTGCTCTGACAGCTACTCCGCCAAGACATCATATTTCCACTCCAGAATCAACACTTAAAACCCACAGAAACTGTCCTCAACCTTCTCCATCATTGCCCATCCTTCACCATCCACATTCAACACAATTATTACTCCTCAACTCTCTCCTCTGATCTTCTGCCTTCCCTGTTTTCTGAAACCTTCTCAAATGGTGGTTCTGGTCCATCAGAATCCATCAATACACACCATCAAATATGCTGTATTCCGTCATTATGTAAATCAGAAGCATCCAATCACACACGTTCTCTTACCGCTGATTTAGTGATGACGCAAGTTACGTACTTCACATCTCAGAAAAGTCTACATGCTCTCTCTCTCTCATGCCTCTTTAGTAAAACGTTGAGCCTACTTTTTAATAATTTCATTAAATACTTTGATACTGTTCATAATAATTAAACATTTTATAAGATTCCATACATTTCCGATAATCCTGAAACATGTATCACGGTTAAAACATTAAGCAGGCTAAACTGTTTTCAACACTGATAATAATGAGAAATGTTTCTTGAGCAGCAAATCAACATTTGATTTTGAATTGTTAATCAGTAATAGAAAACAGTTATGTTCAATTGTAAAAACATTTCACAATATTAAAGTTGTTTACTGTTTTTAGCAACAATGCAGCCTTGGTGAGCATAAGAGACCTCTTTCAAAATCATAAAAAAATTGTTAACAATAGAGTGTCACAAACGTAGCAACGGTCTTAAGTGTGTGATGGACCAAATAAATCATGTGACTGAGAAGCTCATTCCAGAGAACAGCGCTGTGGCACAGAGAATCACTAAGGACACAAAGTCCTTTGTTTAAAGCCCAGACTGTAGTTGTTCGAACTGAAAAAACATGAAACACATACTAATACAGACCAGTGTTTGAGTATATGTGTTGGAGCACACAGAAATCTGCAGTGACAACAACTACAGCACTGAAGCTATAGAGGATCTGCTGAAGCCATTATGGGTGTACAGTATCATAACCAACAGCTGGACACACTGACCCCCTCTCTCCACTCCCCACTTTCTTTCATTGTTCAAGACTCATTGTTCATTTCCTCATGCTTTGGCCTTTTCCCAGATGAGAACAGGGGTCAGGGGAGCTCAAAAACATAACCACATTTTAGGACTCTCAGGAGAGTTGAAAACAAACAAGATTCTCAGGATTCTTTTCCATCAACAGGTGGGGTTATATAATAATTACCCAGAATCAATAACTAAACTGAATCATTAGTAATTTCTTGTGTGATATGACTAAAATCTAATTTCACGATTTGAGAAATTTAATTTCACAATAACAATATATATATATATATAGTTATTCTTGTTATAAAAAAAAACACAAATACAGATTTTTCTGTAAAAACAAATACTGGTGCAGTAGTTTTATTTGACATGTAGTAAGAAATACTACAGAAATTGAATAATCAAATGTAAATTAAATTGCATAGTTTTCACTATATGAATTAAATGTATGTTTATTCTTTATGAATTATACATTTAAATTTGTATTAAATTTAATACAAAATTTTCTATTTGTAGTCACATTAAAGTCGGCATGAAAAGTAAGTTACAACAGTCTTTTCTTCCCTATTGTGATGTATATCCATTTGAAACTAGCCTGGGAAAACCCAGCCAACTTCCGGCAAATTTAGATTTGCTCTGAAAGTTAGTCTGGCAAAGAGCTCATTCAAGCCCATTTCCAATCCGTCGAAATCGCGGCACCAATCAGAAACGTTGGGGCGGGCTTTACACGATGACGACAGCGCTGCAGATTTTGAAGCAGATTTTAGCCTACATTACAAAGATGGATGCCGCCGTCGAACATCACTCGTTCGAATCCGCTATTGCGTCTGTTTTAAGTGATTTGAACGTTTCCTTTTTATTAAAAACTGAGCAAAGAACAACACTCGGAGATGTTTCTCCGCCGCTCTGCATACGTCATCTCCTTCATCGCTCTGATTGGTTTTAGGTCTATCCGTGACGTCCGTTGGTGACGCCCCTCTGGAAATGATTCGTCTATGACGCTTTGCCAGACCATAACTCAGTTACAACTGAGAATGGTCTGGTTTTAACCAGGCTAATTTGAAACAGTTTCTTGAACGAGAAACGATAAGTAGGGCGGGGCTTGATTTTGTCCATGTGGAATTGATTGGATGGTTGTGTTTTGCTATTGGTTGATCTCCTCTGATAGGGGACAGTAAACACATCATCAGAGAAGAGAAGAGATGCCGCTGCAAGATGGAGGGGGAGTTATTTTGTTTAAACATTACGAGGGCACAAAATTATGTGAATGATGTGATGATAAAATAATGTGCACGGATGGCAGCCAGTATAACATATCTCGATTCATACATACAGTACACGCGATCTTCTGTCTAAATGACGGCGATTCACGTGTATTTCCCTGTATTCAGATCACGCTGCATTCACGTGTTCACTTATTTACTTTACAACAATCCAAGATGCTATATCACTCAAACTTATTGGTCACACTCACACAGTGTAAAACAAAACACTAGTAATTCACCAATCAGGCCAGAGATTAGCGAATGATTCAGTCATAAATCGGATCACTTCTCTCCTCTCTCTTTCTCATTTATGGTGTTTCACTGTCACTCACGTGATGTGTAACAAGGAGGCAGACCTAAACAGATTAGCCCATTGAAGTTGAGAAGTTATAGTAATGTATTAATTACAATGTTTCAAATAAATCCTATAGAATTTTGCAAGTAAGGTCATTTTTGTCTTTTTGAGGGTGCATCTACAGTAGGTGGGGGGCTTGAACATATTTTCTTCTACAAAAGGGAGTAACGGATATGCTCTTTTATGTCCTGCTTTAGCTTTGTTTTCACTCTGTTTGATTTCTTTGCTTCCTGCTTTCCTGTGTTCCCTACTCAGTTCCCCTCGCTGTTAATTAGTTCAACTTCTTACACACCTGTTTCTGTTCTTCTCATTATCTACCTGATTTTTCCGGTATTATTTATGTCAACGTCTTTATGTGGTTGTGTAATTCTCTTTCTCCTGAAATCTCCAGAGTGTTCTTGTTGGATTTATTAAAGACTGTATATTTGAATATTCCTATGTTTTCGTTGTGCGTTCTCTACTGTGACAAAGTTTGGGAACCACTGGCTTACAGCTACATAAAGATTATGAACTCTTTTTAATGCTTTATAATGCTTTCTCTGAGTGATATTCATATTGCAAAGCTTCACAGAGGTGTTACAACCATGAACCTAATTCAGTTTAAGGGTTATTGGTAACAGATCTTCTTAAATGTCCAGGCCAGAAACAGACTAGCAAAGGAGATCAGAGCGGCTAAAAGAAGCTACTCTGCATTCTGCAAAGCTGAAAAACCAGTTCTCAGCCAACGACGCGGAGTCAGTCTGGACAGGTCTGAGGAACATCACCAAGTACAAGACACCACCCCACGATCTGTGGAGAAACAACAACTGGCTGAGGATCTGAATGTGTTTTACTGCTGATTTGAAAAGCCCAGTCCCACAGAGCAAACAGGTAATAATTATATCCTGTAACATCTCAACAGACCTGGGACTTACGCGAGGATCTTATTTGTGGATGTCAGTTCGGCTTTCTACACCATCAGACTAGATCTTCTATCATAAAATCTGACCCAGCTTTTCATGCCAATCCCAATCTGTCAGTGGATCACCAGCTTTCTGACAGATAGGCAGTAGATAGTGAGTGAGACTGGGAAAACTCCCACTATCAGCACTGGTGCTCCTCAGGGTTGCGTCCTCTCCCCACTGCTCTTCTCACTGAACACAAATGACTGCACCTCTAAAGACCCCTCAGCCAAGCTTCACAGTCATCGGCATTATCCAGGATGGTAAAGAGTCTGCATACAGACAAGAGGTTGAACAACTGGCTGTCTGGTGCAGTCATAACAACCTGTCGTGTTCGTGGACTTGAGGAGAAACACCCCAGCATTATCCCCACTCACCATCATGAGCAGCACTGAGGCAGCAGTGGAGTCATTCAGGTTCCTGGCCAACACCATCTCTCAGGACCTGAAGTAGGACACTCACATTGACTCCATTGTGAAAAAGGCCCAGCAGAGGTTGAACTTCCTTCACCAGCTGAGCCACCGGAGCTGCTGACACAGTTCTACTCAGCCGTCATTGAGTCTGTCCTGTGCTCATCTATAACTCTCTGTTGTGATTCAGCCACCAAATCAGACATCAGGAGACTACAACGGACAGCCAGGACGGTTGAGAGGATTATTGGTGCCCCCCTTGCCCACCCTCCAGGACCTGTACTCTTGTTTATAAGTTGTATTTATTCATATTAGTACATAAACTTTATTTCAGACCCAGGAGGATCCATATCACAATAACAACACACAGAGTAAAAACATAAAAAAATACAAAAATACAAATCCTTCCACAATGTTCAGTGTCCAACATACAAACATGTTCTCCAGTGGTTCCACAGTGTGGAAGACAATCTGACAGAATTTCGTACAGGGTTAGTCAAAACATCGATTAAATCATTTTCTGACTCTGATACCCTACACATAAATCTATACATTAAATTACGTAGCACTGCAGAACAAGTAGGCACCCCGGCACTGACAAACATATTGCTTGCACTGGACTTCTTGGAGCTCTCAGCGGCAGCCTCATGCAGTCATTATAAGCCACTATAAGTTTTCTAATGCTGCCTTGCTTATAACGACACCACAAGTGGGCAGTATACAGAGGTGTACAATATGCTCTAAAGAGTAAAATCTTCACAGATACCGAACACATGCTAAACTTACGACACAACATGTTCGCTTGGGCATACAACTTCCGACGCTGCCTATAGATATCCTTATCATCAGACAGGTCATTTGTAACAATATGGCCCAAATATGTAGTCTCTCTGCACACCTCAAGTACAGCACCAGACAGATAGAAGTCAGGAAAGTTTGACTGTCTATCCTCTCTACTTCTGATAGTCATGATCTTACTCTTTCTTGCATTGTATTTTATATCAAAATCAGCACCATACAGCGTGTATTTTCTCAGAAGCTGTTGTAGACCAGCACTATACGGGCTAAAAATGACCAGATCATCAGCGTACATAAGATGATTAATTAGTGAGTCACCAACTCCACAACCTGTACCAAATGCATTTAAAAATCACAGACAAATCGTTCATATACACATTAAAAATAAAAGGAGACAGCATGCCGCCTTGGCGAACACCATTGGTCACTTGGAAGGGAGCAGATGTTACATGTCCCCATCTCACTCTCATTGCCTGATGAGAGTACCAATACACCAAGAATCTAATTACCGGTATAAAACCAGACCCCACTTTTAGACAATTTTACAAATTATTTCTCATGATTGGCATGATCGAATGCTTTAGAAGCATCAATAAAGCACAAAAATACTGTGGAATACTGTAAATATGTTAATATCTGTAAATGTTTATTCTGAATCTGTCTTTACACTTTGTTATATTTTTTATTCTTAAATGTTATTATATGTCTTGTTATATTTATGTGTGTGTACTACAAGCACTCTTGGCAATGAATTGTGTTACACTTTTTACCCACATACAGAAGACTTATAAAAGATTTATGCGATGGGAAAAGACAAAAGTACTTTTAAGATAGCTAACTGATTTCTTGTTTCAAGATAACTAATGTAAACTCAGGTTTACTGTCAGTTCTCCTCTCTCTCGCTCTCTCTCTTTAGCTCCCAGACTGCATCACAGCTCACAGCTAATTTTAGACAAATCCAAAATAGAAAAGAGCCTTCATCTAGAAGCCACTCTTTTACACCTGATGAACAGATAAGACAGCACAGTGTCTGTTCAAACATTAAACTTGTGCAATTTGCTATTTATTTACAACAAATCCTCAATTGCCAAAACAAAGAAACCTTGAATTCTAGAGTGCAACAAGGGAAAAGTGATCACAACAAACTCGAACCACAGCTGCAGATATGATTTTTTTTCTGACTTTAGTTTCATTGGAAACTCTTCTTACTATCAGTGGGGCTTGATGTAGTGTGACAGATCCACTCCGACATAAAGATTAGAGTAACAGGGCCGAAGAACATCTTACTCCCCAATAGCTTTCAATTTTATTTAAAAACAAAAATGGCGATAGAGAGGCTAGTTTTAACAATATGCCATTTTACAGTAAAATGAACTAATATGAATGAATAAGGCATGAATATTGGCCACATTTAATTTTGATTGTTTTGGTTCATAGCACTGCAACTTAATTTTTCTTTATTCGTCTTATGAATATTCCTAGTGAGTAAACATATGCTATATCATTTATTAAGTATAACATTGCTGTTAAATGCATTATAAAAAAGCCCAGCAGGTGGTATTTTAACAAGCAAGCCAAACTCGAATGACTCACTAAAACTTACACTGAGTCAGTGTAAAAGAGCAGAGCAAACTGAATTTCTGAATGGATTCAGATTTCTGCAGCAATAGGGAGACTGAGCGAGTGGAGATGGGTGGAGTGTGTGTGTGCGCGGGGTCACAAAAAAGCGAAGAAAAGTGGTAGGGTCTATTTCCCTTGATTCAAGGTCCCTGCACTGACTCTTAAGGTCTGAATCGATTTTTAAACTACTCTCCATAAAGCTCCAGCACATCATTGGCCTTGCAGAGCTTGTTCTGGGCATAATCTCCAGCTATCATCTGCTGACACAGGGCCAAAAGTCTGTGGCAGTCCCAGCATCCCATAATTCACTGCTGCTGATATTGCTCCAGGAAAATGCTGCCCTTGTACACTAATCTAGGAGCAGGCTGAATCATAACCCTCGGAAGCCACTGAAATTTTTAGAATGGCCTTTTCTGCTGATAACATACAATTGTAGGTCCCTCTTTAAATAAAACAATGCTAAGTAGCATAGTGGTTTAATCATTTCTATCTTATCAGTACCCTGTTGGTCAGGGATAATGGGTTATCAGATAAAGGAAGAAAATTATCATGTGCATCTGATGGACTATCGCATCTGTCATCAAGATATAATGTCCACAGTCTGACAGTGACTTGATGATACAGGATAAAAGGACTATCTATCTTATGGCACAAAAGAAAAGGACAAAAATCAATTTTATCTACACTTACTGTGTGTGAGAAATTGACTTTACTTGTAGATTAATAAAATACCTGTAGTTTACTATTACCTGTAGTTCAATACAATAAGTTAGCTATATATGAAAAAAGTTTTTCAGATTGGGTTAATGTGTTTTAAACCCTAGATTTAAGCCATTGAACACTCGATGGAGCAACACTTGACACTTGTCATTTTGAAAGTGGGTAAGCGCCAATGTTGCACTGATAACCCTAAAATGTAATGCCTTTGTGTGATATATATTCCCTGCTAAAAAAATCCAGCATAAAACCAGCATGAATTCTGTGTTGGTCCAGGCTGGTTTGTGCTGATCTTGCTGGTGGACCAGCAAACCAACAACCAGCATCCCATACCAAAACATCCCATAGGCTGGATTTTTCAGCAGAGTTTATAAGCCTACACACATTAAGCTTTGATAAGAGAGAGCATGGACAGATACGAGGCTGAAAATGACACACTCAAACTTTATTTCCGCATGTGCCACTGTTTGTGTTCACACCTAGCAGCTCTCTTTGGTAATGCTGTGAAATGGGCGTTGCTCAGGCATGGAACAGATGGACGCTATGCAGTGGGTCAGAGACGAGCTGCATCATCCCTGGCGGCCTAGCACCTGACAGCATCAGCAGCACAGCAACACCGCCGTCCAATAAAAGAGCGGTTGCTGAATTGATCAACTAGGCGACTACAAACTGATATAAAAAAATGATGGACATGATCCAGAGATTCGACAACCAGGGGTGTGTTTCCCGTACAATGACGTAACTCGCTGCTTAAAGGGGTAGTTCCCCCAAAATTTTAAATTCTGTCAGTAATTACTCGCCCTCGGGTTGTTCCAACCCGTAAGACTTTCGTTCATCTTCGGAACACAAATTAAGATATTTTTGATGAAATCTGAGAGCTGGCTCACTTCTTCATAGGCTTCTAGGTAATTGCATCTGCCGGCCCAGAAAAGTTAGTAAGATATCCAAGTGACTACAGTCCAAGTGACTACAGTACAAGTGACTACAGTACAAGTGACTACAGTCCAAGTGACTACAGTACAAGTGACTACAGTACAAGTGACTACAGTCCAAGTGACTACAGTCCAAGTGACTACAGTGACTACAGTCCAAGTGACTACAGTGACTACAGTCCAAGTGACTACAGTACAAGTGACTACAGTACAAGTGACTACAGTGACTACAGTACAAGTGACTACAGTACAAGTGACTACAGTGACTACAGTCCAAGTGACTACAGTCCAAGTGACTACAGTCCAAGTGACTACAGTCCAAGTGACTACAGTGACTACAGTCCAAGTGACTACAGTGACTACAGTCCAAGTGACTACAGTCCAAGTGACTACAGTACAAGTGACTACAGTACAAGTGACTACAGTCCAAGTGACTACAGTCCAAGTGACTACAGTCCAAGTGACTACAGTACAAGTGACTACAGTACAAGTGACTACAGTGACTACAGTCCAAGTGACTACAGTCCAAGTGACTACAGTGACTACAGTCCAAGTGACTACAGTCCAAGTGACTACAGTACAAGTGACTACAGTGACTAGTCCAAGTGACTACAGTGACTACAGTCCAAGTGACTACAGTGACTACAGTCCAAGTGACTACAGTGACTACAGTCCAAGTGACTACAGTGACTACAGTCCAAGTGACTACAGTGACTACAGTCCAAGTGACTACAGTGACTACAGTCCAAGTGACTACAGTACAAGTGACTACAGTGACTACAGTCCAAGTGACTACAGTGACTACAGTGACTACAGTGACTACAGTCCAAGTGACTACAGTGACTACAGTCCAAGTGACTACAGTGACTACAGTGACTACAGTGACTACAGTGACTACAGTGACTACAGTGACTACAGTGACTACAGTGACTACAGTCCAAGTGACTACAGTGACTACAGTGACTACAGTGACTACAGTCCAAGTGACTACAGTGACTACAGTCCAAGTGACTACAGTGACTACAGTGACTACAGTCCAAGTGACTACAGTGACTACAGTCCAAGTGATTACAGTCCAAGTGACTACAGTGACTACAGTGACTACAGTCCAAGTGACTACAGTCCAAGTGACTACAGTGACTACAGTCCAAGTGACTACAGTGGCTCAACCTTAAGTTTATCAAGTGACGGGAATACTTTTTGTGCACAAAAACCTCACAAAATAACGACTTTATTCAACTATTCAGTTTCTTCCGTGTGGGCCTCTGAGTGAGTTCAGGAGAGCGCCACGACACAAGCGCGAGAACTGAGAAGATGACGCTCACGATCATTTGATGGGAAAGTGTGAAAGGTAAGCCATTCATTTTGTGGCATTGGTAATGCACTTTTATGTGTTCTCGTTGGTTTCTCACGATTCGGACATTCAGAAAATGCACAATTTTGAACCATTTTAAACACTACATCAAGACCCTTCTGCGTCATCTTCTCAGTTCTCGCGCATGCGTCATGGCGCTTTTCTGGGCCGGCAGATGCAATTACCTAGAAGCCTATGAAGGAGTGAGCCAGCTCTCAGATTTCATCAAAAATATCTTAATTTGTGTTCCCGAAGATGAACGAAAGTCTTACGGGGTTGGAACAACATGAGGGTGAGTAATTACTAACAGAATTTTCATTTTTGGGTGAACTAACCCTTTAACTACCATAGTACGATGCATCGTTGAAGAAAACAACTAGCTAGTCATGACGGTTTCCCGAAACTATACGGTCGCAGGTGTGTCTTTCAACCACGTTGGTTTATGACCTCATGAACTTGGTGGAGTAATAACTTCATTTAATTAAACGTTTGAGATCGAATTAATACTAAACTTTTTGCTATAAATTACGGACATTGTTATGATGGTGAGGAAGGAGAACCCAGGCGCAGACAGAGTACACTAAACACACGATTTATTGATAACAAAAAGGGAAAAATAATGCCCACGATGGGGTAAAACAAGACAAGGCAGAGGATGACTAACTAGACTATGACTTAGACAGATGACTAGATGGTAACTAACAGCAAATACACAAACAGGATCTTCACAGGACTCGTAACTAAAACAAGATACTCACAGGTAATATTTCTCAATGACTCACACGTAACTAAAGCAAACACAGGCAGGATGCACAGAGTGTAACACCACAGCAGGTTTCACAATGAACCGACACAGGACAGCAAACACAAGGGGATGATAAAGGGAGACACTAATGACAAGGACAGGTGAAGCTGACTAGACAATAATTACAAGACAAGGATAACAAGGGTTACGTAACAAGACAACACAAGCACATGGCCCAAACAACAGGCCATGCGCTTGTACACAAAACATGGGTCTGCCATGATCCTGCCACAAGACCAGGGAAAATCAAGGACAAGATGGCAGAATCATGACAGACATGGCATCTGAGGACTATTTCTAATTTTTCTCAGTTATTTTGCTTAATTTCCATATTCAATCATAGGCTCGTTCTTATATACTACTAGAGCACGTTCGCACATGCGCACTGTTCAAAAACGCGGCTTTATATCTCTTGACAAACTAAGAGACGTAAATTACATTTATATGTATTCTAAATAAAAGATACAGATTGTACTGAATGTCAGCCTGCTTATTTGGCTCAAGATAAGAATTTATTGAGTCCACATGTCATGCAAACAAGAAACTGCTTCTAACCACAGGCCGAGAGCTGTCGTTCAGACCACACAACTTTGCGATGCTGTTTGCGGATGTTTGTTAGAACGATGGTTTTGGGAAAAACAGACTCCTAATGACTGAATTTGCGACCATAGTTGGCTAACGATGCTTTTGGGAAACGCACCCCAGAAAGTGTCCAATTACTTTTAATTTTATATATTTTTTATATAGGGGTGAATTCAGGTTGATTGGGACACTTTTTCCAAGTCATCTCAATGGCAAAAGGTGTCTCACTCACCCTGAATTCACCCGCTACACTCAGAGCCCACTTTATTAGGTACAACTGCTCACTAACTTATTTAAATACCTTGTTGATGCCAGAAAATATTTAGCAACATAACTGTTCAACATTGATGAGAAAAGGTGAGGATCAAATCAGCACATTAGAATGATTTCTGAAGGACCATATGACGCTGAAGACTGGAGTAATGATGCTGAAAATTCAGCTTTGCATCACAGGAATAATTGCATTTTAAAATATTTTAAAATAGAAAAGAGTTTACTGAATATTTAACTTCTTTCTGCAAACTTCTTTACTGCTTGGATATCTTAAAAATAAGACTGGTTACAATTGTGGTTACAATTATTCATGAGACCATACAATGCATTATAAAAGAGCATTGCAAGGTATAATAAATACATAAAAAAAAATAAAGGCTTTAAGTAAAGTGTGTTACCTAACTTTCAGACTGATATGTTTTCAATTTTCATGTATTCCTAAATAAATGCACTGATATTTAACTGCGAGTTAACCTCAAGCCAAAAAATTTAACTATTCTCTCATTTACAGTATGTCATAGTTTTTCCAGCCACTCTGACAGGAAAGAGGCCAATTACACAGAGGCATATTTTACACTTGCACAAAAAGGTCTTAAGACACAGTCAAAAAGCGTGTCTGCTCTGCACTCACTACAATTACAGCAGTCAGTAAGAATGACCTTATTTGTTCCTACTTTCAGCTGCACTGGCCAACTGCACACAGCTGTTGCCAAAGGCTTTCCAATGCCTCGGCAAGCACTGTGATCATTCAGCTTTCCACAGGGAAGCTTTCCTAATGCTAGCAGAGAGAGACAGAGATAAATAGTTTCAGAGATAAAGAAAGGGAAAGGGAGGAAAACTACGACAGGGATTTTATTAATGGCCAGTACAATTCACGCACACTGCAAAAAGTGAACACACTGTAAAAAAACAAAACAAATGTTCATGCTTATTTAAAAAAAACTTTTATAAATTAAAAAAGCTATTTTCAGAAAAAATTATTAAATCCAATGTATAGAAAGAATAAGCAAGAAAATAAGCTTTTCTAGTAACTTTCTATCTTAATGTTTAAATATAAAAATATTGGTAAACACACTGAAAAAGGCCTGCAAGCCGTTATTCCTCTGTGAAAAATGTAAAAAAAAAAGTATATTTTTAATTTGGATCATAGTTGTATTTAAACATGTTGATTAAGACTTTTTTTTTTTTTTTGCAGTGTATGTGGCATTTATAGTTACTATTTATACATAATCTGAATCTGAAAAATCCCTTTCATTGCAATAAAGGTTGGGGTTGACTTGAATTTAACCAGTTCATTTTTATAGTACATTACAATTTTTATTTCCAGTTGCCACTGGGTGTTTTATTATCTATCTTCTAACTAATGGGTGATATAATTCAGAAAATATGTTTTCTCAAGTAATATGGGAGCAGAGCAAGAGCCAAGTACATAATGAAAAGAAGACAGCAAATTCCCCTGTGGGCATTTGTGGGCTTTAACTAACAGTTTGCCACAATTCACACTGTATACAAAACAAAATGGCTGAAATTAGTCAAAATGTTTTTATGCCTACCTGCATTCTCAAGGAGTCCTACTACTGTATTTGTCGAAAAAGACAGATCGCTTCAGTTTTCCTACAAAAAGGAACAGCTAAAGACACTGAGAAAATGTTGATCAAGTAGTGTAGAAGGTACTGCAGTGGCTATAAAAAGTGTACTATGTGAAAAATCAATCCAAGATAAATCATGTCAGATCTTTTTCCACATTTAATGCGATATTCAGACCAACAAAGGTCAAATAACACACAAATAAACAGATTATGGGATGGATTATGATGTGGTTGTGCCCTGGGCACAGGCATGTCTAAAGACGCCCGGGCGTTCAGCAGGGGTGTGGGGAGAGTGTATGCGTCGTGGTTGCGGCCCTCCGATTTCTTGTTTCTGCGGGGCAGGGCGGTTGGTGGAAGGGGGGGTGTTCAATCGGGTGGGGTGGGAGGTTTGGGGGGGGTACGCCACTCAGATTTCTCGTTCAGCTTTGGGGTTCGGGTGCCAACAGGGCCCACCGTAGCTTGTTTGATCCCCCTCAACCCCCCCCCCGGGCTTGTGCGTTAATCCGTCCCTGGTTTTACATCTCAAAAGAACTGCAATTTTAACAGGGGTGTGTAGACTTTTATATAGCCACTGTATATCGTGGAGAAGATTTTCAGTGAATATAAATTTAATTCTATTCCTCACAGAAAGTGACTGTATGAATCCAGAGCACTTGTTGAGTTGAGTTGTATGGACAACTTTTATGGTCAACTTTTTATTAGGGGTGTAACAAGTCACGGTTCGGTACGTACCTCGGTTTTGGGGCGGTTCGATATGAGTTCGGTACAATAGGAAAATTGGTCAGACTTCAGTTTAGGGTCCAATTCTCACTATTAACTACGACTTTTGCCTCAATAAACATTTATTGATTCATTTATTTTGAACAGACAGTGCAAATTTCAGTTTGTCCCACTTAGCGGCATTTAGTCCCCCCTGAGGAAGCAGTAAACAGAATTCACTCTTGCATAGGTCATATTTTTTGCAGGGCTGATCAAAAACAAAAGGTATTTGGTCACAATCAGCTACAAAACTGATAAGCATCTCTTGTGTTATAAAATAGAATAATGAAAAATAAAACTGTTACAATGTGTTACAAGTGTTACAATTTGCTCCACTTAAACTATATTTAAACATTCAAAGCTTAAGCCATTCAAAGTATACTCCTTTGTCCATGAGAGCAAAAAGACGCATTAGGTGCATGGGCACTACCTAGTAGACATTGTTTTCAAGTGCTCAAGTCATTCGCGCATGCGCTCTTCTTCTTCTGGTCCTCTTCCTGTTGTGTGGGTTATCACAGCGTAGCATTAACCTGTGCACCCCCTTCTGGATTGGAGTGTGGATCGCCTGTGACTGACTGTATTCGTCTTCTGACTGTGTGCACCGAGCCGTGACATCCCTACCCTGATGGTTCGGGACAAATACATGTACCATTACACCCCTAGTACCACTGGTCAACCGGCCATCAATCGGAACTCGACAGTTTTTGCTCCAAACACACAATCGGCAACTGGACTTTTTATTTTTTTTATTTTGACCTCTGTTCCAGACTTGTACACAAACTGCATTCCAATCATTTCCCAAAATGTCATTTGTGTGGAAATATTACTATAAACAGCACGTCAACAAAGGCCAGAGACGGAACCATTGGACCATTTGCTTGTTAAAAAAAATCGCAATCGGCCATGAAAAATCATGATCAGTGCATCTTTAGCTCCAACACCATTTCATCTGCATGGAAAAGAGTGACCAGTACAATTATCCAACATTCATCCATTTGTGTTCCATGGAACAAAGAAACTCACTTTTTTATTTTTGGGTGAACTACCCCTTTAAATACAGTAGGGAAATCTCTAAGGGTCAAAGAGAGGAAATGGTCTTGTACATTTTTTTGATGCAGTAAACGTTGACTAACACTGCAAGTACATATTTTTACAATTTACAATTATGCATTTGGCAGACGCTTTTATCCAAAGCGACTTACATTGCATTTCAAGGTACACATTTTAACATTCTTATCAGTTCTTGCTTTCCTTGGGAATCAAACCCATGACCCTGGCGTTGCAAGCACTAACGCTCTACCGTTTGAGCTACAGGAAAGCTGATAGACTATAAGTACAAATCTTGACTAACCTTATAAGAGACTGATCACACTTTTCCCTTTCAAGGGAACTCGAGCTGCGTCGAGACGCTGTGGGAATGCCCTTGCGTGGTGAAGCTGCCGAGGCACAGCACAACTTGGGGCTCGCAAATGGATCTGACAGCGGGGTTTGAGATGGGCCCAACCCCATCTCAGCCTTCACCTGCCAGATCCAGTGCCTTATCTCAGGGAGAATAAACCGCAGCGCGTGCTGAGGCACCAGTGCTGCGATTATCCAGTTCTGAGGATGTCGTCAGCATTGATGCAGAGGATTTTGAGGATTCCGATCAGGAGGGACCTATTGTCCCAAGCAGGGGGCACGATTCATCACCCTCGCCGGAGTTATGGAAACTGTGGGCTTGGCCCCTGAGGGGGCCCAGCCCATAGAATCAGGTCTCTCGACCAAGGTCGTGGAGACCATACTCCAATCCAGAGCTCCCTCCTTGAGAAGACTGTATGCACTGAAATGGAAACTATTCTCTCCTTGGTGAGGAGAACGCCAACTGAATCCTGTTAACTGCCCTGTTGATACAGTACTCGATTATCTGCAAGAACGTTTCTCTGTGGGGTTATCTCCTTCCACCTTAAAGGTGTATGTGGCGGCTAAATCTGCTTACCACACTCCTCTGGGTGGTGCATCATTGGGGAAATATCCTCTCATTTCCCGTTTTCTTCATGGCACCTTGACGCTGAGGCCTGCACTGCGCACTAGAGCACCGGCTTGGGATTTGGCCATTGTATTGGAAGGCCTGGTTTTTGCTCCCTTCGAGCCCATTGAAGAGGTTTCAGAAAAGTTCCTTACACTAAAAACTTTATTTCTACTTGCTATTTCTTCTATCAAGAGAATTGGAGATTTGCAAGCCTTGTCGGTTGCACCTTCGTGTCTAGAATTTGCACCTGGTATGGTGAAAGCCTTTCTTCACCCTAGGCCAGGTTATATTCCTAAGGTCCCTACTAATGTTGCGGGCCTGATAGTGCTGCAGGCCTTCTGTCCTCCACCTTTTAATACACCAGTTCAGGAAAAAAACTTAATCTGCTGTGCCTTATGCAGGCTTTGGATCCCTACATACACAGAGCTGCCCTGTGGTGTAAATCGGATCAACTATTCGTCTGTTTCGGGTCACCAAGAAAAGGTTACCCTGCATCCAAGCTGAGGATGAGCAAGTAGGTAGTCGAGGCTATCTCACTTGCTTATGAAGCAGCTGGTCACCCTTCACCTTTGGCTGTTCGGGCCCATTCTACCAGGACTATGGCTGCCTCAAAGGCTTTATTATAGGGGGTTTCCCTTCATGACATCTGTGATGCGGCAGGCTGGTCCTCATCGCATACATTTGTTATATTTTACGACTTGGATCCAGGCTCCACCCCAAGGTCTAGGGTGCTTGCTTCTTAGTGTGCGCAATGATTTTACACAGAACAGGCATATGTTATGGCATCGTGGCTATAGTGTTCCCACAGCGTCTCGACGCAGCTCGAGTTCCCTTGAAAGGGAACGTCTCAGGTTACCTATGTAACCCTGGTTTCCTGAAGAGGGAACGAGATGCTGAGTCGCCTTGACATACTCCCTGCATGCCTGTGATCGACTTGTTTCGGCCTGTCAGAACCTAGCGCGGTCTGTTTTCAGGTGTGCTTTATAGTTTCCTGGTCTATGACGTCACCCGCCTATGACGTCTCGTCACACCATTGGACTGATTATACACGTGCTTCACGACGCAATCACGCAGGGGCATTCCCACAGCGTCTCGTCGCAGCGTCTCCTCTTCAGGGAACCAGGGTTATATACGTAATCTGAGATGTTTACAAATATTCTTACTTTCTCACTCAATTCATTATCGGTTATTAAATATTGGGTTCACAGATAAATAGCTCTATCTGGTTAGTCTCTAAATATAGAGCATACAGCAACACCATTACAACACTGCAATTTCAACAGGAACAAACAGTGTCACGGGTAAATTGACTTAATATTTAAAAGTTTTAACTTTTTTTATCAATATCCAATCCAATATTAGGCTGGTAAAGCCTAAACTAATATTGGTTCTTCTGTAACTACAAGTGCACTTCAGGGGAAATATAACATGCTGCAATAGCAGTGTTTCCCCTACCATTGTTTTAGGGAGGCGGCCCGCCCCCCCAAAACGACCCCCCGCCCCCCCTAAAATGCTGACGAAATCCAGTCATAAAAAGGAATTTATGCGGAATTTGTAAATCTTTTGAGGAATAAATAGAAAGCAGTTCAGTACACTTGAAATCAAATCGCGATTTAGACAAGTGTGTGTGGATATTAAACCACAAAAACAATTTAAATACGAATCCTGCATGTTCTGTGTGAATGTGCAGGATTCACACAGTGCATGTTCCTGCATGTTCGGTGCAGCCGACACGCAGTTTCATTTACCACACACACACACACACACACACACACACTGAAGCACGTGTGACGCTTGAGCTGTTTTTTTTGTCTATATGAAGACATAAATGCATGAACTTCCTCTCCAGGCGGGCAGGGTGGGCAAACTACGGCCCGTTAGGCTGTTTAATCCGGCCCGTCGAATATTTTAAAAAAAATGTCTTAAAAATTGCATTCGGTGGCGAGGGGGGCGTGGTTCAGCGAGGTCTGTAGCGGGAGAGCGAGGGCGGGGCCGAGCGGTAAGCGGGCCGTGCTGACAGAGTGGGGAGACAGAAGGCTTGTTCGACTTCATGCAGCTCTGCGCAGACCGATCGGCGGCTGACTTGAAGCAGTGCACGCTGGTTAGAAATTTTGTCCGACTTGATGCAGCGCTGACTCCACGTGACTGTGACGTATGCCATCAAAGTACCGCGAGAGCGATTCGAGAGTAGCCGGAGGACTCAGCCAGCGCAGCTTCTCAAGAGCGGCTGCACAAGCTCTGATGACGACACAGCTGTTCCACGATTCGCCGGATTCACCGCATGACAACGATCACGTGCGTGTCGTGTTTATTCTCACACCTTTAGTTCCACTAAAGTGCACAAATCAGTTTTTATAACAGTAAACAGTCTTTTCATGTAGTCGCGATGTTATATTGAGTCATCTTTATCAAAATAAAACTGATTAAAAAACGTTGACTCCACTTCATTGATATGCTTATTTTGAACTTTATTCTAGTTCAAACAGATGCTGTATGAAGCAGTAAAGTGTTGAATGAAAACGTGTCTGAAATGTCTGTGTATTTGGCAAATATTGCATTTATTTCATTTCAGCTGTGGTAAAGTATGCAAACACCACGTGAGAGGTCACTACGGGAAGCAGAAAGTGTCCGACTTCACGTCTCCGTTTGCAGCTCCTCCCCGCCTGCACGCGGCTACTCTCGCCGATCGCTTACATCCAGCCGCAGCCGATGTCGAACACACCTAGAGACTGCTGGGAGCTCGTGCACGCTGTTGAGAGAGAAAACGCTGGCCTGCAAGCTGTATTCAGTGGAAAGTGTTGCTGCATTTGTGACCTGAGAAGCTGTATCCAGCGGGTACAGATTTATTTTTGAAATATTCTGAATTAATTGTGTGAGCGCGTGTATAAGCGCTGTGGGGAGAGAGAGTAACTTAATAAAGTGCACGAGCCCCAGTATTCGCCGACCCTGTGTCTCCTTCCATCACCCATTCACCGAACCACATCCCTGTCACACATTCATTTTGCCTTTTTCCTGCAATACTTGAATAAAGCAGATCATCATTCACTCAGAGCTGTTGTGGCTGTGCTGCGGTGTGTCACGTGACAAGCAATGACGCGTCACCATGGAAACCATTCAGTGACTAAATAACTGTTGCATTGCAAAGCTCATGCTGCAGAGTCAGACCGTTTTTTGTAATTTGTCATATGTAATTTATAACTAATATCCCAGGAAACAGAACGTTGGCACGATTGAATCATTGACATTTCAGCACTCCTTGAACAGACAGCGACTTAAGCGCAGAAACCGGTTTTGTGTTTATTAAATGTTCTTATCTGCTTTTGTTTTTTACGTTTTATTTATCATACTTAAAACAAATTGGTATATTTGTTTATTTTATTTTTTCACAAATGTATGACGTTTGTGTATTAAGTGCAATTTGTTTACCATATGGAGTTTTAATAAAGTTGAATTAACGTAACCTTCTCTAATTTTTACTCTTCTAAGTGTACACTTGCTGGTGTTTTGTTTCTAATTTACTGTTAGGCCCATTAAATAATACTAAGGATAAACAATATTTAAAAAGAATATAAATATATATAAAATAAAAAAAATAAAAAAATAACCCTAAAATATAACAATGCTAAATGGGGATATCTATAGCATATAAATAAATTTACCACGTAAATTACGTGATCCACGTATCCACGTAAATGTGTTTGATGGTATAATCTGCCACTGGGCCGGCCCTCTGTCAAATTTTAAAACCCAGTGTGGCCCTTGAGCCAAAAAGTTTGCCCACCCCTAGATCCACTCCGAAAGTCACTTCGTGATCATTTAACCGCTTCATTTGAGAAAAACTATCATCATGACAAAAACACACAGAAACTCTAATGGTCTTCACGGCAACCCGTCAAAATAAAAGTTTGGTTTAACTTGACAGAAATATATTACTGTTGTACAATAGAATTGTTACCCCCCTAACAGAATGATTATATAATTTGA
Organism: Tiaroga cobitis; assembly: GCA_030578255.1. Lineage (NCBI taxonomy): Eukaryota > Metazoa > Chordata > Actinopteri > Cypriniformes > Leuciscidae > Tiaroga > Tiaroga cobitis. The sequence goes on from CM060613.1 coordinate 26,001,801, forward strand.
TTAGTACTTATTATAGTAATAATGTAATCATAAAAAGGATATACATATAGTTAAATTGAAGAGGCAAGGGATTCCGACCCCAACCCTTCAGTATTTAGATATTTCCCAATGTAATAATACTAACACTAATCCAAATAAATTATCATCAAAACTGAATTTAAGGAATAATCTATGTTTAAATTTTAACAGTAAAGCACGGTATTTGACAAAAAGTTTATTTAATTTCAAATAATTAAAATTGATGATAAATGCTACAATTTGTTTTATGTCTTCATTTTATTACCAGAAAAAACACAACACAGATTTAGTGTGAAATTTTTTTGCATAAATTTTTTTAAATGTTGTATAAGTTTAATGATTCATAATACATTATTTCAATTGATTAGACACTCTTTTTGATTGCTAAAAAAATTACACCACGTATCCGTAACACGCCCGCTCCGCAACACTAGCAGTTCCCCCCCCCCCCCCCCCCCCCCCCGAAAAAAAATCCTAGGGGAAACACTGAATAGTGTTGAATATGGCCCCTTTAAAGAAGATAAAGCCGTTCCAGACATTAGAAACTAAACAGCTGCAAGTGTGCATTTCAGCTGCCGACATCTAACTGACTAAGACCAGACAACTGTCTCGCACCCTTGGCAGAAGAAGCCATGCACTCTCTCACAAACACGTACGTGCTTTCACACACAAAGTTCAATTCAAGAACATGAACGAAACTTTGGGTTAACCCACATCCCATGAAGGCTTGCCTGAATGCTTCGGTTCGACTGACTAATTGATGGCATTGTGACATCACAACCACAGCTAGGAAAAAAAACACTATTGTTTATATCTGAATTCCTTCCAGACGCATTGTTTACAAGTTCAACGCAGTAGCCACAACCACAGGCCACAAATAGGAAGCCAAAAGAATATGTAAATAAACAGAAAATCTCCATTTTCCATAATGTAAATCATTTTGATGAACAGTTGTTTTTGCCTCAAATGCACAGAAAAAAAAACATGATAGGTTTCCTGTAAAAGATCTAAGCTTTTTAAAAAGGCCATCAATAAAAACCCTGATGAGAAAATAAAATGTCAATTGATCAATTAACCCGCTAACCTACTTAATCAATTCCCTGTCACTTACTTTTGTAAAGACAGGATTCAGTTCTGCCTCAGTGGTTGGTGGAAATACTAACGGCAGATTGTTGTTCTACAAAAGCCGACATCCATTCCAGTAAGTGTTAAATGAATGCATTAGAAACCTGCTTTAGAACATGTAGTCTGTGTGGAGGAGAGGCGCTCAGCAGATAGAGGCTGCAAACTCAGCGATAAATATTCTACGGCAGAGACTGTCTGGCCTGACGCTGTGAAAGCAATAAAATGCTCTTCACAATCCGCAGTAAAATTCAAACAGCGTGGCCCGGCACAAATATCATTCTCCCAGCTCACAGCGCAAGTTTGTTTTCCACCAGACTTCTGCCAGTAAGACGGGCTGCGTTCGCTTCAGTCTGAGCAAAGAATTATGGGATTTTTATGTTCATAGCAGTTGCTTCACAAGTGCTAGCTCAAATTTAGCTTACTAACTAAAACTGCGTGCTACAGCTGGCACATTTTACATTTACCAAAATGATAAACAAATGGAACAGATGAATTACATAATTTTAGTACCATAAGCCTCTCCATTTAGCAAAAAAAAAAAAATCCATTATCATTAAAGCCTATCAAATTATGGTTACCAGAAAGAGCCTCAATTACTAATAATGCCCATGCTGGCCAAATAGAGACAACAACAAAAAACATGAATATGGAACTTCCTTTGGTTCTCTTTCAAAGCACTTAACTGCCGTAAAACAGAAATGAGCAGCGCTTGATGAGTGAATGGACCAGAACGCTGAAACATCGCTCGTTTTTTCACTAGAGCTCGTTAAACAGCAATGCATATACGTACTCAATTACGACATTTGCCTAATTGTGCCTCAGATTAGTGGTCTGGATGAGAGTGATAGCTGCTTATTGTCAGAATAACTCTCCCTCTAGAACTGGGTTTTAACACACAGCCAATAATGTTGTATTGTATGTCTGGCCTTTAATAATATCGTATCCTGTTGTGTATTTGAATTTGAATACTTTATGATACTTACATTGCATCACAAGCCCCGAAAATCATCACTTTTAAAATTTTGCTTAAAGGTGCTCTATAAAAGTTTTTTTTTTTTTTCATTAGAAATGTACATAAAAAAAACTGTTTAAAACCGAATCACAATGGTAAGCTTTTAATAATGATTTATTACTTGAGCTGTCGGATCGCATTTTGTTGGGAAATGTCCGTTTTTTGTTTTAAACAGAGATGGCGATAAAGAATCCACATTTCCATAGTGCACCTCGTAAGTGTAGGTTCTGCAACACTATAGTGGCACCTAGCTTGTTTCCTCCACAGAATAAAAAATATGGTATTTGAGATTTTTTTTATTTCACAATGCTGACTTTTTTTTCTCACAATTGCGAGTTTACATCTCTCAATTCAAAATTTTTATCTCAGAATTGCGTGATATAAAGTAGCAATTGCGAGTTTTAATTCAGAATTGCGTGATATAAAGTAGTAATTGCTTGTTATAAAGTCTGATTTGTGAGATATAAACTCGCAATTGCGAGAAATAAACTCGCAATTGCGAGAAATAAACTCGCAATTGTGAGATAAAAAGTCGCAATTATCTTTTAAAATGTTTTATTCTGTGGTGGAAACAAGCTTCCATACCAAGCAGAATAACCAAAAGAAAGCATATTTTCAGAAAACCCTGCAAAAGTCTCTTTCATTCATCGGCCTCCCCCAACTCGAGCATCACAACACACAGCTCTTACTGGTGCTCGTGAAGGAAAGTATTCTACTTTTTAATAAAAGATTCAACATATTAGGAATACTCTTAGCTGTGTTGTTATGTGTTATGAGTAAGCAACTGAGTAGCCAACAGTCTGTCTAGAGCCGTATCTGCACTGGACACATTTTTGACATGAGCTGCCATTGATGCTGTCTACACTGCACTACATAAACTGGTACATTTGTCTTTCTGAACGCGTGCATGATGATGCTCTATGCTATACGCTGATTTCATGCAGCCGCCATTTTGAAATCGAAAGCGAGGCTCCGGTGGGAAGAACCCCGGAAGTACAGATAGACAACAATGCCTAGGACTACCAACCTGAAGCTGCTGCCGCGATTTACACTATTGGATGTTAATATCCAATATAGGATATGTATATAGTTCGTTCCTGCTTATTTTTTACGTTCTGAATTATACATAAAAAATAATTTTATTTATAAATGAATTTCACTGTATATAGTCTAAACTTAAGTATGAAAGAAATGTATGTACATTTTTAGAATAACTAATTTCTGCATTGAACACAACAATACGCCATCGCATTCGCGACTCTCCTATGATTAAAGGCGGCACTTCTGGTTTTCTTCCCACCGGAGCGATTTCAAAATGGCGGCTGCATGAAATCAGCGTATTGAGGTGCCCAGTGTAGTGCGTAGCATCACAATGCCCCGTTCACTTGACCTGTTTAACTTTTGAAGGTCTAAATGGAGTGAATTTTGGCTTGCAATTCTGTAACCAAAGCTGAATGCCTTTTCCCATGTACCGCGTCAGTCATGATGGTCACAGCTGCTAAACACCTCCATTCTGCTTGTCCATTTAAACAACTTTGTTCAGTATTTTGCTTGGGAACTCAAAGAAAATTTAACAATATTTAGTTTTACTCCAGCACTGCCTCCCTCACTTTACTCCCTCACCGGAATCGGCCACGGAGCTGTCTGTGACAGTCGTGCTAGTTCCGGGAACCAAATCTGATTCTCCCAACTCGGGGCTATGAGGAGCACCGAGTGGCGCGTTTCCCTGATTCTCTTGATCACCTGTGGTAACAGAGAGACCGGAGGGAAAGCATATAGCGGGAGGCTGGGCCAAACCTGGGCCAGCACGTCCTAGTCCTTCGAGAAGAACGTTGGGCATTGAGCGTTGTCTTTTGACGCAAATAGGTCAACTTCCGCTCTGCCGAATAGGCGCCACAGTTTCTGGACCGTTTGGGGGTGCAGGGACCATTCCCCTGGGGGAACATTGTCTCTGGACAGTTTGTCTGGGCCGTCATTTAAATGGCCAGGCACATGTGCCACCCTCAGCGAGCGCAGGTGCATCTGAGACCAAATCAGGAGGCGTTCCGTCAGGTTGCAGAAAATTCTGGATCTGACACCACCTTGACGGTTTACATAGGATACCACAGACATGTTATCCTAGCGGACAAGAACATGTTGGTCCTTAATGAACGGGAGGAAGCGCTTCAGCGCGTTCTCGACCGCTATCATTTCCAGACAGTTTATGTGAAAACACTTCTCTTGGTCTGACCACTGGCCGAAGACCGGTCTGCCCTCGAACAGCGCGCCCCAACCCGAGTTGGACGCGTCTGTCGAAATGACTTTCCGATAAGAGATGGTTCCCATCATCACTCCCTGCTGGTACCAGTCGGCTACTAACCAGGGCTGCAGAGCCGCTATGCAGGTCTGAGTCACTCTGATTTTCTGCCAGAAACCCAAGCTCGGCGGGACGTGCGAGCAGGCCCAGCTGAAGCACCGCTGCAGCTGATGCCATACAGCCCAACATCCTTTGAAATGTTTTCAAAGGGAGAAAGCTGCCCTTCTGGAGAGATGCGGCTAGGTGGCGAACACAGCGCTGTGTCGATAAACGAGCCGTCATGGTCACCGAGTCCAGTTCTATTCCTAAAAAAAGGAAATTGACTGGCTGGGCAGTAATGAGCTCTTGGTCCAGTTGACCGTGAGACCCAAGCTTTCCAGGTGACTGAGAAGCACTGTTCTGTGAGATAGCAGTTCTGTCTCTGACTGTGCCAATATCAGCCAATCGTCCAGATAGTTCATTATTCGTAGCCCCTGACTTCTCAGGGGGGCGAGCGCCGCGTCCATGCACTTCGTAAATGTACCGGGTGCTAGAGACAGGCCGAACGGCAGGACGGTGTATTGATATACCTGACCGTCGAAGGCGAATCTCAAAAATTGCCTGTGACGGGGTATTATCTGAATCTGAAAATAGGCATCCTTCAGATATAGAGAAATAAACCAGTCCCTCGGGCGAACGTGCGCGAGGATTTTCCTGGTCGTAAGCATTTTGAACGGTCTTTTCGCAAGCACTTTGTTCAAATGTCTCAGATGTAGGATGGTCTGAAGGCTCCGTCCTTCTTGGGTACGAGAAAATATCGGCTGTAAAAGCCTGACTCGCTCAGAGAAGGCGGTACCTTTTCTAAAGCCCCTTTGCACAGCAGCTTTGCTATTTCTGCGTGAAGTAGGTGTGCTACTTCCGCATTCACTATCGTCGCGGTCCGGGCTCGAAGGCGCGGGGGGGCGAATGAATTGAAGTGTATAGCCCTGCTTTATTGTGCTCAGCACCCATTCTGAAATCCCTGGGATAGTTTCCCATGCAGCTATGTGAGCTGCTAGGGGGCGAATGGCCTCTGGGTTCAGATCGCCGCCATTTGCGGGCTTGTAAAACTGAACCGGAGCCAAAAACGCGGCGCACGCGCTCTCGGTTCTGGGCAATGGCTGCTCGGTGAAAGCCGAAACTGGCTGATTTATGTGAGATGTCCCAATCATAAGGGATGGGGAACATTTTCTTTTCACTTTTTGATGCGCGAGCAGCGCTCTGGGCGGAAAAGCTTTCTGTAAGCGTGAGCGCGGGCACGAGAGGTGCGCCCAGGGGGAGGTTTGTGTTAGTAAGCGTGAACGCTCTCTGGCGGGCACGAGACTTACGTTCATAACCTGCTTTTTGATCGTGTAACAGAGCGGGCAGATAGTGGGCACAGACCTGTGGACACATTTTTTACATTCAACACTCGGGCGGCTTTTCTGCGCTTTATGAGAGTGTGAGTGACACGTGTCACTCTGTGAGTGACACGAGATTGGAAGTGCTCTTGTGGTCAGGGGTGAACACTGGGGCGTGGGCACCTTCACTACACTTAAAACACCGCCGGCGTGAGCTGGACTGGCTGTTTTACATGGGACGTCCCGGCTGCTTTTAAACGGGGAACGTTTATGAAAACTTGTAATGCGCGAGCAGCGCCGGAGGCGATGTGTCTGTTAGTAAGCGTGAGCGCTCGTGAGCGGGCAAGTAACTTACATTCTTAACCTGACATGTATGAGGCTGTTCTGGCCGTGTCACAGAGCGGGCAGAAAATAGGCGTGAGCACAGAGTTGTGGGCACGTTTCCTAGATCTAGCACTTGAGCGGCATTTGCCAGCGTTATGAGAGTGGGCTCTGCATGACGCGCGAACGGGGACGCGAGGGCGGGGTATCTCTCTTGTAACGTAAAGAGAGCTAGCCGCGTGCTCGTTGGTCGAGCAGAACTGTATAAAAATTTCTGCTCTTACCACGCATCCAGTACGTCGCGTATGTTGATGCCTGTCCGGGTCATGCAGAGAGCTCGAGAGGGCTCTGCATGACGCGCAAACGGCGACGCGAGGGCGGGGTAGCTCTCTTGTAACGTAAAGAGAGCTAGCCGCATGCTCGTTAGTCGAGCAAAACTAGGAACAGTGTTTGTATGAGGGCGCGCGCACAAGTAGTGGGCACGGGACCTTCATGTGACACAGATGATGCCCGTCCGGGTCATGCAGAGAGCTCGAGAGGGCACTGCATGAAGCGCGAACAGCGATGCGAGGGCGGGGTAGCTCTCTTGTAACGTAAAGAGAGCTAGCCACGTGCTCGTTGGTCGAGCAGAACTGGGAACAGTGTTTGTATGAGGGCGCGCGCACTAGTAGTGGGCACGGGACCTACATGTGACACAGATGATGCCCGTCCGGGTCATGCAGAGAGCTTGAGAGGGCACTGCATGACCCGCGAAACGGGGGCGCGAGGGCGGGGAAACTCTCTTGTAAAGAGAGCTAGCCGGCGGCGCTGTGGTTAAGACTTTGATTCGAGCCCGCATGGGTCGACATCGGAAGTTCCTCGCAGTGCTCGCATCCTCCATCGAGTGGGCGAGGCTGCATGTTCCTGGCCCAGGCAAAGAGCGCAGATGGGCGGTCTCCAACACTGAGCGGCTCTGCACGAGCCATAGAAAGTGCGAGACATCTTGAAAAAGACGTCTCGCTGCTCTTTTAGGAAGTGTAGAACACAGAATACAGAGATAAAAGGATATGTCGCCGGATAGCGTGGCTCGCACGGATGGCTGAGGGTGGCGAAGATGGCCGGCTTCCTCAGCGCTGTCCTAAGCTGGCTATTTCGCTTGTTCGACGGCGGCGGTGGCTTCTCTCAGATCCAGCGATGCGAAGAGCTCGCTGAAGAGACGAAAAATCAGGGAAGTCAGCCTACAGCCCCTACTTTTATACGCTAAGCCACGCCCATTCTGGCGGGCTGTGACGCTATGAAGGCGCGGGCGCCCTTCATTGGGCGTGACGTCACGCCGGGCTCACTGGTAGGCTGCAGCAGTTGCCCACAGGGCAGCCAATGAGCACGCGAGATGGCCTGCTCTAGGTCTGCTAGCTGCTGCACTGCGTTGACAATGAATACAAAATTAAAGATAATTTTTTGGCTTCAATATCTCGAGAAGATGAATCTTTCCCGTAGCGTAAGCTAAACTTACACAATACGAGAGAACCTCTCGTAAGAGAACACCTTGATGTGTTCAAATGTGTAAACGTACTCCACAGACTTCTGAATCTGAAATTATGTCAATGGTTTTACAAAGTTGTTTATTTATTTTCAATATGCCTGCCATTTAAACCTCAATGTTTGGTGAGTGCCACCTGCATCAACCAATGATTAGTTAACACTTTGCTCTGTGTGTGTTACCGTGATTGTCGTTTTCAGTGCTGCCCATTCGGGCCATCTCGGCGGGGTGGGCCTGTTTGGCAGCGCGCCCCTTTGACATGCCCGAGGAAGGCTTCACCACCCGGGCACCGCTGGAGGTGTCCATGCCTGTTTAGGACACAAATAGATCAGCCCGGAGGAAAACGCATTATCTGCACACAAACGAAATAAACACAAAGATCTTTTCACTGTATTTGAAAGTATTTAAATTGGGGATTACAAACACCTGCTGAGACAGTACAGCACACACACACACACACACACACACACAGAATGGCACAAATTGCACATTCACACACATCTAATTTTCGTTGCCTGATTGCATGGGGGAAAATTACAATTACAGTCTTTCAGCACGGTTGTCTTCCCATGCCAGCGAAACTTCCTTATTCAACGTGTTAATGGGATAGTTCACCCAAAAAATCGATCTATCCGTCCATCCGTCTGTCTATCTATCTATTTATCTATCTGTCTGTATGTCTATCTCTCTATCTACAGTATCTATCTATCTATCCGCCTATCCGTCTGTTTGTCTGTCCGTCTATCTATATACCTATCTATCTCTCTATCCATCCATCCGTCTATCCATCTATCTATCTACAGTATCTATCTATCTATCCACCCATCCTTCCGTTTGTCCGTCTATCTATCTATCCATCCATCCATCCGTCCGTCCGTCCGTCTGTCTGTCTTTCTGTCTATCAATCTCTCTACAGTATCTATCTATCTATCTATCTATCTATCTATCTATCTGTCCGTCTACAGTATCTATCTATCTATCCGTCCGTCCGTCTACAGTATCTATCTATCTATACGTCCGTCTGTCTACAATCTGTCTGTCCGTCCGTCCGTAGTATCTATCTATCTATCTATCTATCTATCTATCTATCTATCTATCTATCTATCTATCTATCTATCTATCTATCTATCTATCCGTCTGTCTACAGTATCTATCTATCTATCTACAGTATCTATCTGCCCATCCTTTCGTTCGTCAGTCTATCTATCTATCCGTCCGTCCGTCCATCCATCCTTCCATCAATCAATCCATTTAACCATTCCGTTTTTATTAACATTTTATTTTTTATGATTACTTATGTTTGTCCTACTTACTACACTTCTGATAATTAGAATAGCACACACACACACACACACACACACACACACACACACACACACACGCGCGTATATAAAACCAAATTAATCGAGTTCAATCTCTGTCTGAATGTATTTTTTTCACAATCATCCATCCAGAAGGGAAATGGCCAGCTCATTGCAATGAATGAAGCCTGACAATGACTGATTAAAATAAACAGCACTGATTAGAATGTGATCATACTTTCTTATTAACTTAAATCAATGTCATTTCAGTTCTTCATTACGTTGGGCCTAATGGGTCACTAATTTGTGTCTTTTTAAACTGCCATTAATTTAGTGTTCTGTTATTTGCAGAACAGTGGCCGGGCATATGGCTGCATGATTTATCATGTGTCAAGAGAGATTTTATGAACATCACAGATAAATATTTCGCCTAATGCATGCCGTGGGAATGTTTCGCTGTCAGAGGCACTAATACATTTCCGGTGAGTGCTAATTGAGAGGTTTACTTTTGCCATTGAAGTGTGATCATAACAAACTTTCCAAAGATTAAAAGTAGAAATGCTACAGTACATGAACTGACACACAAACACACACACACACACCCCATTAACCTTCACAGGATATGCGAACCAATTCAAATCCCAACAAAAACAACAGGTACTGCACACAGGTTCACAGTGTTATTGAACCACAAAGCGGGCCCGCATGCTGTATCACCATATCAAAGAATGGCCCTCCCATCACCTAACCCACATAGAAGAACGATGGATCTTCAAGTGCTGAAGATCATTAGACCACCAAATTATTTATGGCCCAGAGTCTGAAGCTCATTTGTGAGCCAGAAGTTTGTTCCAGAAAGGAAGAGAGCAATAAGGTAATATGAAAAGCAGCTGGTAGGACTAAGTGCTATGGTATTTGGGGAATTTATCACACACTTTAGAAAGGCTGTGGATGGATGTATGCCATTGCCTCCACAATCAGAGAAACACACACGGCTCATTCCTGCAGTGCCTATATGTCGAACCGTTGAAGAATACAAATGCTTAAGTTGTAATTTAATGAAGTATTTCTATAAAGATAAACCCAGACTTTCTGAAATGCTCTGGTCAGGCTCAAGCACTTCAATGTTATTAATTACAACTTCATAATTTACACAATGGCAGGAAAAATTAAGAATTTATGCTTACTTAACAGAATAAGTTTATTATTGCTTATTGAGGAACTAATTTGGCTTACACGATGCTGTCAACTTGAAGTTCATTTTGATTTTTATACTATTATAAGCAGTTTTCTGTCAGGATGAGATGTTTTACTAAAACCACAACATCACACAGTTCACTGCTAATATTTTATACATTTACAAATCAATGTTTTGTTGGAGCTTGGAGCTTGGTTCGCATTGCCGGTAATAAGTCAGACTTCTTCCCAGTGCATGTTGGACTCCGGCAGGGCTACCCTTTGTCGCCGGTTCTGTTTATAATTTTTATGGACAGAATTTCTAGGCGCAGCCAGGGGCCGGAGGGTGTCAGGTTTGGGGACCACGCGATTTCGTCTCTGCTCTTTGCGGATGATGTTGTCATGTTGGCCCCTTCACACCAGGACCTTCAGCATGCACTGGGAGGGTTTGCAGCCGAGTGTGAAGCGGCTGGGATGGGAATCAGCACCTCCAAATCCGAGCCCATGGTCCTCAGTCGGAAAAGGGTGGCTTGCCCACTTCAGGTTGTTGGAGAAATCCTTCCTCAAGTGGAGGAGTTTAAGTATCTTGGGGTTTTGTTCACGAGTGAGGGAAGGATGGAACGGGAGATTGACAGACGGATCGGTGCAGCTTCTGCAGCAATGCGGTCGATGTACCGGTCTGTTGTGGTGAAGAAGGAGCTGAGCCGTAAGGCAAAGCTCTCGATTTACCGGTCAATCTACGTTCCTACTCTCACCTATGGTCATGAGCTTTGGGTCATGACCGAAAGGACAAGATCCCGGATACAGGCGGCCGAAATGAGCTTTCTCCGCAGGGTGGCTGGGCGATCCCTTAGAGATAGGGTGAGAAGCTCGGTCACTCGGGAGGAGCTCAGAGTAGAGCCGCTGCTCCTCCACATCGAGAGGGGTCAGCTGAGGTGGCTCGGGCATCTGTTCAGGATGCCTCCTGGACGCCTCCCTGGGGAGGTGTTCCGGGCACGTCCCACTGGGCGGAGGCCCCGGGGAAGACCTAGGTCACGCTGGAGAGACTATGTCTCCCGGCTGGCCTGGGAACGCCTCGGTGTCCCCCCAGAAGAGCTGGAGGAAGTGTCTAGGGAGAGGGAAGTCTGGGCATCTCTGCTTAGACTGCTGCCCCCGCGACCCGGCCCCGGATGAAGCGGAAGGAGATGGATGGATGGATGGATGTTTTGTTGTTTTTCTAATGATGTCACTTTCTGGAGGACGATGTCATTAAGGAACTGGATTTTGTTCATTTTTGTTGATTTTGTTAAGGTTTTAACAAATGACTAACATGATGGTAAGCGATATTGAGGGCACAGAAGAAAATGTATACTATTGATTGTTGATTAAAACAATATTCCCCCCAAAAAAACGAAAACACCTGCAATATTTAATTGTTTTTCCTTTTCACCCAATGGGAAAACGAATCTGTTTATGAATTCTGAAAATGTAATATTTAACCCAATATACTAACTAGGACATATATTACAGGGACATGAAAAGGTAGGCCTACTAAGGATGACCCACATAAGTCTTTCTAAGTGCTCAAACAATGTGTGAGTGTTTACCTGACAGTTCATACATAACAACCACAACACATTTCTCTTGTATATTTAATTCCCCCAAAACAGCTTTAATACCTTGTAACACGTTAAACCACGCTACTTTACAACTAAAGGCGAGCTTATGCCTTTATTGGCAGTATTATTGACAGATAATCGACTTCTGGAAGACCCCACCTACCTGGAAAGCCACCCGACACTGGAGGGTGAGCGGGTGAGCGGGTCACCCACGTGGGGTTAGGCTGTAGCCTTTACTCTCGCGTCGCGCCGCTTGACTTTACATGGCAAACACACCTGGCGCGCGGGGGGTCACGGACAGACGGGCGTTACGGTCGGTAGCCACACTCACAGCCCCCGCTGTGCGTGTCCGAGGAGGGAGATGATGAAGAAGAAGAAGAAGAAGAATGTGGAGGAAGAAGAAAAAAAGAACAAGCTGATGCAAATGCCAACAAGCCGAACACTTTCACCGTGTTTCCAGACTGCACTCGGCGCCCCTCTTCATTAATATGTAATCCACGAGCTCTCTCGCATGAAAATCCAACTCAAAAGCACGCGCACAAATACGCAGAAACGCCGGCAAAAAATATGAAAATACAATAAGCTTTCATAGGCAGTGAAGCAAAATGGCGACTTTAATACGAAGGAGGAGTAAAAAAAAAAAAAAACCTCGCGCTGTTGCTAAAGGAGGCACGGGGATATGTTTAGTGCAGTATAATCGAGGGTGGAAGAAGTGAACGCGACGGAAAGAAAAGCGGAGGGGAAGAAGAAGGCACAGCGTCGCGCAGTTTCGCCGCAGCCCCGCGATTCCTCTCCTTACCTCGGGATTATTCCGTGTATTTGTTTGATAGGGATATTATCTCCGCGACCGTGTACAGTAACAGTAGGCTATGGGTGCTGGGTCACGCGCGTATCCGCCGCCGCTGCTGCCTTTGACAGTTGTGACTACAGTCGGCAGGCAACTTGCAAACTCTCGCGTTATTATTTATGATCACTCAATTTTGATATCAGGCCAATCATTTTGGTATTTCTGCATAATAAAGCCCCTGCCTGAATGGAAGCGTTTGATGCGGCTCGACGTCATGCCGCTCAGTTATGACGAAAAGGCTTCGGCTACAATGTAGCTTTATATCGCACACATCATTTGATAATGGTCTAAACATTATGACGTAGTCGGTGCGATTCTGAGTTTTCAGAAAGATGACGTAGTTTCTAAGGCAATTATATGAGAATATTCATACCCTTTCGACGTCGTCTTCTTTGGATAAAATATTTGTTTTTTTATCCGTTTTAATTTTCCCATAGTGTTTCCAAATTATTTTCTTAACCAGTAATTATGTGGAATTTTGCAGTCCAAAAGACAAAAATACCCCAATAATCTTTTAGAATGTTCTTAACATGACGTCGCATCTCTAAAAAATATTACGTTATTGTTTGTTTCTGTACTTGCCAAAATAAAACATAGCCTATATAAGTTGTCTACACAGTTATTAAACTGAACTTTTGCATTGAAATATTAAATATAATATTTTAATTCAATTTACCAACTAATAGGCTAACAAAATACGACTTTTCTCAAATTATTTTAGTTTACCTATATAGGCTACTCAAATTATTCATATTTTCTAAATAATCAGAAACTGAGGTCTCACTTTCCACACCTACGTCGGGGGCTCTTTAAAATGGCTTAATAGAGACTTTGACCCATCTTTTTTTCCCCCTCTTCACACCATGACGTAATGTAACTAACTACTATTACTGCGTCCACCAGGAGGGGGAGGCAAATGACTGCTTTTCTGAGGATGTTGTTGAGATTTCCCAACGAATTATTATTTTATACTGGCTGCAAATTAAATATTTGTCCAAATGTAACCTCAACCCCTCGAGAGAAAAAAAAAAACACCCGCGAAAGTCTTAATTAGGCAGACAAGCTCTTGGATTGCATGACAACATGCTCTGTTTACTTATCTGTTTTACAGCATTAGTTAATCCATTTTAATTGACCAAAATTAATTACCTTCTTCTTTCCCTTCTCTCATATACACTGTAAAAAAATATGATCAATAAGTTATGACAACGTATGTTTTTACATTGCTTTAACTCATCAAAATAAGTTAAGTAGGTTTATAAGTTATATAAGATTCAACTCGTTTTTTAAGTCAGTTTAATGTAATTTAAGTTGAAATGACTTACACATGCAAGTTTATTGTACTTAAAAATGTAATGCTGCAATTTTTTTACAGTGTACGTTTCATTCTCATAAAAGTGTCCACTAGTCAGCAGTAGTGCAGCATTATTTGACAGTATATGAGTTTATGACAGATGATAACAGGCGATGAGCACTTAACACGTCTGTGGGCTGGACAGGCCTGTCCCTTAAACCATCAATCACATGACTTTAATAATGCACATATAAATCCTGTAGGCTTTTGTATGTTATTATTACATCAGTCATTTCAGCACAATTTACCATAGCAGTCCAGAGATACTCAGCTACAGGAAATCATATGTAACGGTTTAGCAAAGCCTTGAATTATATCCACCAGAGGCCATAAAAAGCATGTGAACCCTGTGTTAGCGACTGGTGAAGGCCGACCTACTCTGAAATTACAAACAGGGTTACAAAGTACTCTTACATAATGGACAGTTCATCTCATTTGGACACATTCCCATAACCCTGTGGTTATACTGTATGTTAGTCCAGCTACATTGTACTGCTATGAAATGAAGTAAAGCAAGCTGTGTGAAAAACTGCTCCAGCGATGACTAACTCACTATTGAAATCCAAAAATAACAAAAGACATGGAGAGAAATGTCTTTCTGCTGCTGAGATTGGCAGTGTGTGTGCTATTTTAGTTTGATCAAGAGCTGTTAGTTCAAAGGTAGAGCAGTTTCCGTTGGGTTTGCTGGACGTTCCAGTTTGCATAGACTGTGATTCATCTATCAATATCACTTTACTTTCCAGGGGTCTTCGTCTGGGATCCTCAGGAGGTCCACCATTTATGGCTTGATCACAAGCTACTTTTTGTGTGAAAAAAGTAAACAGAAATACAATATTAAATGCTAATAATATGTTTGACAGAGGCAAAAGTTTTGAAATGAAAGTCACGCTGAATGTCGCCCCTCCCACACTGAAATACATGTATATATTCAAATGTAATTGTACAGTGATTAGTATTATGTCTAATGTGACTCTTTAAATTACATCAATTATGAATATTTGAATGACTTTGAAATGTGAGCATTTACAAAATGCATTAATATAGCACTCAATTAAGTGCAATGTAATTTAACTTTACAAGGCCCATTTAGTTATTTAGCTTGTTTTAATTCACAGAATTATTATTTATTTAATTTAAATGTTTTAATATGTATTTTTTTTATTTTATTTTTATATTTTTATTAAAAGTTTTATTAATTAAAATATTAAGAGTAATATAAAAAGTTAGTATTATTAATACATATACATATTTCAATTCATTTTTTATATCAAAATGCTTTTAATGTATTCATTATTTTAAATGTACTATTAAAAATGTATTTTACTTATAAATAATAATTGTAAAACTATATATATACAGTATATATACTGTTTTACAATCCCCACTTCTCTCTGACTTTTTATCTCTGATTCCCATAATGCAGCTGAAATGAATGGTTATGGTTGAATACGGATTGACAACGCATAAATCTGCTGATATATACATTTGTGTGTTGCTGATAAAGCAGAATAGTGTGATAGATCTTGAACACCATTAAGCAGATTTCTCAACACTTACTGGTCAGTTTACCATCAGGTGTCCACTTACCTTTGAGTCACGACCCAGTGGCTGCAGGAGAGAGGGCGAGAGTCACAAGAAGACATAAATCATTAATAAGATGGCTTGAGAGATGCAGTATAGGCTGACTGGTGTGTGGGTGTGTGGGTGTGTGTGTGTGCGATACAGTGATGATCGATCACACATATCTTTCATCTTAAATAGATGGAGTGTGTAACATGTGTTCTGTGGAGCACAACATGGACAGAACCCAGGGGAGAGTGCAGTCATATATCACAATAGCAGTTCAGGTATCTCAAATAAATGCTGCTGTCACAAGCTCATTGACAGAGATACATATGCGTCCACGCTGCGCCTGACTAGTTCTGAATTTGCCCCTTCACAGACGGTGTTCTGAATAATGAAAGAGAACATACACTGAAAGTTGCTAAAATAGCACAGAGCATTTGTAGACACTGCCGATCCGGGGGTTTGTTTGCTGGTTTTATAGAGGATTTGGATGGTGACTGACCAGCTAAACCACCTAAACACCAGCTTGGCCAAGCTGGGACACCATATAGACCAGCTTAAACCTGCTAAAAGCTGGTTCAAACATGTTTTTCCTTTAGGAGATCATATTACATGCCTTTTTAAAGTATCCTTAATTGTTATTACTTCAAGGCATACATGAATTTATGCTGCCTTCAAGTCTTCATGGGATTTATTTCTCTCTCTTCACTTCCTGATGAAAAAAAGTCTCGGTTACATATGGTAACCCTCATTCCCTGAGGGAGGGAACGGAGACATAGGTCATGACTGACCAATAGGAATCTCGCTAGAGAGGCCAATCTACTTCGACTGAAACTAAAACAAGCCAATACACATTGGCGTGCAATCATTTGCATCAGCTGCGCAGCCTCGTTAGCGCGGGTATATAACAAGCAGCTGCTGCAATTTGCACTTCAGTTTTTTGCTGAGGAGCCAAGCCTGATAAGCTGGCCGCCCCGGCGGGTGACAGCAGATGTGGCGACTGGACCTACGTCTTCGTTCCCTCCCTCAGGGAACGAGGGTTACCATATGTAACCGAGACGTTCCCTGTCGGTCAGTCACTACAATGTAGGTCATGACTGGCCAATAGGAATCCCTACCAAAGCGTCACAGCCGCTGAACCCCATCCAGCGCCCCATGCAAGCCTCTACACCTTCTTGCTTTGAAGGATGATAGGAGGAGGCTTACACAGAGTGTATCTGTCACTGTTGTTCCGTGATAACCCACACAGTGAGATATTGGATAACACTGGGAAAGCGTGCCCTTTCTATTTAGGAAGGAGAACGCTGCGGAAGCCACTTCTTCAAAGAGTTATGTGGAAAATACATATGGACTAACCCGAAGGTTGTACTGCATATGAAACAATGGGTGACTTAGCCCAAGGGAAAGACACGGGCTTCCGTCTTAGGAGCAGCCCAGATCCGGCTCTCAAGGATTCAGCAGATAAAGGCCTCGCACCGGACGGTATATCCATATCCGGACCATATCCGGGCCGAGGGGTTTTGGAGGACTTGACAGGTTTTTCACTCTGGAGCAATAAGGGTGCACAGTACGGTGCAGCAAGCCGACAGAGCCGGGCCTCTCGGTGCTTCTACCCGTTTAGGATGAGAACACGGGAGGAGACCGGCTCTACACGTAGGCTATAATATCTAGTGAACGTGTTAGGTGTCGCCCAGCCGCAGCTCTACAGATATCTGTTAGCGAGGCGCCACGAGCCAGCGCCCAGGAGGATGCAACGCCTCTCGAGGAGTGTGCATGCAACCTGAGCGGGCAGGTGAGGCCACGCCTTGAGCTTGGTAAGCCAAGGCGATGGCATCCACTCTCCAGTGGGCCATCCTCTGCTTGGAGACAGCCTTTCCCTTCTGCTGGCCTCCGTAACAGACAAAGAGCTGGTCTGAGGTCCTGAGACTTTGGGTTCTGTCCACGTACAAACGCAGAGCGCGAACAGCACAGAGCAAAATCAGGGCAGGGTCTGCCTGATTACATCAGCAAGCGCAAAGGCGCTTGCAGGTTCACTACCTGGTCCCTGAAGGGAGTGGTAGGAAACTTGGGCACAAAGCCAGGCCGGGGTCTTAATACCACCTGGTTGTCACCCGGCCCGAACTCTAGGCACGATTCGTCGACCGAAAATGCGTGCAGGTCTCCTACCCTCTTGACAGAGGCCAGTGCAACCAGTAGCAAAGTCTTCATGGAGAGAAGCTTTAAGTCCACTGATTGAAGAGGCTCAAAGGGAGCATCCTGAAGTGCTCGAAGCACCAGGGAAAGGTCCCAAGAGGGTATGGAGGGGGGTCGAGGAGGATTTAATCGCCTCGCCCCCATAAAAAACCTGACGACCAGGTCGTGCTTTCCAACCGTTTTGCCATCTATGTGGTCGTGATATGCTGAAATAGCAGCAGCATGTACTTTTAGGGTGGAGGGGAGACAGCCTTCGCTCCAACCCTTGCTGCAAGAAGGAAAGCACAGACCCTATCGGACATCTTCGGGGGTCTTCTCGGCGGGAAGAACACCACTCGACGAACAGCTAGGTTCCACTTCAGGGCGTAAACACGTCTCGTGGACAGCGCCCGTGCTAAAGCGATGTTGTTACGTACCTCTGGGGGTAAGTCACCTAGAACCTCCACGTCCCGTCCAGGGACCAGACATGGAGTTTCCAGAGGTCTGGACGCGGGTGCCATAAGGTGCCCCGTCTCTGAGTCAGAAGATCCTTCCTCAGAGGAATGGGCCAGGGAGGGTCTGTCACAAGGAGCATGAGTTCTGGGAACCAAGTCCGGGTGGGCCAATAGGGAGCCACCAGAAGGACCTGCTCCTCGCCCTCCCTGACTTTGCACAGTGTCTGTGCAAGTAGGCTCACTGGGGGAAATGCATATTTGCGGAGGCCCCGGGGCCAGCTGTGTGCCAGTGCGTCCGTGCCGAGTGTGCCCTCGGTCAGGGAGTAAAACAGCTGGCAGTGGAAGGTCTCTGAAGAGGAAAACAGGTCTACCTGAGCCTCTCCGAACTCTCTCCAGATCAGCTGAACCACCTGGGGGTGGAGTCACCATTCTCCCGAAAGCACAGCTCGTGATAGCTCGTCGGCCACACGGTTGAGCACGCTGGGGACATACATGGCTCGAAGCGACCTCAGATGCTTCTGTCACGGCTTTGCCTGGCTCCTCCTCCTGGCGGTGTGTTGTGTCTGTCTCCTGCAGGTGAGCTGGGCGCAGGTGTTTGGAGTTGGGCTAATTAGTTCCTGCTGGGCCTTTAAAGACGCTTCAGATGAGACCGGGAGTTAGAACCAGCCTCCGTTGCATCTCTCCCGCACCGTTTAGGATTTTGTTTGATTTATTGTTTACATTTTCATTTTTGTTAAAGCCAACTTCATTACTGGCTGTACAAAGTTTATTCTGTTAAAATTCTATTAATTTAATAAATCTAGTATATTACTATTCCGTGTGTGGCCTTTTCCCTACTCTGTTGCTTGCTTTGAGCCAGGCTCGTAACAGATTTGGGGATCTCGTTCGGGATTTTTGAACCATCGATCGGTAAATATGTGTTTTTTTTGTTTTGCATTTCTCAATTCGGTTTGAGTAGTTATATTGAATGTAGGCCGTTTTGATTAATGTGCCAAATTTGTAAACTGCATTCGGATCCTATGGTGATCCGGCGCAGTAAGGTTGATTTGGGCATTTAATGCATGGTTAGTGGGAAAGACAAGCGCGGATCAGTTTAATTAGGTTTGGATTTTTTTTTTTTTTTTGCAGTACGTCAGTGCGGGAGACAAGAATTGGTTCGTTTGTGCCTGGGGTTGTTTAAATACAGCCAGGTTATAGTATTAGGGGATGGTTCATTTTTGGGTAGGTGCGGGCCTTCGCTGCAGTGTTTGCGAGACAAAAATGATTAATAACTAATTGATGGTGTAGCCATTGGAGCTTTGCGAACCCCTGCTAAGCGCTTAACGCTTGTTTGTAATTTAAGTTATTTGTTTTTGTGCTATACCCTGGGCGGAGGGCACAGTCGTGGATGCCTGCTTTAACGGCATTTTGTCGTGGAAGTTAGGTGCCGCTGATATCGTGTATTAAAAATCTCTGTTCTTGGGGTATGCATAAAGTGGATCGATGTGTGCAGGGTAGCTCCGTTTGTTTTTGTCTTGTAGCTGCAGTGTGGTGGCCGCACGTACATTGATAAATGTGCCTAAAAAATATATATATATATATATATATATGTATTTTTTTTCTTTCAGTTTAGGGGTTAAAGAAAAAGGGCAGAGTAAATAAATGGATACTTTGGATATCTTTTTCGCTGCTCCATCAGATCAGGTTTTAGATACGTTGACTAAGGAGCAGTTGTGTGACGTTGGTGAACATTATAATTTTGAATTGGGCTTGAAGAAAAATGCGAAATTGGTACAAATAAGGCAGGCTGTTAGAACTAAATTGGCTGAAAGAAAAATTCCCCCATCAATAGCTTCAATGGAGGAGTTGGATCCTGAAGGTGCTTCAACGCCATTGGCAACATTGGGTGAGTCTCGCAGTAATTTTGGTCTTACCTTTGAACAACAAAAAGAGTTGTTAGAAATGCAACGTAGAGAGAGAGAAGCTGAACGTGAAGCCGAACGTAGAGAGAGAGAAGCTGAACGTGAAGCCGAACGTACAGAGAGAGAGAAGCTGTACGTCAACTAGAATTTGATAAAATCAGAAGTGATAGAGAAATTGCTTTAGAACGTCTTAGGCTGATTGCAGAAGGGAAAATTACGGGTGATACCGGTGGCGATGTTCCGACTGGACTAGCGCGCACTCCTGATATCTCTAATATGGCCAGATTGCTACCAAGGTTTAGTGAGAAAGATCCGGATGTGTTCTTTCACTGTTTGAAAGTGTGGCAGATGATCGTGGTTGGAGTGATCCTGAACGAACATTGTTACTCCAGAGCGTTCTAGTTGGAAAAGCGCAGGAGGCGTTTATTGCTTTATCGGTGCCTGAAAGAAGGATTTATAAAAGCGTGTGCTTAAAGTATATGAGTTAGTTCCGGAAGCATATAGACTGCGATTTCGTAATTGGAAGAAGGGAGAAAAGCAGACGTATACCGAGCTAGTAAGAGAGCTGAATTGTCATTTCAATCGTTGGTGTGCTGCAGTAGGCGTTTCTACCTTTGAAGAGTTGTGTAATTTAATTGTTTTAGAGCAATTTAGAAACATCCTCCCTGATCGAATCGCGGTATATATAAATGAGCGGAAGGTAAAAACAGCAGCAGATGCTGCAGTTTTATCTGATGAATATGTTTTAATGCACAGGCAAAATTTTAAAGAACAGAATTCAGGAAGGGGCTACCGCGAGCAGCGCTTTGGACGTTTCAGTGAACGTTCAGCATTTTCTAATACTCCCGCTAGTCAGTCTGTTGCCAAAGAACAGTCTCGTGGAAAGGCAGATCCGGATGCTTGTCATTACTGCTTAGAGAAGGGGCATTGGAAGAACGAGTGTCCGGTCTTGAGAGCAAGGGGCCAGAGGAGCAAATCTGGCGCGGCAAGACCTGTTGCTCTTGCCGTTTCGGATGTGCGCGCACGGTCTGAGTTCATCTACACAGAGGAGATTAGGTCCAACCCTGAAGGGGGTGTGGCCTCCTCTAACTTGTCTGCGGACAGCCTTGTGGGATCTAACCAGTATAGCGGGTCTGATGTAATTGAAGCCAATGTCAATGATTACTCTCCCTTCATTACAGATGGTTTAGTATCATTGGTGGGCAGTTCTGAAAAGGTGCCAGTTAAAATTCTTAGAGATACAGGGGCTTGTGAATCTTTCCTTCTAGAGTCTGTTTTGCCTCTTTCTAGTGAGTCCAGCATGGGTAATGTTTTGGTGAGGGGAATTGGGTTGCAGGTTGTAACTGTTCCTCTGCATAGGATGGAGCTACAGTCAGACCTGGTTCGGGGTGAGGTTGTCATTGCCGTGCGCCATTCGTTGCCTATAGATGGTGTACATCTCATCTTGGGTAATAACTTGGCTGGAGAGCGTGTTTGGCGTGATGTACCGCCTCCTGTGGTGGTTAAGAGTGTTCCATCTATCCCATCAGGTACTGATTGTAGCCTGCAAAGCTTACCTGAGGTGTTTACTGCCTGTGCAGTATCACGGGCCATGAACCGTGTCTCTGGAACTGAGGTTCTAGAGAAAAATCGTAAGCCTGATTTACATCCTATTGTTTTGCCCGATTTGCCATCTTCTCTGTCATTTAGTGATTTTGTTGTAGCTCAAAAGGAGGATTCAACATTGAGTGAACTGTTGGCTGGGGTTTTGCCTGTTGAGGAGCGACATAGTGCAGCGAGGGGTTATTTTGTTCAAGATGGGCTGTTGGTTCGTAAGTGGATGCCTCAGACTAAAGATATGTTTGAGGATGCTGTTTTCCAGATAGTAGTGCCAGTGAAGTTCAGAGACTTGATACTACAGACAGCTCATGGTGATATAGCGGGCCATTTGGGTGTGCGGAAAACGTATGACAGACTTATGAAGTACTTCTATTGGCCTTGCATAAAGAAGGATGTGGCATGCTTCATTAAGACCTGTCATACATGTCAGTTAACGGGAAAGCCTAATCAGGTGATCAAGCCAGCTCCACTTTACCCTATTCCGGCTTTAGGGAACCCATTTGAGCATTTGCTAATCGACTGTGTTGGACCATGTACTGCTAGCAACTCGAGGCAATTGATGTGCCAATGCAGTTGGGGGTCCGTCCACACCCCTGACACTGCATGCCCATTGTACATGGCACCCCAGCCGGTGGCAGAGGCATCTGTGAATACCACAGCATGTCTGGAGGCCTGTTCCAAGGGGACTCCTGCCCAAAGGAACGAGGGGTCTGATGACGGGCTGAAGGTCTGGCGTCTGGTGTGATTGCCACCAGGTGAGTGCCGTGATGCCACGCCCATCTCGGGACTCGGCCGTGAAGCCAGTGCTGAAGCGGTCTCATATGAAGCAAGCCGAGCGGGGTTACCGCTGCTGCCGCTGCCATCACCCAAGGAGCCTCTGAAAGAATTTCAGTGGGACCGCCGTCCTGCCTTTGAACGTGTTCAAGCAGTTCAGCACCGACTGAACGCGGTGCTCTGTGAGGCGCGCTGTCTGTGCGACCGAATCCAACTCCATACCGAGAAAAGAGATCCTCTGCACGGGGGAGAGTTTGCTCTTTTCCCAGTTGACCTGAAGACCCAACTGGCTGAGGTGCCTGAGCACGAGGTCCCTGTGTTCGCATAGCTGATCTCGAGAGTGTGCTTGTATGAGCCAGTCATCGAGATAGTTGAGGATGTAAACGCCCTGTTCTCTCATGGGAAGAGGGCCCTCTCCGTGACTTTCATGAAGACATGAGGGGACAAGGACAGCCCGAAGGGTAGGACCTTGTACTGATATGCTCGACCCCCGAACGCAAAGCGCAGGAACGGCCTGTGTCGAGGAAGAGTCGAGACATGAAAGTACGTATCCTTCAGGTCGATTGCTGCAAACCAATCTCGGGGACGGATGCATTCGAAAATGCGTTTCTGCGTGAGCATTTTGAACGGTAGCTTGTGGGGGCTCTGATTCAAAACTCGCAGGTCCAAGATTGGTCGTAACCCACCACCTTTTTTTGGGTACAATGAAGTAGGGACTGTAGTGCCCTGACCTCATATCGGCTAGAGGGACCGGCTCCATCGCATCCTTCGCCAGTAGGACTGCGATCTCCGCACGCAAGACATGGGCATCGGCTGCTCTCACTGTAGTGGAGTGGATGGCCCGAAACTTGGGGGGACGCCGGGCAAACTGAATCGCATAGCCGAGCCTGATGGTCCGAATGACCCAGCGAGACGGACTGGGGAGCGCTAAACAGGCTCTCAGAGACCGTACAAGCAGGGCCAAAGGGACCGTAGGCGTACCCGGAGTGGGGCAGCGAGGTGGAACACAGGGACACAGCTCGGGCAGCTCTCTCTGGGAGGCAGCCCGTAGCGGCGTCTGAGTGTGCTGTGCAGCGCTTACCTGGTTCCACGGGGCAGGAGGTGCAGGAGGTGGCTCGGTGGCGTTCTTGGACCGCACACTGCTGCTCGCTGGCAACAGAAGAGGCGAATGAGAGTGGTGATGATTCTCTCCTACCACTGCTCTCCGGCTCTTTTCAGACCCAGAGATGAAGGAAGCTGCTCTATTATTGAGAATTTGGGTACCACTGGTTTTGAGGCCAGCTGCGGAACAGAAAAATTTTCCTCCCGGCCCTCTTCCGGGGAAGGGAGCGGTGAGGCCACCGTCTCCTAGGGAGCAGTTCCATCCATCTCCGGGCTACCCATTCTGAGGCCACTTACCTCTGGCTTTGCCGCCCTTCTTGGCGGGGGCGGTGGGGGGCGGCGGGGGCGGGAGGCAGCAGCTGACCGCCGCGGCAGGATGTGTCGGTCTTGTCGGTCTTCAACCGGAGCTTGTTGGTCTCCCTCATGTCGGCCAGACACAGCCAGAGATGGCATTCCTTGACCACTAGTGTGGACATCGCATGACCCACCGACCGGGCAGAAACCTTCGTCGCACGAAGCGCGAGGTCCGTTGCGGCACGAAGTTCCTGGAGAACTTGTGGATCGTGACCACCCTCAAGCAGGTCCCTCAGTGCCTTGGCCTGATGGACCTGCAGCAACGCATAGCGTGCATGGCAGAGGCAGCTTCCCCACAGGCCTTGTAAGCCTCGTCGAATAGGTCCGACGAGAACCTACAGGCCCGGGAAGGAAGACACGGTTCTCCGCGCCAAGTGGAGTTAGGGCACAGCTGCATTGCAGCGGCCCGCTCGACTGGCGGGATACGCGTGTATCCCTTAGCTGCCCCGCCATCAATGGTGGTGAGGGAGGAGGAGCCACCGAGACGGTTTCTGGCAGTAAAAGGTGCCATCCACGTCCCCTTGAGCTCCTCGTGCACTTCCGGGAAGAAAGGCACTGGGGTGGGTTGCTGAGAACCAGCGCGCACCACCCCGAGATACCAATCAACCAGCCTTGAGGGCTCGGGACACGGTGGAGGGTTCCACTCGAGCCCGATCCTGTTGGTGGCCTGTTGAAAAAGACACAAACTATCTGTGTAAGCTCTTTTAGAGACTGCTCTCCTTGGTGCTGAAGCATGCAGGGGAACGGTCACCACGGACACAAACAGGAATGTGCACCTGTTTGTGCGCTGTTCTCTCTCGCTGGTCTTACCAGCCGTGAAAACGGCTGTTGAGCGCTCTCACCGTGCACCTTACCAGCTGTGAAAACAGCCTTTTTTGTTTTTGCTCAGTTTAAAAAAAAAAAAATGAAAAACAAAAAAGAGAAGAGAGAAGAGAAGACTGCTCGCGCTGCTGTGCTGTCACGCCCGCACCAAAGTGGAGAGATCCAGAAGAGGCTTGCAGATTCACTCTGTGTAGTCAGCATTCGAAGTGCTTGGCTCCGAAGCAAAAAGCTGAAGTGCAAATTGCAGCAGCTGCTTGTTATATACCCGCGCTAACGAGGCTGCGCAGCTGATGCAAATGATTGCACGCCAATGTGTATTGGCTTGTTTTAGTTTCACTCGAAGTAGATTGGCCTCTCTAGCAAGATTCCTATTGGTCAGTCATGACCTACGTTGTAGTGACTGACCGATAGGGAACAGGAAGATTTAAAGTGTATTTAATGTGCAAAGAAAAACACGTTACTACTTTTTCCTTTATGGTTACATCACGTCACACACTGAAACTTTTCTCAAAAATGGTATAAAAGTGAACATGAAAACAAAGAGTACATTTCTAAGAACCTGGCACATGACATGTGTTTTAATGTTTATATGATTTTTTCGGTCACACCTTATATTAAGTGTCTTTAAATATTATGCACTTAATAAAAAGTAAAGTGCAAGGCAAGTCAAGTTTATTTATATAGCACATTTCATACACAATGGTAATTCAAAGTGCTTTACATAGAAGAAATTTAAATAATCGAAAGAAATACGAATAATTAAAACAGTTTAGAATAAAACATAAAATAATATACAGTAGGCCTACAAACAGTCATACGCACAGTGCTCATTCAGTAAATGCACAGATAAGCAGATGTGTTTTGAGTCTGGATTTGAATGTGACTACTGAAGGAGCACATCTGATCTCCTCTGGAAGCTGTTTCCAGCTGCGGCTGGCATAATAGAAAACAGCAGACTCTCCATGCTTAGAGTGAACCCTTGGTATTTCTAGCTGGTGTGATCCAAATGATCCGAGTGATCTGTTGGGTTTGTATTCAGTGAGCATATCTGCAATATATTGAGGTCCTAGCCCATTGAATGATTTATATACCAGTAATAATGCTTTAAAATCAATCCTAAATGTAACTGGGAGCCAGTGTAAAGACCTGAGGACTGGTGTGATATGTTCATATGTTCTGGTCCTGCTCAGCGTTCTGTATGAGCTGCAACTGTCTTATGGCCTTTTTAGGAAGGCCAGTGAGGAGTCCATTACAATAATCCACCCTGCTGGTGATAAAAGCATGCAAAAGTTTCTCTAAGTCTTGATTGGAAACAAAGCATCTAATTCTTGCAATATTTTTCAGGTAGTATGCTAATTTAGTTATTGTTTTGACATGACTACTGAAACTAAGGTCTGACTCTAGAGACACACAAGATTCCTGACTTGATTTTTAGTTGTTTGACCCCTAGAGTGAAGGTATGCGTTCACCTTGAGAACTTCATCTTTGTTTCTTTTTGGCTCATTGGGAGCATAAAGGTTGAATAGGAGTGGCGCAAGAATTGAGCCTTGAGGCACTCCACATGTCATGGATGTCCACTCAGACTTATGGTCTCCTATACTCACATAATAACCTCTCCCTCCTAAGTATGACCTGAACCATTTTAGGACTATCCCAGAAAGCCCCGTCCAGTTTTCTAGCCTGTCAAGAATAATGTTGTGATCGACAGTGTAAAATGCAGCACTGAGGTCGAGTAGTACCGGCACTGATAATTTGCCTATTTAAGCGAATATCGATTATTATCTTTATGAGCGCTGTCTCTGTGCTGTGATGCGGCCGTAAACCATATTGAAAATTGTCAAAGTATCCATTCGAGCTTAAGAATTTCTTCAGCTGATTAAAGACAACTTTTTCAATGATCTTACCTATGAAAGGAAGATTTGAGATCGGTCTATAGTTGCTTAAGATGGTCTTATCCAGATTGCTCTTTTTCAGGAGGGGTTGGAATTTGGAAAACTCCCAGAGAGAAGTGAGGCATTTACCACTTCTAGGAGATCTGCTTCTAAGCTGTCTAACACACTTCTGAAAAAAGATGTGGGAAGTGCGTCAAGGGCGCAGGTTGATGTTTTAAGGTGCTGTACGGTTTCTTCCAAAATTTTGCCATCAATTTCTTCGAAATCAGACACAGTAAGTACTTTCTCAGGTTGTGGTCTGATCTGTCGGACCCCAGCGCAACTCAAGGATGTGCTGATCACCTTTCTGATAATATTGATTTTCTCAGAGAAGAAATAAGCAAACTCACTGCACTTGCTGTCTGAGAGCATTTCACTGGGAATCTGGCTTGGAGGCTTTGTCAGTCTCTCAGTAGCAAAAAGAGTAAGTGTGTTGTTTAAGTTGCTGTTTATAATATTCGAGAAGAAAGTCTGTCTAGCTTTGCCTAGATCCATATTGAAAGCATGGATGCTGTCTTTGTAGATGTTATAATGGACTACAAGTTTTGTCTTCCGCCACATGCGCTCTGTTTTTCTGCATTGTCTTTTCAAATTTTGCACTGCTATTGAGTTTCTCCAAGGTGCTTTTTGTCAACCACTCTTCTTCCTGATTTTCACTGACTTTTGAGTTAAAAGAATCAAGGAGAAAATCAACAGAGTCAGCAGAAATGCTTGGTGTTAAAGATATAGCCTTCATAAATAGCACACTAGTGTTCTCATTTAAGCATCTCTTCTTGACAGACACAGATCTAGCTTCAATGGCAGGTGAGATCAATATATCAAAGAAAATACAGAAATGATCAGAGAGTGCTACATCCTTAATAACAATCGATGAGATGTTTAGACCCTTACTGATAAGTAAGTCTAGAGTGTGTCCACGATTGTGTGTGGGTCCATGTACATGCTGAGTCAGATCAAAAGTTTATAAAACAGTTTTGATTTCTTTTGCCATATTGTTTTCTGCATCATCTATGTAAATGTTAAAATCTCCAGCAATGGCAAAACAGTCAAACTCTGAGGAAATTGTTGATAACAGTTCTGTAAAGTCCTCAGCAAAGGCTGGAGAGTATTTTGGAGGCCTGTAAATAACGATAAGTAAAATGTGTGGAGCACCTTTAAACACAATACCCAGATATTCGAAAGACGGGTAATTCCAAATGATATTTGCTTATATTGATAGACATCTTTAAAAAGAGCAGCTACACCCCAACATTGTAAAACACTTGTGCTGCTATTGAGGTGGGATATGTGTAGGTTAAGGACATGTTTAGTGGAATGCGTTGGTTTAAGGGTGGGTTAAGGGGTCAGCAGTGTCATGTAATTAGCCTACAGAATTAATTAATTACAAGCAGGTATTTTTCAAATATAAGTACAATGTAAAAACATGTGTACACAATTAGTGCATTGTCTCAAAATGATTCATTTAAATGTTAATGCATTGTAGTTAAATACGCTTAAAGCTACACTGTGTGTTTTTTACCCCCATCTAGCGGTGAAAAGGTATATGACCATCCAGTGAATATTAGTTTCTGTTCCTCTCAATTTCGATTTCGTTTTTACTCCTACGGTGGCCAATGGAGTCCAAGATTAACATGGCTTCCAGTACGACCTCCTCGACACGGTGCCATCGAGTGTTAAAATGCGAAAGGCGAAACTTGATGTCCCTCTTTGGCTAATGTACTTTCAAGATGGAGGGGCAACATGGCGACCGACATTAGAACCCCTTACCCGTATGTATTTTCAATGGCATATTATACACTCACGAGAATACTTTATTACTTGAACGAAGTAAATATACATTAATGAGCACATATATTTTTGAAAGAACTAAGTGGTTTTAGCTAAGAACAAACAAAAAAAAGTTACACAGTGTAGCTTTAATATAAAGTGGGACCAATTTTTCCTTTTGGTTGCACTTTATTTTACAGTACGTGCACTTACAGTGTACTTGCCTAAGAAAGTACTGGGTAATATGAGGTAACTATGGGTTAAGGTTAGGTTTAGAGGTAGGTTCCGGGTTAGTACCTCAGATATTGCAGTTACTATATTAAGAAGATAGTATGTAGGGGAACAGGACTATGAAATAAAGTGCTATACTTTTCATTTTCTTGTCATTAGTCCTGATATTCACGACACTGTGGTGGTGCTCATGTGCAACTCATATACAATCATTCATTCGGACATGACTTGAAGGCTACACACACATGCAATGTATTGCTGCATTTCTGAGGCGAAATATTTTCAGGTGGCAGATTTGCTGCTGGTTCTGGGAATGAGACAAAATACCCTCTAGACAGTGTCCCACGGCTCAAACTGCCCTCTGTACTGTCAGCATTTGATTGGTTAAGCCATGTGGCAGCCAATGAGGCATAACCCCTGAGCTCCAGCGCTGTCAGATACTGTCACATAATGTCACGGGCTGCTTATAATGTGCACATTTGTGTGTGTCTGTGTTCCAAAAGCACAGATAATTATGCAGCTGCAATACTCCATGTTGTGTGGTAATTGCCTCATAATGTGGCGGTGGAGATCGAGCGCTCTTTAATTATCTGTTTGTGTGACAGCTGCTTCCACAAGTGACACTCAGAGACACAAAGGTGCGTGCCAGACGCACTGGTCTGTTCTCTGTCGCAGAACTGCACAGTCACTCAGGACGTCGGGCTGACAATATTCCCTGCAGGGGAAAAGGGAACAGGTGGTGAAAGAGAGATAATATGTGGAGAAATGACCTAAGAAGTTTGTATTGTGGTGTAGTGTTTATGAAGTGGATGGCAAACGTGAGAATTCAATATCCTCTGATGCCATAAAACAGCTTTTAAGTCTATTCGAATCTTATGCTTATTATAAACACACAAGAATTTCGTTGGATTCATAAACCTGAAGTCCCTCTCACTGGAAGAGGAGAAATCCATGATTGGTTGTTAGATTTATCACCAAAGAGGTGCATTTGAATGTGTGAAGATTGAAAGTTATCCCATGGCTGTAAGTCTACAGATTCATGATTTATTGTCAATTTAATATTGAATGTCGAATTCAGAAATCAAGTAATTAAATAAATGAAAACATGTGGGGAAAAAGCCAAATCAGTCACAATAGGCCATTGGGATTTCTTCTGATGCGCCTGGTGACCTGCTTTATTTCATGAATGTTAGGGTCTGTCTGAATCACAAATGGCTCGTTTCCACTGAGTGGTAGGCTACGGTACGGTACAGTACAGTACAGTACAGTAGGCTACCGTTCGGGTCGGTAAACCATGATCCGTATAGCGTTTCCACCGCCAACAGTACCCTTACTTGATAGGCGTGGTGTTTGCCGGAAAGAAGCGATCGACGTCATTTTCGCGCGAAGAAGAAAGCGACATAGTAAACAACTATGAATGACATACTGCAGATCTTGTTCTTGGTTCTCGGCATGTTTGTCACACGAAACAAGCGCCGGCATTAGGCGTTTCTCAATACCAAGTAGCCTACGCATAGTCCGACTCAGGAGAATGACTCCCGAGGACGCGAGTCCAGTAATTCTGCTAATGGAACAGTCAAATATACAATTCAGTCAAATATACAAATTCAGCGCTCAAATATATGAAACTTCACTTAGCCTTCTGCCAAAACTTTTGGCCAGGGAACGAATTATAGATTCACGAGACCGCCAAAGATCGCCTGTTAGGTCAATACAAGACGAATTATATCTCATGTTTAACCACTACAGAGACGTCAGAGTCAGCGGCAAACATCAGAACGACTAGCCGAGGAAAGGTTGTTCCAATCGGGGTACTTGAGCGCCGAGCACCCGGTGATTGCTTGGAATGGATCTCAGTCAAATGATCATAAATCTATAAATAAACCACAGATTTGAGCTTTAAAAAACTACATTCTCGCCTGAAAACTCTTAAAACTACATTTCGTGACACAATAACAGTAGTAGCCTATTTCAACTGCAGTTGAAAGTACATGTATATTAAAAAATGGCGCTTCTATGCCCTTGTAGCACGCGCAAGTGACGATACTCTGTCAACCAATCAACGTTCTGCAGTGAGTCTAGCTCCACCTTTTAGTACCGTACCACTGGTACCCCAACGGAAGGGTAGCCTACCCAAAAAGTGGTACGTGTCACATGTCTGTCCTGTCTTGGTTATGCACATAGTGTTTTGTTATGTTGGGCCATGTGCTCTTGTTATTGTCTGGTCCCTCCCCCTTGTTATCTGATTATTGGTTTATTTGTCCCACCTGTTATCCTCGTTACCCGCCTTATTTGCCTTCCTATTTAGTCTTCCTGTGTTTGCTGTCCTGTGCTTGTTCGTTGTATTTGTTACGTGTATTCGTCTTGTTGAGTTCTGTTCCTGCCCTGCCTTGTTTGTTCTGGATTAAGTTTGTGCGTTGTAGTTTTCTTTTGTTTATTTTATGTTTTGGTCTTTATTAAATACTTCTTACTCTGCACTTGAATCCACGGATTTATTCCACACCACGCACCGTAACAGATCGAACGAGCCATTATGTGGATTCAGCGGAGCGAACTTTGTCCTGCAGAAAGGGAGAATGGGATTTCTCTTTTAAAATATTTCTCCCTGTGCGCTCAAAGAAATGAGGAGAGGAGGGCAGCAGAGTCTTCTCCACTGGTCTCTTCGGGAAGAAAATCATCGTCACTGGATTCGTCCAGTGTTGGTACTCCGTCGATGGTTTTAGCCAGCCCCGAGTCTGCGCATATCCATCAGAAGGGACGGAGGAGGAGGAGGAGACCTGCGCCTGTCCATTCGGAGACTGTTCACGTCACGTCTGCCCAGCGAGAGACTGTTCACGTCACGTCTGCCCAGCGAGAGACAGTTCACGTCACGTCTGCCCAGTGAGAGACTGTTCACGTCACGTCTGCCCAGCGAGAGACTGTCCACGTCACGTCTGCACAGCGAGAGATTGTCCACGTCACGTCTGCCCAGTCAGAGACTGTTCACGTTCCGTCTGCCCAGTCAGAGACTGTTCACGTTCCGTCTGCCCAGTCAGAGACTGTTCACGTTCCGTCTGCCTTCATGGACCTGGACTATCTGGAGCGTCTGGCTCGGATCCTGGACATGCCTGTGTTTGCTGTTCCAGAGCCGGAGCCAGTGTCTCCTGTTCCAGAGCCGGAGCCAGTGTCTGCTGTTCCAGAGCCGGAGGCAGAGCTAGTGCCCGTTCCAGAGCCAGAGGCAGAGCCAGTGCCCGTTCCAGAGCCGGAAGCAGAGCCAGTGCCCGTTCCAGAGCCAGTGCTCGTTCCAGAGCCGGAGGCAGAGCCAGTGCCCGTTCCAGAGCCGGAGGCAGAGCCAGTGCCCGTTCCAGAGCCAGTGCCCGTTCCAGAGCCAGTGCCCGTTCCAGAGCCAGTGCCCGTTCCAGAGCCAGTGCCCGTTCCAGAGCCAGTGCCCGTTCCAGAGCCGGAGGCAGAGCCAGTGCCCGTTCCAGAGCCGGAGCCAGTGTTTGTTTCTGTGTTTGTGTCTGTTCTTGTGGCTGTTCCTTAGCCGGTGTCTGCTGTTCCTGAGCCGGTGTCTGCTGTTCCTGAGCCGGTGTCTGCTGTTCCTGAGCCGGTGTCTTCACCGCCCTGGCCGCCCGATGGACTCTGTGCTTTGCCCTGGTCTGTCCCTCCCGTTCCGCCCTGGTCGGTCCCTCCAGTCCCGCCCTGGTGTTTCCTTCCACTCCTGCCCCGGTTTTATGGAGCGTCTGGTAGCCGCTCCGTAGGGAGGGGGTAGTATCACATGTCTGTCCTGTCTTGGTTATGCACATAGTGTTTTGTTATGTTGGGCCATGTGCTCTTGTTATTGTCTGGTCCCTCCCCCTTGTTATCTGATTATTGGTTTATTTGGCCCACCTGTTATCCTCGTTACCCGCCTTATTTGCCTTCCTATTTAGTCTTCCTGTGTTTGCTGTCCTGTGCTCGTTCGTTGTATTCGTCGTGTTGAGTTCTGTTCCTGCCCTGCCTTGTTTGTTCTGGATTAAGTTTGTACGTTGTAGTTTTCTTTTGTTTATTTTATGTTTTGGTCTTTATTAAATACTTCATACTCTGCACTTGAATCCAAGGATTTATTCCACACCACGCACCGTGACAGTACGGCACGTTCGGCTTTTTGGTACCATTCACAACTTTTGACAGTGGAAACGCAAATAATTGCGTACCGTACCGAACTGTACCGTACCGTACCGCTCAGTGGAAATGAGCCAAAAATGCATTTTGTAAACAAAATATTCACTATACATTGTGAATGTAACATGGCCTATGCTGTCTATTTATCAACTGAATAATTTTGAAGAAATGGATTTTTAAATGCAGTTGTCGGGGCCATACTTGTCCTGTGGCCAATTTTCCGGCATTCCTCTGGACTGGCATTGAATCACTCGAGTCATAGTGATCGAGTACTGGGACATATTGAGTCATCAGCCACCCAAATACCATATACAGTTATTTTATTATTTAACCTACCTCCCCCAAAAATATGTTTTCATGTATGTCTCCTTGATTGTGTGTGTGTGCATATCTTGTGAGTGATTAGAAGATTCTACACTTTATTGACTTTAGTAACATAAATTCATTAGTATTCTAAAGTGAAGATCATAAGAACTAACTAGTAATGACTCAAGTGTTACTACATACTTCTAAATCAATTTTCTAAAAGTACACTATTTAAAAGTTCACCAAAAATCTCAAACGCTTGAAATGACTTTTGTGTTTGGTTGCACAAATCATGACTAGATCATGTAGTAACACTTGAGTCATTACTAGTTTGTTACCATGATCATCACTTTAGAATACTAATGAATTTATGTTACTAATGAAAAGTCAATAAAGTGTAGAATCTTCTAATCATTCACAAGATATGCACACACACACGCACACACACACACACACACACACACACACACACACACACACACACACACACATATATATATATATATGAGCTAGGAGACATAAAAACATATTTTTTGGTAGGTAGGTTAAATAATAAAGTAACTGTATATGGTTTTTGGGTGGCTGATGACTCAATATGTCCCAGTACTCACCATGACTCGAGTGATTCAATGCCAGTCCAGAGGCATGCCGGAAAATTGGCCACAGGACAAGTAAGGTCAAGACAACTGCATTTAAAAATTCATTTCTTTAAAATTATTCATGTTGATAAATAGACAGCATAGGCTAATTATTGACAGCTTTCCCAAATCGTACGTCTGCTATGCTATTACATATTGATAATGTAAACAACCTTGTGTATTCGTTTACAGTAGCAGTTAAAATGTTAATGTAATTTGTCCTGCATTGGTTATTGATTAGTTTTGCATGAATTATGAAACTTTTTCAGTAGTTCTCTGGGAAGCATTAAAAAATAGTAGTTATTGATTAGTTAATAGTGAAGTACCACTTTCATCTGTGCGCTATTACTTAGTTCGTTAATCAGAGTTTCTTGTTAATTAATAGTAGTTACTATTGTTAATATTGTGTTAGCCTACTCATTGGTTCTTGTGTAGTTATTAACGAAGGAACCGTATTCTAAAGTGTTACCCAAAATATTTCTCAAAAGAAATATGCATTTCGTGATACATACAGATCCTTTCGTCAAGTTCATTTAAAATTTCGCGAAATAAAGTAAAAATTGCAAGAAACAGTCAGAACTGTGTTTTATAAACGTCCCGGGTTACGTATGTAACCCTAGTTCCCCGAAGGGACGGACGCTGCGTGTAATCGCAGTGGGAACGCCCCCAGCGTGACGCGTCTGAAGCATGAATGAAATCAGTCAATGGAGAGAATGAGCGTACGGCGAGTGACGTCATAGACCAGGAAGCTATAAATATCCCCTGAGCACACAACACGCCAGCTTAAAAGTTACTGAAGCAGCGACCCAAGGGGATGCCGAGAGTATGGCAGGACACGCAGCGTCCGTCCCTTCGGGGAACTAGGGTTACATACGTAACCCGGGACGTTCCCCTTCAGGGACTACCGCTGCGTGTAATCGCAGTGGGAACGCAATACCCACATCC
Organism: Tiaroga cobitis; assembly: GCA_030578255.1. Taxonomy (NCBI): domain Eukaryota; kingdom Metazoa; phylum Chordata; class Actinopteri; order Cypriniformes; family Leuciscidae; genus Tiaroga; species Tiaroga cobitis. The sequence continues at coordinate 26,036,431 of CM060613.1, forward strand.
CCATACGACCAAATCCCCGTCGTGTGTCATCAGGAGACACAAACCGACGAGAGAACCTGAGCCCCTGGAGTGGAGCTAAGGTCAAGGGAATAAAATCTGACGAAAGTGTGCGGTGAGGACCAGCCTGCCGCATCACAAACGTCCTGAAGAGAAGCTCCTGAAAGAAGAGCTGTAGAGGCAGCCATACTCCTGGTGGAATGAGCTCTTACAGCCAAAGGTGAAGGCTGATGGGCCGAACCGTAAGCAAGCGAGATGGCCTGGACCACCCACTTGCTCATCCTTTGCTTAGATGCAGGACACCCTCTCTTAGGTGACCCAAAACAGACAAACAGTTGTTCCGATCTCCTCCACAGAGCAGCTCTGTGGACATACGCATCTAAAGCCCTAACAGGGCACAGCAAATTAAGTTTCCTCTGGTCTGACGTCAGAAAAGGCGGAGGACAGAAAGCCTGCAGAGCTATAGGTCTAACCAAAGTGGTTGGCACCTTAGGAACATAACCTGGTCTCGGACAGAGAAAGGCCTTAACCATACCAGGAGCAAATTCCAGGCACGAGGGAGCCACCGAAAGTGCTTGAATATCACCAATCCTTTTTAGAGATGAGATAGCAAGAAGAAGGATAGTCTTAAGAGTAAGAAACTTTTCCGAAACTTCCTCGATGGGCTCGAAAGGAGCAAGGGAGAGACCTTCTAAGACGATGGCCAGATCCCAAGCTGGTACCCTTGTGCGAACTGCAGGCCTCAGCCTCAGGGTGCCACGAAGGAAGCGAGATATAAGTGGGTGTTTCCCGAGGGAACCTCCACTTGAAGGGGCGTGGTAAGCAGCTAAGGCCGCCACATACACCTTCAGTGTGGAGTGGGATAACCCTGTGGAGAGACGGTCCTGCAGGAAATCCAGCACTGTACCAACCGGGCAGTTAACTGGGTCCTGCTGGCGCTCTCCACACCAAGAGGTGAAAAGTTTCCACCTCGCGGCATATAACTTCCTCGTGGAGGGAGCTCTGGATTGGAGGATGGTCTCAACGACCTCAGCCGAGAGACCAGAATCTATGAGCTGGGCCCCCTCAGAGGCCAAGCCCACAGCCTCCATAGCTCTGGACGGGGGTGAAGGATCGACCCACTCGCCTGAGAGAGCAGATCTCTCCTGATCTGTATCTCTAGGGGAGAGCCGTCGAGGAGAGACACTAGGTCCGAAAACCATACTCGGGCCGGCCAGAACGGGGCTATAAGCAGGAGACTGAGCCCGTCCCGGCGAACCCTCTCCAGAACTCCTGGGAGCAGAGCGATCGGGGGAAAAGCGTACAGGCGTGACCTCGGCCACGGATGTACCATAGCATCCAACCCCAGTGGGGCTGGCTGGCTGAGAGAGAACCACAGTGGACAGTGTGATGTCTCTCGGGACGCAAATAGGTCTACCTCGGCACGACCGAAATGTCCCCATAGGAGCTCCACCACCTCGGGGTAAAGACTCCACTCCCCGGGCCTCGGCCCCTGCCTCGACAGGATGTCTGCCCCCTGATTCAAATACCCCGGGAGATAAATAGCTCTGAGAGAGAGAATTTTCCCCTGGGACCACAGAAGGATCTGACGTGCCAGCTTGTAAAGCGGGCGAGAACGCAGACCCCCCTGGTGGTTGATATAGGAAACCACCGATGTGTTGTCTGTCCGGACAAGAACATGGTGGCCTCTTAGGTCCGGGAGGAAATGTTTCAGGGCCTGAAACACTGCCAACATCTCTAGACAATTTATGTGCCATAGACGGTGATGGTCCTCCCACAGACCCTGAGCCGGGCGACCACTCATGATCGCCCCCCAACCCGTGAGAGAGGCATCTGTCGTTAGCATCACGCGACGACAAGGAGCTCCCAACACAGGGCCTTGGGACAGAAACCAAGGATCTTTCCACATAACCAGGGCGCGATGACACCGTCGCGAACTCATGATCATGCGAAGCGGATTTCCCCTCGGGGAGAATCCCCTGGTTCTGAGCCACCACTGTAACGGTCTCATGTGCAGGAGGCTAAAAGGTATCACGTTGGACGCAGCCGCCATGAGACCCAACAGTCTCTGGAACTGTTTTACAGTGGATGACCGGCCTAGCTTGACTTGATGTACTGCGGCGAGAATCGAAGCAACACGAGCAGGTGACAACTGTGCCTGCATCGTCGTCGAATCCCACACTACACCGAGAAAAGTGGTTCTCTGTAATGGAGAAAGAACACTCTTCTTGGCGTTGAGTCTCAACCCCAACCTCTTGATGTGAGCAAGAACGACATCTCGATGCCAAACCGCCTGATGTTCCGATTGAGCTAGAATTAACCAATCGTCTATATAGTTCAGAATACGGATGCCCTGCAGCCTGAGCGGAGCTATAGCTGCATCCATACACTTCGTGAACGTGCGGGGTGACAGTGCTAGGCCAAACAGAAGAACCCGATATTGGTACGCTTCGCCCCCGAAAGCGAACCTCAGGAACTTCCTGTGTTGAGGGAGGATAGATACATGAAAGTAAGCGTCCTTTAGATCTATCGTGACAAACCAGTCCTCGGATCTGATTTGTGACACGATCTGCTTGAGAGTGAGCATCTTGAACTTGAGCTTCCCTACAGTGTGATTTAAGACACGCAGATCTAGAATGGGACGCAGCCCTCCATCTTTTTTCGGAACGATGAAGTACCGGCTGTAGTATCCTAACTCCCTGCTGGGTGGAGGAACCCGTTCTATAGCCCCTTTTTGCAGCAGAGTTTTTACCTCCTGTTCTAATACCAGAGCCTGCTCGGGGCCTACCACAGTGGGCAGAACCCCTCTGAACCGAGGTGGACGCGTTCTGAACTGAATAGCGTACCCGTTCTTTATAATATTCAGGACCCACTGAGAAACATTGGGAAGCATTTCCCATTCCGCCAGGAACTCTACTAAGGGAACCAGCCTCTCGAGGCTGGCCTCTGGATGAACATCCCGAGTGACAGACACAGCGCCCTGTAACATACTGGCAGGAAACAGCTGGTCTGAACACTCCACAACCCTCCTCGGAGGGGGCGAGCGTCCCTCGGGAAATCGCTCGCCGAGTCTCTCTACGCCCTGTGTAGGCAGGGTTAGTAGAACAGACCCCTGAGGGCATCGGGAAAGACAGGGCACCGTGTTCTTGTGCGGTGAACTCAAGTCTCTCCCGATGGGGACCACCCTCAGAGTCCTGACGTTCAGCCCGTCAGGACTTTTTCGACGCGGCCTTCCTGGCGACAATGACTGTCCTCAGATCAGTCCTGCCCCGAGACGGCCGCGCCGGAGAGCGCCGCGCCTCGTCCCTCCAGTTTCCCTGCGGGGGGGCACGAGACGCGACACTCCGCTTCTGCTGTGCTCTTTTTGAAGAGGAAGAACTCGACGGCTGGGACTGCCCTTTTCGCTCAGCAGCCCCAGTGACACGTATCTTGAGAGGGATAAATTTAGAAAAAGCAGCCGCCTGTTCTTTCTCTTCCTGGAACCTCTCCGTGACCGAGTGAAGAGCGTCACCGAAGAGGCCCGCAGGCGAAACAGGAGCATTTAAAAGGAGAGACTTATCTTTTTCCTTCATCGATGTTTGACTCAACCATAAGTGCCTTTCTGTGGCCACCATGGCTGCCATAGATCGACCAATAGATTTAGCGGACTCTCTGGTGGCACGCAGAGTGAGATCAGCAGTCTGCCTAAGTTCGCTAATCATATCAGCCGAAATTTCACCCCCCTCAGAAACATCTTTGAGCAGGTCGGCCTGATAAGCCTGCATAATAGCCATCGTATGCAAACACGCAGCCGCCTGCCCAGCCGCCGAGTAAGCCTTCCCCACCAGCACAGAGGTATTCTTTAGTGGTCTAGATGGAAGAGCCGGCGCTTTAAGTGAAACCGAAGAAGCAGGAGAGAGATAGCTCGCGAGCGTCTCCTCCGCCTTCGGCATCGTCACATAACCAGCAGATTTAGCACCAAAAATGTTACCATAAGCATTTGACTGATTCGTGTAAATTCTGCTAGAAACCGGTCTAACCCAGGTCTTTGAAACCTCAGCATGAAGGTCTGGGAAGAACGGTAAGCACCGGCGAGAAGGTTGAGGTCGTGCAGACAGAAATCTATCATCTAGTTTGCTTTTAAGTTTAGAATCCTGTCTATCAGCTGGCCACTCGATACTGAGCCTTTCAACAGCCCGAGATAACACATCCATCAAACCTTCTTCATTTGCAGTATAATGTGTCACACTAGTTTCCTCTGATGCAAAACTTTCGACATCCAGATCCTCAGAACTGGATAATCTTAATTCAACATCATCATATGCCTCCACCTGGGCAGAAGTAACCGCCGCAGCGCGTGCTTCCGAAGCCGGGTGAGAGGCACCGGATCCCGCCGGAGAAAGCTGAGATAGGGCGGGGCCCGTCTCAACATCGCCGGTGAGATCCATCTGCGAACCCCAAGTCAAGCGCCGCCGCTCTGCCTCAACAGAAGCGGGACCCGAGCCTTGGGGAGCTCGCAGCAAACCACTCTCCTCAAAGAGCGATCGCCGCGAGCGCAGAGTTCTAAGAGGAAAGCGTTCGCAATGCTGACAGTCGACTCCCTCAAGAGCCGACTGGGCATGCTGAACACCCAAACAAGCCACACATAACTCGTGTGAATCCCCACCCGTGATGTATCGAGTACAGGGGGGAACACACTTCCTATACTGCTCGCTCATATTGTTTTTTTTATATATATATATATAGTGATAAACTCCTGACAGAACAGACAAACACAATCGACAGATTCAGACACACGCACAGAGCTGCTGAAGTGACAAAAGCTGGCGTGTTGTGTGCTCAGGGGATATTTATAGCTTCCTGGTCTATGACGTCACTCGCCGTACGCTCATTCTCTCCATTGACTGATTTCATTCATGCTTCAGACGCGTCACGCTGGGGGCGTTCCCACTGCGATTACACGCAGCGGTAGTCCCTGAAGGGGAACTCGCAATTCTGAGAAAGCCTGAATTGCAAGATATAAATTCACAATTCTGACTTTAAAGGTAGGGTAGGCAATTTTGAAAGGCTAGCAATAGCATCCTCGCTTTGAAAACATGAGATCCCATCCTCCCTTCAGAGCGTCTCCAAAGCCACGCCTCCATCAAAGTGCATTAACATGTACAGCGGAGTTTGCAAAGTGTCACGGGAGACGGTGTTAAATTACCTTATGTCTCAAAGCACATAACATTACAATAATAATGAACGTAAGCAACTTACAGAGCTCTTACTTGAACCTCCCGACTGCAGTAGATTAATTTCGGCGTTGATAGCGTTGACATAGAAACGCAAAAATCGGGACGTGAACAGCTCCGGATAGAACGTCATGAGTTGCCATCTTGTAACTATGGTAGTTACGACATGGCTTGAACGCAACATAGGCTCGCTGTTTTGATTCAGGAGGAACAACGAAAACAACCAAAAAAAAATGCCTACCCTACCTTTAACACAAAATTGTGACAAATAAAGTTGCAATTACCTTTTTTTTCCTGTGGCAGAAACAGGCTTCCGACAACATGTAAGGCTAATTCTGTAAAAGGATATGGATAAGTTGCTAACAAACTGATACATAAATATTGTGTCCAATTCGTCAAGTACTTGGGTCCTTACGTCAGCAACTTCACATTTGAGGTATGAATATGTGTAATGTATTCTAAAAACCCATTGAAAACTCATTAGGGAACTATGGCTTGAAAATGGAAATTTTGTTACGCGTTTTAGCTTACAAACCGAACAGCTCTTTTGAGTATTGAATGATTTCGAGAGGCTTTAGAAGTGGTTTCAAAACATGAAAATGAGAAGGGGAGAAATAATGGAAGTGGGCCAGATGCACACAGTGGGAAATAAACTGGTGATTAAAGGAATGTGGAGGAGTTACAGGAAGATCATAAAGCATGGCTGTCTTTCAAAACCTAAGTGGGCTGCTTAACTAAACATTGTTTTGGGCATCATAGCCAGGTTTCAATGCATCAAGCATGTTAAGCTATTGGGCTAAGCAGTTAGCTTGCTAAGCGAAGGCTAACTGAAACACAAAAGAGGGGGAGTGTTTAATTTGAACTTAAGTAGCTTCAGTCAATTTTTATTATGTTATTTTAATTTTTTTATTTATTTATTCCTGCTTAGAACACGGTGCCACTGCAAAAAAATATACTTTCATATGAAGATGTAGCCCAGTGTAGCCTACTTTGGCTCATTTAGTCAGGATAAATAATTCATTTGAGTTGTATTAATTCAACACACCAAGGCAGCTCACTTGGTTTTGAGAGGGTGAAAAAGACTAAAGTTGGCAACAAGAAAGACAATAGGTTTGAGATATAGTTAAGCTAAAATAAATATTTTCACCCATGGCATGTGTACTTTTTGACTGTGGGCCTGCTGAAGTGAATCAGCTTCCTGTAGTGTGACCAGGAGAAGCTTGAGGTATTCAGACATACGGCTCAGAGGACCCTCATGAATAAAATAGCATGCTGACTAACTCCCCTCCATCTCAGCCTGCGCTGCACTGGTGTGAAGAGATTCTGCTCTGCAGGAGCGGACAGAACACCTGTGGATGTGAGAGAGAGATGGGAAAACCTATGCACTGCAGGACTTGTAAAATCAGCTTTTTCTGCTTTGGTGCATGTAGTGTTATATTAAGTTGTATTAAATCAAAGCATTCGTCAAAACAGAAAACAGTGCAGTAATATGGGCCATTAGCAGTGTTTAATTTGTTAAAGGGATACTCCACCCAAAAATGAAAATTCTGTCATCATGTACTCACCCTCAAGTTGTTGCAAACCTGTATGAGTTTCTTTCTTCTGCTGAACACAAAGGAAGATATTTTGAAGAACGATTGGAACCAAACAGTTGTTTGGTAACATTGACTTCCATAGTAGAAAAAAAAAATACTATGGAAGTCAATGGTGCCAAAGTTCCAATCGTTCTTCAAAATATCTTCCTTTGTGTTCAGCAGAAGAAAGAAACTCATACAGGTTTGCAACAACTTGAGGGCGAGTACATGATGACAGAATTTTCATTTTTGGGTGGAGTATCCCTTTAACAAAGCAGTGTTTTTGCAGTGTTTTTTCAAATATGCATGAATCGTTCTCACTTTCATGCACATAAGGTTTTTTTCTGAAATAACTATTTTAATTAATATGACTATTTAACTATTATGAAGCGAGTGACAAACAAACAAATTGAACAAATGACAACAAACAAATGAAATGTCTTGTTACTGAAAAAGAATTTGAGTGAATGATTCAATAATTCCCTCAAATTTAAGGACTAATTGTCCTTAATGGTTTCCTCAAAAATATTAAGCAGCACAACATTTTTAACATTTATTACATAAAAATTTTCTTGAGCAGAAAATCTGCATATTAGAATGATTTCTGAAGGATCATGTGACATTGATAATCCTGTGCCATTACTGGAATAAATTACATTTTAAAATACATTCAAATAGAAAACTGTAATATTTGTTATTTATATTATAATATTTATAATAATCACATTATATATTTTTTATAATATTTCACAATATTACTGTCACAGCTGGTTGCAGGAAGGGAGAGAAGAAGCAGGATCTATTTCCAGCAGTCACTTTTATTTACAAAAGAAAACAAACACTGGAGACCAGGAGAGATCAGGAAATAAAGCAACCCAACATAATACAGATGAGACCAGACCATGAACTGAAACAAACGTGGATTAAATACACAGAACAAAACGACATGATTAACTACACAGGTGTAACACATGAGGGCCCATCAGAAACTATGACATCAAACAAAGGAAAACTCAGACCAGGACAAAACAGGGAAAAACACAGATGAAACCTGACATTTACACCCTTCCCCAGTAGGCGCCTCCTAGCACCATATACAAAAACATCACCAAAGTGGAGGGGAGAGGGTTACCAAAATTCTGTGGGTGGGAAGGAGGGCTAAAAGGTAACACAAGTCCATAGGGGTGCAAGGAGAAAAGTCCAAGGAGACTCTGAATGGACGCTATGACTCTCCCTGACGATGCCGAAGGAACGGCTGCCCACAGCTGAGCTCTGTGTGGTAATGAGCAGAGTGGAGCCGGAGAAAAAGGCAACAGAGTCAGAGTCAGGGAGGCTGGAGAACCAGGCGAAGTCGGAGGGACAGAGAGACAGGGTGGAGGCAGGGACGCAGGAGGAGCCAGGAGATCCGTAAAACAAAGGTGGAGCTGGGGCTTGGAAAGCCTGAGGCAACACCGTTGGGAGCGAGGACAACAGAGCCACCAAAGAGATGAAGGAGCCCGGTGGAGCTGCAGAACTGGAGGAACCAGGCATAGCCACAGGCCCGGAAGTCCGAGGTGGAGCCAAAGGGACGATGGAGCAAGGTGGTGACGGAGGGACGAGGGACCGTAGGAATGACCAGCCATTGTGGAGCCGAAGGGAACGAGGAGCCACTGTGGTTCCGATGCATTGCAGGTACGAGGGGGAGTCTTTGACCCGGAGAGCAGTGGTGGAGGTCCAACCTGGAAGCTGAGAAGTCTGATGTGGATCCTGTAAGTTGGACGAAGCCAGGTAGCCAGGTGGAACCAGCAGAGGGGGCGGGGCCAGGAGGCTAGACAGAGCCAGCCATGATTAAGGAGGAGACAAAGGAGCTTGGCTGCTGGTCGGTACCAGCGGAGACAAAGGAGCTTGGATGTTGGGCGGGACCAGTGGAGACAAAGGAGTTTGGTGGTTGGGCGGGACCAGCGGAGACAAAGGAGCTTGGCTGTTGGGCAGGACCAGTGGAGACAAAGGCGTTTGGCTGTTGGGCGGGACCAGTGGAGACAAAGGAGCTTGGCTGTTGGGCGGGGCTAGTGGAGACAAAAGAGTTTGGCTGTTGGGCGGGACCAGCAGAGAGCTTGGCTGTTGGGCATGACTAGCAGGGATAAAGGAGCTTGGCTGTTGGGCGGGACCAGCGGAGACAAAGGAGCTTGTCTGTTGGGCAGTACCAGCGGAGACAAAGGAGCTTGGCTGCTGGGCGGGGCTAGCGTTGACAAAGGAGCTTGGCTGTTGGGTGGGACCAGCAGAGACAAAGGACCTTGGCTGTTGGGCGGGACCAGCAGAGACAAAGGAGCTTGGCTGTTGGGTGGGACCAGCGGAGACAAAGGAGCTTGGCTGTTGGGCGGGATTAGCAGAGATAAAGGAGCTTGGCTGTTGGCCGGGACAAGCGGAGACGAAGGAGCTTGGCTGTTGCGGGGGTACCAGCGGAGACAAAGGAGCTTGGCTGTTGGGCAGGACCAGCGGAGACAAAGGAGCTTGTCTGTTGGGCAGGCCCAGCGGAGACAAAGGAGCTTGGCTGTTGGGCGGGATTAGCAGAGATAAAGGAGCTTGGCTGTCGGCTGGGACAAGCGGAGACGAATGAGCTTGGCTGTTGGGTGGGATTGGCAGAGATAAAGGAGCTTGGCTGTTGGGCGGGATTAGCGGAGACGAAGGAGCTTGGCTGTTGGGCAGGACCAGTGGAGACAAAGAAGTTTGGCTGTTGGGCGGGACCAGCGGAGACAAAGGAGCTTGGCTGTTGGGCAGGACTAGCGGAGACAAAGGAGCTTGGCTGTTGGGCAGGACCAGTGGAGACAAAGGAGCTTGGCTGTTGGGCGGGGCTAGCGGAGACCAGGGAGCTTGGCTGTTGGGCGGGACCAGCAGAGACGAAGGAGCTTGGCTGTTGGGCGGCACCAGCGGAGATGAAGGAGCTTGGCTGTTGGGCGGGACTAGCGGAGACAAAGGAGCTTGGCTGTTTGGGGGGACCAGCAGAGACAAAGGAGCTTGGGTTTTGGGCGGGATCAGCAGAGACAAAGGAGCTTGGCTGTAGGGCGGGATTAGCAGAGATAAAGGAGCTTGGCTTTTGGGCGGGACCAGCAGAGACAAAGGTGCTTGGCTGTTGGGCGGGGCTAGCAGAGACAAAGGAGCTTGGCTGCTGGGCAGAACTAGCAGAGATTAGGGCTAGGCGATAAATCGCACGATATTGTTATGCGCATCTCGTCAGTAAAGCAGGTTCCTTGATTAGTAGTAAATCGCCTTCACCTACTTTCAGATGGAAGATATGATGCAGATATGAGTGTTAAATTAACACTCAAGAGTGTTAAAGTTAATGAGATAATTAAGTGATTAATTTAGTGATGATTGAGCATTATTGAAGACACCTGATGTTAACAAGCAGAATCACTGAAGGAGAAAATCACAAATTGTATGGCGATCAGTGTTTGCTTTAGTTGGGCTCTTGACCCTTATACTTTCATCTTTAACTTTTGTTTGTCTGCTGTTATTGATTTATAACAGTCAAATGAACACAGGAAAGTGTGATCTGATAGTGTTGGTTATGTTATGGCATAATCATGCTGTGATCTGAAAAATGAAACTTATTGAGATAGTTTCGTTTAACTCGTTAGCAACAGCTTTGTGATTCTACAGCATATGATTATCAGTATTTTTCTTATAATCCAAAATATTTAATAAATATTGTTCTGATCAAAACACGTTCAAATGAATTTATTTAGAAACACAGACACTTATAATCAGCCTGTGAATCTCAACAATGGTGACAATAATAATGCATGTTGCAGTGGCTGCCACCAATCACAACTCATTAATGGCTCCCATCATGCATTGCGGTATGAATCAATTATGATCTGAATTGTCTATGTAATTTACTTTTCCTAATTGAATATTCTGCTTGTCACCATTTTTGAGATGCATTGACTGAATCTTGAGGTTTGTGTGTGCCTAATAGAAAGATTTTTTTAAAAACAACTTTTAAGAAAACCTTTATATTATATCTAAAATTCTGGATATTTATGCAGAATCACAGTTATGCTGTAACCAACAGCATAAATCACAAACATAAAGATCAAATGATGATTGTCATAATATAACCAACACCATTAGATACTATTTTTCTTTGTTCATCTGGCAGTCATAACTCAGATAGGCCTTCAACAGCCAAACAAAATCTAAAGTTAATAATATAAGGGTCAAGAGTCCAACTAAAGCAAACAATGATCGCCATAACGGTGGCGGAACCGGCTTTACTGACGAGATGCGCATAACAATATCGTGCGATTTATCGCCCAGCCCTACGGAGATGAAGGAGCCTGGCTACTGCGCAGGACCAACAGAGACAAAGGAGCTTTGCTGCTGGGTGGGACCAGCGGAGGAGGAAGGGCTAGGGAACAGGTTGGGAATAGAGAGATCATCCAACCAGTCAGGACCGGGGAAGGGTGAAGGAGTTTGAGGGTGGGCAGAAGGGAGGTGACAGGCTCCGTGTCCTCCAAGTCAATGAGCCATTCCTCAACCTCTGGCTCTGGGAGGGACCAGGAAGTGGGTGCAGGCTTCGGGATGTACCAGGCAACAGGCTCTGTCTCTGGGACGGGCATTGTGGCTGGCTCTGGCTCCGTATTTTGCACTGACTCAGGCTTTGGGTCCATCGTGGTTGTAGGCTCTAGCACTAGGTCAGTGGCAGGCATGGGCTCTGTTTCTGGGTCCATGGCGGGTATGGCGAGGGACTGGATGGGCTCTGAAAGATGAGTGGGGACTGGTTTGGGTGCTGTAGGGTTGGGACCCTCCTCTCTCAGTCTCTCTCACATACGGTGGAGGGGCATCCACAGTGAAAAAGCACCCATTCCACATACTTACAAAGCGTCCAACCAGGACCATCTCCAGGCAGACGAGTTTTCGTCTGGGCATTGAGTCCTGCCCAGAAAAACACGGAGGCTGTCGTCAGGGTAACGAATGAGGTGAGCCAGATCTAAGAAACTCTGAGTGTGGTCCTCGAGGAAGTGATCCCCCTGTGAGAGATGGAGGATCCATCCTGCTGCTAGATCCATCAAATTGGGTCAGTTTCTCTGTCACTGCTGGTTGCGGAAGGGAGAGTAGAAGCAGTATCTATTTGCAACAGTCAATTTTATTCACAAAAGACCAAAACAAAAAACACACTGCAGGGGACCATGAAAGAGCAGGAGATAAAGCATCCCAACATAATACAGACGAGAACCAAACATAAGCTGAAACAAATGGGAATTAAAGCACATGAGGGCAAATCAAAAAACAACAAACAAAGGAAAACTCAAACTAAGACAAAACAGGGAAAACAGAGGAAATCAGACAATTAATGATTTTTTGATCGAAAAAATTTAGCCTTGGTGAGCGTAAGAGACTTCCAAAACATGTTTTTAAATTTTGAACAGTAGTTTACATTTATATTTAAGATTTATGTTTAGATTTAAAATTTAGATGCATTTTTTTTTTATATATTTAACACAGTTAACTTTGCATTTGGATGACCATACTATAATCGTTTCAATCAATTGTGAAAGAGAAAATTTCCATATGAAAAATCTTTATTTTTAAAACTTTATTCCAAAACACACATATACATCTGTCTTTGCCACACCATGTCTTGTATAATCATGTTGGTAGCAGGTCATTACATAACCGATGTTTATTTCCCTCATTTTTGCATAACAAGATTGAAAAGAAACCCATTGCTTGTCTGGAGAGAAAAAAATGCTTGTGTGTCAGGATGCAGGAATCAGCAAAACACTCTGGCGAACCATCTTTTATTATGTCAAAACAATTTCAGAGAGAATTCCGGCCTGTCAGTCCCACTTTCGACCTGGATGGACTGAACTGGTTTGTGTCAACTGGCCAGATTTCCATCAGCTTTGAGTACATTGTGAAAAAGCACTGAACAATGACAGTTGGCATGAGCATCGGATAATCGCTCTGAGATTCCAACTGCTTGGAATGAGATTTTACTGTAATTCAGCCCTGTTCTCTAAACACAGACAAACATTCGAGCCTCCTAAACAAACATGCAACTGCATCACAGTGAAGTTCAGTGGAGCATTCAGGATTTTACCGAACTAATGGCAAAATCACAAAATGGAAAGAATTACAGTGTATTCTCTCCAAAAAAGGTAATTTATCACACCAGAGGAAATATAGAAAATACTTAACATACCTTCTTGCGTTCTTGATTATAACAAACCTCATTACTCAAAAGGCTAATTCACACAGCCAGCTACATTTCAATCATTTAAAGTTGACTTTTGGTTTTAGTATGTTGGGAAACACAACTGCCATGTTCAAACTGAACCAACAAACAACAACATGGTTAAATATCCCAATGACCGAACCAATGAAACCCAACAACTATTTGGTGTTCTCTTCAATCTACTGCTCTGTCTTTACAATAGTTCACCTGAAAGAAAAAAAACTGAATATACTTGCAGAGTTACGAATTGCTTCATCTTGGAACGAGACACCAAATTGAGCTAGAATCTAGAAGCATTTGATTGCGTAGAGTATGTTGCAGACCTAAAGATTCTGATTGTAAGGTAGCTACTCTAAAAACAGGTCTAGCCATGCAGACATGTGGCAGCGCCTTACATTATTGCTTTGTAAAGGAGGACAACTGGGACTTCTACGAGTGACAATGATCTAGACACATACTGTAACTCCTAGAGTAAAGGTATATTCATATTCAGATTATTTGATATATTAGGAGAAAACCTGCTAAAATCTACATTGTGTGCAAGATTTCAACATGACACTGAAATAAAAAATATAAATTAGTGCATTCATGAAGGTAACAGCAGGAACAACAAAGAAAGCAATAGAACATCCTGAGAAGGAAATAAAATGGTGGTTGGTTTTTAAGTGTGCACATCTGATATAATTAACATTCAATTTTCATTTTTAAACAAATTGTCATTAATATCCAGTTTCAGATCATGTAGTCATTGTTTTTGTCAGTATGAACGTCCCTTTAGTCTGTTGTGTAGAAGTCAGGAATGGGGAAATGTTGGATAATCAAACTTCATGCCCTATTCTACATATAATTCTCTTTCTTACATCTGCAAATGGAATGATACAATCTATTGTGAGAGGTAGGAGGAGGAATTGTCTGTTGTTCCCACACTTGTAGAAACAGGATTTATTCAGCACTGCATCTACATCCATTTTGAGCGAGTGATGCTGAGTCAAAAGAGCAGGGCTATCAGACATCTGAACACTTTAAACCTCAGGGAATCAAGAGGTGTTGCTCCCGTAAATGATCTGAGATTTGGATCTGAGATCAACTTCTTGAGAGGCCTTGATCCAATCCATGTCCTTACTCTTGTCTGACAGAGCTCTGCTTGGTTTTCTAGGTTTTGTAGAGATGAGGTGAGACTTGAATCGTATCACTATATTACAGTTTTAGAGTCCGACTTTGTCCTTTTGAGTCTTTGAAACCCCATCCAGTTTTGCATAAAAAGACAGTCCTGTCTGTTAAATTGGTGTGGAGTTAACAGTCTCCTCTACAGCTCCACCGCCAGGCAGATTCTCTCTCTCTCTCTCATTCTCTGACTGTCTGTCTGTAGCAGGAACAAGGCCTCTTGTATCCGCCGGGAAGACGAGAGAGCTGCCAAAAGGATAGTGAGCTAAGAAATGTTGCCGAAGGAAGCTGTAAAGAGAGGAAAGAGACCGGTGAATGAAAAAGAGGCAAGAGCATAAATGATTCATGTGATTGCAGGGAATAACATGTAGAGAAGGGATGTGCATCACAGAACCTCTGTTGTTAGACATTTACTCACTATGTCAAACTTTACCGTCTCATCTATAAGATCCCTCTGGATCTCCATGTTCTCCCAACTAATGTGCATGTTATCAGGGAGATATTCAAAGCCTTAAAAATACCTCCATATATAACCATGTATCATGTGCACATTTCAGATGTGAAGGCTGTTACTAAAGGTACACTCTCAAAAATAAAATGGCAATTGAAGAACCTTTCAGTGAATGGTTCTCCAAAGAGCAATTTTTTAGTGTGAAGAACATTATTCTAAAGAACCTTTTTCCACTATAAAGAACCTTTTTTGCTATGGAAAGACTTTATGGATTTTAAAGGTTTTTCATGGAATCATCATTGATGCCAATAAATAACCTTTATTTTAAGATATACCTTTATTTGTCCACAATCCCAAGGGAGCATGTTTAAGAGTTTCATTTAAAAAATGTAAAATCTAATGAAAAAAACTACTTTAACTATCTGTGTGTGCAACATTTTAGCCTATTTACAGTCTCTCCAAAGTCTCCTTATAGGGATAGTTCACCCAAAAATGAAAATTCTTTAGTCATTTACTCACCCTGATGTCTTCCTAACCTGTATGACGTTCTTTCTGCTGTGGAACATAAAGGATGTTTTGAAGAATTTTCACACAATTGAGGTCAATGATAACCAAAACCGCTTGGTTGCCAACATTCTTCAAAATATATCTATTTTATGTTTCACAGAAAAAGAAAGAAAGCCATACAGGTTTGTAAAGATATGAGGGTTTACTTGGCAGGCAGCCATTTTCTATGTAGACAATAGGCCATACAAAATAGTGATGGGAGAAACTGAGCTTTTTGAAACTCTTAATCAATTGAAGACTCATACCAGGACAAACCACTTGAGAATGGTTAACCCTTAAACGCATACCTCAGGTCTTTAGGGACCCGGGACATAATTTACTACCCTCCTCCTCATTCATTTTTTAAAGTTAGACATCAACCTTTTTAGTATTCCTCAATTAATTTATTATAAACAATATAACAAGAGAAAAAAACTGGCAATGTCGGATACACAACGATAAAGTGACGTTTCATTCATAGTTACTGAGGCAGAAAACAAAAGAATAGGAAGAATCATCAGCAAAGCTTGAAATGGCTCAGGGATTTACTGCAGAGCAAGCACTGAACGCAGTTAGATATAAGTGTCACTGTCACTTGATGCTGGATCTGACGAAGAAGCTGTCAGTCATCAAGATATTGATTTTGAAGAAGTTGAAAACAATAGTTTTGAGAATATGTTTGACATGGCGAATATGAGCCAGATGCTGAATGTACTGGGAAATGAGCTCTGATGAGTACAGTGATGATGGTATAAAACATCTGCTCAAACTAAACCCTTCCAAGCTCCGAAAGTTAACAAAATATGCTTTATTTTATTCTTCTGTAATTATTACTCTAATATCAGGAGAGTTTTATATTATCGCGACAGGTAGAGATCCATCCGTGTTAGATATTCCATAGCTCCGGGTCGCTAAAGACTAATATGTAATAATGACTGACAAAACATTCATGTATTTAAGAGTTAAGGGTTTACCTTGGGATCAACAGCCTCTAGTGTCAAACCACTGAAATTTCGATGACTTTATGTGACTTGGCCAGTTTGATTCCACCGAATCAAAACAAAAGAGTCATAAAGGTATCAAAGTTTCATTTAATCAAAAGTGCCTATTGCTAATACAAATACAGCTAATATCTATTGTCTGACAAAATTATGTTTCAATAACATACTTCAGATCACATGTACTGCAATATCTGACAACAATGGTATCTGAGTGGTATCTGTATTGCTTCTTTTGCTAAAATTACCTTAAAAATTACCTTAAAAAAACCTTAATTTAATACCTTAAATTCTGTCTCATTTAACCGATTTTACGTTTAACTGAGTTCCACTCCTTCCAACATAAGCTCATTGGAAAAAGACGCCTGTACCTAAATTTTTGCAAAACTCGTACCTATACATACAATTCCCTGCAGTTTCCAGCTGAAATGAAAGTAAAACACCAACAACTTTTAGTGCAAGATATATTTTGACGTTTGCATCACATAACCAGCTCCCAGGTTCTTCTATGTAGTAAACTCACCAAGTACAGCATTGCACTTGCTGCATTAGTAGACATTAGCTGGCATTTGTCTCAAAAAAGAGCAAAAAACTGGTATGGATTTGCACAAATATTGTTCAAATTGTAATTTGACTAGTGAAAAAAACAAAAAAAAAACTTCAGAAACCCACATTTCTTAACATTCAGATGTGCAGCAAGCCGTCATTCACACTGGAGACAGACCGGCCAGATGTTGTTTGAGTGGAGGTTGTCTAACGGTAGCAATTAACATAATTCTCAAGAACATCATGGTTTGCTATATTTCTTATCTGTCACCAGCAGAGAGTGTTATCGGAGAAAAATGCAGGAAGGATCTTTTCATCAAGGGCAGAAACAAAAAGGACTAGACAAAATGAGATCACATCAGAATACATTATAACTGCAGCAGCTGACAGGAAACACGGCATGATTTATTTCATTATTTCTTTTTTTTGGAATGCAATCAGTTTGTAGGGATTGTAAAAAAAAAGCTGATTGCAATTTAGAGATGCGTTTCTTCCGGGCCTGGGCAATCAATGATAGTCTTGTTCAATCTGACGAGAAAGAATGAAAATGAACGTTAAAAAAATATAAAAGTATGATGGAACGACCAATTCAAGTCACCGAACAATGGACAATCAGAGACAAGCGCATTTGAGGAAAGGATAGGGTGGAATGGCTTGTGCTGCCGTGACATCAAATGACACAGTGCCAGAGCTGCTGAAAGTCAGAATGATTGGTGAATGTGTGTTATCTGCAGCACTGTCTCTGATGAAGACACCTGGTTACTGACGTCCATCTGATAACATATACAATGGAAAGAGAGAGAGCAGAGAAAGGGAGAAGGGGAGGAGTTACGATACCGACCCACTACTTCCAAACAACCGGATTTCAGTAGAAGTAGTTTTTTCAGTAGCATGTGAATAAGCGCTATTTAAACGCTATTTAAATGTCTTGATTTAACTAAGGCTTAGTCCTGGGTTAATCTATGCCCTGTCTGTGAAACCAGGCCTATATTTATTTTAGGTAACACTATATTTGACTGTGTCCTTGTTACACATGTAGTAATAACTATTAATTACACATAATAACATGCATATAACTAACCCTTAAACAAACTCTAATCCTACAGCACATGCAGTTAATTATTATTACTCAGTACTTAAATGTATAATTACACTGAAACAAAGAAACTATTAAATGAAGTTATATATATGTTATTTATATTTATTTGATATATTTAAATGCTGTGCTGTAGAAAGAGTCATTTTGAAATAACACAGGGTTGTCATAAATAATAACAGTTTTGTCTGAATGCTTTAAAAAAAGAAAGAAACAAGCTGAAAATGTGCACAGAGAAGCTCGTAGCAGATGTTGGGAATGGCCTCAGGATCTCCCGATGGAAACAGGCATGTGGAAGAGACAAGCTGATTACGCTAGCGGATGACTCAGGGAGTTTGTGTGGGTCGCTCTCTTCCCGAGACTTCCCGTCTGTCACAGTGTCTGGTTGTGTTTCCCTGGGTTATCACTAGAGGTCCTCGTTATCACGGTGTCCTTCACTATTGACTACAATTCCCAGCATTCTGTTCTGCCACTTATCTGATTATTGCACTCAGCTGTTTCCCGTCACCTTGTTAGTTCTGTGTGTATATATGCCCTGTCTGTGTTAGTGTTTGTTACGGAGTCCTTGTTTTTGTCCCCACACTTCCGTTCATGTATCTGCCTGTTTCTTGTTTGTTTCTGGATTGCCTTATTGGATTTTTGACCCTTGCCTGGAATGTTGTGAGTACGGATTACCCTATATTAAATACTGCTATTGGATCTTACGTCTCTAGTGTGTGTGTCGTGACAGAAGGACTCCGTCAATGCAAAGATCCAGCGGTATGGGGTTTCGTATCCTTCCCCCCAGAACGGCGAAGGAGAGGAGGGGAAGAGTTCAAAATTTAATGACCCTTCGACAGCAGGGCCAGACGGTGAGTTGTCTGGCTCAGAAGTTTTGGACTCTCTCTAGAGGTTTGGACTATAAGGATGCAACATTGAAAAACTTTTTTAATGTCTGTCTCGATGATCCATTGCCTGGGTGGGAGATGAAGGGGCTGGAGATACTGGATTTTTGGGGGTTTACCAGCTATTTAATTCATCGGAGCCAGTGGGATGTATCGGAGCCTCGCCATGCCGATGCCGCCCCGAGTCCGGTGGTCCCGAGTCCGGTGGTCCCGAGTCCGGTGGTCCCGAGTCCGGTGGTCCCAGTTCCGGTGGTCCCAGTTCCGGTGGTCCCAGTTCCGGTGGTCTCAGTTCCGGTGGTCCCGAATCCGGTGGTCCCGAGTCCGGTGGTCCCGAGTCCGGTGGTCCCAGTTCCGGGGGTCCCGAGTCCGGTGGTCCCAGTTCCGGGGGTCCCAGTTCCAGTGGTCCCGAGTCCGGTGGTCCTGAGTCCGGTGGTCCCGAGGCCGGGGGTCCGGAGGCGGAGGAGGAGGAGAAAGGCCTTCTCAACGACTTGTCCGGTGGCTCTTAACCCAGAGACCATTCCAGAGGGGACTGCCATCCTTGACGCGCCGCCCAGTCGCCCTGCTTTGCCGGCCCCGCCCGAGCTGCTCGCCTTGCCGGCCCCGCCCGAGCTGCTCGCCTTGCCGGCCCCGCCCGAGCTGCTCGCCTTGCCGGCCCCGCCCGAGCTGCTCGCCTTGCCGGCCCCGCCCGAGCTGCTCGCCTTGCCGGCCCCGCCCGAGCTGCTCGCCTTGCCGGCCCCGCCCGAGCTGCTCGCCTTGCCGGCCCCGCCCGAGCTGCTCGCCTTGCCGGCCCCGCCCGAGCTGCTCGCCTTGCCGGCCCCGCCCAAGCTGTTCGTCTTGCCGACTCCGCCAGTGTCTGTTCCTGAGCCGGAGCCAGTGTCTGTTCCCGAGTCGGTGGCTGTCCCTATACCGGTGTTGGTTCCTGAGCCTCCGCCGTGGCCGTCTGAGAGGTCTTCTCCATCGTGGCCGCCTGAGAGGTCTTCACCGCCGTGGCCGCCTGAGAGGTCTTCTCCGCCGTGGCCGCCTGAGAGGTCTTCTCCGCCGTGGCCGCCCGAGAGGTCTTCACCGCCCTGGCCGCCCGAAGGGTCTTCACCGCCCTGGCCGCCCGAAGGGTCTTCACCGCCCTGGCCGCCCGAGGGGTCTTCACCGCCCTGGCCGCCCGAGGGGTCTTCACCGCCCTGGCCGCCCGAGGGGTCTTCACCGCCCTGGCCGCCCGAAGGGTCTTCACCGCCCTGGCCGCCCGAAGGGTTTTCACCGCCCTGGCCGCCCGAAGGGTCTTCACCGCCCTGGCCGCCCGAGAGGTCTTCACCGCCCGGGCCGCCCGAGGGGTCTTCACCGCCCTGGCCGCCCGAGGGGTCTTCACCGCCCTGGCCGCCCGAGGGGTCTTCACCGCCCTGGCCGCCCGAGGGGTCTTCACCGCCCTGGCCGCCCGAGGGGTCTGCACCACCCTGGCCGCCCGATGGACTTTGCGTCTCGCCCTGGCCTCCCGATGAACTTTGCGTTTCGCCCTGGCCTCCCGATGAACTGTGCTTCGCCCTGGCCGCCAGATGGACTTTGTGTTTCCCCCTGGATGCCGGTAGACTTTTTGTTTTGCCCTGGTCCCCGGTTAAACCCTCACCCCTTGTTCCTGTCTCCCTGCATGGTCCTGGCCCTCCCATCCCTCCCTCGGATCTTCCACGTTCCACCTTACTCTTGGACTCTTGTGTTGTCTTGTTTTCTGTCATGGAGCGTCTGGTAGCCGCTCCGTAGAGGG
Organism: Tiaroga cobitis; assembly: GCA_030578255.1. Classification (NCBI taxonomy): domain Eukaryota; kingdom Metazoa; phylum Chordata; class Actinopteri; order Cypriniformes; family Leuciscidae; genus Tiaroga; species Tiaroga cobitis. Next base: position 26,056,870 of record CM060613.1, read on the forward strand.
GAGGTTCTGTCACAGTGTCTGGTTGTGTTTCCCTGGGTTATCACTAGAGGTCCTCGTTATCACGGTGTCCTTCACTATTGACTACAATTCCCAGCATTCTGTTCTGCCACTTATCTGATTATTGCACTCAGCTGTTTCCCGTCACCTTGTTAGTTCTGTGTGTATATATGCCCTGTCTGTGTTAGTGTTTGTTACGGAGTCCTTGTTTTTGTCCCCACACTTCCGTTCATGTATCTGCCTGTTTCTTGTTTGTTTCTGGATTGCCTTATTGGATTTTTGACCCTTGCCTGGAATGTTGTGAGTACGGATTACCCTATATTAAATACTGCTATTGGATCTTACGTCTCTAGTGTGTGTGTCGTGACACCGTCGGGTTCACAGTGATTGCAACATCAACATTTAATTGGCGTGTTGAAGACTTATCATTTCACTGAGCATCACGAAATCTATCCGGTTTAACGATAAACGATTGTACATTTCCCATTGCGTTTAAAAATGTCTTCAAAGTAGTACAATGACTTTTCGCAGATCTTCATTTCCTGGTATGAAATGAAACATTAAAGCCTTTCGATTTTACAGTTCTCCTAAATGGCACACAAGCAAAGTGCATGGCAAACGCACGTAAAAGATTCATGAAAACATCATGCATTAATATGTACGAAGCCTTTTCAGGAAAAACGTCTACGCAATATTAGTGTTTAAATACACATGAGGAGTCCCGAAGGCAGCGAGTGACATCTCAAACACGACAATGAGACTAAGAAGAGACTTTTCCATGCAACTGACTTGTTTTGTAACAGGAACAAATGATTGCATTGTTTGCCATGATGAAGCAGTGGATCACATGTTTTTCTCTTTGTGTGAGATGTTTAGAGTCGAATACAGTGGGGCGATTGGGTGGTAATTTGGAGAAGAGCTAATAAGGTTTGGTGTTTCAATAGAAACAGCAATTATAGTGTGGGAGAATCTGCCTCGCTCTCGGCTAAATTGCTTCGCTGTGTGAGGAAGGGAGGAGGGTTCGGCGAGGGATAAAGAGGGCTGAATTACTTGGCCTTACTTGGAACCAAAAGAACAAAGCAATTTAGAAGAGTACAGAGGCAACATTTCAGAGGATAAATACCAGATAGCAATTGAACTGAAAGGTCAATCTAAGCCTCCGAATCACTCATGTGAGTGTTATGAGCTTTAACAGAGAGAGCAAGATAAGTCCATGTTGATCATTAATAAATAATGCTAAATTATTGGGCAGGGGACAGAAAGCTATTACCCTTACTGATATATATATATATATATATATATATATATATATATATATATATATATATATACTGTATATATATATATATATATATATATATATATATATATGTGTGTGTGTACCATGGTACATTGATATATACTTTAGACTTTGGGGATTCGTGTTCAGGACATACAGAGCTCAGGTTCAGGACATATAAAGAGCCGAGGTGTGTATTGAACCTATTCCCTCAAATCTCTCACTACACTTTCCTGCTAAATCTCCAAAGGCCTAGTAAAGGAAAAAAGCTGCTAAAAAAAGCTAATCAGGGCATATTTGTGACCCTTGCTGGCAAAATGAGTCAGAACGAGCAAAAAAAAAAAAAAAAAAATGTCTTGTTATTTTCACATTCTCCGTTAAAAAACCTTTAAAATGATCTAAGATTTGTTGGATTTCGATAGAGTCAGTAAAGTCAATTTTGAAAAGTTTTCTGAAGGTTCAAACAAAATCACCTAGCAACTATACCTCAAAATCCATGGTAATAACACCAAATTTGGCACCCACAAAAGGATACCTTTAGGGAAAATATATGTTCAACCTTTTCTGCTTAGCAGTCAGTCTGAGAAGTGTGTCATTGGTTAAGGGCTACACATGTAGCAATCCATGTAGCAAAATCATGCAACAAAATATCAATAATAACAATAAATAACAAATTGCCCATCTCATGTTAACAAGTTAATATAAAAAATGTTTTTCCTGCATGGATGTGCGCCCAGATTAATAGTGATCAACACAGCTATAGTAGCAAAGTTCATTTTAATACAGTCATGACGGTTTCATATTGTGTCCATGCCCAAATATTGTTCAAGATTTGCAACATTAATGTCCACAACCATCTTGTTTTGGTGATGGCACATTATCAATGAAGTAGTCATTAATAAGTTGAGCAAAACTCCGCGTCAATTGCTCCGAGAAGATTAGCCGACCGCAGTGCATTTAAAGCATTAGCCACCGAGTGAACAATCACTATCAACTTACAAAACAAGCATATACTGACAAAATATGTAATTAAAAGCTTGAAAATTTGAAATGAATCGTGTTATTTCGTGTTTTCAGAGGATGGACGCTTTCATGACATCACAATGCACCGCACGGGGTGTTATGATTAATCACGGCAAGGCGATATTGCGACTGGTTAGCAACATGCTGGTTTTGTTTACATCATGGGTATGAAAATCACATTTCATTGGTTAAGACTCACGCCATTCGAGAATTCGCTAATTAAAAGTCATACAGGTTAGGAACGACATGAGGGTGTGTAAATATGACCGCATTTCCATTTTCGGTTGAACTATCCCTTTAATTCCCAAGAATTAAGAAGCACAAAACCTCCGACATCAACACCAAAAACACTTGCCCCTTCAGTTAATTTACATCAACCTCATCCAAAACGTAGATCAAGACCCTTTTATGGCCAGAGTGGTTGTCTAGTTTTTCACCGGATCAATATTTCATATTTTCATTCATGGCCACTGAATCAAAAATGACAGGCCGCTATAGACGGCCTCTCTTTAGACATCCGCTGGAAACCCTGCTGGCTGAGAGACGCGTCTAAGAATAAACTCGCACAAGCTGTGTCCTCCAGCCATGCCAGCCCAGCGGTGCCCAGGAGACAGATTTAACTCGCACTGACAGGTGATGTCAACTATCAGAAACTAACTAATCAGCTTTGGCGGGACTTCTATTCGACCGTCCTCCTCTCTCCAACAGCCTTCACCTGTTTGAACCCTCACACAAGTCCTCTGTCTGAACCTCTCAGGTGAGGATTTCCCCATTGGGTGGCTCAATTATTCGTTTATCACCGCACGGAGGCCAGGACTTGGTGAACTGTTAAATTAAATTTGCCCCCTAAGCTGTTGGTAGATTTCCCTGACACAGCGATTAAGTGGCCTCTAATTCCCTCTCCTTGTTAATGTGGGGTACACTGGGGTTTGACACTTGCTGAGGCGGGAGTTCTCGCTCCGAGGAGACCCTGAGACTCCATGTCTTTATTAACTACGGGTTGTCCTTTGAAACTTTGAAAGTTGTATTTAAGTGAGCTTCAAACGAAGAGAAAATGAGAGGTTTTGTATCCCAAAAAAGACTTGCATCCCAAAAGACTCAATGCCGAATAAAACATTGATATACAGTATGTTATGTTGGTAGCAATTTTCACTAAGGTTGACACTTGTTGACATTAGTTCACGACGTTGGTTAACATAAACTGACGATGCAAAAATACTTCTAAAGCATTTCTTAATGTCAGTTAATGCTAATTTCATAAATTAGCCTATTAATACATTATTAAAATCAAAAGATGTATCTGTTCATATTATTTACTGGACCTGAGCTAACATGGACAGTTGTATTTTTTAACAACTCATTTTAACAAAGTTTAATAAATACTTTAACAAAGGTATTGCTCATTGTTAGTTAATGTTAATTAATGCATTAACTAATGGGTGATTTCTGGTCTTCAAATTTGATTGGCTAATTTCTATTCTATTCTATTCTATTCTATTCTATTCTATTCTATTCTATTCTATTATTATAATTAATATAGTTCTGTCAAAACGATTAATCACATCAAACATATATTATTTGTTTACATAATGTGTGTATATATATTATTATATTTATATATTTTATATATGTGTCTGTGTGTATATACAATATATGAATATAATAATATACTGTACATACACACATATATTATGTAAACAAATAATTTTATGTTTGATGTGATTCATCAATTTGACAGCACTAATTATATTATATTACAGTATATTATATATGTGAATGGCTGATAATTCAAGTTAAGTCCAACACAATCTATGCCAATATAACCTATAATGTTGTCAGTCAAGTTGTTTTGAGTTGCACCTCTCATTCACTTCCTCTGTAGAGTGATTAATATAATATAATATAATATAATATAATATAATATAATATAATATAATATAATATAATATAATAATATAATATAATATACTTTTAGTAAACATATTTCTCTCTCTGTTCTCTGAATCCACTTGTGATTGTTGGGAGTGCACACTATAAATAAAATGCATTATTATTGTTAGGGAAGTTGGGTTGTGCTCCATGCAACCTTTGAATGAGTCTCTGTCTCATAAGAGCATCCTTGTTAACTCCAGTGATATTGTTCAGGTTGTGTATGTTCCAGGTGTTGGGTCTCACCTCTGCTGAGCAGCTGTAGGTTGCGCACCTCCTCTCTGACCTGTAGCTGTAGGACCTGCTGCAGGACCTCCTGTCTCAGTGTCTCCTGGATTATACCCATCCTCTCCAGCTTCTCTCCATTCAACCGCAACAGGGCACGACCTGAAAAAGTGTGTGAGCGACAGTTTGCAAAGTCAATGCCAGCTTTGTGAAATAGCTAGATGGAACAGAAAAGGATTATATCTGGAGAAAATTTGATCGATAGTATGGAATTGGTTTACATTTCTTTAAATCCTCAAGCCATCAAATTAATGTCACAGGTCTTGCCAACAGAACAAGCCAACCAGAGAAAAAGTCTTTGAGATGTCTCTGAGAAAACCAGACATGTAATAAGACTTTCTCTTCCTGCTGTACAGTTTAAGCTCTGCTGCTTCTAAGACACCGCATTATGGCCAATATATCATTTGTGCATAAAGCAATTCCAGGGCATATTGTTATAAGCTCTGTGACAAAATAAAAAAACATCCAAGGTGGCAGATGAAGAGAATGTTGACTATAAAAAAATAAACATAATAAATGATAATACAATTTATTTGTATGGCACCTGTCATACATAAAATGCAGCTATCACGGGTCAGAATAAAAAAAAAAAAAAAAAACAGGGAATTAACCAAATAAATAAGACAAATAACAACAATAAAAAGCAACACAATTAAGGTCGAGAAAAAAATATTGTAGAAAATTTTCAGTCTGATTAAAACGGTCCAATTTAATTAAACAGTAAAAAGCAAAAAAGGAAAATAATAAGGTTGAGAAAATGAATAGAATTATTTAAATATTCATTAATATTTAAAAAAAAATGTTCAGTGTGATTAAAATGGTCTAATTAAAAAAAGCATATACACTACTAGCCAAAGTAATATACAAATTATTATTTTGGCCAAATTCTGAAAGTAGGACAGCATGTATCCTTTGTAAATTAGGTGATTCCAAAATAGTGCCGTGAAAATTCCAACACGATCTCATGAAAGTGCGTATGTATACCACAAATTTAATTTCTCGTGCCATTTAAACGTCAAAAAACAGTTTTTGCGTGCATATGCTACACACTGTAAACCATTCATAAAGCATTCGTAATGTCGTGACGGCAGTATTCAAGTATAGGTTGTAGCATGCTATTGTAGACCGTTATTTGAAATTAATTGCGAGTTGCATCTCTCATTCGCACAACGAATCTCTTTTCCATTCCGGCTAGCATGCTACCTTTTAGCCGCCTAAGTAAGCAGTAGACAGCAAACCAGCTTAGTTTTGCAACAGAGAGTTTATTTACATCATAAAGCCTGCTCAAGTCCCTCACTGTCCCGTCACTGTTAGAGCCTCGTCCTTCAAAAAAACATCACAAAGCAGGAGAATTTATTGTCATTCTCCCCGAATGCGCTCGCTCTAATTAAGCGCATAAATCATATTCTCTCTTACAATATAATCATTAATCCTCATTCTTACCTTGCAAGTCCACAGACACTCCCTCAGAAGAACGCCAGACACAGTTTACATAACGAGAGTCTATTTTAAGCCTCATTAATGAATGTGTTCAATTTCCGCACATATTGCTCTGTGAAGCCGGTTTACGTAAGGCCCATTTTGTGACCTTGGATGAGCTTATTGATTTGTGTGGTGGCTGTCCAGGAACATAAGCGCTGGACAGCTATTCCCCTCCGTGAATGAAACATAATGACCTTAATACCAGCTGGCCGTGGCTATTTCTCTGATGATGTGGTGGAAATGAAGAGATGAGTGCAGTGTGGTTTGGGGGTTCAGAGACTGGATAATGATAATTACAGTTTTACAGATCATCTAGAACTTCAAGAGCTGTCCCTTGAGACAAACCACTACCTGGCATTTAATTACTTTCTCATAAGTGAGATTTGGTTACAGAAACCTTCATACGTTCAGAAACGGGGAACAAAATGACTCATCTTGGAGATTTAGCGGTTAGAGGCAGAAAGCTTGTCTTCTTTCAAGTCAGCTAGAAATAGCAAGACAAGCATAGCCTTCCTTCGTTGACATTAACAGGAAGTTTAGATATTTGGGAAAGCTAGACTCATTGGAAAAAACGTGCTTCTACTTACATTTTTGCAAAACTTTAAAGACGTGACTTTACATACAATTCGCTGCAGTTTCCAGCTGAAATGAACACTAGTGACTGTAAAGCACCAACCAATTTTATTCCTTTCCACGTAAATTGGGATTACAGGGGTAGGCTATCGATAAATTCAGACTTAAATGTGCTGTAAGTAACTTTTTTACTCTACTAAAGCATAAAATTACCATACTATGTTTGAAGATATTTAAGAAACATGCTAAGGTCACATACTCGTTTCTCTGAAAAACACTTCTACAGCCAGTTATTACAACCAAGCACCGAAGGTGCGGAGGCACCTATTGTATCTGTTGGCGTTCTTATTATTATTATTATTCTTTTTCTTCTTCCGACTGGGCGTCTATGGCAGCCCATCGAAGCGTTTGTGGGAAAGTTGTAACGGTTTGACATCCTGATAGAGGACAGTCCCAACATCAAATACACCAATTTTGGTGTCTCTAACTCATTGCCTCTAGCGCCACCACCTGTCCAAAGTTTCAAAATCATTATGCTAATAACTTTTGAACCGTAAGGGCTAGAAACAAAATTCTTTTTTCCACTGATTCCTGAGGTCAAGCCGATTCGATCGCACCATATGACGTCATTTTCTGTCATGAAAAATTTTACGCCATTTTCCTAGACGGTTTGTCCGATTTTCACCAAAATTGCACCAGATCATCTTCAGGCAGTGGGGACAAAAAGTTATGGAATTCAAGTTCATTCGTCAAATCGTTTTTGATAAACACGCAAACTAATTTAACCCTCTGGGGACCAAAGGTTTTTTGGGGCCCTTGGGATGTTTTGACATGCACTGACATTTGTGCTTTTTTCAGTTATTTATAAACATGTTAATGGCAAAGGTGTAAATTCACTCTATATAGCACACACGGGGCTACCATAATATGTTAGCAACATGCATGTACATGTTTGTATTTCTGAGAGAATATTATTTATGCGTGGTTATTAAAAAAAACTAAAAATAAAAGTTTCTGAAATAAGGCCACAAAACACATATTGATTATTTCTTCACAAGACTTTTGAAAATTGTATCACATAGTCTAGAATATTTGCTCCAAAACTATGTGAGAAACATCCTGACTACTCATTCAGATAAGTCAATAAAGTCTTTTAGAATGTGTATGACGTGTTTTGTTTGAGAAAGCTTTATGCAAGGAGGCTTGATCTCTCATTAGTATGTATCCATTTCACACCTGAGAAAGACAAAGACCCTCCCATAATGGCCCTATTAGGTGCTATCAGGCCATATCATTATGAAGAGCCTTGCAGAAAGAATGAGGAGATTTAAAAAAGAATGGCTTTTAGATTGTTTGGATTTATTTACAACACACACACACACACTGCTTAGAATAAGTGAACACACCCATGCTAAAGTTGACTAAAAAGAGGAATAAAAAATCGTAATGCCTTAATTAAAAAAATGAGGAAAACTCCAACCTTTAGGGACATGAATAATGTCCTTGAATTCTTTGTGAATGAAAAATGTATCACAAATAATTAAATGTTCTTCTTTAAAATACAGGGTGCATGTCTGGACACATCTATCACACACCCTTCACCATATAGACAAGGTTTTATTTCAGTTCAAAGTTAGAGTTGGAAAGAAAATTGTCTTTTCCATAAATGTCTTAGTTTGATCATACATATTTCAAAGTTGAGGATTCATTATTTTGATTTAGCTTGGATTGGAACAAACACTAGACTATAACATCTTAGTTGATTAGTTTATTGACAAAACATACTATATACCGTATATACCCGAATATAAGACGACCCTGAATATAAGACGACCCCCCCATTTTCCAGACTTATTTTTGAAGAAAAATAGATTTTTGTGGAAAAAATCTGGTTTTCAACAGAAAATAATTTTAAGAGCAAATTTCCGAGGCGTTGTTCCAAATGCCTTGCATCACCTGTGCCTCGTGTAGAGGCCCGCTCGTCGGCGGAGACCGGCACATATGCGCTTCCTGATTGGCCATGACTGCGGCTGCCCTGAGTGCGACGGGATGGATTTAACCCTGCGGGGTCGTCTGGCCGTTTTTGACGACGATCCGGCTCCCGCTCTCTCTCTCTCTCTCTGCTCGAGCCGCGCAAAAAAAAGCGCCGTTCACAGAGGATGCCAGAGCGGACGGAGACAAGCGACGCGCTCGTTTTTTCCAAGCGCGGGAGAAAAAGGCTATCAATCGATTCCTGTACGCGAATATAAGATGACCCTGAATATAAGACGACCCCCCATTTTTCAGCCTATTTTTAGGACAAAAACCTTGTCTTATATTCGGGTATATACGGTATTTAACATATGAGCAGAAACTCCTAACAAAGCTGATTTGATGTCTATTTTAGAGTAAAAACTTTATACTCTATCCAAAACTAGTCAACAAAATGTCTTTTATTTCGTCTATAACAGTGCGTATCTGTGCGTTCATTCATTCATTCATTCACACACACACACACACACACACACACACACACACACACACACACACACACACACACACACACAGAAACATGATTCACATTTAAACAGTATGCTATTTTTCCGTTTACAGACACTAACGTTATTCTATATCGCGATTAGAACAAAGCACAAGCATAAAACACTTACACACTTCTCAGCTGAATCTGTTGCTCCTCCTCGTGGTGAAAATAAACCAGCACTTGTTCTGAGGTAGGTAAATGTCCCAGGATTGTTCCTCATAGCCGCTCAAGATGACAGTAGATTAATCTGACTAAAAAATATAGTGTGTTTTCAGAGTTTATGGGCGTTAACGCGTCTCAATGTGGTGCTTCACATATTTGCGTTTGAAGTAGCGCGTGCTCTCCGTGGGCGTGTCACATTACCAGAGATAATGAGCTGAGAGAAAGATAATTAGAATGGCTGACACGTCTCTCTTTTTATATAGATTACATAAACGGAGAATATTTATTTTAGTTTTGAATCGGATCATTTAAAAGTACAAACTCAAATGATTTAAAAGATATATTGCTCATGTCTGGGTGAATAGTATTTGCTGAGTTTTGTTGAAGATTAGAGACGTGCTCCAGGAAAAAAGTTCACGGTGACTGAGAGGCAGAACGCACACCCTGTTTATATTCTTTATTTTACAAAAGCACAATATTTTATTTCGATTGTATGTGGGCACATAAAAAAGTAGACATTTAACAGATTATTTTCTCATATTTCTTAACTCTATATGAACAGAAATGATGGTAGTACTTTAAGTCTATTTTTCTGCTATGTGAAAAAAACGAGCAAAACGCGCCGGCGCGTTTCTGGTCCCCAGAGGGTTAACGTAGCGCTTGAAAAAACAAACGTAAGGCTGTATCTCCGCAACGCTTTATCGAATTCAGACCAAACTTGGTACATGTCATCACAAGCATGACCTGAGGCTACATGCTGCGTTTCGGCACAGCGCCACCTACTGGTCCGGAGATATGAAAAATGGCTATTTTTGCTTAGAACTTCTGATTGGTTTGTCCAAAAATCATGAATGTGGTCTCAATACATTCGGGGAGTCATGCCGAGTCGACTGATATCCAATTTTCCCAAATCGGCCATTTTGGCTGTCAGCCATTTTGAATTATGTGCTAAAATGCTGTATTTTCTGAACGCATGAACAAATTGTTATGAAACTCGGTATGGTTCATCAGTACATCAGAATACATGTACATGTCATCACAAGCATGACTTGAGGCTACATGCTGCGTTTCGGCACAGCGCCACCTACTGGTCCGGAGATATGAAAAATTGCTATTTTTGCTTATAACTTCTGAACAGTTTGTCCAAAAATCATAAAATTGGTCTTGTCAGATTCAGGGCAACATGCCGAGTCGACTGATATCCAATTTTACCATATCGGCCATTTTGAATTTTGTGCTAAAATGCTGTATTTTTTGAACGCATGAACGAATTGTTACGAAACTCGGTATGGGTCATCAGTACGATGCCCTGAAGGAGCCTGAGAAGTTTCGAAACAGCGCCACCTAGTGGTGAATTTTTTTTCAAATGCTTATAACTTTGGGTGTGGTCTACTTATTTTCAGGAGACTCATCTAGTTAGACTTAAACCTTGCCGAGTCCTACGATACCAAACATGCTAGGTTTGGCCTTACGGTTTGTGTAGCGTTGTGATTTAGCGCTTAAAAAACTTTTGGCTATATCTTCGAAACCGCTTGTCCGATCGAGACGAAACCACCGTCAGAAGTTTGGAAACATAGGTCGGTAGCAAAACGCTAATACCCAAATGCGAAAATATTGATAGTAAGGGGTAGAAAAATTCAATCAAAGTCACGTGTCAGTCATTTTTAACGTGTTTTTTTATATAAATGTCTATAATTCCGAAGCGAATTGAGATATTTTCACCAAATTTGGCACACACATGTATGGGCTCATTCTGAGGACACGTAAAAAAAATTATGGGATTTTGCCTCCTGGTGGCGCTATAATAGAACAAAACATAAAATTCCCATTGACTTCAATACAGTTTTGTGATGTAAAATGCTATACTTAACATATGCATTGCTGTAACATTATGAAACTCACAATTTGCCACCAGCACCATCCCCTGAAGGTACTCAAAAGATTTCGAGTTAGTTTCGAGTTCGTCCAAAAGTTAAATTAAATTTCCAAAAAGGCTAATAACTTTTGAATAAATATGCCTATTGTAATGACACTAGTCTTAATAGATTCCTTGGGTCATGCCTAGAACATAGATACCATGTTTGATGTATTTGGACGAACTTCCTGTCCGCCAGCTTTATTTACTTTCAAAACCGATTTTCACCAAAATCGAATCATATCATCTCCAGACCATGCCGACTAAAAGTTATGGTATTCGTGACGATAGACGAAACCGTTTTCGTATACCGCAGCAGCAAAGTTGAGGCATGCTGCCAAAATGACTATTAAGTCTTTATCTCTGCAATGCCTTGACATTTTGACACCAAACTTTGTATGTGTCATTGTCACCTCACTCTGACCACATCACATCGATTTCGTAACTGCGCCACCTATTGGTCGAAAGTGATAATCCATTAAATCATCTTATAAGTTACTGTATATATGATTTTTTAGCCATTTGCCCAAAATTCTCTTAAAATGTCTTTAATTGCTCCATGCTGCAGTTGGTCTGCCACTCCCACCCATGTTGGCATCTGTTGCCACTTCTTTCGCTTGGCCCCGGTAATGGCTGCTTGCAGCTATATTTTTACTTATTATTTTACACGTTCCGTTTTGTCTGCCGGTTTTTGTTTTGGTCTGTGTGATCTCGCCCACTGCCAGTTCACCCAATAGTATTTCGACACCCCAGGATGCCAGTTGGCAGGAACTACAGCGTATTGCAGCCAGCGAACAAACTGGGTCAGAGATTCTACCCGACCTAAAAAGCCTCGGTATCCATCTAAAAATCTTAATGAAAGAGAGCATATTAAAACACGGATAAATCAACTTATCAACTTACAGTGTAAGTCTCCTCAGCTTTTATTGTCAATTGACCCTTCAAAGGGAGTTTGATTGACAGGTGATCTGACCAATCATAATCCGCCATCCGCAGAATCCGCCATTTTTGTACGACAAAGCAGTCAGGAGAGTTGGTAGATTAACATTGGAGGATTTGAACTTGAAAAACGGAGTTTACTGACGTCTTTCAGCGGTTAAAACAACATTCCTTCTGATGTTCATTCATGTTTATTTGATGATATAAATGAACTAGAAGGAAGAGATGATCGGTTCACGAGCAGCTTTAACTGAGGCTCTACACCGATCTGTCAGACACATTAAAGAGCCACAAAACAGTATGCATTGTTTAAATTTTTCTAAAAAATTACCAAATTTGAAAGGTGAGACTTTGTTTCATATCAAAAGTCCTGTCTGTTAGCGCATTGTCAGAGTCCTCTCTGCTCCGCGACATATTTTTCACTTGTGAGAACATGCATGTGTGGCGTGAGAGTGACGTCGCTTGTCGGACATAGCAACAGTAACTAAAGGGGCCGGGTCTTTGCGAACGGTCAATTGCGCTTGTTCCTGTTGCGTGTCCTCAAACTGGCAACCGTGAGCGTCGAGTCTGAGGTGGCGGGGGAAACAACGATCTCTGATGTTTTGAATTTGGACTGCAGTACCTATTTCAACCACTAGCTGTCATTAGCCACTAGCTATCAAGTCCGAAAATTTCGTATGCGTTTTTTCATATTCATCATCCTAATATTCATCCTCATATTTCACAGAAACCTTGCACACTGGGTCCGATGCAAATTAATTAAATCTTTGCGAAAAAAAATCGCAAAACAATACAAAATGGAGTCTTCAAGCAGGGAAGATGATTTTGTTGTCCTCTCTCTTCTTAAAAAGAGAAAAAGAAAGAAGAAGCGAAGCGATTCAAAGATTACTTCAGGATGTCAGTGGCTCAATTTGATGCTTTGCTAGCGATACTGGAGCCACATATTAAAAAGACCACCAATTAAAAAGACCATCAATTTCCATGAACCAATTGATCCTGAACATGTCTGGATTTTGGGGTTCGCTTGTACGGTGGCTCTGAATGGTCATATCACCTATTAAAATGCTTTCTACGGATGCGAAAAACGCAGAAAATGTAACCTGATCCGAATTTTTTTTTTTATGATGGACGAACATTTCGGAGGCAGTGTGTAAACCTTATTGACACAACGCAAGGTTGTATTTTTGGCGAAATTTTCGGATGAGAATTTTGGACTCAAGGACCTTCCTTGCACAATACACAATGTTATGACCTCAAATCACTTTACCATAGTGCTGTGACTATCGGCAGCCGTAGTGCCCTCGAGAGCCTCAGGGGGGCACTCCATTCCCTGTTTATTATCTTCTTCTTTTGTCTCATTCTCCACCTGGTCTGATTACCTTTGATTTTGTGCACCTGTGTTTGATTATCTTGTTTAGCGCACCTGTCTTAAGCCTGAGTGGCCCTTTGTACCTTTGAGTAGTTTTGTACGTGTCATACTGCATACTGAGCGGTTTCCTAGTTCCTGGTTTCTTAGTGTTTTCTAGTTTCACAGTTCCTGGACTCCCTGCCTGTATCTGGTTTTCCCGTTTGCCTTATCCCTGCATTGTATGATTGCTGATCTGGACTGCTTACCTGGTTTTGACTTCTGCCTGTTCTCTCGTACCTGTTTTTGGATCTTCCTCTCAATAAAGCCTGCATTTGGATCACTACTGTCTGTTTCCACCGAGCAGTTCATGACAAGTGCATGGTTTGTAAACTAATACTTTTGATGTTTGCAGCACATGATCAGCTTCATATGTTTGGCTTTTCTGGCATTGTAAACTTGCTCAGTAGCTCACCTGATACAGCACTGAACTTGGGATGCCGAGCGCTCGGTGAGTCTCGTGAAAAACATATCATGATAAAAGAGCTCAAAGACTTGTAAAATCAAGATTAAAGGTCCTTGCACACTGAATCCGAAATTCTCGTCTGTTAAAAAATAAATCCGATCTCACGTTGAGTCAATCACGTTTACACACTGCCTCAGAAACTTTCGTCCATCATAAAAACAATTCGGATCGGGTTTGATTTTCTGCGTTTTTAAAAAGTTTTTAAAACGCATACAAAAATTTCGGACTCAGTGTGCAAGGACCTTAACTCTTTCCCCGCTATTGACGGACATTTCCGTCATTTGTGAGAAAACGCTTCCCCGCCATTGATGGAATTTTTCACTGTTTTCACTGTTATACGGTAGGGGGTGCTTTTATACATCAACAACAAAGAGTACAGAATCTCCTGAATCTCCTGATCAAAACACATCAAAACGAGAAGCAGAAACAAGCGATATCATATGCATATGTAAAATAACACTTTTCGTGCCACTCACTGGACATTTTGCTTTGAAAGCGTCGCAAAAACGTGCAAGCAGCAACCTATAGCACAGGAATATTTTTCCAATGAGCCTGGGTTGTATTCAGCCCTGTCGGGCATTTTTCCCAGGCCAAAGACCAGCAGGGGCACAGATGAGCTGCAGAAATTATGAAATTATTATGATTATGCAGTGCATAATAGCTTGGACTGTTGCCATCACAATCAAAGATGCTCTTCCACACAGAAAGTGCAGAATGATGCAAGCCAGACTCGTGGATTATACTGTCACAATCTAGTTGTGCTGTGTGGCGTCACACTACGCAGCATGCTTCCAGTGTACAGATGGTGCAAACATCTGTGCCCAGATGCCCAAGGCATGCCAATGTCATAATCTGACCTTGGTCAGGACATAATGAAACGCTCGTTCCTTTTACGTCACAGCCACAGTGACGCAAGACGCTTTCAAAATTAGTAGTAGATGAAGTGAGCATTTTGCACACACTGACAGTGACTTGCTACTTGATATTGACTTACTACTTGCTATTGCTAATCAAAAAGAGGTTGCATTCATAATTTAGGAGGGAACATTCGGCAACCCTTTATTTTAAGGTAACGTAGTTACACATTACTACATGTATTTACTATAGCAATAACAGTAAATTATGCATAATTACAAGTAACTAACCCTAAACTGAACCCTTACCGTAAAGTAAATGTAGTTAATTAATGTTACTCAGTATTTATTTACTTCACCTTAAAATAAAGTGTAACCGAACATTCTCATTCTAAACAGCATTTTATTGGATAAAAAATCTGGATACACCCATGAATGTCAGATGAGTTGTTAATATATTTTGTTTTGTTTTCAAGGAGATGAAGTGTATACTGTATCTTTTTATAACTTTCAGGAGTACACTGGGATATAAATGACTCAAAACTTTCTTGACTAAAAGCAATTTCGATTTTATTGGTTCTTTATTGTGATTTGCTGTACAGTGGAAGAAATCAGCTGCAAAACTGAAGCTTTTCTACTGAAGCATAGAAATATCTATGGTTAAATAGATAAAAGAGCGGCCAATGTGAGAGGACACTGTGTGTGTGTGTGTGTGTGTGTGTGTGTGTGTGTGTGTGTGTGTGTGTGTGTGTGTGTGTGTGTGTGTGTGTGTGTTTGAACAATAAAAAACAAAGCCCTTAAGTTGAATCGCAAGGTGAATTACAAACAGAGAGAGAGAGAAAGAGAGAGAGCAAAAACAAAGAGAACCACCATACCGAAATGGGATACTACAGTAAATCACTGCAATTGGACACCACTTTATTAAGCTCTGTCTCTTGTTCTATATCAATGATATACAGTTAGAATCTCCACCTATAATATCCAGAAAGCTTGAACAGGAAATAGGAAGTGCCTTTTCCATTTTGGAAAGGTGATTTTTAAAGTAATAAAAAAAAAAAAAAATTTAAACCATCTAATTCAGAACAAACTCAGGACAAAGCTAAAGTGACAACCTTTTCAAACCGCACTCTCCATACATCCATCTTCATGCTAAAAAGCACCAATTACTGAAGTGTGTCTTGTTAAGCCTGATCTGTTAAATAAATTCCTGGTGTATTTAACTACTTGAGGCTTATGAGGTATTATTGGACAGAGATGCCCCACTGACCCAACCTCCAGTTGCCCCTGGGGCTTTAGGGGACAGTCATGGGCCAACACTGACCCAGTTTCCAGCTCTGAGAATTCACACATCGCTGTGGGGATTGCATTCGCTTCTCAGTCACTCACAATAGGCTGGGAAGAACAATTAGAGCATGGGGGATGCTGACAGCATAACACAGGATAATGGAAACGTCCGAAACCAGCCAGAGGTGCTTCTTGAGGCTGATATTTTGACTTTTTCTTTCTATGCATTGAATTTTTCATTTTGATATGGCGCTTTGATGCTGAACGACATTGAGGGGCTTGCTTTATGAACCTCTATAACACACACGCACACACACACACGCTAATTCAGTGCTTTTAAATTCAGCCCTCCAGAAACACTTTATCCAGAATTGCTGTTTGTCTGAGTCTTTTGTGTAGCAGCAGACAGCACAGGTGAACAGAGCAGAAGTGAATTCCCCAAAGACAGGTTTAATGTGCTCTCAAATAATGCCCTGAAGATAGTGATAGAGGTGCTGTCAAAAAACAAGATGAAGTGGAGTATAGAGGAAAAAGAAAAACAGTTGGTCCTAAAAATACACTGTTCTTTTGATTTATCTTATATTTTTGGCAAGAAACAAACAAACAAGGAGACTGAACAGACATTTATTTACTTGATAAATATATATCATCCATCCTAGCAAAACTGTGATTTGCTGCTGGGTCAATGCAAATAAGAGAGTACATAAGTATGTACAAACGGCTTTGCGTGTGTGGCCCCTTTAAGACTTGTTGCCCTTTTAATTGATGACGCAAAAGTGTTCTGTGAGGAAGAAATGCGAGCCGATCCAAGTTGGAGTGTTCTATGTGTGCGTGCATCCTATAAAGTGAGTTCATTCCACTGATCTATATAATGACTGGATAGCTCATGACGTTCTAAACTGCCACCAGGCAGTGAAGCCACCGGAAGTGTTCGAGCGGCCATCTTACGATTCCCTACCAGCAGAGGGCTCCAACGGCCGTTATGCAGAGATCGGTACTAGCTCCGACGGCACTTTTAAGATGACTCGCTGTGCATCAACAAGTGTAAAACGAAGATCACAAAAGGATCTTGAAAAACTGCTCACAGGTTGTACTTTAAGCCCATATATAGTAATGTATATGCACAATTGTCGCTATTTCCGTGTTGTTTAAAAAAAATGTATAGCCTGCTATGTTCTTTCCTACATTCTTTCACAGACGTATTCAAGTTTAAACCCAATAAACGTATTATTCAATGCATTACTTCTTACAAATTTTATTAAATGCATTTATTTCATATTTTCATGTCAATCCGTGTTCAGTTTGACCACGAATCATGCGCTGTCACTTTAATTCAGCGCCTGCAGCACAAACGATCTCTGCACACACCGCACCGCACTTGGACGGGCATCCGCGTCCAGTGAAAGCTCCAACCTGTTGACATGGGTATGGTAAAAAAAATATGCACTGCAAACAGAGTAGGCCTATGCTATGTCTAAACCCCTTATTTACACTGCACACATCTGCGGCGCATTACAGCTCCGACAATGTTGTATTCCTACCTTCACGCGGTGTCAACTCACACCAGGAGCATTTCCACGTGATTTGCCGATTTGTGGGCGCGATCAGCTCTGGTAGCCGTGTGGCGCCGCAGACGTGTGCAGTGTAAATAAGGGGTAAATAAGAGGTGAAACAGGAATACAATAACCCATACAATTTGTATTATGCATTTCCTGGACATGTTCTTGCTAACTAATCAAATACTTGAACAGACTACTGATCTATCTGTAAAACACAATCAGAAAGAGCTACATTAAGTTCACAATTCACATATACTTAATTTTTAGTAAGCAGGAATAATTTCCGACTTTAAACAAATACCAATTTAAATGCTTAGGATGTTTGCGTTGTAAGACTGTTCAGGGAGACTTTAGATTTAAAGACGGTGTCTCGTTATGCAATGTTTTCTTAGTCAAATCATACAATTTCCTATTGATTCAATAGAACGCGTGAGCTCACTAGGGAATCACAATATGGCGGCGCGGTGGCTTCGCTGTTTATGACGTCATGAGCTATCCAGTCATTCTATATAGATCAGTGGTTCATTCTTGTTAATATACACTTAGGAGAAAGTTCATGTTGTAATCTTGTATATAATTGCTGATTGTTGAAGTTATTGTAACTAAATTCGGGTATTTTATGGTGCCTAACTAACAATCGTGCACGATCATATTCAAATCTGCCGTCGAATTATGCGATCGTTTTGATTATACTGCTGTCATATTTTATGTTCAAGATGTCTGTAGTAAATTGCAAGTATGAGTGCGAGTTGATGGTGATTATAGTTAAATGGCCTATTCTGATGCTAATTTTGCTAATCATGGCACGATTGTATTTCACTCTTATTGCTAGTAATATTCCACACAGATTGTATCATTGTTTACTATATTGGATTGTTAAATAATTGGATCTGTAGTCTGTATTATTTATGTATTGTAATTGTTATTTATCTTTGTACAGACCACACACAAACATATGCTCCAGTAAAGACATCAAAGGAAACAACTGTGGTTGACTGAGTTCCTGTGTTCTGATAGGCCCATCCAGGGCGAGTGTTGCTTATCCTACAGTCCTTAAAGGTGTAGTGTGGGATTTTTAGCGACATCTAGCGGTTCGGTTGCAAGTTTGCACCAGGTTTGCACTAAGGGCTCAGCCCACTGCTCACCCCTCCCTTTCGAAGAAGCTACGGTGGCTAAAACGGGACAAACATCTCGTCGTCTGAGACAGCAGAGAATGGCCAGAGTAAGACAAGAGTGTGTAACATTGTCACTGTTTCTGTACCACAGTCCATTATAAACCATGGATAAAGTTTACAAAGCCATAGTCAGGCGACGATCGAGGGTTTTAATATATAATTTAAGATAATAATAGTAATCAGCTGATTGTGTCACAAACGTAACCAGCACATTTCTCCCCACGTAGCAAACACATAATACAGCGAGGGAGAAGAACCACATGAAACTATGCAGCTCTATATTTTTTCTAACAGGGTAGCTGCTAGTAAAAGTTTATCTGGCTAATATGAGCTGTTACTGTGTCTGAGCTGGTTGAAGCGCAAAGCCTTGTTTACACTCGACGCGTCCGCATGAGCCCAAAGGTGCACGCGGCAAAAATAGACATGATTATAACAGCGCGCGCGCCTCCGCATCCCCTAGACACCATTTACTACACACAATAGGCTTTTTCTCTTCGCGATCGACTTAGATCTCTTACAAGATCGACGGGTTTGTGATTCCTGTAACATACGGTTTTACGGTCAATGACAAGAGGATTAATCAGCTGTCTCACGAACGTAACCAGCACATTTATCCCCACATAGCAAAGCCATAACACAGCGAGGGAGAAGAACTAAGTTACATGAAACAATCCAACTACATATTTTACACCACTGACAAGGGAAAAGTCACTACTCACAGTGTTTATGGCTAGCTTCTAGCTTTCTGCGGCTTCTCTTTCAAGGTAGTGACGAAACGCGTTCTGTAGCGCTGTTTGTGCGCGTTCGGTAGAAACATGACGTCACAATATGTCGACCTTCATAGAAGGGGGTGCCCGCGGTTATGTAGATATAAATGCCTCATTCTAAGGTAATAAAAACATTACGGTTTATTAAGTAAGTTCTTTATACACCACTGAAAACATAGTTATGGATGTCATTTTGCATTTCTGTTAATAGATACTCAACTTTTTTACACATTGCACCTTTAAGAGATAACATTCAAATTTCCTATTCCAAACTCAACAAGATATATATATATATATATATATATATATATATATATATATATATATATATATATATATATATATATATCTCTCTTTTAAAAACCCAGTTCAAAACTGAATATAAAAAGTATACTTTAAATACACACATATTGAAGACTTCATCATTTTTCAAAAACATTTTACATATATTTTGAGCATTAAAAAGTTATTTTTTACAAGGTGGACTAACATTGATTTGTCAAATGATCAGATATTTTAAGAGATTTATTAATCTTCATGAAGGTCTGGTTATTTATTCATTCATTCATTTGATTAATCATTTTATATAACAACCATAAATCTAAGTATGTGCTGCAGATCAATTCAATAGTTCAATAGTTTAATTTAATCTAAGTCCTTGCTAAAAAAAAATGTAGGTATAAAAACTGGTTACGGTTTAGTTGATGACAATAACAAACTCCATATGAATGAATATGATATTGAATTGTATTGTAAAATATGAATTGTATTGTTTTACATATCAGAACACACTGGTCCTTGGCAGGTCTTAAAACGAATTAAATACAACCTCGGATGAACAACAACAGATGACATATTACACTGTGTCTGTGTATTTAACAAAAACTAGGCCAAAATGGAGAAGACGTGTGAAAAATGAAGTACACCCTCACTGCTTCCACAGGACTTTAGTGGGTAAGTAGCCGTCTGGTGCTGCTAATAAAGTGTCTTTGATTAACTGATCATCAGTACGTGTGATCAGCTCTATAAAAGCAGAAGTTGGCCAGTAAAAACATATTTATTATAGAAGAAGTGTATTGAAGTCACTTTTTTTTCAAAAAGAGAATGGCTTTTAAAACAACATTTTATCTGTTAAAAGTTTTATCATGTGTTTTTATCTGCTTCATGTTTATTTTGCCAACTTTTAGGAGTACGACACCGATGCCCTTAACGTTAACAGACACTGACTGACAGCTACAAAACTGCAATTTTGATTTCATGGGCTCTTCAAGATTCATTTGAAAAGATGCAGTATTACTAGAAATGAATGTGGTCGCAGTCCAAGGCAATTCACACTCGCAGCTGTTAAACATCTGACTCGAAAGACCAATAACTATGCTGGAGCAGAAACACTCAGTGCCTGAAGCAAGCGACAGTCTTGTCTGACATGAGTCAGTGTTTTACAGTGTGTGTAACAGTGCTTCGAGCCACAGTGCCAATGACCCGAGGAAAATGGCACACGCAAACACTCACTTAGAGACACACACCATCTTAGAAAGAGGCTTGATATATGAGGCAATAAATAATAGCGCAGATAATAGAATAAGGCCTCTAGCCAGTGTCGGCGCCCGGATGAATTACTTAAAGGGGCATTTGGAGGGGGCGCACATTTGTCACTCCAACCCAACTAAATGTAATGTTGCTAAAATGAGTGCTTGTGCTCAACCGTCACTGTCTGAAGGACAGGAAGATTCACCGCATGCATACACATAGCCCTAAAAACATACGAACGTTAGAAGCACCAGGGACTGCACAGATGACCCGCTAAATCACAATTGATTTTGATCTATAGGCTAAACATTGATTATATGTTCGTATACAGGCCTACAGACAGTTTTTGAGCTGTAAAAACCTGAGATCTCTTATGCATATACACATATACTAAATATTCTTGAATGTTGAATTCTTAAAACCAAGAAATGACAATGGGTCAACTCAATGATGGTAATTATTATTATTTGATGGATCTATTAATCTATTAATGAAACATTGATGAACCATTTTTTTTATTTCTGAAGAAAAAAAAATGTTTTTGTATTTTTTTGGGATGGCATAAAGCAAAAAAAATGTCAGGCTGATCCAACCATCCTAATGTCGTAATGAAGAAAAAAGGCATCATTAAAAGAATGACATTCCTCAAAATAAAACTGTAGTTAAGTAGTTTGGCTAAATCTTTCATTATTACTTTTTAGAAGTAAGATTTTGTTAAAATAGTATTTTTGTCCACAAAATCAAAACCATGTGGCATGACCAACATGAATAAATGTGCAGGAAAAAAAAAAAAAACTGAAAACAGGAAATTTAAATATAGAGAAGACTCTTATGAACGTGTGTCAAGGTCAATACGTCTCTTAAAATATAAGAAAATTTGTTTAGGTTATAAAATGTCATATATTTTTAAATAAACAATAAATTCTTACTATGTAAAAAAAAAAAAAAGCTTTTTTGAAAATAATGATTAAGATGTGTTCACTCATTTGTATTAATTGATAAATATTATTTTTTTAGCTTAATTAAATTGAAACTTTTCTTGAAAGTGGAATAAAAGTTTTTCAAAACCATGATTTGCAACCACGTGATTTAAACCAGATTTATTTCTTTATTATGGATATATGTCATTGTCCCCAATACAGACCATCAATCCTAAGGCACAACTCTTTACTGATTGGCTAGAAGACGTCACATGGCTCATATGGCTTGACACTCATATGAGATTGAGATCACAAATATTACAAACATCAAAGGCTGTGAATGTCCACCTTAGGTAAATCCATTTAGACTCGGCTCCTTCTTCAACACTGCTAAATTTCCAGGAACAAATGTACGGATGGCAGTGTAAAATGATTTTATTACTTGGAAGCTCCGCTCCGGTGACCCCTACATGGTGAGGCCTCATGGAAATGACTGTGATTTGACAAATGGCTCAACATTACGGTGTATAATTGTCCATTAGTGAGAGAGTTGGATGAGAGTGTGTTAGAGGATGTGGCCTGCCAAAGCTGCTCCTCAGAGAGACCAGGCTAAGGCTTTGCGGATGCGTGATTATCCTCCGCAGTTTCATAAAACAATTACTGGACAGTCCGATTTAAAAATCATTTTGGTTTATATCGATCAAGTTTATTATCATTAAATAAAACTAACCAAAACTAAAATTTATACTTGAAATAAAACTGAAACACACACAGAAAAATATACAGAATATAAAAACATTCAAATTATTTTATTTCAGCTAGATTTTTTAATTTATTATAAATAACGTTCCTTTTGGACGTTTAGTTTGCATTTGACCCGGTTTCTGTTCCTGTTTCCTGTCCTGTGTGCCATTTTTGTAGTCCTTTGTAGTTTTTCTAATTGATTAGTTCTGTGATCATTCCCAGGTGTGTCTTGTTTGACTATCTTGTACTTATGGTGCGTTCACGTGCTATGGTATTTATGGTAAATACCAAAAGCCGACGTGGAAAATGCACATGAACACCCCTCTCATCTGGTATTTTCCACTGGGCAACTCGTAGAACATTTTGATACACGAATTGCCGAGATGAGATAACCTTTGACCTTTTCAAAATGTCGGAGAGCAACGCGAGAGTCGTAAATGGTAAAAATATGTACTATTCATGATCTAGAAAATATACAGCACATTATTTTACCGTTTGAGTTTTGATAAATCATTTTCTTGCCGTAGCAGATGACTTAAGCAATCTAAAATAGTTTTAGCTAAATAACAGGTCTGGATCTCCATCTTTTTACCACATTATGACAACAAAAGCACTTGAACGCAACACACTGGTAAATACCAGTTCACAAGTGGAAAATATCATATTTCCCATAGCACGTGAACGCACCATAAAACCCCATAAGACATTTGTGAATAAATCAGCGTTTCCATCCAACATGTTCAAGAGAACAAAATCGTCACTTCCTAGGAAACCGGTGCAAAATATGATAAAAATGGAAGTTTCTGCAACCAGGGAAGCCACTGTGGCTCTTTTATACATACTTGATAAACACTGTCATGCTAACTTGCGTTCGGATGCCTGATGTTTGGGAACGCAATCAAATTACTTAGACACTTCTGGGAGGTCATTGTACCAAATCTTTTAGATGATTTTTTTTCATGACTCAAAAAACAAACACAAAATTTGAGATGTTGTGCAATGAAATTGGTTAGTCGAGTTATCCAATAACATGATCTGTTGAGGCAAAGTCACACTTTTTAGTTGCGCATCATATTCCGTAAATGTGTTTCCATCATAGTTTATGCGTATGTCGCCTTATCGGATAAAATAAATGATCTGCCTCAATTGGGCACATATGTTGTTTTTTTCTGCGCATTTTTAGGATTTATGCACATCTTGGCCTTCCATCCAGCATTTTTTTAGGGCAGTCTCAAAATTTGCATAAAGATAAGGTGGATGGAAACATAGCTAATGATTCCCTCACAAATAAGACATGACCTATGCATGAACTATATATCAAGACTACAAAATATCCTAAAGACATTTCCAAGTGTGAAAAACTCAATGTTGAAATCCCCTGATACTGTGTGTGCAGTACCTGTGATGGCGTGGTGAGAGAAGGCCTCCACGTAGGTCAGGTAGTTGTGGGGACAGTGTTTCTTCAGCCACTTACAGACGTCCTGCTGGGTCCATAGCACCACTGGTTTGCATAAGCTGGAGAGCGTTGGACTGGTGTGGTACACAGTGAAGGCCTCTCCTGGCTGGATCTATGGAGGGAAACATCCTTATCAGTGTATTGGTGTGCATGCTAGGTGTCTACACATCTCCAGTCCATATGCTAACCAGGAACTCGAAGAGTGAAAAGTATCTTCAATACTAAAAAAAACTACAGATTGGATTAGTAGGCAGGAAGAATGTGGAAAAATGTTTTGCTTTCATAACTTCAGGGTGTACTCACAGGGTACGTTTTTCTTTGAAAGCGCTAATTAAAACAACTAGCGCTGCATGCTTCTGTGTAAACAACGCTCTTCTAATTACACGCACACTTTGTTCTGACTGCCGCAATGAGCAGAAAGATTCATCAAAACACACTTTTTATGGCTCTCTGCTGCAGATTCTTGCACAGCGGGGGCTGTAATAAAAACTTTTACTAGGATATATTACGCTTGTGTGAGAATATGATGAAACGCAGTGTTAGCTTGTGTAAACTGTGCGAGTAAACACTCACATGGCCTCTCAATTTACTGTTTGTCATCCTGATTTGTTTAATCGTGACTACTACACTATAGTAAAAGTTTAAAACTTACATTGTGGGAAATGCCTTGGAACTTTTGCAAAGAAAACATCAATAAATCACAATGTCTTATTTCTAAGAGCTGACGAAGTTAACAAGCAAATGATGGAAATATCTCTGTAAAGCCTGAAATGGAAACATTTTTACAATTTTAAGTTTTAATCTCAGTTGCCACTCTATATCCCCCAATAATATATATAAGTAAGATGATATTTAAATGCTTAGTTTTTATGGTCAACTGTAGTTCTCATTGTGGAGGGAAAAACAACTGACATGCAATGCTATGATTCTAATGCTAATGATGGTTAAAATATGTTCAAATAAACATTCCTCAAAAGCCTGATGGATTATATTTGAGACTCACATTTTAACATGATTTTTCTATTAAAAAAAAATGATGTATGGATGATCAAATAAACCTAACTTGCTTCAGTCCAGTAAGTGTTCATCTTGAAATATTAATAACAATATAAAGGGTATTCTTGTTTACTTTATAAAAAACAGTAAAGATTTCACAGCTAAAACACACGTGAATCACAACCTGAAGACGGACGTTTTTACAAAATAAACTATCAGTAGATTTTGTGTAACAGGTTTTTCAGCAAAATTTGCGTATCAAATATGATACAGTATAGGCTTTAAAACCATTTACAGGAGAGGACTGCGACTGCCATTATTCGGTCACACTTAAGTTTAGGGTCAAATTCTCACTATTAACTATGAGTTTTGCCACTAAACCCCTAATTACTGCTTATTGAGTTAGTAAGGTAGTTGTTAAGTTTAGTTATTGGGTGATTAAGGGATGTACAATATGATCATGCCGGATGAGGCATTAATATGTGCTTTATGAATACTAATAAACAGCCAATATCCTAGTAATATGCATGCTAAAAAAAACTGGTTTACAGTGAGAATTGAACCCTAAACTAAGTGTTACCCATTACTTAATAGTTGACAAACTAAACATATTCATCTAAAAGCACTGAATTATTAAGGTGTTTGCCACATTACTGTTGCTCTGTGAAATTTTCGCGATCGACTTTTGCTTGAGGGTGAAAAAGTTTCCCATGCAAATGTCGCAAGAGTTCGCCACGCTGACTAACAGAAAGATGATTGGTTGGAAAGTGACTTCTGTGTGAGCAGTGCTTCATACTTCACTACATACTGACAACAGACAATGAACCGAAATTTCGGACTTGTAAACGCACCTGTACTAGCATTCCTTCAACAAGACAGTGTGTATTTCAATTAAAAGGACTATGGTCAGTCAGAATGATGGCAACTCATGTAGCAAAGAAAGTATTTGTTGTCAAGAGCTGCAGGTCACACATTAATCAACACTTAATGACAAAAGCCCATTTTCACTCAGGAAACATACAGAAAGAGACAGGTATTGACTTTAGCAGACAGAACAAAACAGGGGGAAAAGAGAGTGAAAAAAATGACTGATTCAGACATGAACATTTCATTTTCAGAGTAAGTGAAAGATGGCTCAACATACAGGCGCGCACAGGTGGAAAAGGCTGATTCAGTATGACAAAAAAGAAAGTCAAACACAGAGACGAAGCAAATGAAAGAAAAGCATATAGGCAAGAAAAGCAAGGATTTAAATGACAGAATATAATATACAAGAATATAATATACAATATATAATATACAATATATAAATCAGCGTATATTGGATATTAACATCCAATAGTGTAAATCGCGCCAGCAGCTTCTGTCCCTTTAAATCAGTGGTCTCAAACTCGCGGCCCTGTGGCCCCCTACTTGACATAAAAGTTTAATGTTAGTGCGGCCAGTCGTTGCTTGTGCCGCGTTTTTTTTTTTT
The DNA here is from genome assembly GCA_030578255.1 of Tiaroga cobitis. Lineage (NCBI taxonomy): Eukaryota > Metazoa > Chordata > Actinopteri > Cypriniformes > Leuciscidae > Tiaroga > Tiaroga cobitis. The sequence goes on from CM060613.1 coordinate 26,083,605, forward strand.
TTTTTATCCCTTACGGGCTAACATAGATAGTCTCGTGACAGCTTGGTGGGTTTTTTGTCAATACGCTGATTTCACGCAGCCGCCATTTTGAAATCGCTCCGGTGGGAAGAAAACCGGAAATTGTCGCTTTTAATCATAGGACAGTCGCGAATGCGATGGCGTATTGTTGTGTTTAAGTTATTCTAAAAATGTACATACATTTCTTTCATACTTTAGACTATATAGGCCTACAGTGAAATTCATTTATAAATAAAATTATTTTTTATATATATAATTCAGAACGTAAAAAAAGAAGCAGGAACGAACTATATACATATCCTATATTGGATATTAACATCCAATAGTGTAAATCGCGGCAGCAGCTTCAGGTTGGTAGTCCAAGGCATTGTTGTCTATCTGTACTTCCGGGGTTCTTCCCATCTTAGCCTCGCTTTCGATTTCAAAATGGCGGCTGCGTGAAATCAGCGTATAGTTGTCATAGACAACTGCGAAGTACAAACATACTGCGCCTGGAAAAACTGCGCGCGTCGCTTCAATTAGCCTACATTTGAAATAACGAACTTGAGCGCGCAAAATATGTGAGCGCGATATGTGTACCACCAATCAGGCCACGAGCTACTGGAAGCTTGCGAGCGACGTGTTGGAGACCCCAGCTCTAAAACAATGTGAGAATAATCATTTTGAGCTTGTATTATGTGTCCAACAGGCTGATAAGAAGGTTTGCTTTGATTTGTGCAAAGTCAGTAATTTGCCTGAGACACTATACATGTGTAGAAAGAATTCAATAAGACGGGCAGACATGACTGCAAATATTTGTATTTCAAAAGCAATAATTGTTTTTCTAAGTCTAATAAAAGGAAATGTGTCTTCCAAAAAACATTCAATATCATTAACGTGTTGTATAAAGAAAAGAAAAAGGACATGAGCAAATATAAGTATTACAAAGATGTGTTATAAGGAAAATACAAAGAAAGTTTGTAAAATGAACTCCAACTGTCAGAAGGACAGCTCATGAAGAACCAATCATGTACAGAAAGGTATGTTCAAATTCAGAGGAACAGTTCAGAAGAAACGTTAATAATAAAGATTGGGGAGATTGGATCAGTTGTGCTCCTTTTTTGGAATACTTGAATACTATTTTTTGTGGAATACTTGAAGCGGCCCAGCCTGACCCAGACTCCTCCTCCAGCGGCCCCCAGTTAAGTTGAGTTTGAGACCCCTGCTTTAAATGAACATCCAAATAAAAAGAATAATAATACAGTTATACAATAAATAGATTTACATTTAAATTTCTGACCCCATTGGCAGATATTTGTTTCTCGTTTTAAGCTTAAACCCACTATATTTTGATTATTTTTGATTTCATCTCATATTATGTAATTTTGCATATGAAATAAATGTATCTTGATTTAAGAATGTTTAGACATTTGTACTGGAAAACAAAGGCAAAAATACGGAAAAGAAAATCCCTTGATTTACACAGACATGTTCATGCTTAAATTGAACTATATGTAGTTTATATAGCATATCTAATAGTTCTCACATATTCGTGCCTGTTTACAAAAATTAGTAACCAAAGTGTACCATATTTATGGAAAGTCCTGGGAAATGAGGATGAGACAGAAAGCAGAGAGGATCTGAACCGCTTCACCATCAACACCTCCTCCTCCCTCTCGCTCCCTCTTTCCAAGCCATCCATCACCTCTATCTCTCCCAAGCCAGCCTCTGGGCATTAAACAGCCACCCTTGAACCCATGAGACCCGATTCTGTCCAGCCTGAAACATGCAGTCATTAATAATACACAGGGGATTGAACCCGTGAGGAGAGGGGCGGCCCAAACTGGGCGGCCATTTTGTGAGATGAGTCTGAATGCTTCTCGCCGATGCATGATTGGAAGAATAGTCATGTCCTCCTTGGCTATACATATGTATACACTACACTGTTCCGAAGTTGAACTTTCTATTCATCAAAGAATACTGAAAAATATTAAGTGTTTTCAACATTGATCAGAAATGTTTCTTGAGCAGCAAATTAAAGACTGATTTCTGAAGGATCATGTGACACTGAAGACTGGAGTAATGATGCTGAAAATTCAGCTTTGATCACAGGAATAAATTACAGTTTAAAGTTATTTTAAACTGTAATAATATTTCACAATATTACTGTACTGTATTTTAATCAAATAAATGCAGTCTCCGTTGAGCATAAGAGATTTCTTTCAAAAAGTGTATATGCACATATAAATTAATTTATACAAATTATAAGCATATATTCTATTATTGTTGTAAATATTGGGTTTAAAGTCCCCCTGTGGTGAAAATCAAGTTTTTAATGTATAATTTTATGTATTTAATATGCTTAAAGACAAACCATGTGCAAATTCATGTGTCACACCGCTGAGTATTTTCTCCTGAAAACTGCAGTGAACCAAAGACAGCCTCAAAAACACGGTTTGAAATCGCTGGTGTTTCTGACGTCACAAACTACCTTGTAACCAATCACGTCTCGAGGGGGGCGGGCTTAGGCATATCATTAACTATGACCGCTCTGAAGCAGGGGAGTCTCAAGAGAAGACAGGTTATATACAGGCCGTATATTTTTCTGTTGATATGGAAAATCGGCTACATTTAGCAATATAGTGGGTGAATTATGTATATGATGAATATCACGATGTTCTGATGAACTATGCGCGTTTCTCCACTGACGTTCTGAGTTGTTCAAAGCGTTTCTAAGGATGCTGGTTGTTAGAAGGAAGATGTCTGACTCTGAGATGGAGAACGGGAACATGGTTTGTGTGACAGCAACACATCATTAGCTGATTGATAACGTAGTCAAGACAAAGGCTTATCATATTAATTACGGTTATGTCATTTTGGTGATCAAAGATGAGTTTTAAGGGATACAATTATTGACTACAGGGGGACTTTAAATAGTAAAACATACAGGCACCAAAATACAATACCATAATACCGGACCTTCATATGGACTAAATTCATGGTCATTTGTTGTCATTTTTGGAGCTTGACAGGTTTAGAATGATATAAGGGTGAACTATTTCTTTCAAGTAAATGATTGTATCAGGTTACCGTGGGAGTTTATGAAGTCTAGTCAATACGTGAGCTCTACTGAGTGTATCCAGTTCTGCTGGCTTATTATTTCATGCCTTTTTACTTCATATTTCCTCTAGAGCTCATGTTCTGAACCTCTACTATAAATTCTTAATAAGTGTGATTAATATGTATAGATTATTGAAGTAACATCATCCGAGTCTCATTTCAATCTTCCCTCAAAATGTCTTAGTTGGCCACAGAATTCCTTTGTATGTTTCTCCATCCCCTTTCCGACCTCCAAAATCGTTTTACTTTTACTTTTTTGCCAACTTTTTCCAACTGTCCTCTAAGTCTCTTTCATTTATTCTAAACCTCTCTCTCCTCTTCCTTTACTGTCCATTTCTCTCGGTCTCACTCCTGGTCCCTTTATTCTCCTGTTGGCATCTGTTCTTCATGTCCTGGCAGTGAATCTCTGATTTTACCCACTGGAGCTGAATCAGGGATTACACTTAAAGGCATTGACGGGTGACATCTCTTTAATATTCCACCGGCTCCTCCTGTCTTAGAGATCGTTTTGCTCTTACAACCTCAGATACAACGAGAGATCACAATGAGTTAGCCGGCTCAGTCTGAAGCACACAGTGAGTCTGTTAGCATAGAAATAGGTGATGTCACACTGACCTTGTTGTGCTGCTTTTTACTTGACTTAAACATGAGATTCTGCTCGTGTTTCCAAGTAAATCCACAGCTTTCTGCCTAATATTTTCCTGCCTGTCTCCAGCTCATTTCAATCTAGTTCAATTCATTTCAGTTTTAGTTCAGTTCGGTATAATTTAGTTTACTGTAGTTCAATTAGTTCAGTGCATTTCCATTCAGGTCAGTTCAGCTGACATGATATAATTTAGCTGAACTGAATTCAGATCAATTCATTTCTATTCAGGTCAAATCAGTTAAATAGTTTATTTTAGGTAATTATAATTTATTTGATTTGAGTTTGGTTCACTTCAGTTCAATTCAATTTCTATTTAGTATACATAGTGCATGTCAGATTAAATCACAAGTCATTTTAGTTCATTTTATGTCAGTTCAGTATAATTTATTTGACTGTAGTTCAGTTCATTTCTATAGAGGGTATGCGCGTGACGTCACTGCCAGCTGGAGTGATTGCGGTCACGCCCACTGAGTGGCAAAAAGACTGAGCGGCAGCATTGGTTTTCAGCGTGAATGCCGTGAAAAACACACACACACAAAAACACATCTAAAATGGGAAAGAGCTTTGTGATTGACTGTACAACTACATTTGACAAGAAATCTGAGGTATATTTTTACAGACTGCCGAAAGCTACAGAACAGAGAAGCAAATGGATCGATGCAATTCATAGAAACAACTTGACTCCAGGCAGAGAAAAGTGGATTTGCAGTTATCATTGAGCACGTTTACATGCACACCAGTAACCATAACAACGCAAGTAAACCGTGGCATGTTTACATGACTTTATTAATAAATCAGGCCATGACCTGTAACGACAAAACAATCATTTGCGTATCTGACTTTGAGTATTTCATTTGCTATATCGGTTGATGTTAAATAAAGCTTGCAACATGTCAGCGAGAAACTTAAGTTTGTATATTATCCTCTCATGCAGTTACAGATGCTGCGTTTTGACTGAACCATTTCTACTTCTGCTACACGAGATGAGAGGACATTTTTATAATGTTCTGTGTCATGAAAGAGTCTGCGTTTGTGATATATTTTATTCTTTCTTTCCAGCAAAACGCTCTGTCTGGATGTGTTTAAATCTGCACAAAGGATGCGTTTCTGTCACATTTCACACATGCGCACTTCAATAAGCTGACAGAAAGCAGGTTAATGCGTTTACATAATGCGAAATCCAAGTAAGAGGCAAAAAACGACCTGTGTCGACCGGTTTATGCTTAAGCCAGTTATGACCCTACTCCGATAAAATAAACTTTTTATATAAACTGACAAAAAACTATAGGCTACAAGTTTTAGGGCTGGACAATATGATTATAGCCTATATATAACATTGATGTGATCACCTGGATTTAGACCTACCTATATTGTATTTATATGAAGCGTTCACAGGCAAATTTGCTTCACGTATTTCCCCGGCGTCTAAATCAGGCACATATGAGTGTCAGGAAACAGGATGGCTGCGTGTTGATCACTGGATCTTTGGCCTAAGTTGTAAGGAACACTATATCGAGTCCAACTTTTAGTTTAAACTGATAATAGTTTGTTTTACTCGCGTTTTCGCAGTTTCCCCTATTAACTCCAGCCACGCAGCAGCTCTTTTGCCACTCAGTCCGGCTGAGGGGGGCGTGTTCCGGCGGGAAAGTGACGTTAATGCATTCCCTCTATTGAGCTGGGCTCAGAATAATTTAGTTCAGTTCATTTCACTCCATTTCTATTCAGTGATAATTTGTTGAATTAAGCTAAACTTCAAATCAGTTTAAGGCCCCGGTTAATTTCTGAGCTTTCTCTTAATTAATTAGTTCATTAGCTCTCTATTCATAATCTTTTTATTTTACATCCTTTCAATCTGTGTTGCCCTTCCGTTCATGCTTCTGTCTGGTTACGTCGTCCTTCAACGCAAACATAATCTTTCTTACAAATAGGTAAAGATTGTCTCTCCATCTCTCTTTTTCTCTACAGACATCCTCCAATCCCACAATTGCGCCAGAACAGCTTACAAGCTTAAGAAGTTAATGATCCATCTCAGCCTGGTGACAACTGACTGATATGAGACTTCAGATGTGGCTTTGCATTCATTATGAGGTTTCAAACCGTCACCACAACATCTGTTCACATATACAGGGTGAGAAAAACCAACTCACAATTCGGAATCATCCTTCTCATTTTTACTGGAATTCATTCATTCATCCGCGATTAACTAGCAACTGCATGCTGATGTGAAAAAGATTGAGCTATTTAGCCTAATTATGGCAGGCTGGCCGAGTTTGCTGACTTTTGGTAATCTGTGTGCTTTTCGAAATTGTTTTGTGCCGCTGATGGGGTCGGTAACCTTCACAGTAATGAGGAAACTAAACAAATCTGGAGGCCAATCTCCTCTGGCTGTCAGCCTCAGGTATCCTCATCACAGCTCTGCTTTAATGGACTAAACTCACTGCATGCTAAACAACATTTGTATGTGCTCTCCGTGAAGGAATCAGACAGTTTACTTCTTTTCCTCTTCCCATTAATCCCATATTTAGTCCGTCTTTCTCACTCTCTCATCCTTTTCATCTGTATGTGCGTATAAGACTTTACACACAACAGAAATTCAACTGTACTTCAGAATCACACATTAACACAGCAAAAGCAGCCAGAAGCTTTTCACTATCAATGAAAGTTGGCAATTTCTGGGAGCATGACCGATAGCAACCAGAGCTTGCAAAACTTTGGGTTCTTGGCAAGCAAACACAAAGTTCCTTGGGTGAACGCAAACGTTTTGCAAGCAAATGCAGAGTTTCTGGGGGGAACGCAAAAAATTTGCATGAGAACGCAGAAGCATTGACATTTTTTCCTCCCTTTCATTTCTTTTTTGATCCGTGTCCCTATAGGGGCTCAGTAGCATCCATTGCTGAGGTATTATTAGTGAAAACATTCTTGTGAGATGTTGTATTCAAGTATAGGCAAGATAGGGAAAATAATGTCACCACTGTTCTATTAGATCTGTTCCAGCCCCCATTAAGGGAAATGTTAAAGCTACACAATGTAACTTTTGGCCTTTATGTATAATATAAAAAGGCATGATGTGACACAATTATCTAAAAAATTATCTAAAAAAGTTACATACTGTAGTATAGGTTTAAAAAATATTATGCATGAAAAAGTGCAACAGAAATTATTAGCATTCTACGTGAGTTTGATTCATGCAACAATATTCAAGAGCTGTGCAGTCTAGAATGTTCATTGTAAGCTGCAAGAAAAGGGATTGCTAAAAATATCTTATTTTACTGTTAACATATTCAATTTGTGATCATACATTCAAAAGCTGTGGCCAGTAGTGCCAATAGAAATGTTCATCCAGGAGTAGGAGCGCCCACTAAAATCACATTTACAGCCACCTGGTGATGTGTGAATAACCCATAAGGATTTAACTGCCCTCACTAAAGGCATCATTTATCTGCAGTGTCTGAGTAAACTGAATAAAACAAACTGGTGTAGGTATAGATTTACTTACAATACATTTAACTACAATGATATGGCAAGTAACACATTAAATTAAACTTGACATTTTGAAGTAGAAAGAATGAAATATTATTTTCTACGATGGCCGAGAGAGATCAACGCTCTCAAGTTGGACTGTAGGTACTACATGTATGTGAATATTACAAGATTTTGCAAATTTTTTTGTATCTTTTGATATAGGATCTTCTCCAAGTCCTCACTCTTCTTCAGACAAGATCATCTTTACCAGCTTTGCTGTAGAAAACCAAAGTCACTCCTCAAATTTTTAAATATCTTCTGAAGAATGTGTTTCTTAATGAGCTTCAAAACGACAAAACAAGAACATCTTGTAGGTAATTAAATAAGCTGCTTGTGAAACCATGCTCGTACATAGTTCATTAGTCATGGTCTTGGTCGTCCTAATTATTTCTATCCTTGACAATCTTGCCAACAGCAAACTGACACTTTTGCTCACCTTGAAATAGCAAAGGTTTATCCCTAATCGTTCCCTCACCAGTCTTCAGCCAAATACAGTAAATTAATGTTATCTTTAACACGAATCCCATCAGCAGAACTCATTTTTATGCCAGGACTGGCCCCATGAGATAAGCCTTGTCAGAATAAGCCACAACATAACATCTTCCAAAGGAAATCATTTTGCTGCTCTAACTGGACTCTATACCCACAACCAATGCCAAGAGCAATCATGTGTAATGAAAGTTTAATCTAAGAATATGATCTGGTAATGATGGATTCATGACCACCAAGTATTTTCTATCACGATGTCATAATGTCATTGGAGACTGGGCTTGTGAGACAGCCAATTAGACAGCAGGACAGCTTGACTTCTGCCACATGATTACACAACATTCTTCATAATACCAGGTTGTGTCTCACGTGGCTGTAGGTGATATGATATAATAGTAGCATACGAATTGTTAGCGTCCAGGATGTTAAAACAATATTTTCTTTTTTGTAACTTACATAATGAAGGAAATATTTTGACAAAGAGCTCAAACTGAGTACAAACTGTCTTTAAATGCAAGTGCAATTACCTATGAGAAGTATGGGTAACATTTTATGATTCAAATTCCCCATTATGTTTCAATCTGATATAGTTTACACTGTCTTTTCAGTGTTAACACGTGGTTCTTTAGCTAGCGTTAGCATCAATGTTCTTTGTGTATTTCTTAAGTATCAATGGTGTTAGAGCAGGGATGGGAAACTCGGTCCTGGAGGGACACTGTCCTGCAGAGTTTAGCTCCAAACTAACCTGTCTGTAGCCTTCTAGTGATCCTGAAGACATTGATTAGCTTGTTCAGGTTTGTTTGATTAGGGTTGGAGCTGAACTCTGGAAGATAGTGGCCCTCCAGGACCGAGTTTGCCCATCCCTGCACTGCCATATATTGGCGTGGATTAGCATGATCATCTCTGAGTTTTAGAGAGCAGTCTACAAAATAATTAACATTAACAGAATTAATAATTCCCCTACCTGGCCAACAAAATTACTGGTGTTTATGCTCGATTTTGTTTTGCCTATGCTTTTTGTTTTCTGGCTTCACAGATGATTTTTCTGTTGTCTCCACTGGTAAAGCACGATAATTAGTGTCTGTTGTTTAATTTCCGCTCTTTGTGTCACCAAACAGCACTATGCTACATTCTGCCATCTTGCAATAACTGAATGCACACACACATTATCTCTTACTAATCATTTTCACCATAATCATCGTTTTCACACTTATTACACAGCTACTGACAAAATAAATAAATAGCCTATGTGGACATATTGGTTTGAGCTGTTACAACTGATAACAGAGACTCAAGATGTATTGCATATAAACCAAGAATATGTGGTGTGATATGAGAGATATTAAAATAGAACAGAGGCTTCAGTTACCTGGATGGACTGATATGCAGCATTGACATGAATGACCAAAAATATTAGAAAATATCAGATCGCTAAATGCTGTGATTGGCCAATCAGGGTCAGGCAGAGAACTCTGTAATAACCAATGTAAAAAAAAATCTCCTATTTTCACTTAAAATGCAAAAAAATAAAAAAATAAATCCAGGGCAAATTTCCTACTGAACGCCCACCACACACCAGCTTACTGGTGGACAGGAGACAGTGATGAAGCCAATCAGTATATGAGGGTGATTAGGAGGCCATGATGGACAGAGGCCAATGGGCAAATTTGGCCAGGATTTTAACACATATCGCAGTGCATGTCTGACGTGACACTACCGAAACCGAAGCTGTCCTCTGTCTACCAGTATTGCAATAAAACACATTACAAATACAATAACAATCTGTTCAGATTCTAAGTCGGGTAATGTATTCCAGCCTTTAGGCTTTTGAGAAACCCAGCCCAGTCTGTCAATAACACTCTGTTTAGTTTCGGTATCTGTGTAGTCCCTCTTTCTGAAACGTGCAGTGTGCTCTGTTTGGTCGGCCAGGGCGACCATCAGATAAGATGGTTTTATTGCTCTGAAAAATGTGGTCATGTGATAAGACAGAGGGCATAGGAAAGACAAAACCAAACCTTAAAACAGACTTTTCTGCATTCATTTATAGACAAACTGATCTATAAATGAACATGTATCCCAGGACATTGTGTGAATGATTTACTGTCTTGTGTAGTGTCTTTTAATACTAGGGCTGTTTTCGACTAAGGATTTTCATAGTCGAATCTGATTCGTTAGATTTTGCCGTAGTCGACTGATAGTCGAACCTTTTTTTTTTTTTTTTTAGATAGCAGCTAGACGTTCGGTTGAATAACTGTTCGTCTGTTATAGGACAACTCCCTCTACGTTTATTTATTTAAAAACGTTTATTTGCTTGAACAGCAAGACAACTAGAAGTGAATGTGCTTTCCATTAAATGAATCCTTAACAAAAAAAAACGTTGCAATGAACGTGCTTTGTTTTAAATAAATCACACACAGAAAACAAAACCTTAACAAAAAAAAATTTGCAATGAACTTTGCAATTTAGACGTGCAAACTGGGTGCCGGTGCGGTGAGACGTAGCCTATATGCTCGGGCAGATTCGGCTTGAAGTCGTTCATCCTCGGATGCGGCGTCTCGCGCGCTGTTATAAAAAAAGCTGTGCACACAGCCAAGCGAAATGGGGTCTTGCCGGTCTTGCGCACCCAACGGGTCATTTTTTTGCCGTGCGCACCTTCGCGCTCGAGCGGACGCGTCGAGGATAAACAAGGCTTTACTCCGTGTCAGCGCGCGCTCTGATCGGTAAAGGGGCACAGACCTCTCCCGAATCATCAACTATATTCAACTATAACCGTCGGTCTCACAGTTATATAATACCCGTCACACCCCTATTGGTTACATAACACTTCCCTACTATTCGACTATGAGGTTCATAGTCGAATCAGACCTCTCCAAATCAAATCGTCGAATCCTCGAATATTAGAAGTCAGCCCTATTTAATACTATTATTTTTTTGATAATGTGTATTTTACGATAGAACCAATGGTCAATGTAACCTCACCTATACCATCTTTGGTCTCTATAAACTGGTACTTTGAAGATCGAAATGATCGTGTGTATGATATGTTGATAGCTGCACAACATATTAGTATTACAAGAATCTTTCATAGTTTCTTCATCAGCAACCAATCCAGCTGCACATACAAATGAGCATCCTTGAAACAAATATCCATAAATCGCCAACAGAGGAATTTTCGCACTTGGAAAGTCCACCTTTCTCATTGTTCAAGCAAACCCGGAGAGGTGGGATTTTTCTCGGGCTTTATTAGAGACAAATTCACAGTGACCCACGCTCTTCTTCTTCTGGCTTCTACTGCTGCTTCTTCGGGTGGATGTCTGTGGGAACCCCCATCGGGGCCCATGGGCGCTGGCAGGCCTTGCCCACAGCCTACTATGCCTTCACTCTCCCAACAGAGTCAGATTGTCTAACTCAGAAGAAAACTGCAACTTTACCTTCACTGAATTGACAACCATCAACTCTTCCGCCTCCCTCCCTTCTCCTGGTTGCTCTAGTCTGCGTGGCCTCTCCGGCCCAGGTCAATCTGCACTGCAGCCATGTAAACTGAGTCAAAGAAACAATGCACGTTCATCACCATTTCTTCTTTAAATGCAGAAGAAATCGATTGAGACTCATGGAACCATCAAAATCCTTCTTCAGGAACTTCACGAAATGCTTTTACTGCAAAGGCCATGCAAGTATAAATTTAATCAGGCGATCTGAAAATAATAAGCTGATGGTTCTTTTCATAGTTAAATGGATCTTTTCCATAGTGCCATTTCCTGCTCCCGGTTTCATTCTGTCACTCACCATTTTACCAATGTATGTGTAACTCACGTTGCGTCAAGATGACGCTGTGGTAACGCTCTGCGTGATTGCGTCGTGAAGCACTTGTGAAATCCGTCCAATGGCATATAGGCGGGTGACGTCATGGCAGGAAGCTATAAAGCGCACCCAGACCAAACATTGTCAACTTCTGTGTCTTCAGCAAGCGCTCAGTGTGAAACTGTCTCTGTCTATTTATTGTTTTTTATCCACAAGCATATTATATATCTAGACAGGAATATAATGGCGAGCAAATAGCATTTTGGATAGTGTGTTCCTCCCTGCCCTCGCTTCATTACGAGTGGGGATACACACGATTTATTTGTTGTTTGCTTGGGAATAGAGCATACACGGTCAGCTTTAGTAAAAGGGGGCTGACAGTGTTCATTCATAAATTCCCGACGTGTTACATATGCACTATCGAGAGTTTTGATCCTCTTGGCTTTCTTGTTGGCTTTCTTCTCGAGGGTAGAAAGTCAATAAAGATTCTTTGGCCCGGATCTCGCATTTACCGAGGCAGCACGTAGATTACGGGTCTGCTATAAAGATTCTGTGACTCGATCTCGGATCTCGTGTGTGCCGAGGCAGCACATAGATTACGGAGCTGCTTAAGAGTCTAGTGACTCAGATCTCGGCTTTGCCAAGGCAGCGCATCGATTATGGGTCTGCATCTCTGCAATAAGAATCTAATGGCTCATATCGCGGGTTTGCCGAGGCAATGTGTAGATAATGGGTCCGCAAAAAAAAAAAAAAAAATTTGTATATATATATATATCGTCGCTGTCCGATGAAAACCGCGTATGTCCATTTTGCCGATTTTGAGATTTTTCGACGGATAGAATGTACAGGTTCATTTCCGTATACAGTATGCTTCACATTATCCAAATGACCAATGAAAAGTTGTGAAATCATGTCATCTGATTTCCACGTATATCCATTTGCTGTCAAAGCTGTCAATCACGCCGCGTATCTCCCGCCCTGTGGAGGCATCTCGCCGGTCTCGTGAAGTTAGTCTCTGGAGGCTCAGCATTGGATAGCCGAATAGCTAACACTGTGAGGTAAAGTGTCAGCAAACGTTTGTTTTTGACAACTGTTCTCAAGTTTATTATATATTCACAACTGTTATTTACCGGTAAATGGTGTAGATTAAGTAATTGTCCACAGGCTAACTTAGTTCTTCACAGATTAGCTTGCTTGCTAGTATGTAAATAAACTTGGTCTCATTGATAAGATTTATACTTTTTTTTTTTTGTCAAACTGATCAAATTATAGCGGAGCAGAGGGATGATTTATAACGACAACTTTTGATGATTTTATGAGAAATCTACAGACGCAAACAGACAAAGTGTAGTAAAATAAAGACCTAAATGTGTATTTCAGACTTTTTTTTCACCACAAGTCTGAAAGAAGACATGTTATTGAAGACACATATCCCAAAATCTCAAAATTGACTGATAAAAAAACCCCGATGTTTTTGCCTGCCGTGCCTCGCCTTAATAAACTGAGCGTAGCCTATTCATCTGTCATCTGAAACGCGACTTGGTCATTCTAATTAATGATCGGAAGAACGCGTATCGACCACCTTTACTGTAAAATATGCACGTATGTCCATTTAAACTTGATTTTGGTCAAATGTGGATTATATCATTACACTGGCAAGAATATGGTTACATTTAAAGATGCCGTACCAAGTATGACAATGCTACGTTCAACTGCTGTGAAATGACGGTGTTTTTTTCACTTCCTGAAAAGTAACCGTTTTGGACATACGTGAGTTTCATCGGGCAGCGACGATATATATATATATATATATTAGGGGTGTAACGGTTCACAAAATTCACGGTTCGGTTCGATACGATACACTTGTGTCACGGTTCGGTTCGGTTTACATTTGAGGATTTAGTTCAGATTAACAGATTAACATTTGAGGGCAGCAATTGTATTCATAATGTCAAAATAAAACCGACGTGATGTTACTTGAAAGCATTATAGCCTACTATTCCTGCCAAACTCCTATGGTTACAGTTAGTAGTGTTACTACAGTAAATCCATGGTGAATGTTGCTGATCTGTGGACACTGAATAGTTCATTCATGGCACAATGTTTCTTCCTGGTTTCCACGTCAGCGCTGTTTGATCCGTTAATAATGGAGAAATGCGAATGTTTCTCACTAGATCTCGCAGCGATGTTATTACTTCAGTGGCGAATTCAAATGCTTTCTTTACTGGATTTGGCTGTGTAGTAACAGTGCTGATGATTAAGATTGGCACCTCATGTGCGTCGGGGCGCAGCGGTCTCCGACGAACCCATATCTCCGTGTTCGCCCGGAAACATAACGGCACTGGAATGCTCGTCCCCTCTGAGGAGGGTCTCAGAGCAGTCGGTTTGATTGTTCCCTGTCAGTTCACCGTACAGGGCACCGAATTGGTCGCTCGAGTAATACCTAGACCAGTCTTGAGAGACTGGTTCTCTTAGTAGATTTTTTGGCAGCGTGGGAACTTCTGCCAAACATATCTCAACAGAAGCAGAGCGTCTGCTCCTGAGCCCCCCACTAAAGGACTGGGGTCGGGCTGGCGCTCTTAACCGCAGCCTTCAAGGGGTAAGACGGATCTGAGGACCGTCATTATTTCCAAGAAGGCTGCGGGGATATGGTCCTGACGCCAGAGGGGTTAGGTCAATGAGGGCAGACTGCCCCGAAGTAAAGCGGTTAACACCTCATTATATTGTGCCCGCTACTCTTCGGTGCCCTCAGGGGTCCGTTATGCTAACCCTGCCACCTCGTGTGTTTTGGGGCGCAGCCGTCTCCGACGAGACCATATCTCCATGTTCACCCGGAAACGTAGCGGCACTGGGATGCGTCGGCCTGATTGCGCAACAAAAACTAGAAGCCAGTCTCGAGAGGCTGGTACCTCTAGTAGAATTTTTGGCAGCGTGGAAGCTACTGCCAATGTTTCTCATTGGGTCCTGCAGACCATAGAAAAGGGTTATCAAATACAGTTCTCATCCACCCAGATTTATGGGGGTCCTAACCACCGTGGTGGGCCCCGAGCAGGTTCTGGTAATGGAACAAGAAGTGAAAACCCTGCCAGAGAAAGGGGCCATAGAACATGTACCCCCCTCCAACAGGGAAACCGGGTTCTACAGTCGGTATTTTATCGTTCCAAAGAAGGATGGGGGGTTGCGTCCCAGTCATAGAGCTAAAATTCTAAATGTTAACCTTGAGACAAATCATGCCACAGATCAGATCATGGTTTGTCATGATAGATCTCAAGGATGCATACTTCCATACATCCATCCTTCCATATCACAGGAAGTTCCTAAGGTTTGCTTTCAGGGGCAAAGCATACCAATCTCGAGTTGCGTATGTAAATGCGTAGATGCAGCTCTGGCGCCTCTGCGCCTGCAGGGTATTCGCATCATGAACTACATCGACGATTGCTTGATTCTGGCTCAGTCGCATCAGTTGGCGGTTCGGCATCGAGATGTCGTTCTCGCCCACATGAAAGAGTTGGGGTTACGGCTAAACGCCGTAACATAGTTAAGATCTCTTCTGAAACTCCAAAGGAAACAGTTAAAGGGGTCATGACATGAGAAATCAAATTTGCCCTGATCTTTTGACATATAAGAGGTCTTTGTACCATTAAAACATTCTGTTAGTTTCAGAGCTTAAAACATCCTCCTCGTTACTGTATAAACAAAGTATTTATTTAATCAGGCTCCAAAAACAGCTCGTTTTGATAGTGCAGGATATGTGATGCACACTGGCAAATACATTTGCACATGACAATCTCCAGAGCAAGACATCGAGGAATAACGTTAAAAGCAAATAGACCCCATTATAATCACTGATGCTGAAGAGTTCACAAAGAAACTTTTGTTGACAGTTGAAGCAGTCAGCGGTATTGGATCTGACAGCAGTTACATCACAAACCGTAAATAAATGTTTTCGTAATGCTTTGTCTGAAAATGATGATTGTATATAGATAATGTTTTCAAACACTTACTCACGTGCAATAATGAGAGGGCGTTGATACTATTTCCTATGCAGTCATAGCCAATATAAGCCAATCATAACAGTGACGTTTACTGACAAGCCTTTTGTACAAAAGCTTTACTAACATTATGAATGAACCTCAAAGAACATATTAAAATAATAATTTTAAAAAGTCCATGTCATGACCCCTTTAAGATGGTAATGAGATGTCATCAGTGACTTTCTCTCCAGTGGGGAGTGTGGTTACGTACCTGTATTCCTTCTGTACCGGGCTGCTGCAGCAGTTTGACGGTCCTCCTCGTCACCCTCTGCCCGCGTCCTTCATGCCAGGTGAGGTTGCCCCCGGCCCTGCGTGGCAGCTGATAGTTCAGCTCCTCTGCGGAGACTGTGTGGTCCAGCCCAGCCCGACAGAAGCTGAAGCTGGACGCAGCTGTGGAGGATAGATGAGGAGAGATGTTGAGCACACCCCACCATTTCATACACGGATCATTGTCATTGTTACAGGAAGCTCCATGAATTCATTATTATGTCCATCACAGGTCATTGTGTACTTTCAACTTCACAAACAAACTCAAAGTTCTTTAAGTGAAATAAAAAATTAAGGTTTTAGCCACATTTACAATGTAGTGTTAAACCAGAAGCAATTAGGCGGGATATATATTACTATTACATTACTAAAATACTAATACTAACTATACTATATACACACTATCATTTAAAAGGTTTTTTTTTAAATACTTATTCAGCAACACATTAAATTGATCAAAAGTGACATAAAATAAATAAAAAAAATCGATTTCAAATAAATGTTGTTATTTTGAACGCTCTATTGATTCAAAGAATCCTGATTATCCTGATTAAAATTATTACGGTTTCCACAGAAATATGCAGAAATAAGTAGCACAACTGTTTTCAACATTGATAATAACCATAAATGTTTCTTGAGCATCAAATCATCATATTAGAGTGATTTCTGAAGGATCATGTGACCCTGAAGACTGGAGTAATGATGCTGAAAATTCAGCTTTGATCACAGGAATAAATTACATTTTAAAATATACTCACATAGAAGCATTTATTTTAAATTGTAACAATATTTCAAAGAGACGTGAAAAATGCAGGCAAATAATAATTTTTTATATGACAATTAATTGCCAGCCAAACATTTCTTAATTGTGACAGACCTAATTTTAACATTAACATTCACACAGTTTTCCAGCACTTACTGAAAGTGATCAATATAGAAATTTAGAATAACAAAAAAGACACAACAAATAATGCACTTTACAGTGTACGCAGACAAACACACTCAGACACGTTTAACTAGTAAATTAGTCAAGTTTTCTAAGCATATGGCACATTTATGATTCAGTGCCTGGCAACCCAACATGCCTAATCAGCAAACATGTGCTCAAAGTCCAGAAAAATAGAAGAATAGACATTAATTCTTCATCTAAGTGGCCATCGAGGGACGATCTTTAACCCTGCAGATACAGGAGACAGGTGAGGTGTTTCAGGTCATGGACCCGCTGAGCAGTGTGTGTGTGTGTGTGTGTGTGTGTGTGTGTGTGTGTGTGTGTGTGTGTGTGTGTGTGTGTGTGTGTGTGTGTGTGTGTAAAAATGCAAATGAAGCACATCAGTATGTCAGTGTCTGTTTGTGATGCCAAAACATAATTATCATATACAGGCTCTTCCATGCATACAAAGTATCAGCAGCTACCTACTGTGTAATACTATTGTGAAGCGTACTATGCAGAATGCAATAGAAAACATTTCAAACAGTCGCATGCTTCATTGTTGTCACAAAACCTAAAAAAGTTGTCATCTTGGTAATAACATTGGTTATTTTTCAGTGAATAACTGGATTTTAAGTAAAAAAAAAATAAAAAAAAAGATCAAATAATCACACTGAAAATAGACGAAGTATTCTGCTCATTTTGGCAAATATAAAACCAAAAAATATTGGGGTATGTTTAACAAGAAAATACTATTTCAGTCTTTCTACTTCAAAATATCCCGTTTAATTCATTGTGTTACTTGCATTTTCTTTGAAATTATTTGCGAAATTTACTAGCGATTTCTAAGTGACTGACATTCCATGCATATGGGTCAATCTAATGTTATGTAAAACATGTGAAAAGTGCATTATGATAATGAAACTCAGGTGAAAAATATACTTGTCATCACAAATAACGTGACAATGCAACAAAACTTGCAATTAAACAGAAATAGCGACAGTTATTTTGTTTCATTAAACATAAATGGATGAGTCAATCACAATAAGATCTTCAACATGCATTTACAAAACCGTTAGGGTGAAGATTCTTTTCATGCCGACTTTATTGGTCCTAAAAAATAAGAAGCAGTTACACTTTATATTTTAAGGTGTCAGTGTAATTATATATTTATGTAATGAGTAATATTAATTCACACCATATATGCGCAGAAGGTGCACCTCTTTCCTAAATCTAACTAAATTGAGTTGATCAAACTTAAATAAATTTCATAGATGACACTATTTAAAATATTTTATGTTAGACTCATTAAATATTACTCATAATTAGGTATGTTTAGTAAAGTAAAGTGAATGAAATGTAAATGTGTCATATCTATGAAGGGCCTGACATTTTTATTTTTTTTGAGTGGAGTTAGTGTTAGTTTAATGTAATTATGCATAATTTACTGTCATTACTACAATAGGTACATGTTACATACAGTATGTACAAAGACACTGTAAAATAAAGCGTTACTGAAGTTGCTTAATAGAAATTTCATTCTGTTTAAATAAAGCTTAATTCTGCAGAAATAGTACAAGAAGTAGTATATACCATTCCTAGTTAATTCTCTAACTTTTCCCCTTCGCTGTTCACACTCTGCTCTAATCAACCAACCCAACACCCAAACAAACTACAGATGTACTTGTAAAAGCCGTTGGTCTTTCTTTTTCTGACCCCTGGCTATCTTTCTCTCTCTTTCTGTGTATCTACTCTCTCACTTGGCTTTCTTATGTAAGCTCTTTTTTCCCCCAGCATAGCTAATGTGATCAGTGCTACGAGAGCCCCTGGTAAGTACAAAATATTTAATGAAGGGTAAAAGATGATACAGAGCGCATATCAGCACGTAAGAGATTAAAAAACAAGCCAGTGAGGAAGAGAAAGGGAGCGAGAGATCAAAAGTGAGGGAAGACTGTAAATAATACATTAATGGCCATTCACAAAACCCCACAAAGGCCTGAGGTAGCCCTACACGGCTTGGAAAAAGTGTTGTTTGTCTGGTTAAGCTGGTCTCAAAGCTCTTTGCATAGAGTCTCGTTGCGTGAAGAGCTCGAGCCCATTGTGTTTCAAACAGTGCTGCAGTCGCCGGTACCTCTGTGTTAACCGAAGTACTATAAAAGTGACTGTGGGAAAATGGAAACTCTGGGAAAAACCCTCTAGAATATGCTGACAGCTAAAACAAAAGTGTTTCAACCTATCAAAACCATCCCAAAGGGCAGGTCAAGTTCATAGTGTAATCATTGTGGTGATGGGAAAGACGGATCGTGGAGCTGTTTGTCAGGGTTCAGTGATGCGTTTCCTGTGTCTGCTTTTCTCACTGTTCTCTCTCTCTCTCTCTCTCTCTCTCTCTCTCTCTCTCTCTCTCTCTCTCTCTCTCTCTCTCTCGGGCAGTCAGGAAACGAAAGCCGAGGGCTTATTACTGCCACTCAAATCCGTGGGAGGGAAAAATTAGAGCTCTCTACACACTGGATAAGAAACACATCCCATCAGTCAAAGAAAGGGGTGTGGTTAAAGACTGTACAGCATCTGTCAGTCATCCATAGGGGGTTGAGGAGACACTGGCTGCGTCTGAAGATGCTTCCATCCCTATATAGTAGGCGAAAAACAGTACACCAAAAGAATAGTATGTCTGAAATCTTAGGATTCATAAAACTGTAGGTGAAAATTACCCGGATTGTGACTGATCTGAAACAATCTACATAGGCATGTTCTGGAATGAATCACTGTTTTAAATGAATCGGAGAATAATTCAACGACTCGCCCGTGAACACACACTGGCTGTATTTAAAATCACCTCATTCAATATTCCCAACATTACTCC
Source organism: Tiaroga cobitis (assembly GCA_030578255.1). NCBI lineage: Eukaryota > Metazoa > Chordata > Actinopteri > Cypriniformes > Leuciscidae > Tiaroga > Tiaroga cobitis. Next base: position 26,103,269 of record CM060613.1, read on the forward strand.
ACTGAAATAGTCCACTGAATGAGTGAATGAAAATGAGTGAGTGAATTCAGACACTGAGGGTATAGGGGGACACTAAACCAATGAATTCAGAAACGCATACTAGCATACCAAATGTTAGCATTTTTGCCATATCTTTCTATGGTAGAAAAAGTAAGAGTAGTATGCTAATATGCGATTCAGAATTCAGCACTTATTTTGACCCAAAATGAATCAGTATTTTTGAACTATTTGGTTGAGTGATTGATTCAATGACAGTGGACACCTTTCCTGGAACTATAAGTTTGCAAATACATGCAATACCAAGATCACATTTTTGATTTTGGCAAATCTTTACCAAGAAATAAGTCAGATGAGGCATTCTCTGGACAATTGATGACTTTGATACAATGAGACTGTGTCTCTTTGTCTTTAAGACTATAGATAATGCCATGGAGACAGTCTGGTGTAATATTAGGAAGCAAGATTATTTCTGACACCTCAGAATGTGAACTTGATCAGAATTGATCTTCAAATAAGTGCTCAAGTCCTTCAGTGTGTAGAAGACAAAAGGCGTTCTCGACACCACCATCAGAAGAGGGGAGGGGAGGAGGCAGAAAGGAGAGGTCAAATGTGGACAAAAGTCTGAATATTTTCATTAAATATTCTGGGAGGGAGATGTACAAAGCTCTTTGAGTGCTGATGCAAGGCAGAGAGAGAGAGAGAGAGAGAGAGAGAGAGAGCTGGGATCCAAAGGCAAATGCTTTCGACCCTGAAAAAAGAGTCACTCTTCTGCCTGATGTGATTGATGGAACGGCTTAGATCTTCTCCTGCCACCGCGGAAGAAGATTAATCATGAAAGTTTCCAAACTTCATTTGACATTTCCTTTCTTTTTTAACAGTCATTAGCAAGCAATTACCCTGTGGTTTGGTGTGGCTTGTGGGAAGGTCATACATAGCCAAAGCCCAAGGTAAATTACCACAGCACTTTTGGAAAAACTCATTCCTCCCTGAAGAAGAAACTCCTCTTATGAGCTGAATGAACTTTCCCAGAGGCTCCGAGACTCCTTCACCTATCAACCAAGTTGGCATCTAAGGCACTTGCACTACCTTCATCCCTTCAAAAATGGCACTTTCTTCCTGAAGAACTGGACAGAAAACTAAAATAAATACTTAACATGAAAAAAGAACACTTTAACAAATGATAAATTAATTATTTTTTTGCATATATGTAAAAGTTTCTACTCCTATTATCTTTATTATTGCTATTTTTTGCATAAAATAATACTTTATTATTACTATTTATATTTTAGAATAATAGTAATGTCATTAAAACCATGAAATATCCAAATGGAAGTATAAAATAAAACAATACAAATTGTCACCCTTTGTCTATTATGCCAAAACATGAGAAACGTAAATTCAGTGTTTTTATTTTTATGTTTGTGAAAGAAGTCTCGTTTACTCGTAAGGCTGAGTAAATCATTTATTTGATCAAAAATAAAGTAAAAACAGTAATATTGTGAAATATTATTACAGCCTAAAATATATGTTTTCTGTTTTTTTAAATGTAATTTATTCCTGTGATCAAAGCTGAATTCTCAGCATCATTACTCCAGTCTAGAGTGTCACATGATCCTTCAGAAATCTTTCTAATATGATGATTTGATGATACACAAACATTTCTGGTTATTGTCAATGATGTTTCATATGTTTGTGGAAACCGTCTCGGTTACGTATGTAACCCTCGTTCCCTGAGTACAGGGAACGGAGACGTGTCGTCGGGGGAGTTCCCTGACGAATTGGGATCACGCTAGGGAGCCTATTGCCTTTGAGAGAATTAAAACGAGCCAATGGAATTGGCATGCAAAATTTGCATTCCGCAGCCCGCCTACCAGCGCGGGTATAAAAAGCGGAAGTAAATATTGCGTAATGCTTTTCGCTGAGGAGCCGAACAGTGTCCAGTCCTCCGCGAAGGTACAGCAACATGGCGAAGGGACGACACGTCTCCGTTCCCTGTACTCAGGGAACGAGGGTTACATACGTAACCGAGACGTTCCCTTTCGTCCTGGGAACTCCGACGTGTCGTCGGGGGAGTTCCCTGACGAATTGGGATCCCTAACAAAACGCCATGGTGCTGGCCCCTTCCAGCGCCCAGCTAAGCTACCCAAGCAGTTTCACAAATTACGGGAGCTAGCAAGGGAATCACACTGCTGTTCCGCAAGACCCACACAGTGGATTGGATAACACTGGGAAAGCGTGCCCAACCCGTAAACAGGGGAAGGGAACGCTGCGGAAGCCAGATGCCTGAAGAAGGCCTGGAATACACATATGTACTAGCCCAGGGGGATAGTGAAACATATGGCAGTCCCTGAGGTAGTCCCCTCCAAGGGGAGTGGGAGCGTACTCAACAGGGACGACAGAACGAGTCTGTCAAGGGGAAGACACGGCTAGACTGCACGTGGCATAATGGGTCACCGAAGAGACCACTGGACATAACACCCAGTCTACACAACAACTCCCATAGAGGTAGTAGACCTGGCGCCGGCGGTCCGCCACGCCTGGCACCGAAGGGGTGATGGAGGAACTCACGAGGCTAACCAACGTATGGCGCCAACGGAGCGAGAGACGCACGTATCCGGCTGAGGCACGGAGTGGCGTAGCAAGCCGACACAACCTATTCCCTCGCACCACTGGCCGTAGCGAGTACTCGGGAGGAAATAGGTTCCACACGTAGGCTATAGAATCTAGCGAACGTGTTCGGTGTCGCCCAGCCCGCAGCTCTACAAATGTCTGTCAGCGAGGCGCCTTGAGCCAACGCCCAGGAGGCGGCAACACCTCTTGTAGAGTGAGCACGCAACCTGGGAGGACAAGGCTCACCCGAAGCTTCATACGCTTGGGTGATAGCATCCACTAACCAGTGAGCTAACCTCTGCTTGGAGACGGCCTTCCCCTTCTGCCGGCCTCCGTAACAGACAAAGAGCTGGTCTGAGGTCCTGAAGCTTTGCGTTCTGTCAGTGTAAACCCGCAGGGCGCGGACTGGACAGAGAAAAGCTAGGGCTGGGTCTGCCTCCTCCTGGGGCAGCGCTTGCAGGTTCACTACCTGATCCACGAAGGGAGTGGTAGGAACCTTGGGCACATATCCGGGCCGGGGTCTCAATATAACGCGAGAAAGGCCCGGCCCGAACTCTAGGCACGATTCGTCGACCGAAAAAGCTTGCAGATCCCTGACCCTCTTAAAAGAGGCCAATGCCAACAGGAGCGCTGTCTTAATGGACAGGATATTCAGCTCGACTGTCAGCAAAGGCTCAAAGGGAGGACTTTGAAGAGCTCTCAGTACCAGAGCTAGGTCCCAAGAGGGTACAGAGTGTAAAACACGAGGTGGATTTAACCTCCTAGCACCCTTGAGGAATCTGATGATCAGGTCGTGCTTCCCCACGGACTTACCTTCTACTACATCGTGATGTGCGGCTATTGCGGCAACATACACTTTGAGGGTGGAGGGAGACAGCCTTCGCTCCAACCCATCTTGTAGGAAGGAAAGCACGACTCTGACCGGGCAAGTTCGGGGGTCCTCCCGGTGGGAGGAACACCATTCGACGAATAGGTTCCATTTCAATGCATAGAGGCGCCTCGTAGAGGGGGCTCATGCAGAAGTGATGGTGTTTACCACTGCCTGTGGTAGACCACCTAGAACCTCCGCGTCCCGTCCAGGGACCAGACATGGAGTTTCCAGAGGTCTGGACGCGGGTGCCATAGAGTGCCCCGTCTCTGAGAAAGGAGGTCCTTCCTCAGAGGAATCGGCCAAGGAGGGGCTGTCGTGAGGAGCATGAGTTCCGTGAACCAAGTCCTGGTGGGCCAATAAGGCGCCACTAACAAGACCTGCTCCTCGTCCTCCCTGACCTTGCACAGAGTCTGTGCAAGAAGGCTCACTGGGGGAAACGCATACTTGCGTAGGTCCCGGGGCCAGCTGTGAGCCAGGGCGTCCGTGCCGAGGGTCCCCTCGGACAGGGAGTAAAACCACTGGCAATGGGTCGTGTCCGGAGAGGCAAACAGGTCTACCTGTGCGAGTCCGAAAACACTCCAGATCAGCTGAACCGCCTGGGGATGGAGTCGCCATTCTCCTGGCAGGGGAGGCAACCGTGAAAGCTCGTCTGCCACACGGTTGAGCTCCCCTGGAACATGAGTGGCGCGAAGCGACCTCAGATGCTTCTGACTCCATAGGAGGAGGTGGGAGGCGAGTCGCGACATGCGGCGGGAGCGTAGACCACCTTGTCGGTTGATGTACGCAACGGTCGCAGTGCTGTCCGTACGGACCAGTACGTGCTTGTCTTTGAGGAGCCCCTTGAGGCGGCACAAAGCCAAGCGTACTGCTTGCAACTCTAGGCAGTTGATATGCCAATGCAGCTGGGGCCCCGTCCACAGACCCGAGACTGCATGCCCTTTGTACGTGGCCCCCCACCCCATGGCAGAGGCATCTGTGAAAACCACAGCATGCCTGGAAACCTGGACTAGGGGCACTCCGGCCCGTAGAAACGCAGGATTCGACCACGGGGAGAAGGTTTGGCGACAGTGCGGGGTCACTTTGACCCGGAACGTGCCGCTCTGCCACGCCCACCTCGGGACTCGATCGTGAAGCCAGTGCTGGAGCGGTCTCATATGTAACAGGCCGAGCGGCGTTACTGCGGCTGCGGCTGCCATATGCCCCAGGAGCCTCTGAAATTGTTTCAGAGGGACCGCTGTCCTGCCTCGAAAAGACCTGAGGCAGGTGAGCACTGACTGGACGCGCTCCTCCGTGAGGCGCGCTGTCTGGGCGACCGAGTCCAACTCCATACCGAGATAAGAGATCCTCTGCACGGGGCAGAGTTTGCTCTTGTCCCAGTTGACCTGAAGCCCCAACCGGCTGAGATGCCGTAGCACCATGTCCCTGTGCTCGCACAACACATCTCGCGAGTGAGCCAGAATGAGCCAGTCGTCGAGATAGTTGAGAATGCGAACGCCTTGTTCTCTCATGGGAACAATGGCCGCCTCCGCGACTTTCGTGAAGACGCGGGGTGACAGGGCCAGCCCGAAGGGTAGGACTTTGTACTGATACGCTCGACCCTCGAAAGCAAACCGAAGAAACGGTCTGTGACGAGGAAGAATCGAGACGTGAAAGTACGCGTCCTTCAGGTCGATCGCTGCAAACCAATCCTGGGGACGGATGCACTCGAAAATGCGCTTCTGCGTGAGCATCTTGAACGGGAGTTTGTGCAGGGCCCGATTCAAAACTCGCAGGTCCAGGATTGGCCGTAACCCACCGCCTTTCTTGGGTACAATGAAGTAGGGGCTGTAGAACCCGGACCTCATCTCGGCAGGAGGGACCGGCTCGATCGCGTCCTTCGCCAGCAGGACATCGATCTCTTTCCGCAGGACAGGGGCATCCACTGACCGCACACGGGTGAAGTGGACGCCCCTGAACCTGGGAGGCCGGCGTGCAAACTGAATTGCATAGCCGAACCGGATGGTGCGGATGAGCCATCGAGACGGACCCGGAAGCTCTAGCCAGGCTTCCAGGTACCGAGCCAACAAGCCCACCCGAACCACCGGCGTACCCGCGGAGGGGCAGCGAGGTGGAAGGCAGGGACCCGGCTGCAGTGGCGATGTGGCGTGGAGTTTGCCAGAGACCTGCTTCCAGCGAGGGGCAGACGGCAGAGAGAGCGCGTGGGCTTTCTGCTGCGGGCTGCCCCTTGGCGAGAGGAGGGGAAGAGACGAGGTACGAGGCCCTGCCTCCTCGTGAGCTGGTCTCTGCCCCTCTGGGCCCAGCCGCCAAGAGGAGCGACGCAACCGAGGAAGCGTCGCTGCTCTCTGCAGACTGGGAAGAGGGGAACGGGAGCGATGCTGCTCGGTGACAGCACCCACTGCCATTCTGACCCTCTTGGACGGAGGAGACTGTGTGCCCACCAGTCTCGACCGAGGATGACCTGAAGGAGGAAGGAGAAACTGCTCTTTTAATGAATTTTTGGGTACCGCTGACCGAGTGGCCAGCGGCGGAACAGAAAGTTTTTTCATACAAAACAAAAAATTCTCCGCCCGGCCCTCCCCCGGGGGAAGGAGGCGTGCAGGGGCACCCTCCTGAAGAGCAGTCATCTGGTCCTCCTTCAGGTCGCCCGTCTCAGGAGCGCTTCCCTCCCTTCCTTTTACGGGAAGGGGCCGGGGGCGTCTGAGCGGGTTTGGCCGACCTCTTACGACCAGACTTCCTCACTCCAGGGTTGGAAGGCTACGCTGGAGGGGGAGCTGGCGCAGGAGGACGGCCTCGGCGACGGGAAGCAGCTGGAGGTTCAACAGGAGCAGAAGACGGACCCGCAGCAGCCCGCCTCCTGTGCAGGACGTGCCGTATCGCCTCCGACTGCTTCTGGGCGGCGGAGAACTCTTGGGCTAAGGTCTCCACCGCGTCGCCGAAGAAGCCGCCCTGGGAAATGGGGAAGTTGAGAAGTCTGTTCTTCTCCGCTTCCCGCATCTCAGCCAGGGTCAGCCATAGGTGGCGTTCCTGGACCACTAGAGTGGACATCGCCCGACCCAGCGAACGTGCGGCGACTTTCGTCGCCCGGAGGGCGAAGTCCGTCGCCACACGCAGCTCCTGCAGCAGAGCCGGGTCAGAACCACCCGCCTGCAAGTCATGGAGCGCCTTTGCTTGATGTACTTGCAAAAGCGCCATGGCATGCAGGGTGGAAGCGGTGTCTCCACACGCCACGTAGGCATCCTTGGTCAGACCGGAGGAAAACCTACAGGCGCGGGAGGGGAGTGAAGGGGCACCCCGCCAAGCGGAAGCGGTCTTAGGACACAATAGCATCGCTACCGACCGCTCCACTGGGGGGATTCCCTCGTACCCGTGCGCCGCTCCACTGTCCAGGGTGGTGAGGAGGGAGGAGCGAGGATGTCCACGCCTGGACGCAAAAGGTGCCAGCCAAGACTTCCTCAACTCCTCATGCACTTCAGGGAAGAATGGGACTGGAGCAGGCCGTGGGGCAACAGAACGGCCCGCCCCAATACACCAATCATCCAGCCGCGAAGGTTCGGGACCCGGCGGAGGGTTCCACACAAGCCCGACATTCGCAGCCGCCCGTTCGAGCATAGCAGCCATTTCTGGATCCGGCTCAGGCTGAACCACCACACCCGAAGGGGGCAGTCCTGCCGAGTCATCACCAGAAGATGACCGCTCCTCCTCCGATGCCGCGATCGACATCTGATCCTCAGGTGGTGCTCCGAAGGAGACAACCGGAACCGCCCGAGGGGGCTCCGGCCGCTCCAACGGAAGCGCCGATGGCCGCGAGCTACTAGAGGTGTGAGGATGCCGATAGGATCTTTCACCAGTCGAAACATTGCTCACAGTAATCCTCATACGCTCACCAACAGGAATCACAGAAGTAGCCGCCTGCCGAACTGAATCGACAGACGAACTAGATCTGGGATTTTCTGAAGGGACTCCCCCATGTTTCAGGGTTCTCAGTCTCGAACGCAGCGTCGCGAGAGTCATTTTCCCACAGTGAGAGCATGACTCATCCACAAACGCTGCCTCAGCGTGCGCTAAGCCCAAGCACGAGAGGCAGTATTTGTGGCCATCATCCTGAGGGAGAGATCGACCGCATCCAGAAACGCACGGGTGAAACGTCATCCTGAAAAGGACGCGAAACACCCGTGTTGCTCTTTTAGAGAAAAGAAAGAAAACTCTTTAAATGTGCCGAGGCACAGAGGGACCACCGCGGCAGACAAACGGGGAAACTGCAAGCCCGAGTGCTGCACTCACCACCCAATACCAGCCGTTAAAACAGCTTTTTTTTTTTTTTTAAGCCAGCCGCGGGAAGCGATGGTCGCTCGAGTGCCGTCACGCCAGCAGCAGAGGATTCTTCTCTTCTCCGAAAGACGCTCGTTCTTCTTTCTTCTCAAAAAAGCTTTCTCAGAGGACACAGCAGCTCAAAGAGACACACTGGAGGCTCCGAAGCTAAAAAAGCATTACGCAATATTTACTTCCGCTTTTTATACCCGCGCTGGTAGGCGGGCTGCGGAATGCAAATTTTGCATGCCAATTCCATTGGCTCGTTTTAATTCTCTCAAAGGCAATAGGCTCCCTAGCGTGATCCCAATTCGTCAGGGAACTCCCCCGACGACACGTCGGAGTTCCCAGGACGAAAGGGAACATGATAATTGTTTTCGGTATTCTGAATATAACAGCATTTATTTGAAATAAAAAACACTACATTACATTACTGTCACTTTTGTAAAGTAAAGTAATCCTTGCTGAATAAAAAAAGAAAAAGAAATTCAAGAAAACCTTTGAATAGTATACTGTGTCAATGTACCATAGTATCACTATCTGATGCCATCAGAAAAGGCATATACATTCAAAAAAAAATAAAAAATTACATACAAAGAAAGTGTCCTCAAATTTAAACTTTCGCACTTTAAACTAGTCAACATGAACAGTTTAAATAAATATAGCCACAAGCTAATTAAAACATGAGATTACCTTTTCAATATATAAGTCTATTCTATATCAGCATGTCTTCCAGCTAGTGTGTTCAATCCGTGGATAGTATTTACCAAGGGGAAGCCCTGCAGGCACTATCTTGAACCAGAAATGAAGCATGAAATTATTCCATCTTGACCCAGCTCTAGAGAGCAATTCAATCATGTTGAGAAAAATACCGTAAAAATATAAAGTTGTTCTCAAAGAATGTGTTGTCGAACTTTCTCATCCATACAAACTAGCTTTAGTATTTAGTAGGCAGGGTGAATAGACCCATCTCTCAATATTTCACTTCAAGATCTCCGAAAGAAAATGATTTTGCCCCACAAAAGCAAGCAGAGACAACTTCAGGTCCGACGTGAGTTCAGTTTATGTAAATGGTGATTCACAAAGTCGATATAACATGGTTAAACCTTGGACATTTCAGTGAATCTCAAAAGCAAATCAGCTTTAAACTTGAAGTTGAATTGGTATTTCTAACTTTTCGGTTCAATAAAATGCTAGAATTAGAAATCCAACTTCACTACACTTGAGGGTTATTCAGTTTTTGGCATATTCAGTAACCTGCATTACTAAAATGAGTCCCTCCACACTGCAAACAGTCAGTCTGTGGGAGATCAAATTGCTCCGACAGCCAGCAGTTCGACCTGGAACGGGGGAAGATTGACAGGGGAATAACAGGAGATCTCCCGCTGAAAAGACAAGTCTGAGACGGCCTCCATCAACAGAAAGAAAACATCATTAAACAAGGAAAACAAACAACAGAGGAACGGATTATTCACTGCGACATTGATTTACTGACCAAAAAAAACGACACTCCTACGGAAGTTGGTTAAAATAAATCTTCCATGCTGAGAAAGACAGATATTTATTCAGCTAGTTGTTAAGGTAAAGATATCAGTGTTGGGGAAGCAACTTTAAAATTGTACCTTGACAGATACAACTACATTGAAGCTACTTAAAGGGAATTTTAAATATAATTAAATCAAGTTTTTATTGTTGTTTAATGTCTATGTGGTGTTTTTAATATGCTTTAAGCCAAACCATGTACAAATTCGTAAGTCACAGCATTGCTGAGTATTTTCTCCTTAAAACGGCAGTGAAACAAAGACAGTCTCAAAAACACGGTTTGAAATCGCTGGTGTTTCTGACGTCACAAACTACCTTGCAACCAATCAGATCATCAGGTGATCGTCAACGAGTGGAGTGGTGTGAGTGAGTGGAGGCGGGGCTAATTAGCATATTCATAGAACCGCGTATACTAAATGAGGCAAGCGTGTAGAGTTGCATTCAGGCTATTTTAAGGCATGAAAAAAAATTCAAGGTAAAAAAAGTGTCATTTTGGTGATCAAAGATGAGTTTTAAGGGGGAATTTCATCTGTGAATCTTCTTCAAATCTGTTAATTCACAATAACCCAAACTAATTTGTCTTTCCAATGATATATATGACAAAGAGAGTTGTTTGATGAACTCTATACGGTGTGCAATGCCATTACACAGTAGCGTTTAAGTGAACTACACTGCTTGTTGGGGAAAGTGTTGATTTTGGTTATTTACTCCACAACAATGACTGTGTTTATCATCTCCTCTGAAGCTCAGTAATATAACTTTGTTTGGTACCACCATTTTACAAGTCAAAAATACGGTAATACTGTAAAATTCTCTAAATGCTGTATTGCAGCACTGCTATTTCTCGTTATTTGTAAGTCACTTTCGATACAAGTCTTTGCTGTTTGCTATAAGTTGATGTAAGTTAATAAATATGATGTACTGCATATGTAAAGTTCAAGGCTTTCATTCAAAGGCTCTTAGCTGTATTTAGCCGCCACATGTGGCTTGCATAAGAGTGGCATAACATGTCTAAGGTGGGCAACGGTTTCCTGCCCTAATACGATGTGTATGAATTATTCATGCCCACTGACTGCCTCATGGCGTCACACATAAACCAAACCTTGTCGAGAGAGCTAATTTCCCTAGCTCCTGTAGCTGTGATGTTTTTAATTATATCCATAAAAGAGATGAGGACTTAATTGTAAATGCAAAAACAAATGAACATCTGTGGAGTTTGAAGTAAAACTTTGACCTTGTAGGGAAACTTTTTTTATACAGACATCATTAGCATATTCAGCATCATCTGAATAATCAGGATATTCAAATACTAAATATTCACTTATAAGTTCCAGCAGTTCTTCCATTTATTCATTATACTGCAATATTGCATAATCTCCTGACCCTTTCTTTTGTGAATTTGCTGTCTCCATGAGCTATTGTACTGAATACACGTAATAATAAGAGGAAGGAAAACCACCAATGAGATCTCAGAATAAATGTGTGGTCACATTTACTGTTTTTAAGTGATTTTCCTCAGGAGAAAACTGTAAAAAGTAATTAGTTGGCTTAACTTAAAAAAAAGGTGAGGAAAACCGTTCCCTTAAAATTACTCCGTAAATAAACTTCATGCGTAATTGAAAATAATTAAGTTGTGTGTTTACATAACTTAATTTTTTTCAATTACCCCTTGCTAATCTTTTCCAGGCCATACTTATTAAATGGATCTCAAGTGTTTTTGCTTCAATAACCATATTTTACATTAGTCATCAAGTGATGACCCAATACAGTCCCATTACTGTGCAACATATTCATATTTATGCAAATATGCAAAATGATTAACACATAGGCTGAATAGGAAGACAGACAATTTTGGAAATGCACAAATCATAGAATAAGTCAATATTGTATTAATCTCTTCAGAAGAGATCCCTCAGATCTACCAAAGTAAAAAATTTCAACTCAAATTCACATCCCATCAAGAGACCCAGTTATCTGACTATCAACATTCATTTTATAACTCTTTAAGTCTCATAATATCTACTTTTATTTCTCCCTAAAGGAATTTCAGTAGAAACATCAGATACGAATTTGACACACGATACATATTATGAAACATAACGGACAGCTAAATTAGGTCTCCTGAGCATTGACGGCAAAAACACCTTCCTCTGGGACAAACATTAAAAGAATTCATCATTGTAAACCATCCAACCAATAGTAAGTGAAAAAAAGAAAAAGAAAATAATTGTACCTTCGATGAAACGCTGTATGGCAGCTCTGTGTGCTGGAGCAGTGCCAGGCTGAAGCACCATTACCCTCTGCCTCCTCATGGGCCTGCCCCGCCAGCCTACCGTCACCCCAATTCAGTCACGGCTGGGACCAGAAAGGGCACGAACAGCCACCGTCCAGAGCACAGAGCTTGTTACTGTGCATTTGGAGATTGTTGAAATATGAGAGAAGAGCTTACGTATAGTGATCTAACGTCCTGCCGCATTTAAACACAAAAACAGAAGCCAATGAGATTCTCCTGACAGATCAATGCAGCTAAGCTCTACTCTACTGTCCAATGCGCTCAACACTGGCCGCATTCGATACTGTAACGACAGTATTGACTTGGGAAGTGTGCGTCTGTGGATGAAAACTAAAAAAAAATTCATAAATGTCAACTATAATGTGAAAGTACCAATTATAAACAGTGTTTTTAGCTGTGAATGGATAAATTATTTATCCATTTATGAATTATGTACGTATGTAGCTGTCAAAGTTAACATGCTAACATGTGTAACCAATTGAAAGTGTTTAATGCTGTTATTTCTCTTTCACAGTCAACGTATTTCTTCAATGTGACACTGTAACTCTGGGTGATTTCTAAAGCTAAAGGGACATTCAGAGCTGACTGGGTGCTTCTCTTGAATTGTCAAAATTAAGTTACATTATGACTGAAATCATGTCTGATCAGTCCCGTGACAGATGAGTTTGACTCAAATACACGTAGATTCTAGGAAAATGGAGAGTGAAAATTGATACCAAATAAATCAGATATGAATAAAAATCTCTAAAGCCTTTTCTCACTGCAGTGCTGGCATAGTAACAGTATTTGTCATTTGTAGGCTGCAATGGAGCACTGTAAAATAATATTTATTATATTTAAGTGTGAGGAAAGTCATTTCATTATAGAATGATGAATGGAGGAAAGAACAACTGAATGAAAAGGAAAAAAGGAAGGAATGAAGGAATGAAAGAAACAAATGAATAGACAGAAGGAAGGCAGGAACAAATGGACAAAAGAATGGGAGGAAAAAAATAAGTAAACGGGGGAGGAGAAGGATGGAAGTAAGGAGGGAACGAACAAATGAAGAAAAGGAAGTATGGACCAAATAAAGGAAGGAACGGAAGGAACGGAAGGAAGGAAGAAAGGTAGGATTGATGAACTAACCAACGATGAAACAAACAAACAAATGAATAAATGAGATGAAGGAACAAAATGAGGGAAGGAAGGAACAAATGAAGGAAAAGGAAAGAAAAGAAAGGATGGGAAGAAACTAACAAACCAATGAACAGAAGAGAAAGGTAAAAGAAGGAATGAACAAATGAACGAAAGGATATGAAGGAATTAAAAAAATAAAGAACGATGAATGAAGAAAATTAAGGAAGGAAAGAAGGAATAAAAGAAAGAAAATAAAGAAGGATGGGAGTTACAAACAAATGAATGAAGTGAAAGAAAGAAAGAAAGAAAGAAAGAAAGAAAGAAAGAAAGAAAGAAAGAAAGAAAGAAAGAAAGAAAGAAAGAAAACGCACAAACAAACAAATGAATGAAGGATGGATGGATATAACTGAAGAACAAAACAAAAAACAACAAACAAATGAATGAAGGATGGAAGAGAACATAGGCAAGAAAGGAAAGAAAAAACAAATGAAGGAAAGGAAGGAGGGATGGAAAAAATATAAGAAGTGAGGAAGGAACAAAAGAAAGAAGCAAAGGGGTAATTAATGACTAAATAAAAATAAAGAAAGAAGAATGGAAAAATACAAAATTAAGAAAGAAAAGAAGGAAGGAAGGAAGGAAGGAAGGAACAGAAGGAAGAAAGGAAAGATAACACAAACCAACAAATGAGAGGAGGAGAGACGCATCTCTGGACACCAGAGAGAGAGAGAGAGAGAGAGAGAGAGAGAGAGAGAGAGAGAGAGAGAGAGACAATAATAGAAGGACAAACAGAACTCAAGACAGAGAGTGAAAGTAATGAACAACATCTACAGCCGAACACACACACACAGCTGAAACGTCCCGCTGTTTGTAGGAGAGTGTGTGTGTGCGTGTGTGTGTGTGTGTGTGTGTTTACTGAACTGCAATCTGCTTACTGATCAAATGTCTAGGTGCAAACAGGCCTCAGTTCAGATCCTCACAGGAGGAGCCGCTACACAAATCACTGTCGGTTTAACTCTCTCTTTCTGTACAGTGGGAGAAACTTATTCCAACATATTTTAGCTGTCATCCCCCCTCTCTCCCTCTCTCCCTCTCTCTCTCTCTCTGTGTGTGTGTGTGTGGTCAGTCTGTCTGTAATGACTGTTTTAACAAGCAGGGGTCAGTCCCGGGTGCTGAATCTCTCCACAAATTATTTCACCAACATCCATTAAAGACAACAAGCCCCACCTCTTTCTCTTATTCATTTCTCTCTCTCCTTCAACCCTGTCAACTCTGTCATCATTTACTCACCCTTGTGATGTTCCAAAAACATGAGTATGAGTGAGCCGGGAGAAAGAGAGTGTGCTTTCCATTGATAATAACATTTAATTTAGTGGGGGAAACATGGACATGGAAGTAACTCTAAATTTACAACAAAATACTGTAATGCCAAAAGTAACGCAAGTTACAGTCTCTTCGTGTATTGACTGACAGCTCTCCTGTTGAGAGAAAGGGTGAGTGAGTGCAGAGGTGTTGTGTGCGCTGTGTGTGAACATGATGTTATTGTAGTTCTGGACTAAATGTGAGCATTTACTCATCACTTTCCAACGTGATGACATAATCCCTGGCGCGTCGCAGACCAGCACAAGACGAACAATTGTGGTTAAAAAGTATATAAATGTTTTTGTTTTTTTAAATGGCCGATGTTTTCGCTAGATAAGACCCTATTCCTCAGCTGGGATCGCGCAGAGCCGCTTGAAGCTCTTCATAGCCTTTGAAACTGCAGTGATTTGGACTTCAAAACGTTGGTTGCAATTGAAGTCCATTGTGTGGAGAAAAATCCTGAAATATTTTCCTCAAAAAACTTAATTTCTTTTCCACTGAAGAAAGAAAGACATGAACATCTTGGATGGCATTGGGGTGAGTAAATTATCAGGAAATTTTGAGGTGAACTAATCCTTTAAAAACGCCCTAAAAACAAACAAGCAAGCCCATCCCAGGTGAGAAAAAGTAACGCAAAAGTAATGTAATAAAATAACTTCCCATAAAAACTAAGTAATGCAATAAAGTAGTGCATTACTTTTAACAACAATGGTCATTTTTATCCTATTGTTTATCCTATTGTCATATTAGTTAGCATGTTCAGTATCTTTGGGTTTTGATTCATACTTCTCGACAAATATAAACACCTTTCAAGGCAGATTATTTACAATGATTTTAGTAACTATTATGTAGATATGGTTTTGCTTCTGAGGACTTGAACATTTTTATGATCATTTTACAGTGTGTTTGGCTTTTTTTCTGCAGCTCTCTGGCAGAAAACAAAACAAAAAACAAATTATTAAGTAATGATAAAGAAAATGCCATGTCTCTCATTTGGACTTTTATGTTTAGTTTGTGTTTGGTTTATTTCCTGTTTCCTGTTTCTAGTTTTGTAGTCCTTTTGTAGTGCTTTTGGTTCCCCTCTTGTTATCTAGCTATCCATGTGTATATACGCCTCAGTGTTTGCTGTGTTTGGTTGTCAGTTGTTCTGTTACAGGGAGAGGGCAATTATAATTTTCTGTGGAACTGAGTTTTATTGAACGAAACAAAACATGAAACATGAGGAGCAAGACACAGAGGATACACGAACAACAACTGACTACCAAACACAGCAAACACTGGGGCTTATATACACAGGGATAACTAACAAGACAGAAACAAATGATAAAGGAGTGAGAACCAGTTTTTGTTTTTTGTTTTTGTCTACAATGGAAGTCAATGGGCTCCAATATTGTTTGGTTACGAACATTCTTCAAAGTATCTTAATATCTTCTTTTATGTTACACAATAGAAAGAACGTCATACAGGTTTGGAACAACATGACGGTGAGTAAATGATGACCAAATTTTCAATTTGAGGTGAACTATCCCTTTAAATACAATCAAATCATTGACGATATCCTTCATCTCCACACGGGACGAGTTAGTGGTTTGTTCAAATCCAAGAATGAGCAATAGTAATTGCCTTAGCAATTACTCTCCACAGAGAACATTTCTCTCTCTCGTCTCATCCACACAGACAGTCTCGTAGAGAGGAGAAAGGTTATATCTTTATTAACTCACCTAACTCCTAAAAGGACCCAAATGTAATCTCTCTCTCTCTCTCTCTCTCTCTCCCTGTTTCTGATTGCTGCTTTACGCTCTCCATTCACTGTATTCTCTTGCTTTAATTGCCATGTTATCAGACTCTCCCTGACAGCTATGCCAATTACCCGTCTGCATTGTGTGCTGTCCAGACTGGCCGTTTAGACGCAGAACAGAGAAGAGAATAAAAGCTACTGCACTATGCATTCACAGTTTCTAAATCTTCTGAATGAACCGTCTCTTCAATGCTGCCTCCGTCTGTCTGCCGTTGCCATTTCTCAAGGCAAAAATTAAAGTTGCAACTGGCAAATGTAATAAATAGTAAGATACTGAAGACATACAAGTTTGGAACAACATGAGGGTGATACAATGATGGCAGAATTTACATTATTTGTGCCTTAAGTGCCTTAAGTCAAGTAAATCACTCACTCAACCGAATCAGTTAAACACATTGATTCATTCAGGAACGAAAGTGACTCCAATCGTCGTAATTGTCATTATTCAGAATACATAATTCATAATATGTTGAAATGATTATCTCAAAGGTACCCTAATGGTTTACAGACTCTACAGCTTAAGCAGAACTTACACTAACTTACACTTTGAGCATGAGAAATTTCTACGGATTTCTAACCAAACAAATGATTGGCTGCGTCTGAAATCGCATACTCACTTGGTACTTATTTTGAATAAGTAATTACGTCACGCTCGCTAAAAAAGTACATTCTATATAGTATGAATGTGTGTAGTATGAATGTAATCCAGACGTTTACATTCGCCATGTTGTCATTATCATGTGACCTGCCAGCATCAGTTATGTCACTTCACTGTCATTCATAAATCCTCTCCCGTGGCCTCATGGGATAGTAAAGTGTTCATTGTATGCACACATCAGAAACCCACCAGAAAAAGTAGGTCATCCGGATCATTTTTGCCTACTCTTTTACTGTGAATTCGAACGTATGCGATTTGGATCCAGCCAGTGTCTTTATTAGTGACTCATTGAATCATTTACTCAATCTGCGTGTTCAAACACATTGATTCATTAGGATGATGAGTGAGGCATTTTAATCATTCACTCAACCGATTCGTTCAAACACGCTACTCAGGAATAATAAAGCGACTGTCTTTAAACAGTAAAGTGAGTCATCGAAACATTTACTCAAGAAATTAATTCAGGAACAAACAAGTGCATGTCTTTATGAGTGAGACATTTAATCATTCAGGAACCAAACGCCACTTCTGTGTGTGTTAAATGGAGATGGTTGATTCTGCTTTTAAAAATAGTCAAATGGTATTTCTGAAACATTCTCTATACAAAAAGATCTAAATACTCACACAAAACACTATTTAATTCTCAAGGTAATTTTCATAGCATCTGTCAAATTGAATTATACTGTATATAAACAGACATCTCACAATGTCAAATAGCACCCGACACATTTCCAGCATGTAATTTGATTTTCCACTCACATTTCTAAAGGAAGACACCTCAACAGTTCATATTTCCACATCATATTTCACACATGACAGACCGATTCTGACTGGAAATGTAAGATGCAATGGTTCACATGGAGGGTTCAATCTATCAGCGTTTGCTAACTCGGAAGGAGCATTGGCTGATGTCTTTAATGTATTTAATTTTTAACAGTCTTTATTTTTGGTCCAGAGGGGAATTATATAATTCAATACAGCCTCGAGCCAGCGAATCCTGAGGCCAAATCCTGAGGGTGACTTTGAAGCTTCAGCTTGGGTTCAAAAACCAAGAGGACTGTTTAACTCTGAGATCGCCTGACAGAGTGTATTTCTTGCTTTCCTCCCTCACTCTCTCTCTCTCACACACACACACACACTCATGCCAGTATACATCAACTCCTTTCTTATCACAGATAAGGTGGTCTGGACTCTTTCAGAAGGGATTATGAGAACAGGCATGTTAAAAGGTCAGTGATACACTGGGACCTCACGAACACACACACTCACTCGAGCAGGAGAGAGAACCAATGTGTCACAGCGCAGAGATTACAGTCACAGAGATAACGCATGACCTCTAGGAAACATAACCGATGCCTAGCGATTATGGGAGTGTAAATAAGGAAAACATGAAACGAGAGCAGTAGTCCATCTGATTTAAACACACCTCAGAGCCAGAGAGAGAGAGAGAGAGAGAGAGAGTAAGACACAGACAGGAAAGATGCAACCTTATTGTTGACATAGGCAGACATTTCACCCAATATTAAAATGAGTGAATAAGCGATAAATCAGCCACACCGAAAAACTAGTTAAAAGTATAATTGGTATAATTTCCATGTGTATTTCCCTTGAACTTCTTGTCAGTTGAACTCCTATAATCTCAGTTATTTATCGTTGATTTATGTCATTATTTTATAAAAGACACTGAAAAAATGGTAACATCTAAATTAATTGGTTTTTATTGAAATCAGAACAATATTGAGCATCCCTGAATGAACCAAAAAACATGAATTTATAACTTATTACCTCAAGTCCATCACTTAACATTCAAGCGCAAAGATGAACTCAACATCTGCCAGAACCTCCGCAAAACAACTCATGTGACCCTAACAAGGGCACCAATGACAATGTTGCAGGCCCCGTTGTTGATATTGCAAATCTTCTTTTAAAATGAACTGCTAATTAATGTCAATTAGCTGACACTTCCATTCTAATCACCTTAATTAAAAGAGGGAGGGTCTCTCTGGAATAACCTGGAGTTAAGCATCTTAATCAAGGACATAAAGTCTGTGATCCACTTTGCATATTATTCATGGCATTTGCAAACGTTGGCAAATCCACAGACAAATGTGTGTATGCAACATGCATCAGAAAGTCCCTGCACTCTTCTTTATTGGCATCCGTAAAGAACTTTTAGCATCCAAGAAACTTTTCCATTGCACAAAAGACTCTTTATAATGGAAAAAAGTTATTTCGATTATTAAAATGTTATTAAAAGGAAAAAAAGGGATTCTTTTAAGAAATCTTCACTGAAATATATGTGCAATTTCAAATATGTGTCTGTCTGTGTGTGTGTGTGTGTGTCTATACAATTTAGTACATTTAAATTATGTTAACTTAAAATGTGACACACTACAGTCAAAATTATAATCAATATGTTAGTCATCATATCAAAATAAGTGTACTTTAAATCACAACAAAAGATTATTAAAACATGATCTAAACTGTAGTACTTTTTATTTTGACAATATTACAAAGTGCTCTTTTTAAAAGTGTATTTAAAAGTGTTAAGACGTCATGAAAATTAAGTGCACTTAAGTGGTGTTTTATTTTATTAGCATTATCTGCAACTACTTTTTTAAATAAATAAATAAAATACTAAGATTTGAAGTACACAGCAAGTGTACACTAAATACAATTAAGTGCACTTATTTTTCACAAGCCCTCAAAGAAAGAATCAAATTCCTCTAGAGGAAACAAGAACAAGTTTTTCTGCTCTCTATTGTGGTATATGTTACAGTAAAGTACCATGGTATTATCTTCTGGTATCATAACTGTAATGTGCTAACACCAACCATAAAAAATGTATCTAATAAAATCTAATAAACTGTGTGGTAAACCTAAATAGCCACCCAATTTTATAATATCCACATCTACAGCCCTCCCAGATGAAGGAAGTGTTTGTGTTAATGGCCAAGCAGTGAACAAGGGTCAGAAAGAGAGCACTGATGTGCAAGAAAGGGACAGAGACAGAGTCAGAGTCACAGATATGGCCCATGGGTGATATTTTGAGGGACAGGGTGGGACGTGGAGAGCTGTTCATCACACACAGACACAGAGATGAGAAGAGAGCACCCTGTAGTAGAGCTGGATGAGACTGATAATACAGATGTAAAAGATCAGTGCAATCAAATAGTGTAATTGCTTTTTGCCACCAGGAGCTGCATCATCTCTTCCTGGAGCCTTCAGCGAGGCCATTGGCCAATCAGAAACCTCTATCACACACGACAGAGCCTTCAGCGAGGCCATTGGCCAATCAGAAACCTCTATCACACACGACAGAGCCTTCAGCGAGGCCATTGGCCAATCAGAAACCTCTATCACACACGACAGAGCCTTCAGCGAGGCCATTGGCCAATCAGAAACCTCTATCACACACGACAGAGCCTTCAGCGAGGCCATTGGCCAATCAGAAACCTCTATCACACATGACAGAGCCTTCAGCGAAGCCATTGGCCAATCAGAAACCTCTATCACACACGACAGAGCCTTCAGCGAGGCCATTGGCCAATCAGAAACCTCTATCACACACGACAGAGCATTCAGCGAGGTCATTGGCCAATCAGAAACCTCTATCACACACGACAGAGCCTTCAGCGAGGCCATTGGCCAATCAGAAACCTCTATCACACACGACAGAGCCTTCGGTGAGGCCATTGGCCAATCAGAAACCTCTATCACACACGACAGAGCCTTCAGCGAGGCCATTGGCCAATCAGAAACCTCTATCACACACGACAGAGCCTTCAGCGAGGCCATTGGCCAATCAGAAACCTCTATCACACACGACAGAGCCTTCAGCGAGGTCATTGGCCAATCAGAAACCTCTATCACACACGACAGAGCCTTCAGCGAGGCCATTGGCCAATCAGAAACCTCTATCACACACGACGAACAGTCCCAAACCGTTCAGAATTACAGAGGACTGGTTTAATATTATACAAATGAAGTGAGGTTTAGTTTAGATTAGAGTTAGATTATTTTAATATATTAATATTCATTTTTTTATTTACCAATAAGATGCTTTAGAAAAACCAACCCCAAAATGACAACTAACTAGAATATAGTACACAAGACCATCAATTTCCATCAAATTCAAACCAACTGCATTATCTCTAATTAGCACAACTCTCTCAGCAGTTTCTATTATTTTTTCTCTCTCCGTCTCTTTCTTCAACATCATCCTCTTTCATCCTTTATCTTTCTCAATCGTGCATTTCTTTCCTTCGCGGGGCACTAATTAACGGAGAGATATTGGACACGGGCCCGTGCACTTGCTAATACAATTGGATGAGAGGAGCTGACAGGCTGGCCATTAAAAAAAAAAAAAAAAAAAAAGTCAAGAGTGACCACAGTACTGAAGAAATTAGGTAGCACTGGGTTGGTGTGGAGAACGAAGATGAGGACACTTGGGATGATGGCGGGGAGGGAGGGGGGATAAAGCTTTGCCCTCTGCGAGAGCAGTTATACGGAGCTCACGGGTCGACCCAGCCATCAGTCCTCCCAGCAAATGAAATGGACCTTTCTTCTCCATTCTTCAGCCATCTCTCTGCCTCCTTCTTTCTCTCTGTCCATTTTCTCGGAGATGCTTGTTGATTTAAGCCAAATTGATCCCTCCCGGGTTTTAACGCTTGATCAATCTGTTTAAGGTCCGGGGGGTGGGGGGGATTGACGAGTGAATGTTTATTAGACACCTCCCCCTTGCTTTTCCTCCCCATCCCCCTCAATCCCACTATTATTCATTGGGAATCTCAGAAGAGTAGCACTGATCCATAATAAGGCAGCATATGGATGAGGCATGTGATTTTCTAGGATCTATACAGTCTTATGCCTGCTACAGACTGTGCGATTTCAGCAATCCTATAATAAGATCACTACAAATCACACTGTACGACATGGATCTAATAAACTTGGGGGCAACATGTATGTAGACTGTGCGATGATGACAGCTATTGAATCATAGGCTACGACGCAAGTTAGTATAGAAGAATAAAACATCATCATCATGCGCTAGTGGTAAATAAATAGAGCAAGATGAATTGCACTTAACAATTTTGGTTTTTATGTGCTCTGAAAAAAAGCGGAGGAAGCGAAAGAGGAGAACATGGACGCGGTCATGGCTAGAGAAAAGAGGCCAACTTGGCATGGCGATTTTGCAAATGGAGCTTGAGGAAAGTAGTTTTAAGTTTCCTTTCGTAGTCACTCCGAGTTACGTCGGATGACGGAGAATGGGGGTTTCGCCAGAAAGCCTATCATCTTCGAGTATTATAAAACGAGCCAATGGCAATGAAATGCCATGGGTCTGCGGAATTTTCATAGCGTATCTCCGCCCCACCGCGTGGGTATTTAAGGAGAGACACCTGCAACAGCAGATCATGTTTTCGCTTCGGAGCCAAGAGCATCTCTTCACTCCACAAGCCAAAATCCTGAGTTTCAGTGACTTCATCTTCTCTTCGAGACGAGCGAGCTCTCCGGTGTAGGTGTGACGGCGGTACCCAGCGAGTTCACATTGCCTGCGATCTGAGCAGTGGTCTGCCCTGCCGGTCTGTGTGTTTCTCCCTGGTCGCCTCAGCATCGCAGAGTTTTTCCTCTCTAAAAGAGCTGCACGTGGCACGTCTTTTTAAAGATGTCTCGCCCGTGTTCTTCTGGGTGCGGCCGATATTTGTCTTCCTTTGATGGGCACAATCGCTGCTTTGCATGTCTGGGCTTAGAGCACGCTAAAGCAGCGCTTGTGGATGACTCATCTTTCTTCTGTGGGAACATGACCATCGCAACACTGAGGTCGAGACTCAATGATCTCATTCGAGAGAGAGTCCCCTCATCCACACCCCGATCTACCCCCTCCACGAGAGGTGGTACTTCGGCTGGTGGACAGGGTGACTTGAGGGTGACGGTGTGGAACAATCCGACGATGCGTCCTCGGACCACGCCCCCCTCTACAGTGTTGCAACCCGCGAGCGCTGCGGTGATTCAGGCGGGTCCGTCTACGGATGCCCTGCGTGTTTCATTCGGCGCTCCAGAGGAGGATTCAATGTCGATCGCGGCATCACAAGGCGGCCATGATTCATCGGGAAGTGATGATGCGGCTGCGTTGCCTCCCTCGGGAGTGCCAGCGTTGCCCGTGTCAGATCCTGAGATGACGGCCATGCTTTCCCGGGCCGCCACAAGCATCGGGCTAGAGTGGAATCCTCCGCCCTTCCCCGAGAGCTCGCGGTTGGATGATTGGTTTTTGGGTGCGGCTGCCGCTTCACGGCCACAGCCAACCCCAATCCCATTCTTCCCGGAAGTGCATGAGGAGCTGTCGAAGTCATGGAAGCCTCCTTTGACCTCCCGTGAGCGTTCGACAGCTTTCTCCGCCTTTCCTCCCCTCGATGGCGCGGTCGCCCATGGGTACACTGGGATTCCCCCGGTTGAACGCTCTGTTGCGATGCAACTGTGTCCTCAGAGTGCTTCTTCTCGCGGTACTCCTAAGCACCCGTCCAAAACCTGTAGATTTCAGTCTACTCTGGTGGCGAGATCTCACAGAGATGCAGGACAGGCAGCCGCCGCCCTGCATGCGATGAGCACCTTGCAGGTCTACCAGGCCCAGCTGCTCAGAGATATGCAGGAGGGGGAGGACTGACCCCGGGCTCTTTGATGAGCTGCGTGCCGCCACTGACCTCGCTCTCCGGGCGACGAAAGTGGCCTCACGCTCCCTGGGTCAGGTGATGGCCACCTCTGTGGTCCAGGAGCGTCACCTGTGCCTGAACCTGGCCGATATGCGGGACGTTGAGCGGACTCGTCTGCTCGACGCCCCCATATCCCAGGCTGGCCTCTTCGGCGGAGCAGTTGAGGACTTTGCCCAGCAGTTCTCGACCGCACAGAAGCAGTCTGAGGCGATCAAACATATTCTGCCCCGACGGCCCGCTGCTGCCTCCACCCAGCCGTCGGTTCAGACGCCTCAGCCTGCTCGCCGCCAAGGGCGCCCTCCTGCGGCTCCCGCCCCTCCTGCAAGGCCCCAGCAGCAGCCTGTTCAACGTCTCCGTTCCCTACTCAGGGAACGAGGGTTACATCCGTAACCGAGACGTTTTAGTGCCATGTCACGTTGATCAATATGCCATTTAATGTTGTATTTTTATTGGTTAGTCAGTAAACGTAGGTGATAGCAGCAAACACACTGTGAGATGATCATGCTAAACTTCGAACACAGTCAGAAAATGATCGCAGGATATCTTTGACATGACAACGGCGGTCTCTGAACCTCTCTCGCTGTACGATGTAGGAACACCGTTTATGAGCCACAACCACAGAAATCACCACGATTAGTCATCTTTCGTCTGGGACTGGCCACAATCACACAATGTGTACCGGGCATTATTGATTTAAATGAATCGGCACACTGGATCTTTTCATATTTATAAGCAGTGTATTTTAAGCATTATATTTTGCACTAGGGATTGGAACAAACATCTAACCAAAAGTGTTAAACTTGACCTGTCTTGTTGTGCTACCAACATTGTTGGGGTGTGGTTTTACTTTTCTAAGCAATCAGATGGTTGAAAAAAAATCCATATATTTGCATTGAAGGAAGGACCACAATATACTATAATAGAGACTTGGAAGGCTCCTTTATCTTAGACCAGTAAAAACAGCTTAGCAACTCCCTGGCAACACCCTAGCAACCACCCAGATAGGAAATTTTAATAGGATTGCAAGAAATACAGTTCGAATTTGGAACAAATCATAATTATCCAGTAAGAATTTTTTCTTCACATTTTTTCATTCTTAAAGTATTATCAATTGAAGTTCTGGGCCCAAATTCTGAGAGAAATTCCATCACTCCTGTACACATTCCTTTAATTTTTTTGACGTGTGAACGTACCTGATGGCGAATCGTCTAATCATATCAAAGTCAGAGACAAAAATATCCAAATATGCAATACAAACAGTATGCTGATGCAATGACAGTGAAGTCTTTTCATTTAAGATCTTTTAAATGGATCACTGCAACAACAACAAAAAAGCAGGCAAACCTTTTCTTTTTTTTTACTTTCTCTTCCCCGATGACACAGTAAGAGGGTATTAAGACCAACAACAGGCCAACAGAACGAGAATTAAAACCCAAACATACATACAGCAGCATAAAAACATAATGCACCCTCATAGATCTGCACACACACACACACACACACACAGATCAAACATTCCATATAGACACACACACAAAATCCATTTTAGCAAAATCCTTTGTCTGCTTGAAAGATGTGATACAATAGAATAGGGGGGATAAAGGGATGGATGGATGGATGGTTTAAGGTGGAGATAATGCCTGCGCGGACAAAAGGATGCTGGCCTAAACACACACACATACATCCACACCATTTGAGCCAGGATCACATTTCAAAAGCTCTCCAAAGGCAACTTTTGGGCAGGACACCAAATAGCTGTTAAGAGCCCCTCCTTAACCAACACGTGAGAGACGGCTAATAAAGACCATGTTTATGTGGCTAAAGAAAACAGTAGCTTCCTTTCATTTCACCTCCTTTTCTTCTTTTATTCATGCGCTCATGTGAGAATCGGTTCACAGGGACGTAACTTCGGTCATGTGGTTCGGGCGAGATTCGTTTAATCTGACCTACAATGCACTGTGAGTACAAACAAGATCACGAGGCGTTAGGACAAAAGCTCTTAAAGAACAGATTTGGGACCATTGTTGAAATACTAATTACAGCATCTGTGACATACTGTCAATTACCACAGACAATCATTTTTGACCTTAAAATTGTGTATTTCACTTCCAAGCAAAGTTTATGGAGCATGGCAATAAAGTGGTGCAGGGATGACGTCAAAACCTGGAAGTCTAATTCGGCCGCTGGTTCCTTTGAGATTTTCCTATTGGGTTTTATAATGGGGTTTTCAATTTATGAGTAAAATAAGGTCTGTGGTGAACATAACCTGATACTTTGACGTTTTTGTTCTGCAACATACACTGCACACACTCCCACCCCAAGCTTTCTTATCTAGTTACTTATTAGAAATATACGTTTTCATAGATGAACACAACTGTTTAAATTCGCGTTTTCACAATGGGTGAGTGTAATTTACGTTGTCAAATTATTGAAATATTGACTGTGTCAGCATCTATTTTTTGCCCACATGGATAAACCACAGTGTTACATTGCTGACAATGTGCAAATTCAATGTCATGTCAAAATGTCAAGTGCGAAATCGGTTAAGACATTAATGGTGTGTAAAATAATGATGTGTAAATACCAGTAAATTGACTATCGCAAACCTTAGTAAGGGTGATTTCACACTTGTAGTTCGGTTCGCTTGGTTTGTTTGGTCCGGACCAAAAAAAATAACATTTAGTCTTGGTCCGCTTAGCATTCACATTGGCATTTTAACACTGAACATAAAGATCCCAAACCTAAAGGCATAGGGATACGTTCACAACCTGATTGGTCGGCTCTTATGCCTGTGCCAAACTGTGATGAGCAACATCACGACTATAACAAGAAAAAACAGGAGCATTCTGTCCCTTTTAGGGTTGCTCAGTTTTGTGTTGCGGGTCAAATTGGCATAATGTAAGGGTTAAACAACTTTATAGCTTAAATAACACACACTGTGTATGTCAGAATTAAAATAAGGATTATTGCACACAAGCTTCACATTTCTGATTTTAAACCCTCTAGACTGCATCTCCCCACAGACTTCCATTAT
Organism: Tiaroga cobitis; assembly: GCA_030578255.1. Lineage (NCBI taxonomy): Eukaryota > Metazoa > Chordata > Actinopteri > Cypriniformes > Leuciscidae > Tiaroga > Tiaroga cobitis. The sequence goes on from CM060613.1 coordinate 26,129,565, forward strand.
AAGAGTTTTTACATGCTTTATAAACTGATGGACCAAGTGAAAACTAAGATGAAATGCGATGGAAAAGCTGCTCATCTTTCAGCGATTAGACATAAAAGAATAGAAAGAAAGATTAAAACAGTCAATGGTGTTGACAGACTGGTCAAGCATGGAATCGCTTCTGCTGATAACAGGAAACACACACATTGAGACAAAACACACACTCCCCTGAACCCCTGCATGTCAATCCGAGCGAAACAGAACCAGAAATGACTCTCTTTTTATCGCCTCTGCTCTTTCACGCTCTCCATTTCTATTTTTTCAGACATGCGCGTGCAGTTAGAAACTGTGAGTGAGGCTTGTGGGTCTAGCATTTCTAATCCATCTGTATGCATGAATGAGTGACACGCATTTGTCCATGCACTTAATGCATTGGTGCTCCCTTAGGTAGCAGGAAAACAGCCCAGTCCTCCCGTTGCATGCTGGGATTGGTTGAGAGCTGTAGGGTGTGTGAAACAGGGCGAGAGGGGGTTAACCCAACATCTGTGCCTCTCCAGATCTAATGAAGCTTTATATGAGCAGTGACACAAACATGCTTTATGTGAATCAGAACCTGTGCTAATCTGGAAACATTTTTATTACAGCCTGTATGAAATGAAACCTCGCCAAGTAATAACTGTACTGTACCAGGAGAATGATACAGGAATATCTGTGCAATAGAAGATATTAAAGCAAACAATCAGTTCTCTCAAGTGTAATTCAGTTGTCTAATCAAACGCCTCGGATGCAAATATAAGAGGCCTCTATATAAACCGCTTGTGTACTCACTCACATATCAGACTTTCTCTTAGGGTGGCGTAGAAAAACGTTCTTAAATAATATTCTGCGCACAGAATACAACAAGCCGTTTTAATTGGATAAAAAATACAACACGTTTGAATAAACAATGATCTAAATTTCCTTGAGGGGGGCTTTTATGGAAGCAAATAAGAGACATAACTATTTGAAATTTAACAGCCATTGAATACTTAGTTTTGAAATATTTTATTTTGAAAAACATTTATCTGAATTGATTTGCTCTGAATTCACCCCTTTGAAATTATTTTACTTTGGAAACCATGTATCTGAATTTATTTGTTTCGAATTTATCTCTGAAATTTAAATAGGCCTACGAAAATTCTTGATTTACATTTTAAAAACCTGAATTTCGATTAATATTTTTCAATGCTCACAAATTCAGATACAAAACAAAAAAATCAGCTTACAGAATTTCAGATCAAATAGATTCAGGTTGATCAAATTCGACTGCTCAAATTCAGATCGAAAAAATCAAGTTAAATATTCACATGGTAACATCCGGGCTACCCAGGATAGGCCACGCCCACACCGGGGGGAAAAACAATCCAACCGTCTTCATTGACTTTGCATTGCGAGAGGCTGCCTCCTTGTCATTTATGACTTATAACAAAAAACAAAACAATGTCTAAAAGCTGTTGTGAGACAAGGTGTACTGCAAACAAGCTAAATAACCCAGAAATTATTTTTTATAAGCTGTCGAACCCAAAAACGGTTTGTTTTCCGGACATAAAAGTGGATCAGTTGAGAAAGAGCGCAACTATTTCTCGAACTACTCTGAGAACTGCGCCCACTGGACCACGACATGATATTGTAAAAAAAAAACACACACAACAAACATTCATAATTTTAACCATGTCGATTGCTTATTTCATCACCATGCACCCTATGTGAACCTGATGCTTCACGTCTTATTGCCTCAGACCTTGTCACACAGCAGCTTTTAGGCATTTTTCTGTCTTTTGTTATATGTTATAAGGAGGCAGCCTCTCGCAATGCAAAGTTAATGGAGACGGTTGGATTGTTACTTTCTCCCCGGTCGTGGCCTAAATACGCTCTGTCTCTACACAGGCTCGGCTGTTTTTCCTATCCTGGATAGCCCGGATGTTACCATGTGAATATTTAACTTGAATTTTTCGATCTGAATTTGAGCAGTCGAATTTGATCAACCTGAATCTATTTGATCTGAAATTCTGTAAGTTGATTTTTTTTGTTTTGTATCTGAATTTGTGAGCATTGAAAAATATTGATCGAAATTCAGGTTTTTAAAATGTAAATCAAGAATTTTCGTAGGCCTATTTAAATTTCAGAGATAAATTCAAAACAAATAAATACAGATACATGGTTTCCAAAGCAAAATAATTTCAAAGGGGTGAATTCAGAGCAAATCAATTCAGATAAATGTTTTTCAAAATAAAATATTTCAAAACTAAGTATTCAGTGGCTGTTAAATTTCAAATAGTTATGTCTCTTATTTGCTTCCATATGCTTTATGATTATGCAATTTGGAACATCCTATTTTGGGCACAAACTGCACTTTTAAGTTACTGAATCACACGTGTGGCAGGAGAGAGAATTAGGAAAAGGACATTTAATACGAAGAAGTCCAGGTTAAAGTGAGGCATGGTCTTGCTGTCCGTTTCAGCACCACGCTGAGCGCTGCAGATATAGCTACTATATGATAGGGGTCAAGGGAAAACATGTATTTCTCACGATTACACAAATGCCCTCGCGATCACTGAGAGCATGTGTGTGAATATTTTCATTTATCACGCAAGTTGTCAGGTAGACTTTATGTTTATGTCCAGCTGTGAACTCATGAACTCTATCTAACATTCCCTTCAGCGATTTGAGCACAATGTCATTGTCAACATGATGGGCACAAATACATCTGGAAAATAAAAAAATTAAAAAAACACCTGCACCAATTATCAACTTTCTGACCTAAACTTGCACATGACATTCAGAAAAAATATAAACAGCATCACACGGTGGAGCAAAAAAAAAAAAAGATAATACCCTGTAGTAGAATATAAGCATTTACTATAGTAAATACGGCTTTTTACACGTTACATGTAGTTACTGTAGTAATAACTATAAATTATGCATAATTGCATGCAAGTAACCCTAAACCAAACCCTAATCCTAACCCTATAGTAAGTAGGCTACATGGATTATTTATTATTACTCAGTACGTAAATGTATAATTACACTGTAACATGGGCACCTTAAAATAGTGTAATCATAAATAGCTACTAGGCTACAGTAAAAATATATATATATAAAGTACACAGTAAAAAAATTTAAAAAGTTTTAACAACTCTCCATTTAACAACTGATGACGAAATCAAAGTTACAACTTTGGCAAATTGCAGAAAAAAAATCTAAAATAAAAGACAATGTTAAAATATGATGCTATTAGGGATATAGCCTTTAAAAGTTTTAGTCCTATACTTTAGTACAGGACATTAGTAAATAGCACTGTAAATTGTTTGTAAACAGTGTAATGTAAAGAGTTAATTTATAGTATAGTAGGTATTAGGCTATAGTACACCAACATATTAGTCTTCAGTAGTCTAGAATAATACAGTAGGCTAAACGTCAAAAGTAATAAATATTGTCTGTATACTGTAACACCACCCTGTAAATAAACGGATCATAGTTTGCATGTGGCTGCAGTATGAATCAAATAATAATTGAACTGGTTTACTGAACGTAATAAATAACACGCAACGAGCTTACCGTCCACAGCCATAGTCGGTATATACGCGTATCTCTCCGTGATGGCTTTAGTGGGAGTCTGCCATGCTCAAGCTCACGGGTGTCCTGTCCGGTAGAAGAGAGAGCCGGGGCTCCTGAACGACACCTCCAGTCCGAGCGCAAAGATCTGCTGTGGAGCAGGAGAAATTCACATATAAACCCGAGAGAGAGAGAGAGAGAGAGAGAGAGAGAGAGAGAGAGAGAGAGAGAGAGAGAGAGAGAGAGAGAGATGACAGTCATTCAGCTCCCAGCGCATCGGGCAAGTTTAAACCCCTCCCTCTGCTGCTCACCTTAGTGCTGGATGCACTCACACACAGCGAGCGATTCCCTGATTACACAAGTGGCTGTGGTGATGAATGACAGCATGCAGCCAGTGCAATAAAACACGCGTGTCATTTACACTACATCAGACCCGCGCGTGCACGAGGGTGTGGGGAACATATGGGCAAACGCGTGAGAGGGCGCTTGACAAAATAAACTTATGCAAAGTACACCCTTATGAGACTGCGTTTGCCCTGTGCACCAGCAGGGGGTGATTAATTGATTAACACTTTCATTAGTAATGTGGTATAGGCTACTAACAAATAGGCCTGTTGCTTGTATATCAATGAAAGACTGCATTAATGCAATCCAAGACGTTACCAAAAAACAATTTGTCCTAAAGGCATTTTAAAGCTGCCGGGACGGATTTCGCGTGAAATTGCACGGGTGAATGACACACGTGCAATTTCACGCGAAATCCGTCCCGGCAGCTTTAAAATGCCTTTAGGACAAATTGTTTTTTGCCTACAAATTGCCTACAAAACAAAAATAACGACTTTATTCGACTATTCCTTTTCTTCCTTGTAGGCCTGAAACGAGACTTCAAGAGATTTCCACGACGCATGCGCGAGAACTGAACTGAAGTAGTTGAAGGAGATCGCAATTCTCGCGCGTGCGCGTCGTGGAAATCTCTTGAAGTCTCGTTTCAGGCCTACAAGGAAGAAAAGGAATAGTCGAATAAAGTCGTTATTTTTGTTTTATTTCCGCACAAAAAGTATTCTCGTCGCTTGATAAACTTATAGTTGAGCCACTGTTGTGACATGGAATATTTAAACATTTTCTTTAATGACTTTCTGGGACGTCAGGATTCATTCCCTTAGGGAGCCTATGGAGGAGTGATCAACCTCTCAGATTTAATCATAAATATCTTCATTTGTGTTCCGAAGACGAACAAAGGCCTTACGGGGTTGGTACAGCATGGGGGTGAGTAATTCATGACTTAATTTTCATTTTTGGGTGAACTAACCCTTTAAGGTTAACAATGTCAGCATTGCGTGACTACATGTAATGTCCTTCCTATATTTATCATTGTTTTCGCATGGGCCGGTTGCTTTTACTGTAGCCACTCCAAAGTCCGAACGAAGTCTTTTGCATTTTACAGCGGGTGAATCTCTAGTTGTCACTGGTGATTGTCGTTTGAACCTTTCTGGATCCGCCATCAAATTGATAAGTTTAATTATATCAAGTGCTGTGAGAAAAGGCTATAAATCTCCACCGCCAACATCAATATAGCCTACTAGCCGAGACTCTTCTTTATGTGTACTGTGACGTAATGACTCAATATAGTCTACTAGCCGAGACTCTTCTTTATGTGTACAGATGTGACGTAATGACTCAATATAGTCTACTAGCCGAGACTCTTCTTTATGTGTACAGATGTGACGTAATGACTCAATATAGTCTACTAGCCGAGACTCTTCTTTATGTGTACTGTGACGTAATGACTCAATATAGTCGACTAGCCGAGACTCTTCTTTATGTGTACAGATGTGACGTAATGACTCAATATAGTCTACTAGCCGAGACTCTTCTTTATGTGTACAGATGTGACGTAATGACTCAATATAGCCGACTAGCCGAGACTCTTCTTTATGTGTACAGATGTGACGTAATGACTCAATATAGTCTACTAGCCGAGACTCTTCTTTATGTGTACAGATGTGACGTAATGACTCAATATAGTCTACTAGCCGAGACTCTTCTTTATGTGTACAGATGTGACGTAATGACTCAATATAGTCTACTAGCCGAGACTCTTCTTTATGTGTACAGATGTGACGTAATGACTCAATATAGCCGACTAGCCGAGACTCCTTCTTTATGTGTACAGATGTGACGTAATGACTCAATATAGCCTACTAGCCGAGACTCTTCTTTATGTGTACAGATGTGACGTAATGACTCAATATAGCCTATACTAGCCGAGACTCTTCTTTATGTGTACAGATGTGACGTAATGACTCAATATAGCCTACTAGCCGAGACTCTTCTTTATGTGTACAGATGTGACGTAATGACTCAATATAGCCTACTAGCCGAGACTCTTCTTTATGTGTACAGATGTGACGTAATGACTCAATATAGCCGACTAGCCGAGACTCTTCTTTATGTGTACAGATGTGACGTAATGACTCAATATAGCCTACTAGCCGAGACTCTTCTTTATGTGTACAGATGTGACGTAATGACTCAATATAGTCTACTAGCCGAGACTCTTCTTTATGTGTACAGATGTGACGTAATGACTCAATATAGCCGACTAGCCGAGACTCTTCTTTATGTGTACAGATGTGACGTAATGACTCAATATAGCCTACTAGCCGAGACTCCTTCTTTATGTGTACAGATGTGATGTAATGACTCAATATAGCCTACTAGCCGAGAGTCTTCTTTATGTGTACAGATGTGACGTAATGACTCAATATAGCCTACTAGCCGAGACTCTTCTTTATGTGTACAGATGTGACGTAATGACTCAATATAGTCTACTAGCCGAGAGTCTTCTTTATGTGTACAGATGTGACGTAATGACTCAATATAGCCTACTAGCCGAGACTCTTCTTTATGATGTGACGTAATGACTCAATATAGCCTACTAGCCGAGACTCTTCTTTATAATGTGACGTAATGGCGCAAAGACATGCTTGAATCTCCCGTGGAAATCCACCAGTACCACTGGAACTAAAAACATTATTACAAGTGTACCGCTTTGAATCGAGCTACGGCAAGCAGATAGTTTTGAACACTGGCTGGTTTATGTACTTGCTCAAAAAATTATTTTGGATAATTTTTAACCCAAAAAAGCTACGGACTGCAGCTTTAACAACCGAATACATATTTTTTCATTCAAACTCTGTTCACCGTACATTTAAATTATTATATAAATTATCATCATATAATTTATTTCAAATACTTATGTCAATCCATCCACTGTATTGTTAATGTCATATGTTTATTTATGGATCAGGTTTAGGTGAAACAACACAGAAAAACAAATTACTTAAACAGTTAAAACGTTGATAAGTGCTGACTCCACTTAAAGCTTTACAACTTGTCCACAGCATGACTGTCGTCTGGGTCACTACACACTCTTGTGCACTCTGACTCCCCCATTCTTGCAGTTTCACTAGGATAAGTGCCATATCTGTTCTTTAGAAAAGGAAGAAAAGCCTGTTAAGTGCTACCGTCACGCCTCAGGGCAACACTTGCTTGTCGTGAAGCTGTGGAGGAGGGAGGATCTGAGGAGAGCGTGTAGTCAAGAACATCAGCGCGTCGGAGAGGTCTTCAGTGGCCCGTTCTACAAAGAAATCTTCCGGACGATCAACAGAACAAGAGATGCCGCTGCACCAAACGCCAGAGAAGATGTCTGCTTAAATGAGCTGTATTAATTTACTGTCATAAGTAACACTGATTGCCTTCCCAGTATGAGCAGAGGAGAAGGTGGTTGGTGAGGTTGGTTTCTGAAGTTTTAAGAGGTGTGGGAGAGAGTCTCTCTCTGTAGGGCAAACATGCAACGCTACAAAAGCAGCAGCAGCTACAGCTTTTCTTCACTTCACAAGACTGCTGTTATTGATATTGCACAGATCAACATGAAAGTTTTAAGCTTTTTGACGGATTTTAGATTTCTTTGTTGAGTTTTAGCAAAAGCAAGCATTGTGGAGTAAGGCTGTTTGCAAAGACAACGTCACAATTAAAATTGCTTGTATATTAAGATTAGCCTAGTGTTTTAAAGAAACCACTAACTCTGAATATTAAACTGTCTGGTTTGTGCTACAGGTGTGAATCATACCTAAAATCATGTGAATTGTCTGTCTGTCTATAGCTATCTAGCTTTGCTGCCATCGCTGCTGCTGCTTCTCCTACAACATACACAACAAGCTTCTTCTTTGGCCTTTGCCTTGATACTGTGGGTTACAACATCACTATGCCCGTGGACACTGCCTACTACTAATTGCACGTTGATACGGACAACTACGCAGAAGTATAAGTGAAACAAATGTAAATTGTTTCATAGTAGAAAGCGAAACTAGAGACAGAACAACAACAAAATACCAGAGACTGTAACGCCAACTGTATATATGAAATACTCACGAGTTGAGTATTTGTGCTAAATCTGCGCAGATTTGGCTTACACGAACTTCCCCAGCAAAGTGAGTAAACATAATAACACGCCAAATTGGCTAGTGATTTGACAGCGTTAACCACCACAGTTGATTTTTACACGCATTTGGCGGGTCGGCGGGGGTTAATTTCAAACCTTGTTTACAAGTGATCAGATGTACCATAAAATGGGGGGAGAACAACTTTTGTTTCCTGTAGAAATCAATAAATTCCTCTTCCTGTCTTTCCAATCCAATTTCTACTTCAACTTCCTGTGGTGTGTGATCAATTCGATTCAAAATTCATCCTCACGAACTGAAAGGAAGCCAGTTCTTGATTTCTGAATTTTGCCCAGCCCTGACCCTAATACCACTCAAAACACCCTAGCAATGTTTAAGCAACCACCAGAAGACCTTAGCATTGTCATGTTAAGCTTTGCACAAGATCTTTCAGAATTGTTTGTAGTGTAGCATTATTATGATATCCATCCATCAGATGCCATCAAAGCTTGTAAATCTGAAGAGATGGTTTTGGCCTTCTTTCTTTTTCCATGTATTGAGCATCAAGACTGATGGTCTCAAGATCCAAACAGCAATCGCAGTGTTCACTGACCCCTGGCAGAGAGGTTGCGTTTCCAGTGTGCCGTTAGTACTTTCATTACTGTGTTTCAGACAGGCGGCAAGCTGAGAGAGAGAAGTTTTAAGCCCCTGCCGATAAGATTGACAGTCTGCGTTTAGACACGCACTGAACAACCCGCAGATGGTGGTTTTGTGTCCAAACATTGATGGACAGTGCGGGTGTAATTGTGGACCAATGCCCCCCTTGTACGGCCACCAGTTTTTCCGAACCAAGCTGTCAGCTGGCACGGTTTCCGACAATGCCCAGCCTCACACAGGAAAACAGGATCGGTCATGGTTCTGGTGGACAGACAGATACACCACAGTGTCTTGTCTATTTAACGGAAGAACAGAGTGAGTTCAGACTAGATGCCAGTCGAAGTCCAATAACAGGCCGTGGACTGCATCCCATATCAGACGACTAATTAAAGATGTATTCTGTCATGCTCTCTCATGTGGTCTTGGTTAGTGTCATGGCCAGGCATTGCCTGGGAAACAGGGTGCCACAAAAGAGTAAAGTTTGGGGGTTGAACAAACTGGGGCACTTGATTTTCATATTATAATGGTGTCATGGTGTTGGCATTTTGAATGGCTGGCATGAAAACTCACTGACACTCCAGGGACTCTCCAAATCCTAAACTTGTGGCCAAAGTCCAAAAGTGCAGAACCTGAAAACATATTTGCAAACAGAGCTTTAAACACATACTGTTGTCTGGCTGCTACACTGGGATTCAGTTGGTTTTCTTGCGCAAAATAAAGCAATAATCCATGAGAGGTTGTGCATTATTAACCTGATCTCATGAAATGCGTCTCTATAGCATGCATTGTATTTATCGTGCTATTGTAAAAACTAATTTTCGTGTATAAATTGTACAATAAATACAATGCGTGCTATAGAGACGCATTTCATGAGATAGCACAACCTAATGAGGAACAACCTTTACCATGGTAAAATCAATGTAATGTACGGCAATCAAGTAAATAATTACGTAAGTGCAAACTGTTGCCAACAACATAGTAACCTCAATTTACCCGATTGCTTAGAACGTGGCTCATCCAATTGTTTTATTTAAAATACATTGAAATTCAAAGTGATCAGTTGTCTTGATAGACTTTAAATGTTGGCTTGACAAAGTGAAAAAATATGTTTTTGACAGACGGATGGACGGATGGATGGACGGATGGATGGACGGAAGGACAGACGGACGGACGGACGGATGGATGGATGGATGGATGGATGGATGCTGAGCACAGATCAACAGCACTCTTGCTCTTTATGATATTCCTGAAATACTTGTGTTTTTGTGCAAAGATTAGGCATTTCGCCATCAATGGTAAAGTCATGTGAGTGTGTGCGTTCAAAGCTTCAAAAGTCTTTGCCATTCCACTCACACCAAAAAGTCGGCCTGTCTTATGCAAATCAGATGCTGTTGAAGCGCATTCAGACTAGATTCTCTGTTTATCTGACACGACCATTTTAGAGAACACAGCATGGGTCAGTGTGTCGCTGCCTCCTTTGCCCACTCATCTCTCCCTCTCGGGTAATATCTGCACAGTTTCTCTTTATCGTCTTCTTTGGGGCACAGATTGCATGATAGAGGATTCATTCATTTTTCCCATAAGGCCACCTTGCCTCTGTTCCCCTCAGTCAAGCTGAAAATATGCCCTACATACTCTCATGACGAATACATCTCCAGAAGATCAGACAGCCTGTTGATGGATATTCCCTCGCTACTAGCCTGAGAGAGTGTTGGAATCACTTGGAATTATCCTTCGTGAAAGGGTCGGATCCACAAGTTTAGCTCCTTAAAGTCACCATGAAATTGACAGTTCTTATTTTTTTATTGAATATTGCAGTGTTTATTAAAAATGATTTATCCATGCACATCATTACTGTTTTAAATTCATGTTCCCTCGTAATCTTTAATCAAAATAACTCTTGCAGCGACATCTCTTCTCTGATGATGTGTTTACTGGCGTGAGGGCGGGCAACCTGTCACACACAGGAGATCCACCAATAGCAAAACATAACCATCCAATCAATTTCCCATGGGCGAAATCAAGCCCCACCCTATTTTATTTTTCTTTCTTGTTTGAGAAGCCGTTTCATATATCTCAGACAGCAACATAGTGTCGGCCCAGATCCGGGCCACATCTGATACATGTGGATTCCACATGTACCAGACGTGGGCCGGATCTGGTTGTAATTAATGAATGCTTTGGAATACCGACCTAAAGCCATATGTCTAACCAAGTTGTGTTCCAAATTTTAAGTTGATATAAGGACACCACTATAAGGTTCTCACAGGATGAATCATCCGTCACCCACCAAGCGAAGCCTTAACTATTGATCTTCACTGCTGTTATATTTCCACAAAAAAAAAATTTCTCTGACTATTATTTCATGTCAGGCTTTACAGGATTAAAAGTGATGCTTGCCTCAGTAATCAGCACTAATTACAAATATTCCATAGAATGAAAACCAGAATGAAATACACTTCCAGTAGCTCACATGATCCATTATTTAATCTCTTCACGATCATTCTCTTTGTCTTTCTCTCTTCTTTCTTCTCTGGTCCAGTTCCCTCTAATCTGTCAGTGTCATTTCCAAGGCCTGGTTACAGGCACTGTTTTTACGCATCTGTCAAACACTATCTGATAAAAGCACAGAACCTTCACACCAAGATAGGACCAGGAAATAAGATCCAGGGCTCCATGCATCATTGCAAATATCTATCACTTCGGAAATTATGTTCAGAGGCTCCTCAAGGCATTACTCGCTGAAAATGCATTTGTCAATAGACTCATTTGATAGCCTCTGTGGTTCTCACCCACCAAAATTAGACGAGAACTTGATAGAAAACACGAAAGGGATCAGAATATAACTCAGTTTCAAACTTAAAATCGATACTATTCTGAAGTCTGTTTACTAGAAATGAAAGAAGCCATTAATCTTTGAATTGATGCATAATGTAATCTAGCATTCATTCATGCACTGAATGCTCAGTGGACGCTGAGCCTTTTGTGTCATGCCTCATTCAGACACTGAACTATAATTTCACCCACACACAAACTGCAGGCGATGGACTTTTTTTTTTTACCTGTCTTACTCTTCCTCTCACTGTCACTTCACATATTAAATGGCTCATTCACCGTCTGAATACTCAACTGTGTTTTCATACTGTTCTGACATCAGTCGTGTCAGTTTTTCTCTGCGTGCACAAGCTGTTTCAGGATCAGTGCTTGCTATTGCCCTCTTAAATGTCTCCAGACTATTTCATTTTCCCAGGAGTTCGTGCCAGTGATAAAGACAGCTTGTCGTTCGGCTGGCATGGTTGTTGGTTTGCCCAAGGCCTTGCCATTATTAGAACGATGTCACCAGTATTTACAGTTGCCTTTTGAGCTCTCCGCTTTGCTAGACTGACCTCAATGCTGTCTTCATAAAATAAAATGTTATTTATAAGCCTTCAGAGACATTATGACCTTTTCCCTATTTTATTGTAAGTGATTTCTCTAACTACTTGTCAGAAGAAGTTAACATAAAGCAGTTTTTTCTTTTTCAAGGAAAAAAAACATCTAAATCTTGAAGGGGGTTGACCAATTACAGCAGACTGGGTCATCTAGCAAATCAGAGCAGAGTAGACCAATCACAACAGACTGGGCCATCTGATCAATCAGAGCAGAGTAGACCAATCACAACAGACTGGACCATCTGACCAATCAGAGCAGAGTAGACCAATCACAACAGACTGGACCGTCTGACCAATCAGAGCAGAGTAGACCAATCACAACAGACTGGGCCATCTGACCAATCAGAGCAGAGTAGACCAATCACAACAGACTGGGCCATCTGACCAATCAGAGCAGAGTAGACCAATCACAACAGACTGGGCCATCTGACCAATCAGAGCAGAGTAGACCAATCACAACAGACTGGGCCATCTGACCAATCAGAGCAGAGTAGACCAATCACAACAGACTGGGCCATCTGACCAATCAGAGCAGAGTAGACCAATCACAACAGACTGGGCCATCTGACCAATCAGAGCAGAGTAGACCAATCACAACAGACTGGGCCATCTGACCAATCAGAGCAGAGTAGACCAATCACAACAGACTGGGCCATCTGACCAATCAGAGCAGAGTAGACCAATCACAACAGACTGGACCATCTGACCAATCAGAGCAGAGTAGACCAATCACAACAGACTGGGCCATCTGACCAATCAGAGCAGAGTAGACCAATCACAACAGACTGGGCCATCTGACCAATCAGAGCAGAGTAGACCAATCACAACAGACTGGGCCATCTGACCAATCAGAGCAGAGTAGACCAATCACAACAGACTGGGCCATCTGACCAATCAGAGCAGAGTAGACCAATCACAACAGACTGGGCCATCTGACCAATCAGAGCAGAGTAGACCAATCACAACAGACTGGGCCATCTGACCAATCAGAGCAGAGTAGACCAATCACAACAGACTGGGCCATCTGACCAATCAGAGCAGAGTAGACCAATCACAACAGACTGAGCCATCTGACCAATCAGAGCAGAGTAGACCAATCACAACAGACTGTGCCATCTGACCAATCAGAGCAGAGTAGACCAATCACAACAGACTGGGCCATCTGACCAATCAGAGTAGACCAATCACAACAGACTGGGCCATCTGACCAAAAAGACTAGGCCTATATTTTCCTACCTCTATAGAGCACAACAGTATGGTTCCAGAAGTAACATTAATTTCCTCTATAGAGAAAATGATTTAAATTAAGATTAGTAATGTATATTACATACAGTACTGTACAATGTGACTTTACTGTAACTTAATAGGCTACATTTTATTAGATCCACCAATCAGAGAAGTTGTTTCTACCATGGAATAAGAAACATGGCAAAAAAGCTCTGCAGTCGCTGCCCTACCATGAAGCACTGCATGCAAATAACAATCAGTCTAAATTAAATTGTATATGTTTGAATATTTTGCAATAAACTTCAAATACATGTTAATTTACACTTACAATGAATAACAATATTGGATATAAATAAATTGTTGTACAAATACAATAGTTATATACTGTAGTTTGTATAGTTCATGAAGCTGGTTGGTTCAAGAAAATGAACAGAAAAAATTCAGGGATCAAAGCTTCAGGGGAAAAAAGGCCAGTTACAGTTGCATGCTATTGCAGTATATATGGTCTGGGGGGGGGGGGATGGATGATCACAACCTCCAGAGATTTACTCTACGCTACACTTGCACCCGTGACTTCACATTTTTTGATGCGGTGCCGGGTGTGTAAATGCGTTTTGCACCATATTCACTGCAGCAACTGTAGCAAAAATGTGAGCATACGACTTTCTTAATTTGTGATTTGAAGAATAGGATTTGTCCACCTGCAATGAAGAATTTGATCAAGTGTAACTGTTGTGTTGGGTTTGTGGAAAACATTTCTCTCTGTGACTTCAAATTTACTGATACACATGTGTGGATATTCTCTACAACTACAAATCTCACTGTCACAGGCGTTCAGCGCCAAATATACCTTCATAAAAGCATGGGCCACTCACAGCAAGGGTGACTTCCACAAGTGAAGAAGAGCTGGGAAGACGGCTGTTCAGATGGAGAAATGTCCTCCAGCTACAGATGAAGGGTGAAGGAGGGAAACTCATTATCCAGGCAGAGGACAAAAGTCCTGCCGTAAGGAGCGCTGCCACACTGGTGAACACAGGAACAGGAACTGGCACAGACTGTCACTCTTACATCAGTCTGATTATTCATGGCTGACATCATTTCCTGGAGTGCCCAAGGAAATTCGGTTTCTGTGTATAATCGTTTAACCACAATATTGCATCGCAATGAGAATAATTGAACTCAAAATGAACGTGTCTGGACACAGTAAAGTTATCATGAAAATGCAAATGATAATAATTTAAACTTTATATTTTATTTATAATTCTGTCCCAGTCACATTCACGAAAAGACTAAATATATCCCAGCAAACAAGAAACAATGTCCATGGACTTACTGATGATGTTATTGATCGAGTCTTTTCATATTTAATCAACTTCTCTTTCTTCTTTGTTCTTATCTGCCACAACAAAGGATTCTCTATCGATCGCCCTTTCTTCACCTCTCTGATGCTTTTCTCAGGTCGTCTAGGTCAACTAATTGCTAGTTTGTCCTTATTTGAACCTCTGGATATGTGCCATCATTTTGTAAATCAATGAAACTTCAATTGGCAGTTTGTTACCTGGGAAGGATCTCTGCGGCTGTTTAAATGGAGAAGCTGTATTGGCATTTGCCTCCGTCCCCTGCAAGGACAAAACACATTTTCTGAGAGTACAAATTCAAATCATTTTTGAAAAGTAATTTTATGTAGTAATGTTCTGTATATATTTTTTATTCATCTAAACTATAATGGATGGTTACATTTCAATATCAGTTTGAAGTACAATGTCCTGGCATGCTCTCTCTCTCTCCATCTCTCTCTCTCTCTCTCTCTCTCTCTCTCTCTCTCTCTCTCTCTCTCTCTCTCTCTCTCTGCCTTAGGTTAGAGCATGAGCTGTTTTCGTTGTGAGGATGATCTGGTGGGGTTGAGCATATAAAAAAAAAAAAAAAAAAAATATATATATATATATATATATATATATATATATATATATATATAGATAGATAGATAGATAAATAGATAGATAGATAGATAGATAGATATAGATACCTCATTAGTGTCTGTTTCAATTGGCTGTTATAGGCCTACGTAAGCCATCCGCCATATTGGAACGGTCACATCCAGTCCATGAACATTCCAGAGCAAGTAAACTGTACATCTGCAACCTATTATTCACATGTATGAATATCTATATCTGCAATAGACATTAGCAGATGATTTTTACAGCATCAAAGAATTTATACAAAAAGACTGTTCATTCCTACTACTTATGAATGGGAGAAAGTGCAATATGGTGGAATAAAGTGGTGGTAAAGCGTGGTAAAGTCATCGCAACACTGCAGCAGCCTGAAAAATGCAGGGGTTTTTTTTTTTTTTTTTGTCATGATTCGAGGATTTAGAAACAAAATGTATGAGACAGTTGTTATTGGTGATTTCAAATATAAAATTTACTCGTAAGCTTGGCGAACAGTTTTGGAGAATTCGATGTTTCCCCATTCAGACTCTGACGACGTCATTGATCTTACTCCCTCGACGTGACCGGGAAAATTTTATTTTAAAATAATAATAAAAAACAGTAGATGGCGCCAGAGGAGCGCTTATTGGCAAATTTATTTTTAGATATTATCAAATCATTATAACATTTAAAAATATATTTAGAAAAAAAAGCCACAGTCTCGCCTTTTCTTTTCTAAATATCACAGTGATTTTTTAAATTTACATTGTGTCTCTGCTTTGTTGATTATAAAGAGAGGATTTGTACGCGTGAAAACAAACTCATTCAGCATTTTGAGCGATACTCAGTAGGTTCTCACTACCGGTAACTTAAATACCTGATTGGTCATTATTTTCAACAGAAATGCCTGTGATTGGCTACAATACTCAATGCTGCAAAAATCACATTGTAAATAGACACATTTGCAGTAGCCTACCGTTGAACTCGACACAAATATAACTACCGGATCGCTTTAATTTTACTGGCTTTTCTCTTTTATTAAACAATTACAAATTATATGTTATATGTTGTAATATAACTCCATTAAACCTGCAATAAAAAATATTATACTCTGCATTGACCTCACCAGGCAGCCGCCATTCCCTGACATGAATGTCCCCATTCAAAGAGACTGGCACTTTCTTTCACTCCCGAGAGACTTTTCAAAGATGGCCGCCAAGTAAAATGACTTGTCTTAAAGTGTCTTTGGTTATAAAAACACAAACCAGCACATTTTCACTTCTGAAAGGTTATCCCAGCTCTGTGGTTTTTACAGCCATGGGCTCCTTTGAACAAACCACAACATATTCATGAACTTTCACTTCAGGTTTCTGCCATACCATGGAAATTTGGATTTCACACACTAAACCTCTCTCAGGTATAATCTTCTTCTGACCCTCGTTCACTTCTTTTCCCCCCACCGCTACATGTCCTCTCCCTCTTCCTCCCAGGAGTTCTTTCCATTCTCTTCCTGCTTCATTGTTCAAGGTTATGTGTGGAGGAAAACCCAAAGCCAACTGCTCCATGGGAACAGATCAAAGAGAATAATTCCTTTCCTGTTCCTCTTCCCTGTACCTCCTCCAGTGGCTCAATCCTTGGGCTCCGCACACGTGATGTGTTCTCGGTCCTGTTCACAATACCACAAAAGCTATGATAACAGGATTATGTTTTAGTCCTGATTATCACAGCGGGGCATACAAAGGACACAAGTCTGAAAGAATCCCAGGCAGAAATCTTTGTGTCTCAATATTGAAAGACACAAACTCAACTAGTTTTCTGTAAAGCTTCTGGTCTGGATGGAAAACCATGGCATTTGACTCCAGTGCATTTCTGTATCATAACACTACTATATCATGTGTATGGTGGTCAGTCTAGAAAATGAAGAGAATTAGAGTAACCTTAAACTCAGCATGAAATGCCATTTGCATCATTGTACATTAAAAAGTAAATAGGGTCCGTTTTTATTTCAAGTTCTGGACAGAGCTTAAGCAAAACCGATGCGTTTTCTCAAACATGGAAACATCCAAGGATATCATGGGCTGAGAACGTAAAAAGGGTCATATTCCAGTCGATTAGCCAATATCAGGCCACTGAAAGTAAGGGCTTTTATTGTATTTGAATAAGTTGTGTTTTTAAACACAGTCTGGTTCAGCAAGCATTTTTACTTGAATCTATAAGCTTTCAAGAACTGTCTTCTCAGCCCAGCTTAATTTTCTGAAGTTGTAGATGCATTTATTAAATTGACCTGCCGAAAGCCCTTGAGTCTGATGTGACAGTGTCTGTTTTCATTAGTGTCTTTCCAGAGAAATCCATTGCAGGAGCATTGAGGTAAAGCACAGATGGTTGATGGATCCCAACTGATAAAATATGAACTTAAAATTAGCTATTTACTTCCACTGGCATGCACAGATTGATTTTATTTAACATTAAGGTATAAGCACAGATTGAACTTTAAATATATTAACTAGTGTATGTGCAATGTATATGACACTCACCAAGAATGGATTCTTGAAGCTCCATTAAAAAATCCATTAAAATTGCTTACTCATTCAAAGTTTTAACATCAAAGTTTCAGTTTCTTACTTTAGTATTTTCGAAGTCACATGAAACGGAGGCAACAAATCATTTCTTCTCTATTGTGACATATATTCAAGTGAAACCATGTAGGGCGGGACTTGATTTTGTCGATGGGGAATTGATTGGATGGTTGTGGTTTGCTATTGGTGGATCTCCTGTGAGTGACAGGTTGCCCCGCCCTCACGCCGGTAAACACATCATCAGAGAAGAGATGTCTCTGCAAGAGTAGGGGAAGTTATTTTGATTAATGATTACGAGGGAACATGAATTTAAAACAATAATGATGTGCACGGATTCATCATTTATAATAAATACTGCAATATTCCATAAAAAATAAGAATTGTCAATTTTGATTTTATGGTGACTTGAAAATAACTTTTTTTTAACAAAATTTTAACAAAACTTTTTTTAACATATGAAACAGAATTGCAGGTTTCCAAACTCTCCCCTTGTCTTCCATTGGTCAGACTCAGAACAACAGAAAGCCCCGCCCCAAACTCACTCCATTGGTTGAGCCAAGTTGCTGCAATGGGTAGGAACAGAGCCACAATGTTTACACTTTTCAGAGGATTCGGGCTACAAATGATTTACTTTTAATTGTCTCTGCATATTAAGCTGGAATAAAAGTAAGTATTATAATACTAAAATACAAACTCTTCACCTTTAAGTGCTGTTCTGAAAATAGAAATCAAGCCTCTGCTGCCCTCTGTAGATGACACTCACACTGATCTCATAAGTATACATTCTCTGACAATAAACATTAAGTAAAGTGACACAAAGCTTTATTAATATAGTTGTATAATTTTTGTCCAAAAAGGTCTCATTTTTTTGTTGTTGTTGAAAGAACTTAAACTCAATCAAATAAATGTGTTAAGATCAGGATAGCTAATTTAATCATAATCATAATTTGAAATAAAAAGGATTGTTGCATAAAATAAAACTTCTAATCAAATTCAACAAACCTAACAATATGAATTTCAATGTATTTTTTTAAAGATGATTATTTGATCATAAATTATAAATCAGACACATGCTTTAAGATGGAAGGGAATGTTGAGGTCATACATGTTTAAGGTTTTTTTCCGTCTCATATCCACTTATTTCAGTTATTTTGGAAACATGTTGTAATCCAAAAACAGGTGAATTTAGGTCAAGCTAACGTTACTTCACACCGCCCGTCTTATGGTGGCGATAGTGACACTAAAATCACACGTTAAAAACACACTGTAACGTCACCGGAAACGCGACTGTTGTTGTTCCGGAAGTGAAGCGTGTTGTCGGTAGCGCAACGATGGCGAGCGCCACAGCGAAGCAACCTGCGAAAGGTGGGAGCAAAACCCCGGCCGGAGGAGCCGGAGGCGCCGCGAATGGAGCTCCTGCGATGCCGCTCGCGTCTCCGCTCATGGGGGGCTTGAACAAGAAGAAGAAGCCGTTCCTCGGCATGCCTGCGCCGCTGGGTTACGTGCCCGGTCTGGGCAGAGGGTGAGACACCCGTGCATATAATCACCTCAGTCTGATCTCAATGTAGTTAACGTTACTTATTTGACTGAATAACACTGCCTGTTTTTTTCATTTATTTTTTTATTTTAGACACCTATATAAAGTTATGTACTGTACTGTGCTGTGCTGTCTTGTGTATTATAAAGTTTCGTTATTGTGAAACTGTTAATGTCGTTTTGACGTTTTCTTAATGTTATGTTTTACTATGTGTATGTTTTGTTTTACTCTGTGATTATTAGGGAATCCCTTCCTAACAAATAGTATAATAAATTATGTTATATATATAACATTTTTATCATTTATTTGCATATTTAAAATTTTCTAATCTTTATACATTTTTTCTCTGAACCCCAGTTTGGAAACGGCTGTTGTAATGTATTGTGCTCTGCAGTGCCACAGGTTTCACAACTCGGTCTGACATTGGTCCCGCTCGTGATGCCAATGACCCGGTGGACGATCGGCACGCACCCCCTGGGAAGAGGACGGTGGGCGATCAGATGAAGAAGAACCAGGAGGATGAAGAAGAGGATCTGAACGACACTAACTACGATGAGGTACATCATTCTGAAGAGAGTAATGTTGACTCGATGTGCAAGATGTGATTGCATGCAAAAATGCTGATGTTTGTTATTTATTAGTGGCTTTGTAAGACATGTTGTTCTGTATCCTCTAGTTCAACGGCTATGCAGGCAGTCTGTTCTCCAGCGGGCCGTATGAGAAAGATGACGAGGAGGCCGACGCCATCTACGCCGCACTGGATAAACGGATGGATGAGAGGCGCAAGGAAAGACGGTGAGTGTGGACTTTCTTCTCATCAACGCTTGTTGGTTTTTGAGTAGCATCTCTTGGCTCATTTTATTGCTGTATCTGCAGGGAGCTGCGAGAGAAAGACGAGATCGAGAAATACCGTATGGAGCGGCCCAAGATTCAGCAACAGTTCTCAGATCTGAAGGTTTGTGTGGAAAATGGTTGTTATCGAGCTGCTGAATTATGATTTGTTTATTGCCCTGCTTTAACCTACAACTAATCTTCAAAGTGGCCCTATTATGCTTTTTTTCAATAGTACCTTTCATGTAGTGTTTAATTTAGTTGTTTGTGGATATAAAAGGTCTGCAAAGTATTAAAGATCAAAGTGCACAACCAATCGTAGAGATTGTGATCTTTTGTGTCGGTGTAATTTCAACAATGACTGCCTACTAGATGGCTGTGCTGGCTGACTAAATCATAGCATGTCATAAACCGTGTTAAATTAAGTATGGTCAATATTGCATAGTTTTGATTGTAAATTGAATGCATTTACTTTCATATGCATTATTGTTCAATAACTTGAGGTCAATAAGATTTATTTTTTTTATTTTATTTAGCAAGGACCCATTAAATTGATCAAAAATAAAGACAATTGAAATGTTACAAAAGATTTCTATTTCAAATCAATTCTGTTCTGTTCTTTTGAACTTTCTATTCAAAGATTCTTGAAAAAAAAAGCACAACACAGATGAATGAAGCAGCACAGCTGTTTTAACATTGATGATGATAATAAAGTTTATTTAGCATCAAATCATCATATTAGAGTGATTTCTGAAGGATCATGTGACACTGAAGACTAGAGTAATGATGCTGAAAATTCAGCTTTGATCACAGGAATAGAAAACATTCATTTTAAATTTGAATATTTCACAGTTTTTACTGTATTTTTGATCACATAAAAGCAGCCTTGTTTTAAAAACATTAAAAAACAAAATCGACTTTTGAACCACAGTGTAGCTGTCAACGATAACCCTGTTGCATCATCTGTGCCTTCCAGAGGAAGCTGTCTGAGGTCACAGAGGATGAATGGTTGAGTATTCCTGAGGTGGGTGATGCCAGGAACAAACGTCAGAGGAATCCCCGCTACGAGAAGCTCACGCCTGTGCCGGACAGCTTCTTTGCCAAGCACCTCCAGACAGGAGAGAACCACACCTCTGTTGACCCACTGCAAGCGGTGAGTAACGTTACGACACATTGTCTTTAAAGTCCCCCTGTAGTCCATAATTATATCCCTTAAAACTCACCTCTGATCACCAAAATGACATATTTAAAAGTTTTTTTTTTTTTTCCTTGAAAAAAAAAAAAACTTAATTCCTTAAAATAGTTTGAATGTAGCTCTACACCCTTGCCTCATTTAGTATACGCGGTTCTATGAATATACAAACGAGCCCCGCCTCCACTCACTCACACCAGCTCAGAGATCCACTCGTTGACGATCACACGTTGACCTGATTGGTTGCAAGGTAGTTTGTGACGTCAGAAAGACCAGCGATTTCAAACAGCGCTTTTGAGTCTGTCTTTGATTCACTGCCGTTTTAAGGAGAAAATACTCAGCAATGGTGTGACTTACGAGTTTGCACATGGTTTGTCTTGAAGGAAGCATATTAAAAACACCACATAGACATATAAATAACATTAAAAACTAGATTTTCACCACAGGGGGACTTTAAGGAAAATTTGAGGAGTAAACCAGAGACAGACATGTTGCCACATTGTGCACTGTATGCAAATTTTTGTTGTGTAGAGAAAATTAAATGACCTCACACTAAGGCATATGAATACAACCAGAGCGCAATGCATTGCAGTGTGGGATACAGGATTCAATGCACTTGACCGTTTCATTGCAAAATACTAGGGCTGTCAGTTAAACGCGTTAACGGCGTTAACGCAAACCCATTTTAACGGCGTAATTTTTTATAAATTTTAATAATCGGTTAACGGCCTTTTTGGCCTAGCAAACTTTGTCGTTTTTTTCACATGCTTTTGAAACAGGGCGCGGCGCTGCGCTATGAAACTAGGGCTGGGCGATATGGACCAAAAGTCATATCCCGATATATTTAGGATGAATATCGATATACGATATATATCCCGATATTTTTTCCTCAAAGTGAGAGCAAATGTTCAGTCAAAGTCAAATATGACGTCACAAGTAGCCTAGTTTTATTGAAAGTTGAAACCGGCTATTTCAGTGAACAGGTGCAAAATCAAATGAATAATAAACAGGTTTCTTCACCTGGTTCATAATTAAATGGTCAGCTGTTCAAATAACAATAACATGTAAACATAAATACTGTATAGCAACTGGAGTACCTTTTTTTAAATCAAAGCTCCATAAGGTGGCTGCGGGAAAATTAAGTTTGCAGTGAGCTTTGTTTCGGGGCTGGAGCTTTTTCGCAGTGTTTCCTCTAGGATTTGTTCCCAGCTGTGGTGGCAGTGATAGTCCCATGGGCCACGCCCCGTTGCCCCTAACCTTGCCCAAGTATTATAATATGAAAGGCTCCAATAAGAGCGGCAAAGCGATTATGTGCATCCCGTGCGCAAAATGATGCACTCAAAGCAACGCGCAGTCACAGCGTGCAGCGCTTCACATTTGCACAAAGCGAAATATTATATCTATGCAACTGTTTATTGAGCCTTTTCTTTTAAGTTTTAAATTTCAGTTACAGTGCGCATTAAGAACAATTTATAGCGCTCTCTACTCCAGCGCTGCAATCTAACAGACACCCGGGAGAAAGGAATATGATTTAGAAAGCGCAGTAAACTCCAGTAAGATAGTAATTTTATGCAAACCATAGACATTTATCTACAAATAAAGTACAATAATGGGAACATTAATCTTGAAGAGAGTGTCGTCGTGTTACTGTCGTAACCGAACGCAACGCGCTGTTTGAATGCTGAATCAATGGAGAATGACTGAGGAGAGATGAGTTTTCATTAACTTTAACTTAACGACTTAAATATAAATTTTTACCTCACATTATGCAATCGAATGACTTTAGAAGTCTTGGAATATAGTGCACAAAAACTTTATGGTGCTTTACAATATTTGTATGCCTTTAGTGGGGCTTAACAATAACACAATAGTGTGCATAATATCAGACTTTACTGAGAAGCTGCAGCCGTGGCGGGATGATGTTTAGTGTGGCGGACCACCACGGTAGAATGAATGTAGCGGAAACACCGTTTCGGGTTGTCGATGGCTTGCGGCTGGGGCTTCTGCAGCGCGCAGTTTCATGCGCGGGGAGCAGTGCAGAGAGCTCCGGGTCAGTAGCTTGCTTGGAGCAAGGATCACAGCGCATATTTGAACTATATCGATATATGCGATATGGTCTAATTCCATATCGCATTTAAAAATATATCGATATATCGCCCAGCCCTATATGAAACCTATTCATTTCATAGGACGTTTTGTTGCTTCGTCGACCAAAGCGCAAGCGGATCTAGCTAGACCGGAAACGAAACAACAGGCGCGCCGCACACACTTGTTTGGGCTTGCGAGCCGGCCAAATAGTAGGTTAACGTTACGCTTTGAGTGGATGACGAGCGCGAGACGCCGAAATGGACGCCAATAAGATTCTGAATGGAAAGTTTACTTTTAAAAAGTTGCCAAATGGTTCCATTGACGAGACCAAAGTGATCTGTGTGTTTTGTCATTGTGAACTGAGCTATCATCATCGCAGCGCGTCCAGTCTGAAATACCACTTGATGGCCAAGAACACACACACACACACACACACACACACACACACACACACACAGCTGATGCGAATCATCCGCCCCTCGTCAATATCAGGACCTCGCCAGTATTTCTTTCACCCTTTTATTGATGGACAGTGTTACATTGTGTGAGAGATTATTTGCTCCAAGTGAGAATGTTAGTGTGAAATTGAACACAGTATATGCCAATGTTGTTTTCAATAAAAAACATTTGCACAAAGCAAGCCGATCCACTTTTCCCAGGGTTCCCGCGGATCCTTAAGAAGTCTTAAAAAGTCTTAAATTAGATTTTTAAAAATATAAGGCCATAAAAAGTCTTATAAAGTCTTATTTTTACTTATGAAAGGTCTTAAATTTTAGATGACACTTCGACTTAGACATATCTAAATGTTTTCCAAATTAAAACTATCTAATTAGTGTAGTATTATTTTTTATTATTCTATCTTTGTGCATTTGCTTGTTCACGTGACAATTCGCATCACATTCGCGGCAGAATAACGTCTGTCTCCTGCACGCGAGAGAGGAGAGAAGAAGAAAGTTGGCAATGTCAGTTCAGTCGTAAGTTCATTCTTTATGTCCTTAGGGGTGTGCGATGTGTATTGTCTATAATGATATTGTAATCATTGTTTTAACGATGTATGAGGCTCTGTGAGCTGACATCGCATTTGTCTCTCGTGCTTTCACTGCGTGATGTGTCAGTGCAGTTGTAGGCCTATGTCCCCAAATTAGTTTTTTCTTATATTTATATCATATTCTGTTCTTATATTAGAATATCACATCAGTAAGAGTGCCGTTTTCCCGTGCACAAGTGTGATATATTTGTTATACAATAGTTAAATTAAAAATAAATTAACATTTTGAGTTACTTTTTTAGACACCATATTGTCAATATTGTTTGTTTTCCTTTTATTTCGCCGACTAGAATTTCAAAATGAAACCGTAGCAGAGTCTCAATGCAGCAGACAGCGATGATTTCTTGACTGAAATCCACGTTTTGAACGAGTCATTTTAACGATTCAATGAACAATAACTTGTTTCTTTCCCGAATGAATCAGCCGTTTGAACAAATCGGTTGAATGAATGAATCCCTCAACTCACTTGAGACAGTGACTTGCTGCCGCCTACTGGCGGTTTTAGTTTCATATTTAAAGTACTCTTTAATTAAAACGTTAAAATTAGAAATCATTTCATATTTAAATATTGAATATTGATTTAAAAAAAACTATCTCATAGCTTTATTTATGCAATTGTAAATGGAGTGTAAATATTAATGCCGCTTCTGTGTCTCCTCTGCACTGCAAAGATGGATTTTGATTGAATGATTTAATTTGACTGGTAACGGTGGTACTGTATAATTATTGTGTAATTAAGTATTATTGTATAAATAAGTATAATTACTGTACAATTTAATTTGAATTATTTGAATGTTAGGCTATTTGACATAAAAGGTGATGCATAACTCTAAATAAGTTTAGAAAAAATGTCCATTTATAGTAGAAAATGCCCCTGGAAATCAATTTAAGGTGGCAAATATTGCACATTAATTAATCATTTCTGTCACTACTGTGAACTGACCACTGCATAGAAAATGAAAAATATGAATATCTTCGTGAGTCTGCTGTCAACAACAGGCCTAAACCAGCCAATGCACCAGCACAAAAACACAGTCAGTAAAATATCATCTAATTATTATCAACAAAACGTTTAAAATATCAAGATATATTTTTGTCAATATTGCACACCCCTAATGTACGGTATTCATTTAGATTTCTTCAGGTCTTAAAAAGGTCTTAAAGCCTTAAATTTGACTTTAAAAAGTGTGCAGGAACCCTGTTTCCATGTTGATAAGAGCATTAAAATGAGAAAAAAAGTAATGGGACTAAAGAAATCAAGAGACATTTAGAATAGATAAAAATGTGCGATTAATTGCGAGTTAACTATGACATTAATGCGATTCATCGCGATTAAATATTTTAATCGTTTGACAGCACTACAAAATACCAAACAAAAATGCAATTTCTAATTGAGATGCTTCCTTTTTTTTTTTTAGCAATTTGGTGGGCTAAACACACCCTTCCCAGGGGGCTTGAACACGCCCTACCCAGGAGGCATGACACCCGGTGCTGGAGAGCTGGACATGAGGAAGATCGGACAGGCCAGGAACACACTGATGGACATGAGGCTCAGCCAGGTGATGCACCATAGCATTTTAATTCCATTCTTAAGTAGTTTGACTTGAAGAAAGCTTGAAGTTTCTTCAGAGACTACATTTACATGCACCCTCATAATGTGATTATAATTAGATTTAGGGAGTATTGTGATTAAACGTTACCTTATGTAAACACAATACTTCAGTCAAATTGATGCAATTTAGCTCATAGTCGTAGCGACCATAATCGTAGTAAACTTGCTTGTGACGTACACAAATTACGTGTCACGCTCCTGCAGTTATGCACAGATTGGTAAAAATGGCGATAAAGAAGGCATCACATTTTTGGGCTGCTGAAGAAACTGAGTTCATGTTGACAATGTTCCAATCCACATGGATCTAATGCAGTGCATTAATGGTTGAAAGCATCAAACTCAAGACATTTTTAGGTGCATCCCTGAAAAAAATTACTGAGGCCGTAGACCAAAGAACCGGCAAACTAATCCATGTGACCAGAGTTCCTCATTCATGCTGTTCATTGAGATATAATATGAATAATGGCGGTAAAATTAACCACAGTTCTTAGCGAAGTCAGAAATAAGTTGTCCTTGTTATAGTGTAACTGTTCATTTATAATTAACTACATGTACTTACTATAGGTTTAGGGTTAGTTGCATGTAATTATGCATAATTTACAGTGTATCAAAGACACTGTAAAATAAAGTGTTACCATCCTTACTCTGATTATTGTAAATAATCACTTCATGGGTGAACATGTAAACACAGTCGATGTCTTCGTGTCTCCAGGTGTCTGACTCCGTGAGCGGTCAGACTGTTGTCGATCCTAAAGGATATCTCACCGATCTCAACTCCATGATCCCCACACACGGAGGAGACATCAGGTACCTAGTG
This sequence comes from Tiaroga cobitis, assembly GCA_030578255.1. Lineage (NCBI taxonomy): Eukaryota > Metazoa > Chordata > Actinopteri > Cypriniformes > Leuciscidae > Tiaroga > Tiaroga cobitis. Next base: position 26,156,527 of record CM060613.1, read on the forward strand.
TTTTACATCTGACCCTCATATCTAGGATGTTTGTATTGCATTTGGTAAATGTTATTCTGTGTGTGTGTGTGTGCAGTGATATTAAGAAGGCCCGTCTCCTCTTGAAGTCAGTGAGAGAAACAAACCCCCACCACCCCCCCGCCTGGATCGCTTCTGCCCGTCTGGAAGAGGTGACCGGGAAGCTGCAGGTGGCCAGAAACCTGATCATGAAAGGCACTGAGATGTGTCCGAAGGTGAGAGACAAGAGGAGGAAAGAAATGGTCATGTGCGTCTGACCTCAATGAACTGAACAGAAGCAATGAACCAGAGTAGATTTCAAAGTCAAAGAAGGAAGAGCCTCAGAGCCGCAGCTTCCTATTAAATAATCGCCACGGAGCAATGATGGTTTGAAGCCGTTTACCAGGCAGAGCAAATTTTTCAGAAAGTTTGCTTTGGTGAGCTGTTTCGAACTCTTAAAGGCCCCCTGAAATTAAAATGTATGTGTTTTAGCTTTTAGTATGAATATGTTAGCCTTAAGGGCCGTACACACCGGGACGAATATCGCCGTGCGTTATTCGCCAGCGTTTTTCAACGCGTTTTTTGTGTTCACACCCAATCGATTTTCGCTGACGATGAGCCGAGTGAACATGCAGATTCATTCCCTGACATTAGATGGCGCCCATTTGCTCTGCAATACCACTCCATAACAGTTCTCTTTTATCAAGATTTTTGTAGTCGCTGTCGCGTTTGCCATGTAGTTCTTTATGTTCCGACACCAACGAGACCAGCAGCTCTACATTCATCTTGCCTGGCATCTTCCTCGTCTTATTTCTTCCCGGCAGTGTAGATGCTACTTGGCGTATATCTTCTTCGCAGTTACGTATTTGTGCTATTTGACCCCCCCAAGTTGTGTTTTACTGTAACTTCAGAAGCTCCAGACACGTGAGCAAAAGCGCCAATCTCATTGGTCGTATAGTTTTTGACGCGGCGCGTCAAACAAAAAAAACCAACCCAAGGAGTTTTTAAAAAATGACGCTTTTACGTGTGGCGTTTTTCGCGTCCGTGTGCACACTCACATTGGCGCCCTTTGTTTAGTCACGAGGCGGTAAACGTTGGCGAATATCGCGAGCAAAATTCGTCCCGGGGTGAACAGGCCTTTAAGGTTATAAATAAGCTGGTGTGTTCCAAAACAATGACAAAATTCGCATTTAGGAGACATTAACATTCAAAACGTACAATCTCTCACTTCCGCTAAAATGGATCACGGATTTGTATGACATCATCTCACTTCAGCTTTTCATCACATCTTCTGTCCAATCAAATGCTCTCTAGAATCTATAGCTCCGCCCCCTATGCCATAAATACCACCTGGCAAAGGCGACCGTTGACACGTCACAAAACATGGGTGAGCGCTGTGAGTTCGGTTGCTCAAACGCTCAAGTTTTATTCTGTTTTCCTACTTTACATTTGTTAAGAATGCAGTCTGTGAGGTAAACTAAATGCTATTGGCTGTTTGAAAATGGGGAGGGGCCATTCAATATGTCCCGCCTTAGCTTCCTTAGTTTCGGTGGAAATTACGTCAACGCATCATACAAAGCTGCGTGTTCCAAGGCACTTCAGTGGGCCTTTAAAATGTAAAAAAAAAAGTATTTAGAGGCCTTTATAATATTTTAGGGGCTAGAAAACTTGATTAAATTTACAAATGGGTCTCTGGTAATAAAATATAAAAGATGATTGAATTCTGTGGAAGAAGGTCAGAATTTCTCTATCTTAATTTTTGAAAGAGGATAGAAAGACATACAGGTTTAAAACAACATCAGGTTGAGTAATTGATGACCAAATTTTCATATTTGATTAAACTGTCCTTTTACAGTAAAACAGGATAGCGTGTTTGTGCGTGTGTGTGTGTGCGTGCGCAGTTTACGGCTTTAGGAATGTTGCCAGTGTTGACAGGTTGCTATAGCGATACATTAGCTTGCAAAATCCACTTCCTAAAATGTTAAGTATGGTTCAAGAACAACATAAAAATGTCATGGTGAATGAACTAGGCCTTGTTTATGTAAGCTGTGCCTTCAATTTGTCTACTGGTGCTGACTCTTGCCTCGGAGAGAAAGGCCTGTAAATGAAACCGTGTCAGGCCCTTTGCTCTGTGTGTGCACCGCTTCATTATGTGTTGGGAAATTCCTGCAGGCTCATTAATCAAAGTTAATAGTTCAGCTTCACATTTCGGCAGAAGAACAGTGACACACTGGCTGTCTCGCTTTGACAGGATCTCTGGGCACGATCAGTGCGTTCAGTCGTCAAACACGCCCGCGATGAACAAACATGCTGTTTTGGCAGAGGATTCATTTTGAGCGGGTCTATAAATCGATGTGCATCAATTAATTTATTTTTTTTAGTAATTCTCCAGCTCATCCTCATTTACTCCTGACGTACATGTGAACTATTTACAAGTTCGTTCTTTGATTTCTCTTAAAGGCCATGCACACACTGTAAAGTTTCAGGAGTGACAACCGCGTTTAAATGCAAGATTGAGTCCCATAAATTATCCGTCCGTGTGTGTGTACGTGACTCGCTCCCGAAACTGCGAGGATTGACACCGTGGTAACTATAGCAACGTTCTGGCATCTCGCGTGTTTTGGTATCTGCAATTCCGAACAAAGTAATATTGCAGTGACAAAAGACTTGTTGTGTTTAGCAATTTTAACCAAAGCACAGTCGACGGAGGCATCATGTTTTGAATATGAGCGCACTCTTGCAGTGTTGCCAGCTCCACTTATTATATAAGCTTTAGGGAATGTAGTTTAAAGGGAAAATTCACCCAAATATGAAAATTCTCCCATGATTTACTTCTCAAGCCATCCTAGGTGTATATGACTATCCTCTTTCGGACAAACACAATCAGAGTTGTATTATAAAATATCCTGACTCTTCCAAGCTTTATAATGGGATTGAATGGCGCTCTTGATTTTAAAGCCCAAAAAACCGCATCCATCCATCATAAAAAGTAATCCATACGTACTCCAGGGGTTTAATAAAGGCCTGTTCTCACACTGTAGATTTTTTTTTTGTAAATGCGGTTGTCACTATCTGCATTGTTCGGGAGTTAATGCGGTTGTCATTTCCGTAAATTACTGAACTGTGTGTGTACAGACCTGGATAAAGCACTAAAAGGGGAATTGACAACCGAGTTAAACTGCAGTGTGTATTTGGCCAAAGTGTGTTAGGGTCTTTATGATGTTTTAGGTGCAAGAAACCTTGATTAACTTATAAATGGGTCACTGATACAATGTTTCAAAAATATGTAGAATATGGCCCCTCGAATAGGGATATTTCACCCAAAATATGAAAAAATATTTTGAAGACAGTTGGTAAACAAACCATTTTGGTGATTTCCAGTTATGTGGACAGAAACTAATATAGTTATATAAACAAATTTCCTTCAATGGCTGGAAAGGGTTAATATAGTGCATTTGTGCATGTATTATCTTCATGGAGTGTGGACGCATGTGTATAATCTGTGTGTTGTCTGTTCAGAGTGAGGATGTTTGGCTAGAAGCCGCCCGGCTGCAGCCCGGAGACACGGCGAAGGCAGTGGTTGCCCAGGCGGTGCGTCACCTCCCTCAGTCTGTGCGCATCTATATCAGAGCGGCTGAGCTGGAGACGGACATCAGGGCCAAGAAACGAGTGCTCAGGAAAGGTCAGTGTCTCTCTCTCTTCTATTCCTCTTCAGCTTTCTCTTTCCACAGTCGCCTCCTTTTTTTTTCTGCCTGCATACCTGTGTGACAGAGACGGATGAATCGTTAGCTATGTTTGAAAGCTCTATCAGTCTCAGCTTGTTAAAACATCCTGAATCTCCCCCTTATAATACAAGATATCTCTAAACAGGCTGGCGGTTCTACTTCATCAATGTCTCTAGCGTGATTATCATGTTAACGCTATAAAGTAATGTGCTTTAAGTCCAGTAATTAGTGTCATTTAAAATCCGGTGCGCTGTCATTTAAGTTCCAGTTTGATGGTTATTCATGATGTGGTTTACATGGTGTTTGCAAAGTAATGGATTTTGTGCTTTCTGGAGAAAATTTGAGGTTTTGCTTGCCCATGCAGGTGCCAGGGTGTTATGGGATACTTTAATTACAGGGGTAACCGCTGTATTTCTGCTTTTCCATAAACACCACCTACTGTCAGAGAGTGACTTTGCATTTCCATTCACCCCGTTTTCTTTTTGCGTGTTCAGACCAATTATATAACCTATATAGTTTATAACATTTATGTTATAACATTTAATAAGTAATTTTGTCAACTTATTATCTGAACTCTAACGTTGTTTAAATAAGAGTTTTTAAGGACATTTTTACAGGTTAGGGTGTTACCGTAGAGGTCAGTGTTGTTTCAAAACTTTGCTTTTCTGTTGTTTTTCTACGTATGCGCCATACATATGTCTTCGACTGTTGTGCTCGCAATTTGTGTTTTTCGCAGCATCTTGTTCGTCATCGCTGTGTTTTTATAACACTGCAAGCTCTCAAGGCAAATATTTAAAAAGCTGAACTTATTTTAGCTTGACACATTTTTTTATTTCACTGCCTTATTTCTTGTGTTTCTGATCCAGAACTATATAAGAGCCAATGGGATTATGCTCATTTTGTTGAACAGCTCTGTTTACTCATTTATGCATTATTAAAATGCATTAATTCAATTCATGCATATTACAGATAATGTTCTGGCTATATCTCTTCTATGATGAAATTGTTTTTAATTTAATTAAAATTAATTTTGATATTTTTTAGGCCCATAAAATCAAACATGTCAAAGTGAACAGTCCTGATATCACAATTAAGAAATAAATCCACATTTAAAGAATGAAATTCTTAAGAAGAATTTAAGAGTTGTTGTTATATTATATCTATTATTGGTCCTAGTTAAAATTGCAGAATTTTGAACATACTGTAGCTTATTTAGAGTATGCTTAGAAACGCCAGTATGTAGAGTATTACAATATTCAATTCAGGATAAAAAATAAATAGTTACTTTTCTGCAACTGTAAGGCATAGCATGGGATGCAATTTTGAAAAGAAAAAGTCTTTACACATTGTGTACAAAGATCACTTCTAGATTCCTCAATGTTTCCTGAAACTCGGCTACAGAACCATCAAGAGGTGTTTGGCCAGATGATGAGGAGAACCAACACCATAACAGTTTTATCACCTTTTAAACAGAGAAAGTTACATTTACATTTAGTGAGCAATGACACCGCCTCACGTTTTCCATGTTTACAATGAATATAGATCTGTGTGTCGTCAGCATAAAAATGATACTTAATACCTAGAGTAGAGCTGCACGATAACAAGAAAAATTATTATCACGATTATTTTGCACAATTTTAATCACGATTATTCTGTTAGTTAAGAACTTTTATTTCAAGTCAGTATTTTTATTGCTTTTTACAGACGTGTATATATATAATATATATATATATATAAACAAAAAACTTTATAAACAGAACATAAATACTACAAGTCAATGTATTGAAACTTCTGATGAAAATGTTTAACTCAGGTAAAAATAAAAGTGGGCCTCTTTTACATGCCAAATGGAAATAAAATTAGGATAAAACTCCAATGTGAAAAACTAATTTTTTTCCTATCCTACGATAGGCTTAAATGTATGTATTTGTGCATACATGTTACAGGTTTTTGGCAAGAAACACAAGTCTGTCAACATGATCTGGATTTAGGGAGGTCCGCAAGCAAGTAACAACATTCCCCCCAGCACTAAAAGCTCTCTCTCTGAGGAGAAAATAAGAATTGTAGGAGATTTATTATTTTTATTTCTAACCAGTGAAACAGTTTTGGTGAATAAAACAGGAAATGACCCTGATGACTGTGTCTAGGTCAATAAGTCTTTTAAAATATCAGATAATTTGAACTTTTGTGACATGGAAAGGTCAGTTCAGATTTCCAAAAATGATGTTTATGAATTATTTCATGAGAATAAAAAAGAAAATAAAGAAAAGATTAAGTGGAAGGAGACTTGCATTGGTAAACCTCAGCACTAGCTGCACTTTTTGTTGAATAAAAAAAATCTATTCCATGTACTGTTTTTATTTAATATCTGCATGTCTCCACAGCTCTGGAAAATGTGTCGAAGTCGGTGCGTTTGTGGAAGACCGCTGTTGAGCTGGAGGAGCCAGAGGACGCAAGAATCATGTTGAGCAGAGCAGTCGAGTGCTGTCCTACCAGTGTCGAGGTAGACACACACACACACACACACACGTACATCTTTCCTTGAGAGGACGTTCATTGACACAATGCAATCTCTAGCTCCTTACCCCAACCCTACCCATCACCACGAAGTGCCTAACCTGAACCCTTACCCTAAACCTACCCTTAACCTAATTATAACCTTATCCCGTAAACCAAGTCTTGCCCCTCAAACAGACCTTTATAAGGTTCTCAGAAAGTGAGGACCATCCAAAATGTCTCACTTTACTCTTTGTCCTCAATCAAACTGGGGCCGGTTGCATAAACTGTTAAGACTAGTCTTACAAGTTAGACATCATTTTTTGTTCTTTAAAACTGTTCATAGCTTCTTCTTTTTTTAATCTGTTACATAAAAATGTAGATTAGCCTAATTTGATACCGAAAACTAAGACTGACTGCCCCGGAGTAACTGCTAGTGGGTCACACTAGAACTTAAGACACTGTCTTAACATAATGGCTATGTTAATGCAACCAGCCCCTGTTCCTCACAAACATGGTTGTACAAGTACACACACACACTCAAACGTTCTTCATCAGCCAAAACCCATAAACCTATTTATGGGCCATAAATCAGATTGCTCTAACAGTGTTGTCCTCTTCTCCCGTAGCTCTGGCTGGCTCTGGCCCGATTAGAAACCTATGAGAATGCCCGTCGCGTTCTGAACAAGGCCCGTGAAAACATTCCCACTGACCGGCATATCTGGATCACCGCTGCGAAGCTGGAAGAGGCCAACGGCAACACACAGATGGTGGAGAAGATCATCGACAGAGCCATCACATCTCTGAGAGCCAACGGCGTGGAGATAAACCGCGAACAATGGATTCAGGTCTGATGAGCTACATCTCATGTTCTCTGGCTTTACTAACTATTTGTCAATTAAAGCTATTATCTGAGTATTTTAAGGAAAAAGAAAAAGTGAAAAATGCAACGGACATTCCAGTCTGGATTGAGTTAAATTTCTCAGTTAAGCTGCTTTGCCAGATCAGAGGAAATATTCAAATGCTTCTGCACGCAGGCAATGTCAGGGTGTTGGTTTGTAACTGATGTCTGTTTTGTGATCCCGTCTCAGGATGCAGAGGAGTGTGATAAGGCTGGCAGCGTGGCCACATGTCAGGCTGTGATCAGAGCTGTGATTGGAATTGGCATTGAAGAGGAGGACTGCAAACACACATGGATGGAGGACGCAGACAGTGTAAACATCCTCTCACCTTCACGCGCCCACGTTCTGTTTACAATCTGCACCACATATTTGTTTATTACAACCGTTTCCAATCATTTATGATGCTATCTTGCGAGATTTTCAGCAGTACTATGGCCAAATTCCACAGCTGGATGTGATTACTGTGATACCTGATGGTGATTGGCTGTTGTTTTTGCCGCAGTGTGTGTCTCATGGAGCTCTCGAGTGCGCTCGTGCCATCTACGCTCATGCGCTCCAGGTGTTTCCCAGCAAGAAGAGCGTCTGGCTGAGGGCCGCTTACTTTGAGAAGAACAACGGTACACGGTGAGAAATACTCACTTCCTCTTCAAGTCTCACTGGCTGAACTGAATTTCAATCAGCATTCATTGGTTCTGTCCGGGCGTTCGCACACAGACACTATGAAGACAGGAAGACGAGCCCTGTTTGTGTTTGCCCACTTGTATTTGTTCTAGACCATTAGACTTTGATTTGAACTGATTTGAATGTCTTTCTCTCAGAGAGTCGTTGGAGGCTCTGTTGCAGAGGGCCGTTGCTCACTGTCCCAAGGCTGAGGTGTTATGGCTCATGGGTGCTAAATCTAAATGGTTGGCCGGAGACGTTCCTGCAGCCAGAAGTATCCTTGCTTTGGCTTTTCAGGTAAGTGCCGCCCCCGTCGGCTCTTCGAGATCCATGACTACATAATTAGTGGCAAGTGTTACTATTTTTATTATATATAATTAACACCATTGCATTGTAATCATGAAGCAACTGCACAACATGCACTTATTTGTACAAAAGTAATTCACTAAATACTTGTAAAGAATAGTGTAGAATTAACTGTCTTTAATTTATTTTATAGCCATTTTTAATTGAAATATATTATTAAATATATTATTTAATAATATTAAATAACAACAAATAGAAATTACTGTTGTTGGATTATTTTTTAATGATCGAATTCTCTAATGCTCACAAAGGCTGTTTATTAAAAAAATTATATATAATTTATATAATATATAATTTTTTAATTATTATATAATTATTATTTATATTATATTTTATCATTTTTATTTTATTTTTTAAATAAACAGCCTTGCTGAGCATTAGAGAATTCGATAGAAAAAAACTGTAATTTTGGGAAAAAAAATTTACAATTTAAAAGAGCTGTTTTCTATTGTAATATATTTTAAAATGTAATTTATTCCTGTGATCAAAGCTGAATGTTCAGCATCATAACTGCAGTCTTCAGTGTCACATGATCCTTCAGAAATCATTCTAATATGATGATCTGACGCTCAAGAAACATTTATTATCAATGTTGAAAACAATCATACTGCTTAATATTTTTGTGGAAACTGTTGACTTATTTTCATTGTTCTTTAATGAATAGAACGTGTAAAAGAACAGTATTTATTTGAAATAGTACAGACATTTATAATGTTAGAAATGATTTGTCACTTTTGATCAATTTAATGTGTCCTTGCTGAATGAAAGTATTATTTTCTTTTTAAAAAGATACTATTTAAATTGGTTTTTCATATTTCCCCTCACAATCAGTGTGGAAAGCGTGGGGGGAAAACCAGTGTCATACCAGTGTCATAACTGGCCTAGTCATAACTGAAAGATCACCGAACCGGCAAGTACTGTGTACAAAACTTCAAATTAAAGAAGCAGAACAACAACAAAAAAGCTAAACTGCGTATCAGTGCTCTGAATGCACACTCGTTTCCTGAAACTAATCGTTCCACTTTTTGCAGTATTGAAGTGTTCACTGGGATGAAGGCCAGTAAAAACTCATCCCTCCTCTTTCTGTCACTCTCTTTGTGTTAGGCTAACCCCAACAGTGAAGAGATCTGGCTGGCTGCCGTGAAGCTGGAATCGGAGAATAACGAGTACGAGAGAGCACGCAGGCTGCTGGCCAAGGCCCGAAGCAGCGCCCCCACTGCCAGGGTGAGCGGCCCAGTGTTCAGACCAGCCCACTGAGTGTCAGATAGATGTAACTGCTGCTGTGTCATGCTCGGGACACCCGTCTGACGGGATCACACGGTTTCGGTTCTGCAAGTTGTTGTGATTTCTCTTTTATTTTGATTTAAAGAGATAAGAGATGAGATATAGATGAAGGGTGAGTCACCCTGTACAAGTGCTTGTGCAACAGGGTTTTGAATGGGACATTAGCAGGAAGACGATTTACAAAGACATGGCTAATGAAAAGAGTTTTTTCTGTTTTTTTCTGTTTTGTAAGCATACCATGGCATGAAGGGTTGGTGCGTGGAAAGTAGGCTACATTTAAGTGAATCTGTGAGGCAGCACATACAAATGTCACCCTAGATATTAACCTAGTAACTTAATATACCTAAAAAGAACCAGTGATACCTTGTCTCATGTTAGGCATCATGTCAAGGGTTCATTTGAATCTTTGCCGAATGTGTGACTGATTTGCGTTTCAATTAAACTTAAAATAGAAGAAAAAATATATATATGTGTGTGTATGTATGTATATGTATGTGTGTGTATGTATGTATATATATATATATAAATATAAATTAGGGCTGTCAGTTAAACGCGCTATTAACGGCGTTAACGCAAACCCATTTTAACGGCGTCCAATTTTTTATCGCGCGATTAACTGTCTTTTTGGCCTAGCAAACTTTGTCGTTTTTTTTCACATGCTGTTACAACAGGACGCGGCATGCGCGGCGCTGCGCTATGAAACCCATTCATTTCAATGGCTTGCGCTGCGCGAGGACGTTTTGTTGCTTCGTCGACCAGAGCGTAAGCACATCTAGCTAGACCGTAAACGAAACAACAGGCACGCCGCACACACTTGTTTGGGCTTGCGAGCCGGCCAAATAGTTGGTTAACGTTACGCTTTGAGTGGATGACGAGCGTGAGACGCCGAAATGGACGCCAATAAGATTCTGAATGGAAAGTTTACTTTTAAAAAGTTGCAAAATGGTTCCATTGACAGACCAAAGTGATCTGTGTGTTTTGTCGTTGTGAACTGAGCTATCATCATCGCGATCACAGCACGTCCAGTCTGAAATACCACTTGATAGCCAAGCGCACACACACACACACAGCTGATGCGAATTCTCCGCCCCCTGACCTCGTCAGTATTTCTTTCACCCTTTTATTAATGGACAGTGTTACATTGAGAGATTATTTGCTCCAAGTGAGAATGTTAGTGTGAAATTGAACACAGTAAATGCCAATGTTGTTTTCAATAAAAAACATTTGCACAAAGCAAGCCGATCCACTTTTCCATGTTGATAAGAGCATTAAAATGAGAAAAAATAATGGGACAAAAAGAAAATCAAGAGACATTTAGAATAGATAAAAAATAATTGCGATTAATCGCGAGTTAACTATGACATATTAATGCGATTAATCATGATTAAATATTTTAATCGTTTGACAGCCCTAATATATATATATACACACACTCACCTAAAGGATTATTAGGAACACCTGTTCAATTTCTCATTAATGCAATTATCTAATCAACCAATCACATGGCAGTTGCTTCAATGCATTTAGGGGTGTGGTCCTGGTCAAGACAATCTCCTGAACTCCAAACTGAATGTCAGAATGGGAAAGAAAGGTGATTTAAGCAATTTTGAGCGTGGCATGGTTGTTGGTGCCAGACGGGCCGGTCTGAGTATTTCACAATCTGCTCAGTTACTGGGATTTTCACGCACAACCATTTCTAGGGTTTACAAAGAATGGTGTGAACAGGGAAAAACATCCCGTATGCGGCAGTCCTGTGGGCGAAAATGCCTTGTTGATGCTAGAGGTCAGAGGAGAATGGGCCGACTGATTCAAGCTGATAGAAGAGCAACTTTGACTGAAATATCCACTCGTTACAACCGAGGTATCCAGCAAAGCATTTGTGAAGCCACAACACGCACAACCTTGAGGCGGATGGGCTACAACAGCAGAAGACCCCACCGGGTACCACTCATCTCCACTACAAATAGGAAAAAGAGGCTACAATTTGCAAGAGCTCACCAAAATTGGACCGTTGAAGACTGGAAAAATGTTGCCTGGTCTGATGAGTCTCAATTTTTGTTGAGACATTCAGATGGTAGTGTCAGAATTTGGCGTAAACAGAATGAGAACATGGATCCATCATGCCTTGTTACCACTGTGCAGGCTGGTGGTGGTGGTGTAATGGTGTGGGGGATGTTTTCTTGGCACACTTTAGGCCCCTTAGTGCCAATTGGGCATCGTTTAAATGCCACAGCCTACCTGAGCATTGTTTCTGACCATGTCCATCCCTTTATGGACACCATGTACCCATCCTCTGATGGCTACTTCCACCAGGATAATGCACCATGTCACAAAGCTCGAATCATTTCAAATTGGTTTCTTGAACATGACAATGAGTTCACTGTACTAAAATGGCCCCCACAGTCACCAGATCTCAACCCAATAGAGCATCTTTGGGATGTGGTGGAACGGGAGCTTCGTGCCCTGGATGTGCATCCCACAAATCTCCATCAACTGCAAGATGCTATCCTATCAATATGGGCCAACATTTCTAAAGAATGCTTTCAGCACCTTGTTGAATCAATGGCACGTAGAATTAAGGCAGTTCTGAAGGCGAAAGGGGGTCAAACACAGTATTAGTATGGTGTTCCTAATAATCCTTTAGGTGAGTGTATATCACATGCAGTTTGCCAGATTAAGGGGCTGACACATACCCTGACTCATTTTACACCAATCTCATAAAAAAAATCAAAAGCAGTTTGAGACTCGACTTGAACTTGACTTCAACTTGGCCTTAAAAAATGCGGACTCCGCATCGGAGAGTTATGAACATGTCTGCATGTCAATGAATTCGACACGAGACAGATGCGAAACAACGAGCATGAAGCCAGTTCTATTTACGAATGTTTATTGATTCAGTATTGTTGATTTTGCACAGTATTGTTTTTACACGATAACTACACAAATGTGCCCAGGGATTGTGTCAAATGAGCTCTTTAAGTGGATTGGTAAGCACCTCACAGCAGATGTGACACAGAAGTACTGTGGGATTTTTGGGAGTAAATTGTGCAGAGAATAGAAGGTGCTAGAATGGCCTCCTGCCTGGTCTTGTTTAACTTTTGGCTCCAGTGAAGAGTGTCAGCATCTATACAAATATCAAAGGATCAAATGTACCTCGAGGACTTGGCAGGATTCCTCATAAGTGCTAATGTTATCAAACAAAAAACAAACAAAAAACGCAATTTATGATTTCCTGCATCTATGGAAACTAGCCATGTGAGCTTCATACGGGAAAGGCATCATGAAAATCTCCCTGGCAATTTTTTTGCACTTACAGACACTATGAGTTTCACACACCCTGAAAAAAATGTTCAAAATGACACCTACATCAGAGAGACTTTAAATGCTGTTAAAAGCATTATACGAGTTGTCACAACTGCTTTCTGTGTTATTTGTAGGTGTTTATGAAGTCGGTGAAGCTGGAGTGGGTGCTGGGTAATATTGAAGCAGCACAGGAGTTGTGTACAGAGGCCCTAAAGCACTACGAGGATTTCCCCAAACTTTGGATGATGAGAGGACAGATCGAGGAACAGTCAGAGAGCATCGACAAAGCAAGAGAGGCCTACAACCAGGGAGTACGTTTTGAGGATCTAGACGAGATGCCTTACCATAATTTAACCTTTTAGAGTGAAGGTTTTCAAGTAATGCAAAATCCAAGTCCAAATAATATTAGGAACAAACTTGGTTTTTCAGTGAAAATGTGTAAAAAAAGAAAAGTGTCTTGTCTTATAATGTTCTTCTAATGTATCCGGTCAGCTGAAGAAGTGCCCTCATTCCATGTCATTATGGGTCCTCCTGTCTCGGCTGGAAGAGAGAGTAGGGCAGCTCACACGTGCTCGAGCCATCTTGGAGAAAGCTCGCCTCAAGAATCCACAAAGCCCTGAGCTTTGGTAAGAAACCATGCCAGAGGTTTTTACACTTTAGTATAGGGGTGCACGATATTGACAAAAGGTGATATCGCGATATTGATAATGAATATTGCGATATTGATATTAATTTTGATATTTTTAAACATGTAAAACTACAAAAGTAATTGGAAAACGAATAAAAAGATTAATAAATAAAACAAGTTCTTACAACATAAGGTTTATTTCAACTGACAGTCATATTGGACTGGTACAACATGAATAAATAAATAAGAACCATGTCTACAGAACAGTACATGTTTTACTGGTTGTATGTAGGCTACAGTGTAAAAAACAATAAATAAAGAGCAAGTCTACAGAACACACCTAGACACTTTATGCGTTTTCTGTGATCGGATAGCTATCTGATCGTGAAAAGACCAGGTGCATGTCGGACCGGACGCATCATAAACAAAATATCGCATAAATATCGCGAGATTTTCGATATTGATATCGAGCAACGTGATATCGCGATAACGATATTGATTCGATATATCGTGCACCCCTACTTCAGTACAAAGCCAATATCAAAATGTAAAAAAGGAATAATGATTCTACAGATGCAGGTAGAAAAGTGATATATTCTACTATGGCAAAGGCTCAGCTTATGAATATTAATTCCGTTAACTGACGTTGCCACATAAAGGCCAGAGTGACACCAAACCAACAGTCAGCCAATTTCGGGCCATTGTTGAGCGTCTTGTCAGCTCAGTTTTTTTGGCAATGGTTGGACCCCTGTCTTGCTTTTGTGTATGATTAAGCATGTCAGCAGTGAAGCCCGTTGGTGAGAGAGGTCACTGACTGGCTGTTCAGGTAGCTAATCAGTGCTCAAGAAAAACACAAATGACAAAGGCAAGCAAATGACTTCATCTCATCTGAGTGTGGTTGTCTGGAATGAAAAAAGTGATGACCAACTGATCAATATGATTAATTGCTGATTTGTTTGTATATCCGAAGTCTTAGCTCTTCCGTTTTCCCCTTTTTGAAATCCAGATATGGACTACTGCCACCTGCTGGCAAGGAGAGTTATTTTCTCTCTCGCGGGCCGAAAAAGTAAGCGCTTAATTACGAGTTTAGACCACAGCCACCTGTTGGTATGGAGTTATTTACTCTCATGCTGGTGTAAAACATACTGGCTAGTTGGACGTTGACTGTAGTCTTTGCAGTGTGTTGAAACGCACCTTTTGATTCAGACGCAAATTTTACACCAATCTTTAATTGGTGTGTCTGGGCCTTAAAATTCTATGAGGATCTAATCACAGAACCTATTTAATATTTACAAGCAATGCCTTTGATGTAGCAGGATTCATCAGTTTAACAGCTGCCCATCAACTAATTACTAATGCCGACCTTTCAGTTTTCAAACTTAATAGGTGAATATCACGTGACCTAATTGATATTCATAAGCTAAGCTCTCATCACAGTACCATGTGTGACATGAACTTGGATCCAATGTAGACTCATCGAAAAATGGCAGAACTACTTTTTGTTTAAGGCTACATGCCGTTGTTTCATTTTAATTTCTTAATAGTTTTATGACTCACCAAAAATAAGAGTAGGTCATTTTAATCTCAATTTCTCTAGGCTGGAGTCTGTCCGACTTGAATACAGAGCAGGATTGAAAAACATCGCCAACACACTCATGGCCAAAGCCCTTCAGGAGTGTCCTAACTCTGGTAAACCATGCCTTTCATCACCCCTGAAAAGATTCATCAAGAGCCTCTGCACAATATCACACCTCAACACTTACTTCTTCCTGTTAGGTATCCTCTGGGCCGAAGCAGTGTTTTTGGAGGCCAGACCTCAGCGCAAGACCAAGAGTGTTGACGCTCTGAAAAAGTGTGAACATGATCCTCACGTACTTCTGGCTGTGGCCAAGTAAGACTTCTAACCAGACTCTTGCCAATACTCCCAACCAGGGCCTGAAGTTAACTTTTTTGGCCACCAGCCACTGTGGCAGGTGGATATCAAAATTCACCTGCCACAGAGACTTTTTACCAGCCTTTTTTTTTTTTTTTTTTTTTTGCCTCATAGCCTAAAGGTGAAAAACGGGAATTTCACAATATTGTTCTTTAACTTGTACACATTTAAGTGCTGTCAAGTTATTAACGAAATCAATATGAGTAATAATAACTCTTAGAATATACATTTAAAAAAAATCTTTTTATTCATTGATTTTGACACACACACGCACAACAGATCTATAGACCTACCGCAGCTCGTATGTAAACAAATCACCCGCGGCTGTGTTGATGGCTGATTTAGTCCCGTAGACAGCAAGGTCCTGACAGCTTTTAGTTACAGCGTTCAGGAACCGTTAAGCAGAACTAAATTAATATTATTACTGGTAAAGTTACCGGGTACCGGACATTTTCTCACCGGTTCCCAACTCCCAACATGTACTACAGTTGCACACGCACACATCTGTGCAACTGTCATTGTTCTGGCGCCTACGTCAGCGTTACATTATCTCATCCCATCTCACCAACAGTTTAATACTCGCACATCCAAACGTAGTCAGAAAAGGGCCTCATCTTCTTTCTGATCGCATGAACGTTACGAAACAACAGTCGCTGTCATAAATCAGCCGCTCACGAACCTTGCCGTTGTCGTCAATTAACCACTTTGTATTAAAATGTCTTCTTTTACTTTTCTTTGACTCATCCTTATCTTTTTGTTGGTTGTTTGTTTCAGCTGGCCTTTTTACCCCAGTAATGTGCCGCCACATTATAGCTAAGGTCCAACGCAATGAAAATGAAAACGTAAAAAAAAAACCTAATGAATCACTCAATTCTCATTGGCTACCTGCCAATGTGGCAGGTAGATTGACAGTGTTACCCGCCAATAGCAAAATTCACCCGCATTTGGCAGGTGGTCGGGTGTTAATTTCAGGCCCTGCTCCCAACCCTAAATTCCAGATTGCCCACCCAGATTCCTCCCTGTTTTTTTTTCCTTTTATCTGCAAGAATGGGCCGACCTTTTTGGTTGCATTTATGCTATATCTGTGTTTGTGTACTGTGTGCAGATTGTTCTGGAGTGAGAGAAAGATAACGAAGGCAAGAGAGTGGTTCCTACGGACGGTAAAGATTGAACCAGACTTGGGTGACACCTGGGGATTCTTCTACAAGTTTGAGATTCAGCATGGGACAGAAGTAAGCATTCACTCATATTACATTGTGTTCTTCAGGACCTGTTTTATTCTCAGATCTTTTTGTGTGTGTGATGCAGTGATTGTAAATGAACATTTTTAAAGAAATAGTTCATGCAAAAATAAAAATTCTATCGTCTTTTACTCACCCGTTCCACACCTGTACCTGTAACTTTCTTTCTTCTGTGGAACATAACGGAAGAAATTTTGAGAAAGTGTGCTGCTTGCTGTTCCCTTTTGAGGGAACTCGCACTGCGTCGGTAAGGGCACTTTGGAGAACGCCCCTAAGTGTAATGTGTCTGAAGTACGTATGGAACTAATCCAATCCTGATTGGTGTTGCGTCATGACATAGCGCGTGACGGCATACGAAAAGCTACAAAGGGATGCCGCCACACAACAGAGTTAGCTTTCGCTCTTCAGCAAGCACAGAGTGTTGTGTGAAGTGTATATTTGGTGTTGTTTGTCAAAAAGCATTTGTTTCAAAAGAAAATAATGGCGAGTTAATAGTTCAAGTGGTATGTGCATCCCTGCTTGAGATACATTACGGGTGGGTCGCACAAGCTTTGTGTGCACTGTTAGGGAGCACAGCACACCCAGGCAGCCCTCGAGGGGGCTGCTTGCGGCCACTGTGAAGCGCTCCCGCTTAGCTGTGTTTAATAGCATCTCAGATCGTGGGGCTCGCAGATGGAGCTGGCAGAAGGGCTTGAGACTGCTTCGGCACTTTCTCAGTCCTCATCTGCCAGCTCCGAAGCCCCACTACTTCTTCCGCTCTGGTTGAGAGCCCGATGCTGCAGCTATCCGATTCTGATGTGGATGTGCTCAGCATCGCGATGAGGGATATTGATGAGAGATCGCTGCTTCATCCCCCTGTGTACGAGAAGATTGTGACTCGTGTGGTGGCCAAATTTAACATCACATAAAGGGCATGAAGGGGCCACATGAAGGGCAGAAAGCGCGTGTTAAAAGTAAGCTGGATGACCGCACAGGTCACAGCCTTCACTCCGGGAGTTGTGCAATTCATGGAACAAGCCATATTTATTGGCTTGTCTAATCCCCCAGTGTTAGATTATATCAACATTTCGGGGGCGAAGGAGAACGGCAATGGGATGATGCCACGGGTAGAAAAGGCTTTATTTAGCCAGCTACCTCTCCCCCGACGTTACGTTATCCCAAAAAGCCCCGACACTGCCCACCAAACCCTGCCGTAACACTTCTTCTTTGGTGGGCAGGACTGGGGTCTGAGGACTGATTTGTCATTATACGTAGATCTCAAGGACACTTACTTACACATTTCCATCCTTGTGTCTCGCAGTAATTTCCTAAGGTAATTAGGGGGCGTAATTCAGTAATTTTTTGGGGGGCGAAGCGTTCCAATATCGGGTTCTTCTGTTTGGCCTAGCTCTCTCCCTTTGCACATTTACCAAGTGCATGGATGCAACCCTGGCCCTGCTGAGGCTTCAGGGCATCTGTGTGCTGAATTATATCAACGACTGGCTCAGTCTAGCACAACCTCAAGAATTGGCAGGTCAGCATCG
The DNA here is from genome assembly GCA_030578255.1 of Tiaroga cobitis. Lineage (NCBI taxonomy): Eukaryota > Metazoa > Chordata > Actinopteri > Cypriniformes > Leuciscidae > Tiaroga > Tiaroga cobitis. The sequence goes on from CM060613.1 coordinate 26,174,585, forward strand.
AGATGTCGTCCTTGGCCATATTAAGAGCTTGGGGTTGAGACTCAACACAAAGAAAAGCATGCTGACACCCACTCAGAGAACCATGTTACTGGGGGTGGTATAAGACTCGACTACGATGCGGGTACAAATGTTTTCTGCATGTATCGAGTCCATTTCGGCTATGGTTTCCAGGTTAAAGCTAGGCCGCGCCATCACTGCAAAGCAGTTTCAAAGCCTGCTGGGCCTCATGGTGGCTGTCTCCAATGTCATACCTTTTGGTCTTTATCCAGATTGGTGTTTCAGATCCTCCTATAGGCCCAGGGGAAACTGTTGCCTCAGAGCAATGAACGTCCCAGGGGACCAAAATCGGGGGACAGGCGTCCTGTCGAGGCAGGGGCTGAGGCCCGGGAAATGGAGACTTTACCCCGAGGTGATGAGGTTGATGTGCAAGAGGTCCGGCCCAATGGAGGTGGATCTGTTTGCATCTCAAGAGACGACACACTGTCGACTGTGGTTTTCTCTCACACTCACAGCACCACTGGGGTTGGATGCCATGGTGCAGGCATGCCCGAGGCGAAGCCTGTACGCATATCCTCTGATCGCTCTGCTCACAGGAGTCCTATAGAGGGTCCGGCAAAATGTGGTCAACCTACTTTTAGTTGCCCCGTTTTGGCCGGCCTGAGTATGGTTTGCGGATATAATATCACTCCTAGCTGGCCATCCATGGGAGGGACCTGTTCTCTCAAGCGGAGGGCTCAATATTTCACCCTTGGCCAGAGGAAACTGTGGATCTGGCCCCTGAGGGGGCCCAGTATCTAGAGATCTAGAGGCCGGCCTGTCAGCAGGAGTAGTCGAGACCATACTCGGCTCCAGAGTTCCATCCATGAGTAAACTGTACTTCCTGAAATGTGTTCACCAGTTGGTGAAGGGAGCGTGGGGTGGACCCAGTTAACTGCCGGTGGCTTCAGTGCTGGAGTTCCTCCAGGATCGCTTCTCTGCTGGTCTTGCCCCATGCACACAAAAGGTGTATGTGGCTACCACACCTGTACATGTAACTTTCTTTCTTCTGTGGAACATAACAGAAGAAATTTTAAAGGGTGTGCTGCTTGCTGTTCCCTTTTGAGGGAACTCGCACTGCGTCGGTAAGGGCACTTTGGAGAACGCCCCTCAGCATAATGCGTCTGAAGTACGTATGGAACTAATCCAATCCTGATTGGTGTTGCGTCATGACATAGCGTGTGACGGCATACGGAAGCTACAAAGGGATGCCGCCACACAACAGAGTTAGCTTTCGCTCTTCAGCAAGCGCTCTTTGTGTGAAGTGTCTATTGGTGTTGTTTGTCAAAAAACATTTGTTTCAAAAGAAAAATAATGGTGAGTGAATAGTTCAAGCGGTTTGTGTCCCTGCTCGAGATACATTACGGGTGGGGAGACACACAAGCTTTGTGTGCACTGTTTGGGAGCACAGCACACCCAGGCAGCCCTCGAGGGGGCTGCTTGCGGCCACTGTGAAGCGTTCCCGTTTAGCTGTGTTTAATGGCATCTCAGATCGTAGGGCTCGCAGATGGAGCTGCCAGAAGGGCTTGAGATTGCTAGTCTCACAAAAGTTGCATGTGGCTACCATTGCGGCTTTCCACACTCCATTAAGTGATTGGTCTTTGGGAAGGCACCAGCTGGTCGTACGGTTCCTCCGTGGTGCATGAGATGACAAGGCCCGCGACTCGTGTCAGGACCCCAACCTGGGAAGGGCTGTCAATGGCCCCTTTCGAACCTTTGGAGTCAGCTTTGGAGTCCGCTAAGCACCTAACGCTCAAGATAGCTTTTCTCCTGGCTGGAGTTTGCCACTGGTGGTGTTAAAGCTATCTTGCATCCCAGACCTGGCTATGTGCCTATGGTCCCTTCTAGCATGGCACGGTCCGCGGTTCTGCAGGCTTTTTATCCCTCACCTCATGTGGCGGTGGAAGAAGAGAGACTTCTTCTGCTCTGCCCTGTCAGTGCATTGAGTATCTACATTCGGAAGTCATCTCAATGAAGTCAGACAGATCAGTTGTTGGTGTGATTCGTGTCACCCAGGAAAGAGTTCCCCGCCTCTAAGCAGACCATTAGTAACTTGATAGTTCAGGCAATTGCTTTGGACTATCAGTTGCGTGGTTTACCTTCACCTTTGGCCTTGAGGGCTCATTCTACGAGAAGCATGCCATCTTCTAGAGCCCTCCTCTCAGGGGCCCCCATTCAGGAGATCTGATATGTGGCTGTCTGGGCTACCCCGCATACCTTCACTAGGTTCAACAGTCTGCACCTTCCTTCTTTGTGTCTTGTGTGAGATCTTATCTCCTTACTCTGGTGGTGTTCTCTCCCTCAGGAGCAACAGCAGGAGGTAAAGAAACGCTGTGAGAATGCAGAACCACGGCACGGCGAGCTGTGGTGTGCCGAATCCAAGCACATTCTCAACTGGCAGAAGAACATCGGAGAGATCCTGGTCCTCGTGGCTGCAAAGATCAAAAACACCTTCTAAACTGTGGGACTAATATCAGATTCACAAATCTGAGCATGTTTGGTTTAGCTAATAATGTTGTTTTTATTGAGTCTGTGGATTTTTTTTTTTTTTTTTTTTATGGCTATTTTTCCACTTTTAGTGTGTTTGTCTCTCTGGAACAGTAATGATTCAGGGCTGTTTTCATTACACATGCTGTTATGTTCAGGGTGTTGTCCAGTCACACCCAGAGATTGATAGAGTCCATTTTGAACATTAATTGCCAGAACAATGTCATACCCTCTTATTCTGCTTCTCATTATGCGTATGCGTATGTGTAAATGTGCTGCTTGATTATCAGAAAATAAAGTCTGATCTGTTTCAGATATCAGTTCTGTTGATTTAGGATACTTATATAGGCTAAAGGTTTGTTTTGAAATATCTAAACTCTTTCTAATTGTAACTTCTAGAGTTTTCCAAGCTACAGCTACCAAACTCAGCACAGTCCTTCAGTATATTTGTTGTATATTTTATACAAATATATATATATATATATTACTCAATTTTGACTGTAAAATTGCTATATAATCAAAAAAATATTTAACAATGTTGTGTTCCAAATTTGAAGTTGATATCACAAAATTTGAGGTTGCAACAATTTTGTTTAGGCTCTATACCAGAAATAGCCACTGCGTGACACTGTTGATGCATTCTCCTGTCACAATATAACTTCTAATATATTTCACTAAGTCTTAGACCTTTCCAATGATCAGTTTTGTCAAGATTAGAAAAAGATTTGATAAGGGGAGGTAGGGAGGAGGCAACAAAAAAAAGTGTGCTACGATTCCCACTAGCAGGGGAGTTACCAGGTCAAGGAAACCTTTTTGAAATTTTTTAGAAGTGACTGTTATGATGCTATAGCAATTTTTCGATACTGAATAATGATCAGTTTTGATTCTTGCATTTATTTTTTGCATAGCCTACTGAATTGTGATTGGTCTATTCTTCCATCTGAATTCACACTGACTTAGGTGTTGAGTATAGGCCTACTGTACATTGAAAACAACACGTTAAGCATCATGGCTACAGCAATGTGAAATTTTTATTCATGTACTATTGAGCTGAGCTGATGATATAATATGAGTAAGGTTCAGAAACACTGTAGAGCTGGACCTGAATTGTCAACCCCTTCTTTACAACATTCCCCTGAAGATGACCCTGCCCTGCCATTACCACTATTATTTCTCTGCCTTTTCAATACTGGAATTTCCTTCAGGAAAATCTAATCAATTTAGAAAACATATGCGGGATGTAATGATTTTATCAGCCTGACACAAACCACACGACCTATAGTTACTCTCTGCACATTGAAACCTGACACAAATGTTTGGACTATAAAAAGATGAAGGTTTTCGTCTGTCCATACATGAATCAGTGTAGAAATAAAGAGTCATTTCCTGATCACAGCCAGGTCCAGTGAAGAATCAAACCCTTCAGTGCACCAGGTTTATAAAGTAATCTCCCGCCGAAACCGAAACAAAGCGCAAAGTTGATTGATCGCGGAAGTTTTCTCGACTTGATCAGACTAGAGACCTGGTGAAATCAGAAGCGCGATGGCAGCAGCAGCCCGTGACGGCGGAGACACATGAGAGCCTCGACACTTCTCTTTCACCATTTCTGGAATGGACGCGGTTAAGCCTCATCAACGCGCCTCTCGCCAGACCACCGACTCGAACTAGACCAAAAACGCGTTTTTAAGGTTGATTTTTTTTTCGGTCGGACCGTTGTTGAAGTGTTCTGTGAGAAACATGTAACATGCGTTGGACGCCGCTGGACCATGTCCACATTTCCAAGCCCTGACTGGTGCGCGCAAGAGTCCCTCTTCATCCCATGGTCAATGGTAAGATCCCTCATCATCACTGCGCACTATTTAATCTTCTGTTTCTTGAAAACTCAGTAACTTGCAATACTATTAGGCTACTAATAATACTAATAGATAAGTATCGTTATCAGATTCGAAATTAACCCCAGAACTAATAAGTGAATAAGTGCTAACTCAGCAACACTGCATGCTTTTCTAAAAGGTAAAAATAAATAAAAAACTGTATAAAAGTACACTCTAATAAATGCTGGGTTGTTTCAAGCCATGTTTGGGTTAAATATGGACAAACCCAACCTGGTTTAAAAAAATAAATAAACCAAAATTTGATTTGTCCATATTTTACCCAAAAATGGGTCGAAACAACACAGCATTTTGTGTGTACATTGAGTGTATATTTTACTTTTCTATTATATAGGTGGGAAACGTAAAAAAAAAAAAATCAGATTCTTCAATGAGACCAAACAGAAAGTTGAAAACAACTGATAAATTTGGCAGTACTGATGGGGAAAGGAATGATAATATTTGCATAGTTTTTACTTTTAGGCCTACTTTGCAATGCTTTGAAATGGCTCATTTTAATGTGAATCAGTTTGTTTATTCAAAATGTGACTCCCCACTGGTCACAAATGAGACATGTTTATGCTTTGATCAGAGAAATCCTATAATTACAACAATAATATCGTCTCTAAATATGATATAGTAGTTGTTGCAGGCCTATTGCCATGCATTCTGATATGTTTTATGGAGCTTTGACAGACATTAGCTTCTGGTCATTTGACTTTATAGCAGCCATGTAGAAATCAAGAGATCAAGAGTCTGCACTATGATTTGTTGTGTAAAACACTTAAAGGGATAGTTCACTCAAAATTTAAAATTCTGTCATCATTTACTAACCCTCGGGTTATTCCAAACATGTATGAATCTTTGAATGCAAAAGAAGATATTTTGAAGAAAGTTTGAAACCAGGTCGCTTCGGGTCACCATTGACTTCCATAGTAGGAAGAAAAAAAATACTAGTTAGTCAATGGTGCCCCAGAACTGTTCAGGTCCCCACATTCTTCAAAATATTATATTTATTCAACAGAACTAAGAAATTCATACAGGTTTGGACTTTGGAACAACCTGAGGGTGAGTAAATGATGACAGAATTAAAATGTTTGGGTGAACCATCCCTTTAAGACTTAAAATTATCAGTTATCAGTGAGATTAAATGAATTGGGTAAATAATGATGAACTGTATTTTGAATCTATTTTCAAATCTAAGGAAATTCTAGGCTACTGGTGCATCAGGTTGCAACATTCTGCACAAAGTAAAGTGTTACATCATCAATGAGAAATGCTGAGATGCACCGGGCGACTGATAATGTGATTGTTGTGCTCAGTGTGTGAACAGGCCTGCTGTCTGTGTGGCTGTAATGCTGCTGCTCGCGGTGGCCCACGGTAAACGCGCATGTGATTATTCTGTGATCATCAGCACCTACAGGGCCGTCATCCTGGTCGAGATCCAAAACCTGGTGAGTGTCAGGTCAGAGAACCAGTATACACGTCAAACACACGTTTCCTCGTTTATGTAGCACATCTGACTCGCTGTTCTCGTTTGATCTTTAAACAAATTACATACGCGCTCTCTCGTACTACTGGAAGATTGGTTATGGATATGTGTTCACTTGTTGCCCTCTTCTGGTTATCTGTAGAAGGTGAACTAATTGAATGTGTTTGCTCTTTTCACTCTTGGCCCAGAATCTGACTGGTTCATTTGACATATCAAAAGAAAAGGACCACTGTTCTTCTGAGAAGGTACAGCCACCTGTACATAGATGCATGTGTGTTTCTTTAATACTATACTTTGTCTTTGATGTTTTTTTAGAGACTGTTGAGCGCTTTTCTTTTCGGTGGCGTCTTAATAATCGCTCGTCTGTTTTGACGGTAGGTTCACCGTATCCTGCGAGACATCTATAATATGACCCAAATCTTCAGATGCTTGAGTGAAAGCAAGAGGCAGCAGCGGGACAGAGTGGACAGAGGCGGGGACATGGCGAAGGTGGTGGGACAGATGGCACAGCTCATCCGAAGAAACTGCTGCAGGCCCCAAAGCTTGGTATAGTGTTTGCTGATTGAATGATCAAAATAAAGTTAATCTTAATAATTATAATGTGAAATAAACAGGATTACATCATCTAGAAATGTATTTATTTGTTTGTTTGTTTAAACAAAACAACAAAAACAAAAAATCAAACTAAAGTTCATTTGAATAACTGTAATGTGAAACAAACGGAAGATTACATGATCAAGAAATAAATTTATTTATCAAAATAAAGTTCATCTGAATATTTAAAATGTGAGATAAACAGAGGATTACATCTAGATTTTCTTTTTATTTGTTTGTTTATTTATCAAACTAAAAGTTCGTCTGAATAATTATAATGTGAAATAAACGGATTACATAATCTAGAAATGTGTTTATTTATCAAAATAAAGTTAATCTGAACAATTAATTATAATCAAAAACAAACAAAAGGTAACAATCTAGAAATGAAATCATTTGTTTGTTGATTGAATAATTAAAAACAATAATCTGACCAATTATAATTCGAAATAAATATATGTATTTGTTTGTTTGTTTGTTTGTTTGTTTATCAAAAAAGATAATATGAGTAATTATAATCTGAAATAAACAGAGGATTACATCATCTAGAAATGTATTTATTTATCAAAATAAAGTTAACCTGAATAATGAATTATAATCTAAAACAAACAAAAGGTAACTATTAGGAAATTAATTAAAAAAATTTTTTTTGATTGAATCATTAAAACCATTAATCTGAATATTTATATTTTGAAATAAATGTATTTATTTATCAAAAAGTGAATTGGATCATTATTTTTTAATGAATAATCGTAATCTGAAATAAACAGAGGAGAACATCATCTATCATTTTTTTTATTTAGAAATGTATTTATTTATTTACTTGATTGATTGTGGCTTGAATAATCAAAATAAAGGTCATCTGAATAGGAATGATCTGAAATAAAAAGATCATGATTTAGAAAAATGTATTACTTTGCAGGCAAACAGATGCAAGAAAGCGTCTTGCGAGCCGGGGAAGAAGCGTAAAGGAAAACAGCAGTGGAGAATGAAAATGATGGGAAGACTCATAAACTGCTGGCAGAGGCTGCTGAGTGTGGCGTCGTATTAAATCACACTTCAGCTCCACACCACATTATTTAAAACAGTATGCACATTCATTTTCCCTTTATCATTATTTATTCACTTTCACTTAAAGAAAAAAGAACACCAAGTGTTTTGTATAATACTCCTTCAGTGAAATGATAAACTGAGATTGTGTCAAGCTCATAAGAAATCGTATGATTATCTTTCTTCTGGTTGTATTAAATGTTTTATTTGATAGCCCTATATATGGTTTATGCATAGCAAGTTCAAAAGATATTCATGTTAAACAGTTACACTCACATCTGGTGCTGCAAATTGAGCCAAAATTACAGCTGTAATAATTTAACGCTGACTACGTTATTCATGTTCTCATGGGTCTACTACAACTAACACTGTATACAGTAACTTATCTCATGTTATTTCAATGGATTCATCTGTTAAAACGTGTTGGGTAGAAGAAGGTGTTTATTTGTCTGAATTACAGTGTTTGAAGTTTTATTGGATAGTGTAATGTTTTGGAAACTGTCAGGCATTTCATCATATCAATACTTCCAATATTCAGAAACTCATTATGGACATCACTATATCCATAATTTTGCTGCTTTGGTGCTGCTGATTTATGTGTTGTTTTGTTGATTCTTTCCATTAGTCCACTTTTACTGTAGTAGGTTTAAAAATAAAAACATGAATAAAAGCTTTTTTTAAAGACTTGTGAAATGCATTTTTAAGCTTCTTTTTTATTTTTATTTTATTTTTCATTCACAATCGCGTTTTTTTTGTTTTTTTTTTTGTTTTTTTTTAGAACCAATGACTTTTACATTTTCTCTTTAGCAATTTCAGGGCTTTTATTTTAAAATCGACAGCGCTTTCTACCTGCACGTCAACATTCACTCATGCGCATGCGCACTATGTGCACTTCCTATTGTCACTGTTTGTAGTATTTGTGCATATCCATGTCGCTTGAAACTATAGTATTGTTTATGTCTGCTCACATCTCGTTACTTGATGCTTACTTTCCTTTTCTCCGCCGTTTTTTGCGCCACATACCTGTCTCCCATCATCAGTCATGTTAAAGGCAGAGATTTTACTGAGCAGGAAATGTCTCATTACAGGTGAGATTCATTTATGATACGCCAAATTCATCATTCATTATTGATGTGTAATAAGAGGGTCAGATGATCGGGGTGCCATATAGAGTTAATAAGTAGTTACAACTGCTGTAACAAGTATACATCTCTGTCCTTTACGTATTTGCTGTCAGTCAATCGGCTTTGCCATATGGTCATGTGTAAATATAGCAGTCAGCAAACTAGTCACCTGTCATAATGTCTTATTCTGCTTTGAGGAATATTGACAATCATTCCTGTTTAAAGCGGTTTGATATTTGTTGTCTGTTTTATTTGTCTTAACAGGGACAGAATAAAGTCGATGTTTTATCATGCTTACAACAGCTACTTAGAAAACGCATATCCTTATGATGAGCTGAGACCTCTGACGTGTGATGGACAGGACACATGGGGAAGGTATATGAGCTTACAGCAGAAACCTTTCTGTTCTTCAATAACAAGGAAAACAAAAGGACAGCAGCAGCACACTGCCACAACGCTCTTCAACTGTATGAGAGGCAAACTACATTTCGTCAATTTAATTTACATTTCGAAAATTAACTAAATAGATTAGGGATGCACAATATATCGGCCACCATATCGGTGTCAGCCGATATATGTTCATTTTTAATGTTATCGGCCCAATAAGAAAAATTGGCTGATATATTAAAGCCGATAAATAATGGATTATTTCCTTCAGCTGAGACACTTCAGATGCGCACTGTTCGCCATGATGGTTTTGAATTTCTTGAAATATGATTGGAATCTCTTAAAAAAGAAAAGTGGTTCAGTGCAACATGTGCAGCGCAAGTCTGTCATATTGGCTATATAAAATTGTAATGAGAACATTATAATTGTGTGCTTGGGACTTTGCTTTTAATGGTGAGACTTTTGTTTTTGTAATCAGGTTAAAATTATATAAAAATTTGGATTTAGATTTATCGGCCAATATATCTGTTATCGGCTTTAAAATATAAAGAATTATCGGTATCGGACAAAATTTTCAAATCGGTGCATCCCTAAAATAAATAAGCTAACAGATATGCCAAATTTAGCTTGTATAGAAATCACCAAAAAGTGTTTTTTTTCTGTCAAAATGGATTCCTTTTGGAAACAGTATTTATATAATATATATATATATATATATATATATATATATATATATATATATATATATATATATATATATATATATATATATATATATATATATATATTAGTTTATTCAATAAGAAGAAAGCAGACGTCGCCACAAAATTCCACCTTAGAGCAGTAATTATCTCCTATATTACCATCAAGTGACGGACCCAATGGAAGCTGTGACAATAAGTTAAATGAACTAAATCCTAGAATAATGAGAAGGTTTTTAGTCATTTTAAATCTAGGCATGATCAAGTTTTTAACTTGGGGACATTTAGGTCATAAAAGATTTGCACATGGTTATTTCTTGAAAGGTGAAGAACTATCAACATGCCTTCTTTGTCCAATGTTAAACGTATTTTACTGGACTGCAAAGTTTTTACTCCAAAAAGACATTTTACTCAGAGATCAGTTTAAATGATGTACTTCAGAATTCGAATATTTGTCTTGAATTAATCTTAAATGTGTTATGTAGTTTTTTGTTAGTTGTAAGAATTTTGTCATTCACTGCATGAAGATAGCCTTGCTGCTGACATGACGTAAAAAAAAAAAAAAAAAAAAAATGTTTCACAAGATTAAAATGGACAGCAATGGGGTTCTTTCCATTGAACTCAGAGTAAAAAACTTACATTCACTTGTAACTTATGTCACTTACATTCAATGATGCTTTTGCACAAAATACTTAGTTTTTTGTTCAGTGGAATTGAGCGAAAGCCTTTGTCTGTAATATATTATATTTCAGAGTGGAACACATAATTCAGAAGATTCAGAAATCACACTATAATTATAACCTGTCTATTTGTCCCTTTTTCCTTCAAGTTTTTCCCTCACACTCATTGATGCTCTGGACACATTGCTGGTATGAAATTACATTAAACAAGATTCGTCAGTGTCATACAGTGGTTTTCTGTAGTTCAGATGCAGTGAATGTTTCTCCTTCTTGATCACAGGTATTGGGAAACCACACAGAGTTCCAGCGCGTGGCCACTCTGCTTCAGGACACGGTTGATTTTGACACGGATGTAAATGCATCTGTGTTTGAGACGAATATACGAGGTAAGGCATGTATTTATGTCAAATATATACATATATGTGTGTGTGCGTGTATGCTTGTGTGTATATATGCCTATATATATACACTCACCTAAAGGATTATTAGGAACACCTGTTCAATTTCTCATTAATGCAATTATCTAATCAACCAATCACATGGCAGTGGCTTCAAAGCATTTAGGGGTGTGGTCCTGGTCAAGACAATCTCCTGAACTCCAAACTGAATGTCAGAATGGGAAAGAAAGGTGATTTAAGCAATTTTGAGCGTGGCATGGTTGTTGGTGCTAGACGGGCCGGTCTGAGTATTTCACAATCTGCTCAGTTACTGGGATTTTCACGCACAACCATTTCTAGGGTTTACAAAGAATGGTGTGAACAGGGAAAAACATCCAGTATGCGGCAGTCCTGTGGGCGAAAATGCCTTGTTGATGCTAGAGGTCAGAGGAGAATGGGCCGACTGATTCAAGCTGATAGAAGAGCAACTTTGACTGAAATATCCACTCGTTACAACCGAGGTATCCAGCAAAGCATTTGTGAAGCCACAACACGCACAACCTTGAGGCGGATGGGCTACAACAGCAGAAGACCCCACCGGGTACCACTCATCTCCACTACAAATAGGAAAAAGAGGCTACGATTTGCAAGAGCTCACCAAAATTGGAAAGTTGAAGACTGGAAAAATGTTGCCTGGTCTGATGAGTCTCGATTTCTGTTGAGACATTCAGATGGTAGAGTCCGAATTTGGCGTAAACAGAATGAGAACATGGATCCATCATGCCTTGTTACCACTGTGCAGGCTGGTGGTGGTGGTGTAATGGTGTGGGGGATGTTTTCTTGGCACACTTTAGGCCCCTTAGTGCCAATTGGGCATCGTTTAAATGCCACAGCCTACCTGAGCATTGTTTCCGACCATGTCTATCCCTTTATGGCCACCATGTACCCATCCTCTGATGGCTACTTCCAGCAGGATAATGCACCATGTCACAAAGCTCGAACCATTTCAAATTGGTTTCTTGAACATGACAATGAGTTCACTGTACTAAAATGGCCCCCACAGTCACCAGATCTCAACCCAATAGAGCATCTTTGGGATGTGGTGGAACGGGAGCTTCGTGCCCTGGATGTGCATCCCACAAATCTCCATCAACTGCAAGATGCTATCCTATCAATATGGGCCAACAGTTCTAAAGAATGCTTTCAGCACCTTGTTGAATCAATGCCACGTAGAATTAAGGCAGTTCTGAAGGCGAAAGGGGGTCAAACACAGTATTAGTATGGTGTTCCTAATAATCCTTTAGGTGAGTGTATATACATATTTGTGTGTATATGTGTGTGTATAAATTATAAAATTGCATAAATACTTTTATTAAATAATTATTTTACATTACTGCTAAATATGGAATGTGCTTTATTGTCATGAAAACTACTTTTTTCATGCAAAACAGATCTGATATTTTTATTTTGATTTTGGGGGGACATATGACCCGGACATGTTTTTGGCAAACTCATTTATCTTTATTTATCCTGTAATACAGGGCTGTGATCATTGGCATTCAGTGAGTTTGACCAGTGCATGTGTTGATATCTGGTGACGTGATGAACTGTGTTTCTCTGCAGTGGTTGGTGGGCTTCTCTCGGCTCATCTGCTCTCCAAGCGTGCTGGGATGGAGGTGGAGGAGGGCTGGCCCTGCTCTGGACCCCTCCTGCGCATGGCAGAGGACGCCGCACGCAGACTGCTGCCTGGTGAGGGAGCTCGTGGATACTTCAAAACCATATTCAAATTACATCCCTATCTGAAACACATTTAGCATGAATCGTGTGTTGCATTTGTCATTGAACCACAGAAAATGAGCCATACATTTAGTTAAAGATGGCATGAAAAGGAAGTTGCAATAGGGTTTTCTTCACTATTGTGATGTATATCTGAGTGAAACAGCTTCTAGAACAAGAAGAAATGTGGGGCGGGACTTGATTTCGTCCATGGGGAATTGATTGGATGGTCGTGGTTTGCTATTGGTGGATCTCCTGTGAGTGACAAGTTGCTCCGCCCTCACTCCAGTAAACACATCATCAAAGAAGAGATGAGATGTCGCCTCAAGAGGGAGGGGAAGTCATTTTGAGTAAAGATTACAAGGACACATATATTTAAAGTAAAAACAATGATGTGCACGGATAAATGATTTATAACAATTACTGCAATATTTCATTAAAAAAAATAAAAATTGTCAAATTTGATTTCATGGGGACTTTAATGATAAAAAAACGTAAATAACAAATAAAATAAGCTCTAAATTATAAGTACTTAATTACTAAAACGGGAAGAAAAAATACAGAAATATAAAAAAAAATAAAAAAAAATGGCAAAAAACAGCAAAATGACTCAAATTAAAATGAAAACTAAAATGCAAAATAAAAGGTCGCTCAAAATATTATGAAATACTATAACAGTATATAATTAATATAAAAATAACACAGATTAATGAGTGCATATAGTGTTTTTTATGTAATGATTGTCTTAACTCTCCATTTATCATTTTGTTCATTTTAGTTTGTGCCATTAAATCAAAAAGTAATCATTTGAAAATCCTACATCATACATGCATTCATCACTAGTTTACCGCAGACTGAATTTGCACACTCCTATTAATTTAGAAAAACATGTAGTTTTAAGCATTAGCTAAGCTAGTATCCCAGTATTGGGACATAACATTGCATCTTTCATAATTGTGTAAGGATGTGTGAGCAGTATTTGCCCAAAAGGCAAGCATGGATATGTCCAAAACTCATTGAAATTCTATTCAGTCACCTTCAATGTAATGCACTACTCCTAATCTGGCATTTAAAAATATATTTGATCATGATAATTGAATAATGCTGTCAGTTTTTATCCATTCTGTCCCTTGTCAGCTTTCCAGACGCCCACAGGGATGCCGTACGGCACGGTGAACCTGCTGCGGGGGGTGGACCCCACTGAGACCCCCGTCACCTGCACTGCTGGAGTGGGCACCTTCATCCTGGAGTTCTCCACCCTCAGCCGACTGACCGGAGACCCTGTGTTTGAGAACGTGGCTCGCAAAGCTCTCAGGGCCTTATGGAGAAAACGCTCAGAAATTGGCCTGGTAAAATCTTTTTATCTGGGCTCAAGCTGTTTGTAGGACAGCCATGATGTTCTGAAGGGATAGTTCACCCAGACTTCAAAATGATCTAGTCTTAGAGCTTTCACACCAGCTGGTTACAGCTGGTTATCGGAACTAGCCACCTGTGCTAAGACAATAACACAACGCCGCAGACGAAGGCTTTCTGTCAACATTAGCTTACTGTGTGTTTGTCGTATCGCTGTTCCATGTTCGTGGAGTAAGCAAATGTAAACCGTGTGTTTACATGGCTTTTTAAAGTCCCCATGAAATCAAAATGACGTTTTTCGGCTTTTAGTATGAATGTGTTAGCCTTACTGTTACCTATAAGCTATGTGCTCCAAAACAATGACAAAATAAAAAAAAAAATGGATTTTTGTAATAGAAATACATGCTGTGACTCCGTTATTGGCTCCAGCATTCACTGTTCTTGTTAACATTATCACATAACCATCTCATCTTTTCAGGTGGGCAATCATATAGATGTCATAACTTCTAAGTGGGTGGCTCAGGACGCAGGGATCGGGGCGGGGGTGGACTCGTACTTCGAGTATCTCGTAAAGGGGGCCATCCTGCTGCAAGATGAGGAGATGCTGGCAATGTTTCAAGGTAAACATTAAATAATTAATAAAGCAGCCGTATTACACAAGCATTGTACAGTAGTCTTTCTACTTCAAAATGTCATGTTTAATTCAATGTGTCACTTGTCGTTTCTTTGTAATCATTCGTGAAGTTTGCTTGCGATTTCTAAGTGAAAATGGTTTCAAAGTAAATCCGACACCAGTGTTTTTGTTTCAGTGTATCTGCAATTGATAACTTGCTAAATTGCTGTTCATTTAGATAATCATCACAGCACCAACTAATCTCCACTAATTGCTGTTCATCTTTCCTTATCTTGCTTGCGTGAAAGCATTATCAACTTTCAAATGTGTGTTGCAGAATTTGATAAGTCCATAAAGAACTACACTAAGTTTGATGATTGGTATCTGTGGGTGCAGATGCATAAAGGAACCGTATCAATGCCAGTGTTTCAGTCTCTGGAGGCGTTCTGGCCTGGACTGCAGGTGAGAAAGCAGATCTTTCACCATACACTAGTCCAGTATGTCCACCATTTTATATATTTGCATCTGAGAGCAGATTTCTGTGACTCCTAGTAATGCACATGTGTTTATTTAATATCAGAGTTTGATAGGTGATATTTCCAGTGCCACAAAGACCTTCCATAACTACTACAGTGTTTGGCGTCAGTTCGGAGGCCTGCCAGAGTTCTACAGCATTCCTCAAGGCTACACAGTGGACAAACGCGAGGGCTACCCTCTGCGGCCAGGTATCTATAAAACACACTGCACAAGAGGGCAGTCCTCAGACCATTGATTAGTCGTCTTTTAAACCATTATATCACATTCCTGAGCTTTTGTTAAAAACATCAAATACATATTTATTTCTTTTTTAGATATTTTTAAAATGAGTTTTGTAAATAGATGCGTATAACCATTTGAAATAAATAAATAGTCCTTTTTGCATTCTGGGTCGATATCAACTCTGGCTTTAGAAGTGATTTGATGCCTTTATTTCCATCTCCGAATTTTATTTTACAAAAGTATTTTTGAGACAAATGTTGATAAACATGAAAATGCATGCTTAGACACGCTATACACCAAATGTAAGTGATGTAAATAAAGAGTATCATATTGAACTACAGCCTGGAAGGTGCAGAGCAAAAGTTCAAAGACCAAATAGTCTACATTTTAAAGAAGTCGATATTTCACTCTGCTGACACCAATTGATAAATCGTTGCATGAAAATTTGATCATCTTTTTCATCATAAAAGTTAGTTTATGGGAGTAAAATAAATGTATTTCATTGTAACATTCTAAAGTAATATTATTTAGACTATCGTTTGAATGTTCGGGGTCGGTAAGATTTTTAATGTTCTTTAAAAAGAAGTCTCTCACTAAGACTGCATTAATCTGATCAAAAATACAGTAATGTTATCAAATATTATTACAATTCAAAATAACTGTTTTCTATTGTAATATTTTGTAAAATGTCATTTGTTCCTGTGATCAAAGCTGAATGTTCAGCATCATTACTCCAGTCTTCAGTGTCACATTATCCTTCAGAAATCACTCTAATATGATGATTTTATGCTCAAGAAACATTTCTGATTATTATCAATGTTGAAAACAGTTGTGCAGCTTCATATTTTTGTGAAAACCTTAACACATTTTTTTAGGAACCTATGAAGAACAAAAGTTAAGAACGGCATACATTTCTGTAAAATTAAAAATGTCTTTACTGTCACTATTGATCAATTTAATGCATCCTTACTGAATAAAAGCTCTTTAAAAATAAATAAATCTTAGTGACCCCAAACTTTTGAACAGTATTGTGTTGTTTTGATCGAGAAGGATTTTGTAGGTTTCATAAAAGTGGAGTTATAAGTTCAAGGAATAAACAAATACTGGTAATTCTCATATAACAATATATTCAAATAAAATGTCTCTATATTGATAAAAAATATTCTTTCTTGCATCACACCAAAGTTCATGTGTGATATGAAATTTGCAAGATTTTCACAACAGCCCTGGAATGTGAGTCTTTTTTTATTGCTTTATAAGGGTTACGATTGCTTTAAGGCCGTAATACACTACGTATATAACTTTTTACAACGTTTCACTCACATTTTGCTGTAAAATCTGTATTGATAAATTTACATGAATGAATGAATTGAAGTAACTAATTGTGTTGTGCAGAGTTGATCGAGAGCGCCATGTATCTGTACAAGGCCACCGGCGACCCGACGTTCATGCAGCTTGGCCGGGACGCAATCGAGTCGATTGACAAAATCAGCCGGGTGAACTGTGGTTTTGCCACTGTGAGTGTCTCAAAATGAGTCTCAAACCTTCAGCAATATTGAGACTGAATCCAGCACAGTCTCTAAACGTACTCGTCTTTTTTATTTCCGCCAAAGGTGAAGGACGTAAGGGACCACAAGTTGGACAACCGCATGGAGTCCTTCTTCCTGGCCGAGACCATTAAATACCTCTACCTCCTCTTCGATCCTGAAAACTTCCTTCACAACACGGGCACTGAGTTTGAGCTCGGCGGCCTGCGGGGGGACTGCGTTCTCAGCGCGGGGGGGTACATATTTAACACGGAGGCTCACCCGCTCGACCCCGCCGCGCTCCACTGCTGCAGCCGATACCGGGACGAGCGCAGGGAACTACAGGACATACTCCTCAGCTTCTCAGAACCACTCAGGCCTGCCACGGACACATCAGAGGAGACGTCAGGGGACCGGAGCGCCCCGGAGAGCATCGCACTGAAGCCAGGAGAGAAACGAAAACCTCCTGCGCTCTCCTGCCCCGTGCAGCCGTTCAGCGCCAAACTGGCCGTCATGGGTCAAGTCTTCTCGGACAACTCTTGAACAGACGTTCTCACCGCTAACAATGTGTAAAGATGTAGATTATCTTTGTAATTTAACTTTGGAGAGATTAAATGTTTTCTAAAAATGTGTGGATTTTTCCCCCACTCTTTTTATTAAAAAGTTTTAGATAACAAAAAGTGTTGGTGTTCAGTACAGTTCTTGTAATCAGATCCTCAAAATAATGAATTTCCTGGAGGCAAGTGTTTTACAAATACTGCACATTTACCTTCAGTCATACAATATGGGGAATAAAGGAGAAAAATTATCCACTTAAAGGAATAGTTCGGACAAAAATTAAAATTCTATCACCATTTACTCGCCCTCAAGTTGTTTCAAACCTGGTTGAGTTTCTTTCTTCTGCTGAACACAATAGAAGATATTTTGAAGAATGTCGGTAACCAAACAGTTGTTGGACCCCATTGACTTCCATAGTATTTTTTTTCCTACTATGGAAGACGTCAATGCGGTCCATCAACTGTCTGGTTACCGACATTCTTCAAAATATCTTCCATTGAGTTCAACAGAGACAAAAGAAATTCATACAGGTTTGAAACAACTTGAGAGTGAGTAAATGGTGACAGAATTTTCATTTGTAAGTGAACTATCCCTTTAATAGGCCACACAAGACTAAACACTGCTGCTTAACTGAGATTTTAATACTAATGCTACTGTGTCATGCTAATCAGTCTGGCGTCGAGTCTAAACAGCGTGTTTTCAATTCACGTGAGAAAGCCAACGAGAGCCAGAGAGCATAAAGTTTTTAATGAACATGCGCTCAAACTCTTGCCAGTTTTGTATGCCAGAACAAACTGAGAATGGCACGACTGTAGCTCTGGACAAAGCCTTCTGTTCTTCTGGGCTGTGATTAGTGGATTCATGGCTGCTTTAACTTCCTTTGAGGCAAATAAACTAATCGACCTGGGTTATTAGCAATTACACAGAGTACACATTATCTTAGCAGCTGTAATGCCTCAGGTATTTCCGAGTTATTCTGCTGCATGTTCGACTGTTGTGACTC
This sequence comes from Tiaroga cobitis, assembly GCA_030578255.1. Classification (NCBI taxonomy): domain Eukaryota; kingdom Metazoa; phylum Chordata; class Actinopteri; order Cypriniformes; family Leuciscidae; genus Tiaroga; species Tiaroga cobitis. The sequence goes on from CM060613.1 coordinate 26,192,972, forward strand.
CTTGATTCATGGGTTGCAAGTCAAATGATTCACCTTTGTAAAAGTCCAAATGTAAGGCAAGATTTGGGTGTGTAACACTTCAAAATGACTTCACAATGAATCATCTAATCTCCCTCAAGTTGTTTCAAACCTCTGTGAATTTCTTCTGCTGAACACAAAAGAAGATATTTATAGGTTTTTTTTGTATTTTATTGCATTGTATTTTTTCCTACTATGGAAGTGAATGGGGTCCATCAACTGTCTGGTTACCGACATTCTTCAAAATATCTTCTTTTGTGTTCAGCAGAAGAAAGAAATGCATACAGGTTTAAAACAACGTGAGGGTGAGTAAATGAGTTTTCATTTTGAAGTGAACTATTCCTTTATTGAACTTTATTGTAAACCTTCTGTGGTTGAATTAATACATTTATAGTCAGTGTGAATGATCAAAATAGCTATTCTGGGGAAACTGTAGTCCTGCTGACTCGTGTGTTTTCCACAGGGAGATCTTGATCTCAAACTCCATCTCCTGCTGTCCACCTCCATCAGCCTCTTGGCTGGTTTTGCTCAAACCGTGTGACCATGTAGGAGCCGATGTGATGGGAGAAACACCGGAGAACTTTCCGTTCCACTTCAGAATGCCCTTCCTATTTCTCCCGGTATCTGTCCCATTTCTTTCCACATCTTCGCTAGTGTCTGCCTTCCTGTTCCCAGCAGTCCCAGACCCGTCTGAGTGCTCAGAGAGAGATGTGTATTCAACCTGATGGTAGAGCTTCTTCAGGATGCCCTTCTTTGGCAGTTTCATGTGCTGGTTGTGGGAAGAAGCTTCAAGAGGTGACAGCAGAAAAGAGCTGCTGAATGTTCTTTCCTTATGTTTCTTTCTCGGTAGCGTAGAAGCACATGGTTTACTCTCTGTAACTCCTGAGAATGAAGCATCTGGGAAGTTGGGACAGTTTCGGTTTAGCCACCAATGGTTGGTTATGTCTTCTACAGTGGCTCTGTCCTCGACTTTTACTGTGAGCATCCATCCAATCAATGAACAGGCCTCTGTAAGACGAATGGAAAGATTCATGGTAAATTCTCACTCATGATGGAGAGCAGATATATGGAAGTGTATGAATCTCACCCGATGGGATATCAGGTGTCTTGTATTGTCCCTGGCGGATCTGCTCTTTAAGGATGCTGTAACTTGTGCCATCAAAAGGCATGGAGCCGTAAACCAGAGCGTATAACAGCACACCAAGAGACCAACAGTCCACCTGGGACATAAGAGGAGCACATGCAGAATCATTTATGACGTGTTTACTGTACAAACAGTGGGATTTCAAGTATTAAATGCCCTTGTGAATAAGGAGCAAGTTGGAGATTCAAAGACTTTGTTTCTTTTTAAGCAAACAAAGCACCTGCATCACTTCATAAAAGTGAGGTTAAACCACTAGAGTCATGGATTACTTTCATGATGTCTTTCCTACCTTTCTGGGGCTTGAAATTGTAGTTGCGTAGACTATCAATGGAGGGACAGAAAAGTCTCATACTTTCATATCTAAAAAAATCTTCAATTGTCTTCTGAAGATGAACGAAAGTCTTATGGGTTGGAACGACATGAGGGCGAGTAAATGATGACAGAATTTTCACTTTTAAAAAGTGCACTAATTTAAAGTATATTTTAAATCACTATGTTTTAATAATCTTTTGTTGTGTTTTAAAGAAGTACTTATTTTGATGTGTTGACTAACAAACTAAAGCACGTGTAAAGTACTTGCACTGTTACATTTAAAGTAAATATATAAAAATGCAACTTTGTCATTTTATACATATTTTACATATTTAAATACACTGAACAAAAATATAAACGCAACACTTTTGTTTTTGCCCCCATTTTTCATGAGCTGAACTCGAAGCTCTAAGACTTTTTCTATGTACACAAAAGGCCTATTTCTCTCAAATATTGTTCACAAATCTGTCTAAATCTGTGTTAGTGAGCACTTCTCCTTTGCCGAGATAATCCATCCACCTCACAGGTGTGTGACAGCATGATTATTGCACAGGTGTGCCTTAGGCTGGCCTAATACACTTTCATTTCACTGCAATTAACAGTATTCTCTTAAAGTATATTATTTGCGTAATAAGTACTCTTTTAATAAGTATGCTAGTATACTTCTTTGGACAAGGGTGAGCGAACTGTTGAGACTGATCGACACCTCAGGGCCGTGGTATGGAAGTCCGTTGACAATCTCTGGTGAAGCATACAGGGGACTCCCGCAGAAAGTGTCCAGACGTCGGCCTCTCGTGTAGCGGTTGGACAAGCCAAAGTCAGCTAGCTACAAACAAACAGAGCAATTAGAGATAAATCAACTCTGTATTAAAATGTGTGACTTACATCAATTTATTTAATAGAATCTATTTCTGATTCACACAGGGTGGATATAAATAGCAGATGTCCATATGAAAGGTGGTTGATTTTGAAGAAGTATTAAAATTATAAATGGAGCTGCAGAGATTAATCATATTGTGTTTAATTTGATATGAAGGTTTATGCAGAATTTATTGCAATTAGACATAAATTGTGCTTACATATGAAATGAAACAGTTGTGACTCAAAAACTGTTCATGGCAGACTCTATAAAACGAATAATGAATAAAAGTCATCTTTCATCATATTTCCTACATCCAGTTAACATATGGAGACAAAGGACGCCTTCAAACCTGTCTGTTACCAACTATGAATCATTGTGAGGTTTAAGCATTTTGCAAGTGTCATCTGATCCAATGATTGCTTTATACGGTTTGTAATGACCAAGGAATGAAGCTGTTCTATTGTGCAAAATAATGCAAACATTGTTCCCTTATAATGTTCCCATATTCCAGGATGATGATGCTCCAATAAACAGTGCTAAAGTAATTGAAGCGTGATTTCGTAAACACCAGAATGAAGTCAAATGCATTCCATGGCCACCAGATCTGCACATCCTTAAACCTTCATTGAGATGTTTGGGGTTCAAGTCGATTAATACTTTATCTTCCCTCAGAAATAAAATTCCAAAAAATAAGCGAAAGAACCAATGTCCAATAAAAGAGTTCAAGGTATGTTTGACAGATTCCAGGAAGAAAATGAAGATGATTTAAGCATAATTCTACCTGATCCTATAGGGTCTTTATTTTATACAGTGTTTCTGTTATTTTGTCCACCGTACTAAGTTTGAATTGCTTTTCTCAAAGTATCCATCAGTTTCTGTAATTTGATGATAACATGAATGAAAAATGAAAATGCATGAAACATAATGTCAGTTCTTCATTAATCAGTTTGGGCTTGAATTGTTCACCTTCACATTTAAGTCCTTGTCCAGAAGTACATTCTCGAGTTTGAGGTCACGATGAACCACACCATTCTGAGGGATAACAAGAGATGTCTTAATTTTGTTTTTTAAATAAATGTAAAAAATCCTATTTACAATTTTTTTGTCAAATGTAATGTGTTTACAGTGTAGTCCTAATATTGAAAAATCTTTGATTTCAAGGCTGATTTTAATGTACGGACTGCTTTGAGATAGAAATTCCTACTAAATATAACTACATATAAATACAAAATATACTATATATAAACAATTTACACATGCTATAGATATAAATATATAATTTGTATACAGTACTAATTTCTGTTTGCAGTGTTTTGAGTGTTATTCAGTTTCGTAATATTACTAAGATTGCCAAACATTTCTCATTGCCAGCACGGTTATCTAGGTGATGAAAACAATAATAAACAGTTTTTTTTTGTTTCGGCTGTATTTAGGAGAAATAAAAGTTACTAATAACAAATTTGTCAGCTTAACTGAACTGAACTTCCGTCTATAATTTGAATGTTGTTTATTAAAAGATGTTACATTCAGGTACATTCGACTAGTAAAATGTTGACTGTGCACATTTGATACATTTAGTAGCATTTTTAGGTGAAAAACATAATTTTCCTCGCCCCTCTCTGTCCCCAGCACCACCTGCCTAAATCTGCTAGGGGGTTCTCCCAACTTTCCTTGCAGCAGCTCATATCCTAGTGCCTGTATTTGTGTGCATGTTTTAGCATTAGCTGTGTGCAGCGTAGCAGACTAAGCCAACACATTTCATTCATATCAATAAAATGCTGTTTAAATCTACTCAGAGAATTGTCATGATTGAAATGCCTATTCAAGAAAAACTGCTCATATGTAGAATGAATGCCATCAGAATTTAAGAACGGAAATGTGTTTACTATATGGCAGTAGTGCACAGCAGAGGTGATCTGTCCGAAGAAGTGTCTGGCCTCGTCCTCTGACAGTCTCCGTTTCTCCTGAATGTACTCATAAAGCTCTCCTCCACTCGCATACTCCATCACCATCACAATCCTCTCCCCGCTCTCAAACACTGAAAACATATCCACACACATTTCATGAATCATTTGTTGGGTTAATGGAAAGAGAGAGTATCTTAATCTCTATGATTCAGCATTTTGCATTAGGATATGTGACAAACAAATCTGTAGTGTGATACTGTTGTGTTTTACCCTCGTATAGACGGATGATATTTGGGTGCGTAAGAGAGGCGGTGATTTCAATTTCTCTCTGGATGTGAGCCCTATCCAGATCATCCCTTAATCTCTCCTTTCTAATGGATTTAATCGCCACCTGAAGAACACAAACAGACACATTGTAATCAAACACATCATTGAACAAAACACAAATGTCTGTAAGAATATGGGTCAATGATGTGATGCTCATTTATGAAGTTATTCAAAAAAAAACATGTAAAATGCAATTAATATTGACTTGAATACATTTCTTCTTAGTGCGCCTCTTAAGGCCAGGGGAGTGAGGTTTACGTACACAGCTCTTACTGGCTCACGTCCGTAACACTCACCCCCCCCCAAACCTCACTCCCATCCGGGTCACGGCACCAAGTATAACAGTCCTACTCGACCCGTTCTGGGGAGCATTTCCCAAAAGCATTGTTAGCCAACTATGGTCGCAAGTTCTGTCGTTATCAGCATAGTTCAACAAGTCTGTGTTTCCCGAAACCATCGTTCTAACGAACATTCGCAAACAGAATCTCAAAGTTGTGTGGTCTGAAGCCTGCGGTTAGAAGCAGTTTCTTGTTTGCATGACATGCACTCAATAAATCCTTATCTTGAGCCAAATAAGCAAGCTGACATTCAGTACAATCTGTATATTTTATTTTGAATACATGTCATGTCTGTAATTTATAACAAAACATCTAGCATTAATTCGATGTCAAACAGATTCATTAAAAGAAGTTATTACTCCAATAACTCCGTGAGGTCATTAATCAACGTGATTGAACGACCAATTTGAGGAAATATGGTGTGACTAGCTAGTTGATTTTTTCAACGATGCATCGTACTATGGTAGTTAAGCAGCGAGTTACGTCGTTGTCCGGGAAACGCAACCCCTGAGCGGGATTCGAACCCGGGTCTCCAGCGTGGAATACCACAATTAATATCAACTTGAATGAGAAGGGTATTCCTGCACAACCGGAGGCTGCAGTTTTAGGACCCAAGTTCTAGGACCGTAGTTTCAGGGCCCTAGTTTTCTGTTACAGCGCCACCTACCGAACTGGATTACCAAAAACACTAACCCCTTTCGTGGCAAAGATCACAGACGGCCCCAGATTATTGTTGTTCAACATTCATTACTCCTTAAATATAGTTGACCACTGTTTATGATAAAACTGGTTTGCAGTGACATTAATTTCTTAATTTATGACAGGATTGCAAAATTATTAATCTGTAACGTTCATTATTTTGAATAGAAATCATCACTCATAAAGCAGTCATTCACGTCTTCTCCGGTTTATTTGTGTTCACATACAGACAGCATCCGCCAGGGCTCTTATTAGTCCAATGGTGCGCATATTTGGAGAAATAATTATTTTCATGTTCCACTACTAAATTATGCAATCTGAAGCTCAAACAGCGAACACAGCGAGATCTGTGTCTTCTCTTCCTGATTTGCGTCAGTTATGATCTCAGCGCTCTCTTATTCGCCATAGAGCTGTCAATCATCTCACGTGGTTGAACGTGACAATAATCCTGCCCTTCAGCATGACGCGCTACTGTGTACACTACACGTCCTCATTCTGACCTCCGTGATAACAAAGCTAAGACTCATCTCTTCACCTGAAACAAGAAGCTAATAAATGCACGATTTCGAGTATATGTGGTTTGTGTGTGATTTTCATGTGATTTTGGATATTTTCATATGAATAAAGAATGTTTACAGTATTGCTAAGCAAGGTGTAGCCATTAGCTGCATATAAAATGCTAAATATAACATATTTCAACATCTTTTTTTGACTTAAAACCATTTTAAACCGCGGGATATGATACAAATACTCGATGGTGGTTTAAAGTGAGCTTTAAGTAAAAGTGTTATATGAATCTTTTAAATTGTGTCATGTAGCTTGATGCTTCTTGCTCTAATCCACCTGCTACAGGAGCTTTTCTATTTCATAATCTTATTTGTGAATGTATATATATATATATATGTATACATATATATATATATATATATATATATATATATATATATATATATATTTGCTATATATATATATATATTTTTTTTTTTTCTAACAAGACTTAAAGGCACACTGTAGAACTTTTTGGCCACTAGTGGCGCTCGACCTGTAATTTCCCCCTAGAGGCCACAAGCGCCGCAGCACTGTCGCAAAAGTCATCAAACAGTCAACCGGTCAGCCTCCTGTGTCTTTAGATTATGTGTGTGCAGACAGTAGTTGACTTGTTGGTTGAAGAAAGATAATCGATTCACTATTGAACAAAATAATGATATAAATATAAGATTAATAATATAAATTATATAAAGAAAATAAATTGAACAAAAGTACACAGAAAACAATGTCTGATCAGGTAAGTCGCATAGACAAGGGTTGCCCGATCCTGCTCCTGCCGATCGTCTGTCCTGCACAGTTCATCTCCAACCCTAATCACACACACCTGAAGCAAACCATTAACGTCTTCAGGATCTCTTTAAAATTAAAGTCAGGTGTGTTTGATCAGGGTTGGAGATGAAATCGTGTCGGGAAATCGTGTAACAAAACTGATATAACTCACAACATACTGCCGTTATTTGTAGGCTTCAGTTTGTTTGTCCTTTTACACACATACAAATATGAGGCAAACAAAATAAAGGCAGTATGTTGTGACTTATATCACTTATAGCATCCTACTAGCTACCAGATTGATAATTCGCTACTCTACTAGCATTCCTTGATACATGAAGTTAAATGGAGGACAAGATAGATTCCGTAACATGGCCAGACAGACAACAAATTCGAAAAAATAGAGATACTGTGCAAGCAATATATTTAACTTACTAAGTTAGTCCAAGCAATTATTTGACTTACTAAGTTAGTCCAAAAGCATGACGGCCAGGTCAGCATCAGTTGGGCAACCCTCCTCCTCCTTTAGCCAGCAAGCGAACGCTGGACCAATGTTGATCCTCGTCCTGGCTTTTAGTTTATCACTCTCCCTTTTTCTTTTTTTTTTTTGTGTCCTCTTACAAAATCTTTGCCTTCTTCCGAGTAGCTGTTGGTTCAGCCATGACGACAACATACAGACGGCAATCAAATGCGAGTTGAGCTCTCACGTTAGAATTTAGGGAAGTGACGTATGCCGTAAAGCGGTCGAATTTTGTAGTTCTTTTTGTGCTCGGGTTTCGGGTAGGAAGTTACATAGTGCTAGTAAAAGCGATACAGACACCTTCAGGCTACGGCAGACGTGTCATTCAACCTATTGTAAGTCGATGTACCATCTCAATGTGTTTTGGTCATATATTATAAAGGTTGAAAAGTTCCACAGTGTGCCTTTAAGATAATAGGTGGATCTTGATACTATGTATAAACTAAACCACCTGGATCCTAGAACTGCAGTCCTGAAACCGCAGCCGCCGCTTTATCACCCAGTTCGGTAGGTGGCGCTGTCATAAAAAACTAGGGTCCTGGAACTGCGGTCCTAAAACTGGGGTCCTAAAACTGCAGCCTCCGGTTGTGCAGGAACACACTACTGACTTGAATACATCTCTTCTTAGTGCGCCTCTTAAGGCCAGGGGAGTGAGGTTTACATACACTGCTCTTACTGGCCTACATCTGTTACACTCACCCCCTAAACCTCACTCCCATCCGGGTCTCTAGCGTGGAATATCGAGATTTTATCACTGAAAAAAACTATAACGGAGGTGGCCGAAACCTGCTGTCTGTATTACGCACTGGCAGTAGCATCTGGGAATCTGCCAAGCACCTCTGACCCCAATCTGGAAATGTAGAGACACCTCGCTCCCCTGTCACACATGCACACAGCACCCGGCTCCCTCTGAATGCTGTTAGTGTTTGTCTGCAGGAATCCCAGCTATGCAAAGGCTCCTGGATTCCGGAATACTTCACCTCTGAGTCCAGATGAGTGACAGAGTGAGAGAGAGGCTCAGCTGCTGCTCTAATCTGATTGGATAGTTTTTTCCATTAACGCTCTCATATGTTTTCAGGCTGTGAAAGAGTGCAGACAGCAGGCTAGGGGGAATATATCTCCTTTGTTTTTGTTAAATGACAGACTGAGTGATAAGTATTTAATTAAGTGTGCTAACATGAGGTCTAACTACAGTAGACGCACACACACACACACGCACACACACACACACACACACACACACACACACACACAAAGCACCTATTGGATGACCCCAAAAGTAAGACCCCAAGAGTAATTAACTGAGGTGAATTGCTCAGTAAAGTTGTGTTGAATGACAGACAGGCTGTCAGAACTGACGTCAGAGGACATCCTGGATATTACTCTTTTAAAATAGAAAAATTAACTCATTATCCATTTTTTTATTAACTAAATCAATAAAATGTAGTCATTATTAGCAGTGGCGTAGGTTTGATTTTGAAATTGGTGGGGACGGGGACATCAATATAAATATATTTTAAGTTTTGATCTAAATTATTGCTAGGGATATATCAGTCTCACTGGATATTGGTAGGGACACGTCCCTAGCGTCCCTACTAAATTCTACGCCCCTGATTATTAGGAACTAATAAGAAAAAAAAAACATTAACGCCATATTTTTGGGGAATACTCCAGCATTTCAAATTAAATCATTTATTGATTTGATTTATTTATGCATACTTGTGAATTTACTTCAGTTACATTTATAAAGTAATATTCAGTGTTTTTGTCAGAACTTTTGTCAATACATTTCCATAACTCTTCATTTTCACTGCATACTTTTTGTCAAATCATTATAATTTTATAGAAAGGCATAATTTATACTTTATATATTATCTCAGCAACAGGCTCGAGTATGCCTTCATCAACTCTACAACCAGAACTGATATCATTTTGCATTATTATGATTAAAATTGCTATTATTATAATGATTCAATTTTAAATTAAAAACAATCAATACTGTGGATGAAAATCAGTGATGAGGTCTCCTCTCCCTTTATTGAGACACCTGAGACACTTGTTTTGACATGTCATATTGACATTTTCTCAAATAAAGACCTTCTTGTAATAGTGAACTTATTTACAAATTCACAAAACCAGATCAGATGCTTCACAAAAGCAAAACAATTTGCCGTTTTTGTATGGGTGAATTTCAATCTCATCAAATAAAGTAGCCTATATGAAAAATCGTGAACCAAGCCCAAATTCTTTCTTAAAAACTGAATTTGTTAAAGCAACTATTTTACCCTATATCATAATAATGAAAGTCATTTCAAGGTTCAACAAAGCACAATCAAAATCCCTAAACCTCCTTAAGTACTCCATGGGGTTCCTCTGGTTGGTAACCATTGCAAATATATAGGAATATTTCTATAATTCCTCAAGATTTTATGTCCATGATTACAGTTATGGAAACCAAAATTTTTTAAATCCCTGATATTTCCATTTTTTAATGCACTGCATTGCTGATGAAGTACATTAAAGAGGAAAATAGATAGATAGATGATAGATTCATATCAGCATTTAGTGACATGTGAATTCAAAACTAGGCTATTCTACAAGAACAGTGTCGCTCACCGTTTTTCCACACTGTCTCGCCACCGCGCGCTTGACTTTGCCGTACGTGCCCGTACCCAGCGTCTCCAGCACTTCATACCGGCGCTTGAGTCTGTGTGTGTGATGGTGTTTCTTCACTCCGCGTGAAGTCGGTGTGTGTGTGGAGGTCGCGTCAGTGACCCGCTGCCGCTCCATGGCAACCGCGCGCGGAGGCTCCGCTCACCTGGGAAGTGAGTCTGTTTTGACTTAAAAATAGTTTTTCGGACATTTACGGGGATAAAATAATAGGAAAGACACTAGCATGTAGTGTTATGTTGAACGTCTCAAACATCTTCTGCCAATATTTATGCGGTGGGAATGGGATGGTGAGACTCGGAGTGGGAGGGGTGGAGTCCTGCTGTCAATCATCAGGTGACGCACATCAGTGCCAGCAGCCAGACTCTGATGGATGGGTCTGCTGACCTCAATCCTACCTTACAGAAAACCCTACAAAATCACTCTCAGTGTAACTGCAACTCAATGGCTTTTACGTCCATGGTTTGCTGTTCAGAAAGGACGTTATTTTTATTCTCGCTTAAGAATTTTTCTATAGGCCTAGTTGTGGCAAAAAAAAAAAAAAAAAAAAAAATGAATTGGACACTTAAAGCTGCTGTAGGTAACTTTTGAAAAAATGTATTTGCTAAAACTGTCATTATGTCCTGACAGTAGAATATGAGACAGATAATCTGTGTAAAAATCAAGCTCTTCTGGCTCCTCCCAGTGGTCCTATTGCCATTTGCAAGAAATACACGCTCCCGGTCAGAAACAACCAATCAGAGCCAGGAGGAATGTCTTAGCAGTGTCAATCACGCTCGTGTACGCGCTGATCATACCCCTCTCTTGCACAGCGCGTTGCGCGAGCCATCGTTCAAACTCAAGATTGCCGGCGTGCTGCAGCTGTGCTTATGACGGAGAAACAACCTAAACTGCCAATTCTCGAGTGACACCTGCTCATAAAACAAAGAGGTAAAAGGAAAAGGACAGATGACGATAAACAAGCGAAAAAGAAAGAATTACACAGAGCCCATTGACTCGGTGTCAAAGCTCTAGCCACATAACATGTAGATAAAATGTCACGCACTCTGCTAAGCAACAATTGAAACCTGCTAATTCACTGGCTTGTCATGTTGCTGAAATAATGTACTAGCCCACCTTATCTAGCATTATATATCGCTAGAATAATTACTTACATACTGTAACGTTAGTTACCGTTATATTAACGTTATCTTACTAGCTATTTATAACTTATAGAAAGAGTGCAACGTTATAAAGTTACATGTAGCCTATTGCAAAATACATAATGATTTGAGGACCAAGTTTGTAGTCAAAATATGGGCAGGCCATAGTCAATGTAAAGCATATTATTGACGTTTAGTCCCTATTAGTGAATGTGCCATATAACTTTTTATCCGCTGTTATCGGTGGCCCAGTTTACTAGCCTGCGCGTTCACGACAGGCTACGCTGTGGAGGACGAGCTGTGGAGGGAGGGCTGTAGCGCAGCAGAGAGCAAGGGGGTGGGACCTGGAAGTTGTGCTTATTCAAATTTTCAGGCTAAGTCAACTTTTTCTCAAAACTCCCTACTGCAGCTTTAAAGGGTTAGTTCACCCAAAAATGAAAATTATGTCATTAATGACTCACACTCTAAAAAATGCTGGGTTGGTTTAACCCAATTTTGGGTCAAATATGGACAAACCCAAACGTGTGGTTAAAAATGTAATTTAAAAATTTAACCCAAAGGGTGGGTTTGTCCATATTTTACCCAAATTTGGGTTAAAACAACCCAGCATTTTTCAGAGTGCACCCTCATGTCGTTCCAAGCCCGTAAGACCTCCGTTCATCTTCGGAACACAGTTTAAGATATTTTAGATTCAGTCCGAGAGCTTTCTGTCCCTCCATTGAAAATGTATGTAGGCTACTGTATAGAGTCCTTGTCCAGAAAGGAAATAAAGACATCATCAAAGTAGTCCATGTGACATCAGTGGGTTAGTTAGAATGTGTTGAAGCATCGAAAATACATTTTGGTCCAAAAATAACAAAAACTACGACTTTATTCAGCATTGTATTGTCTTCCGGTTCTGTTGTCAATCCGCGTTCAGTGATGCTGATGACGTAAGACGCTGTTGACGTGTTATCTGGTGCGTCCGTGTATTCGGGTTCAAATAAATATGGCTGGGCAAAAAAAAATTAAGTCTTCCTCTTTGTCGAAATCCTTAGAAATGTTTGTTTACAGCATGCGTCTCCCTCAGACTGTAAACGAAGCTCGGGCGCACCAGATTACACGTGATGTCACCAGCGGCTTACGTCACCAGCATCACTGAACGCGGCTTGACAACAGAATCGGAAGAGAATACAATGCTGAATAAAGTCATAGTTTTTGTTATTTTTGGACCAAAATGTATTTGATGCATGTTTTTTTGGGGGTGAACTAACCCTTTAAGGCACACCGAAGATTAATGTTTTTGCAATCAAATATAGACAGGCATAATTTCTCAGTTCAATTGTTTATTCAACAACTGTTCCAAACCAATTTTGGCACCTATACTCCTTACAATCCCTATGACCGATCCCGCTCTGCCACCTCGGCAGCCGCGGGACCCAAACCGCAAGGTGCAGATACTCAACTCTCATCCCTCAAGAGAGAATCAAGCAAGATCAGAGTTTCTTACCGCGAATGATTCGCAATGAGCGCATCCAGTGTCTGGTGGCTCTGTTCCATACAGAATTTACAAAGTCCCTTTAAGGCAAGTAATTTCACTCTGCGTCTGTCTTTGAAACGCCTCTCAGCCAAAGCACATGTGCAGTCATAAGCGCATGTCTCAGAACACTTTCTATAGCAACCAGAGCTTCTAACGGCAGCTGCAGTGACTCAATGACTTTTCCAATAGGCAATTGGCTCTTTTATTTAGAAGGCGGGACATATTCCGCCATATTGTGCATGGCACTTTCTCCCATTCATAGTAATACGAGTCTTTGTATACACTCACCTAAAGGATTATTAGGAACACCTGTTCAATTTCTCATTAATGCAATTATCTAATCAACCAATCACATGGCAGTTGCTTCAATGCATTTAGGGGTGTGGTCCTGGTCAAGACAATCTCCTGAACTCCAAACTGAATGTCAGAATGGGAAAGAAAGGTGATTTAAGCAATTTTGAGCGTGGCATGGTTGTTGGTGCCAGACGGGCCGGTCTGAGTATTTCACAATCTGCTCAGTTACTGGGATTTTCACGCACAACCATTTCTAGGGTTTACAGAGAAGGGTGTGAAAAGGGAAAAACATCCCGTATGCGGCAGTCCTGTGGGCGAAAATGCCTTGTTGATGCTAGAGGTCAGAGGAGGATGGGCCGACTGATTCAAGCTGATAGAAGAGCAACTTTGACTGAAATAACCACTCGTTACAACCGAGGTATGCAGCAAAGCATTTGTGAAGCCACAACACGCACAACCTTGAGGCGGATGGGCTACAACAGCAGAAGACCCCACCGGCAGGGGCGGTTTCTTCATTAGGGCGATTGGGCGACGCACCACCAAAGTATGAATAAAAGGAACTTTTTCAATTACATTCACAATCTCATTCAACCTCAGAGTTACGCTAGCCGTCACTGTCTGGATATAGTCCAATCAGCATCATGTCACGTTCTCTGGAGTACCGCCTCTTTTTGGGCGATTTTACTCTGGCTGAGAATCGCCCAGAGTGTTCCCATAGACTTACATTCAAATATGTTTTTTTTGCAATGCATTCTCTATGGGTTCCGGGAGGGCTCGCACTAATGTGCTTACGTCATCATACGTATCCTTAACTTGTGCAGCGATTGGTGGGAACAAACATACACTATTAAAAATCTTAAAGATTAAGTGACAAATAATATTTGAAAACAATTTTGAATTTGAACAACAAGAAAAAATGAAACACTACTTTAATATCTTTATCAAATGTGATTAAAAAAAAATAAAAATAAAAAAGAGAACGAGAACGAGAACGAGAGCGAGAGAGACTGTTGGGACATCTCGCGAGTGGAGGCCAGTTGAACTTGAGCAACGTCATGGCGAACGCAGTGTATTAAGCGAGTAATGTGATGTAAGCAGTGTAATAATAGTGAGTATAGAAACAAACAATGAGATTTATTGTAAGAGTCATTATTTTTCATTAATATTAAAGTAGTGAAGTTGCCTTTACATGCTTAAGCTGTTAATTTATTCATTGCATGGGTGGACCTTATCCTTATCAATCATCCAAACATTTGCCCCCCCCCCTGAGAGATTTTGCAGGAGCCGCCACTGCCCACCGGGTACCACTCATCTCCACTACAAATAGGAAAAAGAGCTCACCAAAATTGGACAGTTGAAGACTGGAAAAATGTTGCCTGGTCTGATGAGTCTCGATTTCTGTTGAGACATTCAGATGGTAGAGTCAGAATTTGGCATGAACAGAATGAGAACATGGATCCATCATGCCTTGTTACCACTGTGCAGGCTGGTGGTGGTGGTGTAATGGTGTGGGGGGTGTTTTCTTGGCACACTTTAGGCCCCTTAGTGCCAATTGGGCATCGTTTAAATGCCACGGCCTACCTGAGCATTGTTTCTGACCATGTCCATCCCTTTATGGCCACCATGTACCCATCCTCTGATGGCTACTTCCAGCAGGATAATGCACCATGTCACAAAGCTCGAATCATTTCAAATTGGTTTCTTGAACATGACAATGAGTTCACTGTACTAAAATGGCCCCCACAGTCACCAGATCTCAACCCAATAGAGCATCTTTGGGATGTGGTGGAACGGGAGCTTCGTGGCCTGGATGTGCATCCCACAAATCTCCATCAACTGCAAGATGCTATCCTATCAAAATGGCCCAACATTTGTAAAGAATGCTTTCAGCACCTTGTTGAATCAATGCCACGTAGAATTAAGGCAGTTCTGAAGGCGAAAGGGGGTCAAACACAGTATTAGTATGGTGTTCCTAATAATCCTTTAGGTGAGTGTATATAAAGTTGTTGACACATATAAATTGGCTGATTACTTTGTTCTCCTAACTCATCTTGTTTACTTGGGGAAGTCATCTTGGCAGATAAAACAACTAAAATTAAACTGACAGATGATGACAAAAAATATAACAATTGGACAGTGAGCAAAAACAGCTGAAAGAACAGCTTTTAGTGCTCACTGACAAATAAGATGTTGCCTTTTTATATTTTGTTATATTTATCACATTGTACTCTTTTTGTCTGTGTGTTTGTGAGTTAGTGAAGTGTCACAAGTTCATTAACAGATGTGTGATATTTGCCACACTCATGTTTATGGGACTGTTGTGGGTGTGGTGTGGGATGGATCTTTAAAGACTCTGATAATGACCCAAGAACTTTTCCTACATGGACATTTCTGGTTTGAACATACTGCAGGTACCTGCACACTGAAATTCCCCCCTATAGGAATCCTTTGGCTGCTCCTATAGATGATTCCTTCATCTGTCTGTCATCTCTCCATGGAAACCTATAAATGGACTCATTATTCTCAGTGAAAAGAAGAATCGTCACAGATATATTCTCAGGGAGAAAAAAAACATCTCAATTTATACTTTACCCCCTGGGAGGGGTTTGAGTTGCCGAAACCCCCAAACCTAGGCAAAAAGGAACATACAAAACATGAATAGGACAGGCATGGGTTTCTCTGAACATGCTGGAGCAAAATTCTGTGTGGAGAGGATCATCCTGGATGAACTTAAACTAGAGGAAGTAGCTCAACGGCAGACTGAAATCCACGAGCCCTCTATAAAGAAGAAGATCTATGACTCTATAAGGTAAGATTCAAAGACACAAAGTGTGTTGTTATGCAAGAAAAATGATGCAGCCCCTTTTATGACTAGGGTTGAGTATCATTTGAATTTGAACACATCTGATTCCGATTCTGCTTATCGATTATGATTCTTATCTATTCCTAATTTTGATTTCAAGAAGGTAAAAAAAACCACTATCATTCACATTTATTCTGAGTCTTATTGCAAAACAGCATGAACAAAAATCAACAGGCTAAAAGACACACAGCCTATGCAAGAAACAAGTAACTTGTTACACAAGATACAAGATACAAGAAACTTCTGCCTATGGTTTAAAAATACTATAGCAAAAACAACTACCCTAACTTCAAGCATTATTAAAGACAATAACTATAGAAGCACATAACTATAGAATCAATTCTGAATGAGCATGTGAACGCCGTCAGCGTCAATCACAGGTTCGCGTTTAAAGTCTGATCATTTCGACGGAGGTGAATCAATCAAAGTTAACTTTAGCTGGAAATAACATTATTCAAGAACCGCTATAAAGCTAAAACAATCTCTGTTACCTTAAATTATATGTTTATCTCTCTAAAGCTGCTTTGAAACAATCCATTGTTAAAAGCGCTATATAAATGAAGATGACTTGACTTGACTTGACAAGTAAACACTCGGTAATTAAAAAAAAGAACAAATAAACAAATTAGCAATTGCACAAATAGATGCAACTAAAAGATATGATTGAAATAAACAGTGTTATAAGATTTTCAGGTATTCAGTTATACAGAAACTGTAATCAAATGTAAAATAACACTGCACTTTATAAATAAAATACAAATTACAAATATAGAAAGTTATTCAGTCAAAAACATTGAGGGAATTTTCTCTTTGTCTTTTGTTGTTTGACGTGATAGAGACGGCAGCAGGAATATTAGGCTGATGTCACTTTAAGAGCTGCACGGATCCAATATACTGTTACACATGCGTTTTCTTTTTCAACTATTTAGGTTCACTTAAGATATAGTAACTGACTGTGTTTTTACGAGGACGTTTGACATTTTTGTGTGTATTTGTCCGTTCAAGTGCAAAAAGACGTGGAAGAGAATTATCAGTATCGCACAGTATACAGTATGAGAGGTGGCTTTCTGTGCGCACGATTTGGATGTGTACGCAGCACAGAAAACAGCATGTGGGTCTTCTTGCGCTTGAATGGTTTAAAATCACATTCAAATCACTTTTTCTGCATGGGAGCATGTTTTGAATGTGTGCGCAGCACAGAAATCAGCTTGGGGGTCTTCTTGCACTTGAATGGTTTAAAGTCATGTTAAAATGTACATAATCAAGAATTGAAATTCGCGCATCTTAGCGAATCTCCGGTTTTTGGAACCGGTTCTAAAATCTATCTATCTATCTATCTATCTATCTATCTATCTATCTATCTATCTATCTATCTATCTATCTATCTATCTATCTATCTATCTATCTATCTATCTATCTATCTATCTGTCTATCTATCTGTCTGTCTGTCTGTCTGTCTGTCTGTCTGTCTTTAATGAAATCGTTAAATCATTGGATATTGTTAGCCAATAATGCCAAGGAGGATTTAGAGTTAAACTATGAACAACACATTCTATAAAACTTTTATTCTTTCACTGTCTGCAAGGTGCTCTGTAGGACAGTGGAATATTTGGGTTCTAACGTGGATACCAGTTCTGTCCTGGATCCCCCAGTATTCCGTTCAGGAAAATGGACTTGGTGACCTGGTTTCAGGTGTCAGTGTGGGAATCATGCATCTGCCTCAGGGTCAGTTTACAAGTTCAAGTTACAAAGCAAAACACACTAGATACAATTTCTCAAAATGTTCCTTGAAGAATAAAAAATAAAAAAAACCTGAAAAAACCCCTTATTGCTGGGATGTCCCCAAGAAAAAGGGTTGATAATTTTGATAAATAATGTTTTAATTAAAATATAACAGCCGAACTCAACGGGAAGTCTCTAAAGGGATACATTATATAGTATAAAAAGTATACACACCCCTGTTAAAACAGCTGTTTATTGTGTTGGAAAAAATTAAGCAGAGATAAATCATGTCAGAACTTTTGCACATTTAATGAAAAAAATTGCAACCTTTATTGCCACTGAAAACCAGTAACACAATTTTTAGAGCATATATATATATATATATATATATATATATATATATATTCCTGGAATAACTGCACACAGCACTCAGTCTGTTTGGACATCTTGACTTGGGAATATTTTCCCACTTTTTTTTGCAAAAACACTCTAGTCTGGTAAATTGCAATGACTTTTTTTACCTAGCCTACTATAAGCTTGTTGATTGATACTCAGGTATGGCATACGCTCTTTTGGCTTCTGTCCCACCTGTGTTTGGTCTCTACACCTCCTTCTATCCTGTACTGGTGTACTTCATCTTTGGCACCTCTAAACACGTCTCCATAGGTGAGGGGAAGAGAAAGAATGTAGCTGTGAAATGTGATTTTGTATTTGATACAAAATACATTTAAAACATCTAATACTTTTACCAGCATTATCACGTATAATTGTCATACATATTAGATAATAGATACATAGACTACAATAATAATTTCTAATAATATCTTTAGGCTATTAAAACACCCAATTTGCGCGTTTTCAATGCCTTAGGAACCTTTGCGGTGATTAGCATGATGATCGGGAGCGTCTCAGAACGATTGGCTCCTGAGGATCACTTTCTGACCAATGGGACAAATGGATCAGTCGCCATGAATACTGAGGCGCGAGACGTGCAACGGGTGAAAGTAGCCGCAGCAACGACGTTACTGTGCGGAATCTTTCAAGTGAGTCTTGCAAATTAAACAAGAATATGAAAACAAACATGAAAATACATAAGAATGAGAGAGTGAGCAAAGTAACCAAACAGTGAATAAATGTGTGGGGGGAAACGCATGAAGGAATGTGAAAAACAATCAAATGAATAAATAAGAAAATAAGAATGAACAAACAAAGGATTAATGTAGAAAAACAAAACAATAAATTTTGAAACCAATGCAGTCCACTATGTAATTTCAGTTATTTTTCAAAAGTGTTTTTGTTAATTTCGTGTTGTGTCTTTTTCTGTAGGTTTTATTGGGTCTGGTTCGGTTCGGGTTTGTAGTGACGTACCTCTCCGAGCCGTTAGTGCGGGGCTACACGACAGGCGCGGCCACCCACGTCATCATCTCTCAACTCAAATACATGTTAGGGGTTTCGCCCAGACGATTCACTGGACCCCTGCAGCTGCTTTATGTGAGTATTTCAGTATATCTTGAAACTAACAACGTAAATTAAAAATAGCATGAGTTAATGCTGACTATTCAGTTACTAAATAAAATAAATGTAATAAATAGCCTAATGAAAGTTTTTCATTTAGCCTACATTATGTAAATGAACATTTTGTAACTTTATTCTCCTGAGTATCAGCCAGTGGTGTAGTCTAGTTTTTTGTAGTGAGTATACTGTGATATACTACCCCCCTGCCCCCGACGGGCTCAGGCTCTGGCGGGCAGGCGACGGGCTCAGGCTCGGCAGGGCTGCAGGGGAGCTCAGGCTCGGCAGGGCTGCAGGGGAGCTCAGGCTCGGCAGGGCTGCAGGGGAGCTCAGGCTCGGCAGGGCTGCAGGGGAGCTCAGGCTCGGCAGGGCTGCAGGGGAGCTCAGGCTCGGCAGGGCTGCAGGGGAGCTCAGGCTCGGCAGGGCTGCAGGGGAGCTCAGGCTCGGCAGGGCTGCAGGGGAGCTCAGGCTCGGCAGGGCTGCAGGGGAGCTCAGGCTCGGCAGGGCTGCAGGGGAG
The DNA here is from genome assembly GCA_030578255.1 of Tiaroga cobitis. Lineage (NCBI taxonomy): Eukaryota > Metazoa > Chordata > Actinopteri > Cypriniformes > Leuciscidae > Tiaroga > Tiaroga cobitis. The sequence continues at coordinate 26,212,655 of CM060613.1, forward strand.
CTCAGGCTCGGCAGGGCTGCAGGGGAGCTCAGGCTCGGCAGGGCTGCAGGGGAGCTCAGGCTCGGCAGGGCTGCAGGGGAGCTCAGGCTCGGCAGGGCTGCAGGGGAGCTCAGGCTCGGCAGGGCTGCAGGGGAGCTCAGGCTCGGCAGGGCTGCAGGGGAGCTCAGGCTCGGCAGGGCTGCAGGGGAGCTCAGGCTCGGCAGGGCTGCAGGGGAGCTCAGGCTCGGCAGGGCTGCAGGGGAGCTCAGGCTCGGCAGGGCTGCAGGGGAGCTCAGGCTCGGCAGGGCTGCAGGGGAGCTCAGGCTCGGCAGGGCTGCAGGGGAGCTCAGGCTCGGCAGGGCTGCAGGGGAGCTCAGGCTCGGCAGGGCTGCAGGGGAGCTCAGGCTCGGCAGGGCTGCAGGGGAGCTCAGGCTCGGCAGGGCTGCAGGGGAGCTCAGGCTCGGCAGGGCTGCAGGGGAGCTCAGGCTCGGCAGGGCTGCAGGGGAGCTCAGGCTCGGCAGGGCTGCAGGGGAGCTCAGGCTCGGCAGGGCTGCAGGGGAGCTCAGGCTCGGCAGGGCTGCAGGGGAGCTCAGGCTCGGCAGGGCTGCAGGGGAGCTCAGGCTCGGCAGGGCTGCAGGGGAGCTCAGGCTCGGCAGGGCTGCAGGGGAGCTCAGGCTCGGCAGGGCTGCAGGGGAGCTCAGGCTCGGCAGGGCTGCAGGGGAGCTCAGGCTCGGCAGGGCTGCAGGGGAGCTCAGGCTCGGCAGGGCTGCAGGGGAGCTCAGGCTCGGCAGGGCTGCAGGGGAGCTCAGGCTCGGCAGGGCTGCAGGGGAGCTCAGGCTCGGCAGGGCTGCAGGGGAGCTCAGGCTCGGCAGGGCTGCAGGGGAGCTCAGGCTCGGCAGGGCTGCAGGGGAGCTCAGGCTCGGCAGGGCTGCAGGGGAGCTCAGGCTCGGCAGGGCTGCAGGGGAGCTCAGGCTCGGCAGGGCTGCAGGGGAGCTCAGGCTCGGCAGGGCTGCAGGGGAGCTCAGGCTCGGCAGGGCTGCAGGGGAGCTCAGGCTCGGCAGGGCTGCAGGGGAGCTCAGGCTCGGCAGGGCTGCAGGGGAGCTCAGGCTCGGCAGGGCTGCAGGGGAGCTCAGGCTCGGCAGGGCTGCAGGGGAGCTCAGGCTCGGCAGGGCTGCAGGGGAGCTCAGGCTCGGCAGGGCTGCAGGGGAGCTCAGGCTCGGCAGGGCTGCAGGGGAGCTCAGGCTCGGCAGGGCTGCAGGGGAGCTCAGGCTCGGCAGGGCTGCAGGGGAGCTCAGGCTCGGCAGGGCTGCAGGGGAGCTCAGGCTCGGCAGGGCTGCAGGGGAGCTCAGGCTCGGCAGGGCTGCAGGGGAGCTCAGGCTCGGCAGGGCTGCAGGGGAGCTCAGGCTCGGCAGGGCTGCAGGGGAGCTCAGGCTCGGCAGGGCTGCAGGGGAGCTCAGGCTCGGCAGGGCTGCAGGGGAGCTCAGGCTCGGCAGGGCTGCAGGGGAGCTCAGGCTCGGCAGGGCTGCAGGGGAGCTCAGGCTCGGCAGGGCTGCAGGGGAGCTCAGGCTCGGCAGGGCTGCAGGGGAGCTCAGGCTCGGCAGGGCTGCAGGGGAGCTCAGGCTCGGCAGGGCTGCAGGGGAGCTCAGGCTCGGCAGGGCTGCAGGGGAGCTCAGGCTCGGCAGGGCTGCAGGGGAGCTCAGGCTCGGCAGGGCTGCAGGGGAGCTCAGGCTCGGCAGGGCTGCAGGGGAGCTCAGGCTCGGCAGGGCTGCAGGGGAGCTCAGGCTCGGCAGGGCTGCAGGGGAGCTCAGGCTCGGCAGGGCTGCAGGGGAGCTCAGGCTCGGCAGGGCTGCAGGGGAGCTCAGGCTTGGCAGACGTGCAGGTGAGCTCAGGCTCGGCAGGGCTGCAGGGAAGCTCTGTGTCCCAGTCTATAAGCCAGTCTTCCTCTTTTAGCTCCACCAAAATTCCAACTGGCACGGTGGGCATGACGTGATGCATCGGCATGACGGTCTCGGCAGAACGAGACACTGGACACAGTGAGAGACAGGAACAGAAGGGAGATCTGGGGTTACATCAACGGTGTAGGACGATCCATCCAGAAGGAGTGCTTGAGGGCTGCCTCATTCCAGGACACCTGATGGGCGAGGTGGAGGAATTCCTCAACGTAGGTCTCGATCGGATGGTGATTCTGGGAGAGGCTGAGGAGAAGGTCGGTGGAATCTTGAGGGTAGAGGAAGATGCCCATAATGCTGCTGTAAGGGTCGGTTCTTCTGTTACGGGTGTGGTGCAGGCAGATGAAGAGGCAGCAGTCAAAAGATCAAATTCAATAATCTTTACTAAATAACTCAGACCAGGAATCCAGAAAACACTAACACACCATATACAAACGTACATACGAACGAAAACCGACCAGGAGTGAGGGAGAACACAGGGTTTACATACACAGAGAACAGATTATGAAAACAAGGCACAGCTGGGACAAATTAACTAAACACAGGTGAAGGAACTGAACACATACGAGGAGCGGGAAAACTGGGACACTGGACCGAACCAAAAATACTAAACAGGGGGAAACACAGGACATACATGTAACAGTTGCAAGGTTGTGAATGCATTTGTCAAGTATTTTTTTTGTATAAAAAACAGATCCACGCCCCGCCCATCAACCACGCCCCCCCCCCCCCCCCCCCCCCCCCACATCCCCCCCCCTGTTTTCTGAAAACTAAAATATGGTCACCCTACCTAAGATTTGATATGAATATGGTCCCTGAAGCACAGGTTTTATCAGCAAACGATTAAAAAAACTTTTTTTTTTACATTATAATAATAATAGTTTATTAAAACACTCAGAACCTCAAATGTCTTTACATTATAAGCACAAATACAAATTTACTTTTTAAAATGGTGTTGAAGAAAAAAAAGTATTCACTGTTTAAATTAAAACATGTATAAAAAATGTGTGATATTCCTTTAAAATAATGTTTAAATAGAGTTGATTATTATTATTTTAAAAAGTACATCTTACTATGCAATTTCTTTCATAATTTCTTCGAGTTACTTTCTTTCTCTCTACAAACTTTTATTTTGGTGGGTTGTCATAAAGACATTTGAGTTTCTATGTGTTTTAATCAACTATTATTATTATTAGTAGACCTACTTGAATTATGCTCTACTGTGCAATAGTAATATATTTCTGTTATATTTTCTTCAAGTTTTACAAAACTTTTATTTTGACAGGTTGTCATCAAATACTTTAAAGTTTGTGAGTGTATATGATACTAATGAATGATGACAGTTTTATCAAATGAAATGGTAAAATTCTTGTGCAGTGACTCTCATAAATACGGAGCCCCCCTAGTCCCACTTTGTCAAAAAAATTAATTATAACTATCTCGTGGCCTCAAGATACTAGCCTATCTCAAGATACTAGTTCTGTATCTTGAGGCCACGAGATACTTATCTTGAGGTCACGAAATAGTTATAATTAATTTTTTTGACAAAGTGGGACTAGGGGGGCTCCGTACATAAAAGCTCTGCGATGAAGTTCAAATGTGTCCATGTCCTCATAGACGCTAAAAACACCACGAGTGTCACTTGCGCTTCAGTGTGCGTAGAGCACACATTGAGCGCTCATTCACAGAGACACACAGACATGCAGAGTTTATTTCAATAGCAGTCTTTTTGAGCTTTGATATTCATAGACACTAGTACATATCGAGCTTTGATTCATTGTAATGTACATCCCTACTTTTGATTTATTCATTCAAAAATGGCCAAATTGCGTGAGATTCCGCTTTGCAGCTAATTACACAGACGGCAGGGTGAATTTATGAATGAAAGTTCTGTCACAAAACGATGTTGTTACGAATCCTCACGCTTTTTTAAGTGGGTATGCGGAAATCCTTGACGTTTCCTAGTGGGTATACGGAAATCCTTGACATTTTCTAGTGGGTATACGGCGTATACCTGCGTATCACGTAGACTACACCACTGGTATCAGCTTATTAAAATAAGATATATTGAATTCTCTGTTGTAGAGTTTACTGACCAGCAGTAAGTTACTGAATGCGGGAATAATATATTATCAATTATATCCCAGGCAGCAACATAGTGTTGGCCCAGATCTGGCCCAACACGTGGATTCCACACGTACGTGGGCCGGATCAATGCCGACACTTATGTTGCTGAATGGGAGAAATATGGCGGAATAAGTCCCGCCTTCTAAATAAAAGAGCTAATCGCCTATTAACATAGCCAATACTAATAACATAGCATTTCAGTATTTTAAAACATGACGCTTTTAATGAGTTTAAAGGTACGGTATGTCATTTCGGAGAGGCTAGCAATAGCATGCTAGCTTTGAAATCATAAGATCCCATCGTAACGTAAACAATTTACACAGCTCTTACTTGTTCAACCTGTCTGCTGCAGATTAATTTCTCCATTGATAGTGTTGACATAGAAACACATAAATCGTGAAACGTCAAGGTTTGCCGTCTCTTAATTACAGTAGCTATGGTGTGAACGCAGCATAAACTCGTTGTTTTGGTCCAGGAGGAACTGTAGAAGGTGCTGCTGTTTGCTTTTGCGTGCTCTGTGTCTACAACTCTGCATAGCCTCTGTCTGATAAAGTGTGATGTTTGTGCGAGTGCAATGATTGGACGAACATCTTTTTGGCCCTGATACTTCCACAGAAGACATGTCATTTTTTTATATTTAGACCACTTCTATTATTGATTACTAACAGGATGTGAAGAGAGTTTCAAACAGTCTTAAAAAAATGTTTATGAAAAACATTGCCTACCCAACCTTTAAGATGATGTAAATACTTTCTGCGAGAAAATACAATATAGTTGTATGTATCCCGTTGTAACTTTATTTATATAGAACCTTTCACAGACAAGAAGGGTCACAAAGTGCTTCACAGTAAAAACAAAAATAATAAAACAAATAAAATATGTTGTGATGCTGAGTCAGAGGCGTTCGGATCCATGTGCAGATACTTTATTGAGACACACAAGCAAACAGAGCAGAGCAGACACAGTAATGCAAAATACTCAAGGGCAGTCCAGAATTTGGAGTTGTTATCAGGCAAGAGTCGTGGGCAGGCAGCAAGCGTTAATAAAGAGTCCTTGGAAACAGGCTAGGATCGAGGAACCAGGAGTACACAGAGATTATTAGTAGATTGCTCAGAGTTGCACGCCGTGGCAGAAACAAGACTTCGCAGGGAACAAAGAGGAGCGAGGTCCAGATAAAGGGGAGCTGAGTGAGAACAGGTGGCAGAGATAATGGAGATGAGACAGGGATGGAAGGAGATGAGTAATGACGGGGGTGATGGGAAGTGAAGTCACTTAGGAGAGAGTGATCAGGAGGAGGAATCGCGGAGCGCATCGTGACACCCGTTCACTGATCTGTGTTAAAGATATAGAGTTGTGTGACACTTCCTCAGGGTTTAATGCTGGGATTGGTTACCAATACTCAAAACACAAAAAGTGCATTCACATAAATTGGAGTGAGGATTTTAACATTAATAATTAATTAATCTTTTCCCAAACTCACCATTTTACGCATTTATTTTAAGCTGACGTAGTTACATTGTACTTAAAGGGGTCATATAATGCCATTTTCATACAAGTTAATTTGATTCTTTAGGGTCTAAATGAAAAGTTTGTAATATACTTTCATTAAAAATTCTCATTAGTATTGTAAGAAAACACTAATTTTACCTGGTCAAAAACAACTCTATTTTCAGCACCCCGTTTCAGTGCATATGCCTTTAAATGATAATGAGCTTTGCTCACCCCGCCCCCCTCTGTTCTGCACAACACACGTGGAGTGTTGCCTTGACAACAGTTGAGGGTATATTTTGGAGAAAGAATGGCAGCGGGAGTCTCTGAGGACACATCTGTGCAATCGTATCATTTTGAACCGGAGTCGCACCCGGAACAAGATGACAGCCGCAAAGAAGTTCGACAATTAAGGCTCGAACAGGACGTTTCTGAATGGTTGGTTAAAATAATGTCACTTTGATCTATATTTGTGTATTGACAGGGTAACGTTAGAGTAACTTAGTGAGATGTACGAACGCTATGTGTTTACTGATGTATGCGTACTCAGTTTGTAATAACACAATAACCATAACGCGTTGTTCATTATAAACGTGGAATTATGAATTATATTGAGAATGTCGTACATAGAAAACATGCCGTAATGTACCCTGAGTGTAAACCTTCATTGTGAAGCGTGCAGCTAGCGATTTGCAAAGATTAATATAAAGGTTAATACAATTTTACACTCACTTCTTCTGGAGGTGCAGCAGGAACAGGAGGTTGGTACCAATTCTTTTTTCAGGAGCAGCTTGTTAGCAAAACCAGCTTTATACTGACCCTTGTTTATAAAGCAGTCTGGTGAGAAAAGAACATGAAAGCATTGACGCAAACATGAAAGCATTGACGTTGATCGTGGGGAATATTCCCTTCGAAAACAAAACTCAGATACTGCGTCTTCAGCGGTTCGGATTTAGGAACATCAAAATGACTGTGTTCGTTATTACACCCAAGAACAACACCACAATCGCTTAGACGCCATTCTGCTCCAGCGTATCAACAATGACGGACTATGATGACAGCTCGCTCAGGGCGGGGATGTGTTGAAACGCTGCTGTCAATCAACAATCGTGGGAGGGGCGTCCGACCGTGTGATGTCACACGGTCGAATGGCTTGATTTGAGACTGGGAAAAACATACAAGGAGATTAAAACAAAAACACTGGATATATTTTTATCATTATATGATGGTTGTGTACAGGCACTGCCAACACACATTTCAGTACATTTCAGTGCATGTATCATTATATGACCCCTTTAAATAAGTAGTAAGTAATATTAATTAACTACATGGTCTTAGGGTTTAGCTTAGGTTTAGTTACTTGGAATTATGCATACCTTACTGTTATTACTATAGTAAGTACATTAATTTCTCTCTCTCTCTTTAGACTCTGGTGGAGCTGGGCAGTTTATTACCGCAGACTCATATTCCCACTCTGGTGATCAGTCTGGTGGCTCTCACAGCTCTGGTCATTGTAAAAGAGATCAACTCCTGCTACCGTCACAAATTACTCCTCCCTGTTCCCATCGAGCTCATGCTGGTGAGTACATGGTGTGTTTCTGTAAACTCCAGTAGGATTCAAAACTTCAGATGCTCTGTAAACAACTTTGGGTGTATCTTTCCAGATTATTGCAGGGACTCTTGTTTCTCATTATACTGATCTGAAAGCTGGTAATGGTGTCGATGTGGTGGGAAAAATTCCCAGTGGGTAAGTGTGTGCTTCACATCACATACAGTACATAGGGATAGATTTTGAGTGTTAAACTGTTTCTTTTGAAACACCAATCCTCATGCAGAAGGTTAGAAAGTTTTCTTGGCGACTCACTTCTTGGTCTTAATCTCTGTTGACTGACTTTGTTAAGCCCATCAAAACAGTCAGAAAAGCACTAATCCCAAGCCTCATGAAATTCCATCACTTACACCCTCACGTGTGAGATTTATTGGACCTTTGACTTCCTTCCAATGTGAGTATCGAATATGATCCATCAGGATTTTGAGGAACGTTTATTTGTTCATCTCTCGATCATCATTGTATTGCATTGCATTACATTTTCTGCCCCCACAAAAACTACTGAACTTTGGTCATAAAACTTAGCATTTAAATATCATTTTAAGACATTATGGGAGATAGAGTGATATAGAGAGTGATATAGAGAGATATAGAGTGATTTATCTGCATTTTATGTAAGTATCTGCTATACTGTTATAAAGATCTAATTGATTTACATTACAAGCTATCAGAATTTCATCTAACTTTTTTGGCCATATATCAGTAACTGCATCAAATTGCACATTTTTGCTCAGTTTTGGTCTCTGAAAAAATAATGAGCTTCATATTTTCCTGTATCATATGAGCCATAAAAGCCTGATGTTTCCAATATGATATTCAACAAAAAACATGCAAATATATTATATAAAGGTTCATAAACTGTTCCAATTTTTTCTTTTTTTTATATATATATATTTTTCGGACTATTATTATATTATTTCACACGTCAGGCTTTACAGGGTTAAGCATATAAAAGACACACACTCTCTCGGTTGGGAGAAATGACCTTTGCCCCATGCACCTAAAAGCCAAAGCTGTGTTAGTGATCTGTAACCTCTGACCTCTCCACAGGCTGGTGCCACCCAGAGTCCCAGAGGTGGGTTTCTTCTCCTCGGTGGTAGGAGATGCGTTTGCCATGGCTGTGGTGGGATACGCCATCAGCATTTCTCTGGGCAAGACTTTTGCTCTCAAATATGGATATAAAGTAGACAGCAATCAGGTACAACAAATTTCACCCATGTGGCATGTATGCCTTCAGTACACTTTTGAGTTCTGTCTTATATATCTTTGTAGCTATCACTGGGTGAAGCATCTACCCGTTTTTTGGACCTCCTTGCACGGTTTTCCACTGGATTTGTATGACTGTGTAGCCTACCTGCTACTTTCCTCGCTCATACTGGCTTACAGCAAATCGTCCTCTCGCAAATAGAGGCACCGACCTGGACAATCCCAACGCTTTCTAGCTCCCACTGTTAGTGGTATTGTCCCGGACAGTCCTTCAGCTGTTTCGGTGAGGTTTGGCATTGTTTTGCCTCCGATCACCTGCCCAGCTTCTATCTCTGTGCCGCCAGCTTGTGGCAAACGGCAATCATCAGGCGAACATTCAACGCGATTGGCACGCACGATGTTGATATGCTCCAATCTGCAACTGCTCAAATATAACAACTACTCCACTCCAGTATGCATCTCAGCCATCAAACAGTCTGGACTCCTACACAGACCACGTTACATCCACAGAAGTTCCCGCAGAAAGTTTGTTTACACCCGGTCTTCTATTACATCTATCTGGTCAGCTGAGCGCAACGTCGCACCATTGTTACGTCATCAGAGCGCTGTTACTGCTTGGTCTAGTGTCCTTGGAAACACTGTGAGGCACACTGAGTGGGACAGAAAACCAGGAGTGGACCACAGCCTGCTCAGACCCGTGCAGAAAATCACAAATTCTTCCGCATTAAAATAGAACTTTTAAACACACAATCATTGACAGGAAAAGCAAGCTTTATACATGATCACATCTTGGAAAATCGGACTGACTTCATGTGCCTCACTGAAACTTGGCATCAGCCAGAGGTGTATTCTGCCATAAATGAAGCCTGTCCCTCTGCTTACACCTACCAGCAGAAAGCTCGCAGCACTGGGCGTGGTGGTGGTGGTCTTGTGATAATACACCAAACTAAATTCAAACTGTCCGCCTTGTCACTACCTGAGTTTTCCTCATTTGAATGCTTAGCTTTCAAATGCAAACCCCCTTTTCCGATGACAATATTACTTATCTACCGCCCACCCAAACCAAACTCAGCCTTTATTGATGAGATGCACGATCTACTCACAACACTTGGTCCTACATCTCCCAATCTTTTAATACTTGGAGACATGAATATTCACGTTGACACCCCTGCTTGTCACTCAGCTGCTAGATTTGTACAATTACTAGACTGTCTGAATCTTACAAAGCATGTTGTTGTCCCAACACACACTAGAGGGCATACTCTTGATCACTGATTCCGTTTCCATCAACAACCTGCAAGTGCATGATCTTGGCATATCTGACCATAAGTTAATTTCTATGGAATTACCATTCCTGCCCCCTCACTCCAAGCCTAAACGCCAAATCTGCTTTCGTAACATAAAAAAACATTGACCCAGACACCTTGACCTTGGATCTCCAGCATCTCTCCTCTGCCAATCTCTCATCAGCCAGCAAATCAGTCACATTTTACAACAATTCATTGTGCAGACTTCTGGATCTTCATGCCCCCATCAAGACCAAAACAGTGTCCTTCGTTCGCTCAGCCCCATGGTACACCTCGGAGCTGCGGAGAATGAAGACACTTGGCCGTGTCCTTGAGCATCGTTTTAAAACATCTGCACTAACTGTACACAGACTAGCCTATAGAGAACACCAACAAGCCTACTCCAAGTCACTTAAAGATGCACGGTCACAGTTCTTTTCGGACATCATCAACAACAATCCTGGAAACTCCAAGCAGCTCTTCTCTACAATAAACCATCTTCTTAAACCTCAGATTAAAATTCACACAGAAAACACAGAGGAATACTGCAACAACTGTATCACTTTCTTTAGAACAAAATTAGACTCCATCCGATCGCATCTCACTAGGCCCTCTGCACTACCTTCCCTTTATGTCAGTTCACAGACTGGATTCTCCCACTCTCTCCACTGTTTCTCTGAAGTTTCATAACTTCAAATGGAGGGAATCATCAAAAAAATGTAAAATCTTCCTGTGCCCTGGACCCCTTCCCCACTATCCTGATAAAATCAAATCTCTCTGCCATAAGTCCCCTTATCACAAAAACAGTAAACCACTCCCTCCGGTCTGGCCATGTTCCTTCACCCCTCAAAATTGCAGCTATCACACCACTTCTTAAAAAACCCACTTTGGATCCGGAAAACCTTGCCAATTTCAGGCCCATATCCAACCTTCCATTCCTTTCCAAAGTATTGGAAAAAGCAGTTGCTGCTCAGCTCCAGGACCATCTTCAACATCATAACCTATACGATAAGTTTCAGTCAGGCTTCCGGTCCGCCCACAGCACAGAAACAGCTCTGGTCAGAGTCACAAATGACCTTCTGATGGCAGCCGATGCTGGCTCTCCTTCACTTCTCATCCTTCTTGACCTCACCGCAGCTTTTGACACTGTCGACCACAACATCCTTCTCAACCTCCACAGTGATATAGGACTATCAAAATCTGCCTTGGACTGGTTCACATCCTACCTTTCTGAAAGGACCGAGTATGTCAGTTTGGGTGGAGCTAAATCTCACCCACATGCTGTCACATGTGGTGTTCCTCAAGGGTCGGTACTTGGTCCAACTCTTTTCAATCTATACATGCTCCCCCTTGGCCGCATCATTAGCCAACATGGTATCTCCTTCCATTGCTACGCTGATGACACACAACTTTACCTCAAAACAAACTCAACCCCCCACCCCCTCACTGCTCTGCCTTCATCTTCATCCACACCACTCCTACTGTCCTCCTGCCTGGAGGAGATTAAGGCCTGGATGAGTCAGAACTTCCTTCAGTTAAACTGTTCCAAAACCGAGGCAATTCTTGTCGGCACTCCTCATCAGGTCCAGTCGTCCCTGATTACCTCTATCACCTTTTCCGGAAAAGACATCCCTCTCTCATCAACAGTAACCAACCTCGGTGTAAGACTTGACCCTCACCTTACATTTGACAACCATATCAAACATCTGTGCAAATCATCATTTTTCCACCTCAGGAATATTGCCAAACTCCGTCCCACACTCACCCTTTCCGACGCCACAAAACTTGTCCATGCCTTTGTCTCCTCCAGGCTGGACTATTGCAGTGCACTTCTCTATGGGATCTCTAGCAAGAGTCTGCAGAAACTCCAACACATACAGAACAGTGCTGCTAGGATCCTGATGAGAGTGCATAAATATGAACACATAACACCCATCCTTCAAGCAGTTCACTGACTTCCCATCTCCGCCAGGATTCACTACAAAATCACTCTCCTCACCCACCAATGCATCCATGGCAATGCACCACTATACCTCAAGGAACTTCTCACCCAGCAAACATCAACCAGAAACCTCCACTCACAAAATGGCAATCTTCTCTGTCCACCCAGAACCAAGCTCCGGACCATGGGAGACCGTGCTTTCTCCTCTGTTGGAACTGTGGAACTCATTGCAAGACCACCTGAGGGTTCCACAGTCAGTTGACCACTTTAAAAAAGGCTTAAAGACTTTTCTATTTAAAAATAGCTACACCAACTAATGCAGAATTGAACTGTTTTCACGTTTTCTTTTTTTTGCCCCTGTTTTTACTTTTGAAATATGTTTGCTGTATCACTTTGAGATTTGTTCGCAAATGAAAAATGCATTATGAATAAAATATATTATTATTATTATTATTATTATTATTCTAAAAATGTATGAGCATTGTGCAGAGGTGAGAGTCTGTCATTGTCCCTCTGCAGGAGTTGTTGGCGTTGGGGTTCAGTAATGTCATTGGTGGCTTCTTCCAGTGCTACTCTGTCACTTCCTCACTATCTCGCAGTCTTGTCCAGGAGAGCACAGGGGGGAAAACACAGGTGATATTCCACTTGAGAAAAACAAACAGTACCACTCAAAAGAAGAAAAAGTGACCCAAAAGTGACAGTAAAGACATTTAAAATGTTAGAAAAAAACTTCTATTTCAAAAAAATGCAGTTCTTTTGAACTGAAAAAGAATGTATTATGGTTTCCACAAAATATGAAGCAGCATTGTTTTCAAAATTGATAATAATAATAAATGTTTCCTGAGCAGCAAATCATCATATTAGAATTAGAATTCTGATATGAAGGATCATGTGACACTGAAGACTGGAGTAATGATGCTGAAAATTCAGCTTTGATCAATGGAATAAATTACATTTTAAAATATATTACCATAGAAAATTGCTCTTTTAAATTGTAATAATATTTAAAAATATTACTGTTTTTACTGTATTTTTGATCAAATAAATGCAGCCTTGGTGAGCATATGCAGTCTTCCTTCAAAAAACATTTCAAAATCATACCGACCCAAAACTTTTGCACATGCAGTATAAATATATAAAACATATGCTGTCTGTTATGCTCAACTACAGATATACTTTCGTGTCATGTAGGTGGCTGGAGTGATATCTGCTGTTATTGTGCTCATTACAGTTTTAAAGCTCGGTTCACTTTTTGAGGAGCTGCCCACAGTAAGTCATGCACTCAAATTAACACTAGACAAAATATAAAGATACAATCAATATAGAGAGGAGCATTTGTGATATAGAATTACATTATGTAATTAAAATACTTGTAATTAATAAAACTCTGTAATTCAAGACCTCTCTCCAAACATTGGCATTCATTGGTGGCTCTTGTTTCCAGTGTTGTTGTTGTTAACTAAAACTAAAATTAGCCAATGAAAGCTGTGTTTAGAAATAATTTATTTATTATTGTATTGATACATTTAACTACATGTTTACATAATTTTAAATACACCTATTTATTGATTGATTTAGGCTACTTTTTTCAGATTAGTACATTAAAAATGTATTCCTTAATTTTTGAAGTGGCACTCCTAATCCTCCATTTGGACATCAGAGCAATTTTTAAGTTGTTGTTTGTGTGTCTGTCATCAGGCTGTGCTTTCCACCATCGTGTTTGTGAATCTGAAGGGAATGTTCATGCAGTGTCAGGATATTCCTGCTCTATGGAAGAGCAACAGAGTAGATCTGGTGAGATCTGATCATTAAAGACTAATAAATATGTCTGTCTCCTGTGTATGATACTGTGTCCCGAGCCTCTCTAGGGCTCTTCACACTGCGATTAACCCCGGGTTATCATCGTTCTAAACACTGCTTTTAACCGCGGTACCAAATGTGTACAGTGTGAAATGATGAGGTGTTAGATTGTTACAACTAGATGCTTAGCAATGGACAACCAATTGCATGCCTCATATTCAAATTTGACAGTCACAGAAACACAGCGTGTTGTATAAACAGTAGGCTACCTTTCAATGTTTTGAGGGTAAAAATGTCAAATGTTGACAGAAATGGAGTGAAGAAGAGACCGTTTCATTCTTACCTTTATAGTCGAAAAGTCCATTTAGTATAAACTTGATAGTTGATAGGCTATGGCAATATATAACACGAATATGCGCAATGCTAGAGCCTTTATGTAAATAGGTTGCATGCCGCATTCAAATATGCAAATAAGGACATTAACCCAGGGTTTTAGAGTGTACAATGAAATGTCTGCTTATGAATACCCAGGATTAATTGTTAACCACGGATAAATTATGAGCAGTGTGAAATGTGAAGTAAGATAACCCAGGGTTAGCTAGTGTGTGAAAAGCTCTGTCTGTTCCTCTAGCTGGTGTGGCTGGTCACGTTTCTCTGTACGGTTCTGCTGAATCTGGATCTGGGTCTGGCAGCGTCCATCATATTCACACTGCTCACAGTGATCTTCAGGACTCAGCGGTGAGCCTGTGTGAAAGTGTATTTGTGTGTCTATAAAGATTAAGGCTATGTATTTCATAATCATCCTAATGTCTTTCTGTCTAGTCCGAGGTACTCTTTACTTGGCAGGGTGCCTGACACAGAACTGTACTTGGAAACAGAGTCATATAAGGAGGTGAGACTTCCTTGCAGGCAAACTGCTCATTTATGTGTACTGTTTATGGAACTTCTATAATTTATATTTGTGTTTCTGGTCAGGCTAAAGCAATCCCAGGTATCACTATCTTCCGTTCCTCTGCAATGCTCTACTATGCAAATGCTGAACTCTATCAAGAGGCCCTGTTGGAGAAGGTGCCGAACAGATGAACAGATGAATTACACACTTGACTAAAGACATGAACCGTCAACAGCTTTCAGCTTGTCTTTCTTTCTTTCTTTCTAGAGTGGAATCAATGTTCCAGAGCTGAAAAAGAGGAAAGAGGAGGAGAGGGCAAAAAAGAGACAACAGAAGGAAAAAGATAAACAGGTGAGAGAGGAATGCTGTAATGAGGAATTCTGGAAACTCTTCTGAAAGCATGAGAACATGAGAGTTTCTGTCCAAATACCACAGCTTACAGACAATCACATTCACACATTCATCATTATTACACTAACCCTACCCCTGAAAGAAACTTTGTTTATGTTTGAAAAATATATATATATATTTGTGAATCATTTTCCAACAACCCCTTACAGAAATTAAGTATAGCTTACATCAAGTTTATTAAGTATACTTAAAGAAATAGTTCACCCAAAAAATGTTAATTATCCCCCAATTTACCCTCAAGCCATCCTAGGTGTATATGACTTTCTTTATTTAAGCGAACACAATCTGAGTTATATTAAACAATATCCTGGCTCTTCCCAGCTTTGTAATGGCATTGAATAGAGCATGAGATTTTGACGCTCCAAAAAGCACATCTATCCATCAAAAAAGATCATATACACAGATCCATTATACTGTTACACATGTGCTTTCTTTTCTTTTAAAACATAACTGACTATGTTTACGTAAATACTCGCCAAGACCGGCATTTTGACCGACAACACTTTTGACAAAAATGTATTTATTAAATGTAAAATTCAACCCACCAAGGTGGCTAGTAGGAGTGCCTGAGTAATCACTGGCTTCAGGCAAAGGCGGTACGTGCGTTAACAAGAGAGTCGAGTTCTGGCGGAAGGGTGACCTTTGACCTGACGTATGACGTAAGAAGTAGCTCCTTTCTCTTATATGGAAATCCTTCAACATTTTTCTTTCAAACATCTTGTTTTAGACTTCTTAATCGTCACCGGCGTTTTGTTTTGCTCTATTGTCTGTGCTTCTGCATTCATCAATTCTCACCTAAGCTTACACTACACCTACGTCATTCGTCCTACGCCATACGTCCCCACACACTCTTGCATACCTCTTTACAGAAACCTTTTTAAAGTTTTAGTTCTTTAAGATGTGAGCATGTGAAACAGTTTATTAAGCGGTTATGTTTCTTGTTTAAGACTGGAGTTCTGAGAGAGTTAGCGAACCGAATGCTGGTCTCCATGAAGAATTTAAGTGAATCTGTGCACTGCCAAAGAACGGACCATGAAAACATCATCAATGACAACGGCATAGCGAAAGTAGGCCACGGTAACACGAACCACGGCTTCCAGCCAGAGCAGGACTCTGAGGAGGAGGAGGAACGGGACAACACAGAGACACACTCCTCCAGCTGTGACAATGTGCAGGAACACAGACACTCCATCATCCTGGACTTCACTCCTGTCAGCTTCATCGACACGGTCACCCTGAAAACACTGAAAAACGTAGGTCAAAACAAGTCACGTTTATTTATAGGCCTATATATACCTACAATAAAGATTGTTTCAAAAGCAGCGTCACATTGATAAAGACGACAAAAACAGTGTTAATGTTGTACAATACATTTTTCAGCTGTAAAGCAGCTCTACAGAAGATGATAGTACGAGAGATAGAAAGAGAAATTAATGCAAGCTTGTTTTCACTATGGAACAATAAAAAAAAAAGTAAATTCGAATTTATGTCTCGCAATTCTGACTTATTTTCTCAGAAAGAATTGAGAGGGAAAAAAGTCAGAATTGTGTAATACAACTTTTTTTCCGAATGTCCAACTCTAGCAAACGCTCATGTTCCCTCCAGTCTAGCAGAGTATGTTGATTTACCCTTATTAGCTGATCATTCTGATTATGTTCAAAAATGGACACATTTCTACCGCAGCGCTCCTCTCTGAGAAAACCTCAGACTGAAACCTTCATCGATCTATTGATGATTTCAGACTGTGGAAAAACTAGAGATCAGGTGTTTTCAATCTCATCTGAGATGAGCAGTGTTGGGAGTAACGCATTACATGTAACATGCATAATGTAATCATTACTTTTTTATGTAACGGGTAAAGTAACACTTGTGTACAGTAGTAATGATTACTTTCTGCAAATTACATTCTAATAACTCAAATACATTAATTTACAGACAAAAAAGTTACTGCAGATGAAATATTTTCAAGAACAACAGTCACACTAATAGTATGAATTGTAGCTGAAATATAGTTAGTGATGCATGATGTCCAATTTAGTGGACAGATGATTAACCAAAATTTCCTCCCAATATAAAATCAATACTTAAAAATGTAACAATGTTTGTTATATACGATTTGACTCCTTACCCACTAAGCAAAATGATGTCCAAAATATGTCTTTTCAACGTCTTTGTCACAAAAGTCGGACGTTGAAAAGGCGTCCACTGAGGAGCCAGAATGAAAGTTTTTATGACGTCTTTTTTTGACGTGTTCTGCACGTCCGATATAGACGTTCATGGACCCTCTTCGTACAAGGTTAAAAACTAGTTCAAATGTGGCCATTGAGGACATATATTTTTTACATCATTTATGGTTTCATTTAGACAGAATTACTTTGACTATTGCTGTCAGATGATCTTAGTGAGAATTAGCAGAGGTTTAGATGTTGATATTTGTTTCATTTGAAGTGTCACCATTGTGGTGATCAGTGTTTGCTTTAGTTGGGGTCTTGATCCCCTTTATTTTTACTTTAACTTTTCTTCGGCTGTTGTAACTGTGTGTTTGTAAAACACAGTTGATGTTGCAAAGAAAGTCAAGAATATGTAAGACCAGGTGTTATCAGCTTCATGTTGATGATGAGGAAATTATCACAAAACAAGTATCTAATGTTGTCAGATGCTTTGGCATTTCTAGCCGCCTATCTTGTGGAACTGCAATATTGGTACCAATAGCATTTATAATATCACTTATTTAGAGGTGGATAAAAATTATGTGCATACGATGTAGAGCAAATGTATCATATCGTCACACACGGACATCAAGATTTGCATATGATTCACAACAATGGTGACAATAAAAAATGGTCATGCTGCAATGCATGATGGGTAGCTTTCAAAGTTCAAAACTCATTGATTACCGAGAATTTTTGTTTTGATTGTCACCATTGTTGTGATTCATATCCAAAATCTTGATGTCTGTGTGTGACTATATGACATTTTTGCTCAAAACATGCGCACATGCTTTTTATACTTTAAAAATATTATTTATTCTATTGGCACCAATATTGCTGTTCTATAAGGTTGGTGGTTATGAATGCCAAATATAAAAACAATTTCAAACTAACCTTTGATGCTTATTTTGTGATGATTATGTCATCATCAACAATGAGCTGGTAACATCTGATCTTACTTTTTCTTGGCTTTCTCGGCCACAACAATTGTGTTATACAAACACAGTTATAGCAGCCAAAAAAAAACCCCACCAAAGTACAAATAAAGGGGATCAAGAGCCCAACTAAAGCAAACACTGATCACCACAATGGTGACACTTCAAATGAAACAAATATCAACATCTAAACCTCTGCTAAATCTCAGTACGATCATCTGACAGCAATAGTCAAAGTAATTATGTCTAAATGCGAACATAAATTATGTAAAAAATATGTCCTCAATGGCCACATTTGAACTAGTTTTTAACCTTGTACGAAGAGGGTCCATGAACGTCTATATCGGACGTGCAGAACACGTCAAAAAAAGACGTAATTAAAACTTTCATTCTGGCTCCTCAGTGGACGTCTTTTCAACGTCCGGCTTTTGTGACAAAGACGTTGAAAAGACGTATTTTGGACATCATTTTGCTTAGTGGGTAGATGTTACTTGATGTTACAACATTTTTACCTGCAAGAGTCTCCTAGGATAGAAGGAATGGATGGATATTCCGGTGGAACCTGGCATTTATGACTGGCCGTCGGCCATCTTTGTTTGGAGAAATAAATCCACTTACAACGGTTTGCCACTTGGTAGCAGCGTGTAGGATGAGGTAGTGTCCACTGTAGAAGTTGGTGTGCAACTATGCCATCAAAACCCATGCATTTGCTAGAAAATGTTTTTTTTATATATATCTGTCCACTGTAGTGACCTCTATAAGTGAAAGGGTTAAAGTAAAAGTAAAGATTGTTAGATATAATCTTGCAAGGGGGAAAAAAGTCTGAATTGTGAAAAAAAAGTGTCACAATTACCTTTTTAATTCCATGGCAGAAGCAAGTTTCCATATTAATGAATTGAGAGAGAGAAAAAATCATGGAAAGAAAGAAATGGTAATCTTTCTTCTAGATACTTCAAAACTTTGCTGAAGTAGATGTCACTGTTTACATCGCTGGATGTCAAGGTGGGTAAAATCTGATACACCCTTAATTAAAATACAAACATTCACATGCTAAATCAGAAATCTAAATAAATAACATTATGCATAATATATTCAACCGTCAACAACTGCACCTTTTTTGTGGCTGCAGTGTGCGTAGTGCAGCAGTTGGAGCGAGGAGGATTCTTCTCAGAGTCCGTCTCAAAAGGGCGACTTTTCCCATCTATCCATGATGCTGTGCTGCACTGCCTGTGTCTGAGAGATCGGTCCTGCTCTGAGCTTGCTCTGGTGAGACTGTGATCACACTGAGCAGTTCATTAACCTGTCTCCTGTCACATTCATGTGAACTGTTGCTCTGTAACAGGAAATGCCCTGCGTTACGAGGTTCTGACCAGCAGATGTCAGTATGTCCTCCTTCTTTGACTGATGTGCCTATGTGAAGACCCCGTGTTACCATGACGACCGGCATCAGGATGATAAAAGTCAATGGATCTTGACATCCCACAATGAAAACATCTAGTCATTTTTAGATATAGGCCTATGTGTGTAGGGCTGCAAACTATCACGCATTTAAGTGCATTCACACCACACAAAACATTGCGGAGCAGAGAGGACACTGACAGCACGCCGACAGACAAGAGAGATCAGGTTACTTTTGATATGCTTAGTCTTATACAAAGTCTTAGCTTTCAAATTCTGTCAATTTTGTTACGAAATTCAAACAATAAATACCGCTTTGGCGCTCTTTAATGTGGCGTGACAGATCACTGTAGTGTAGGGTTGCCACCTGTCCCGGTTTTACCGGGATTGTCCTTCTTTTTAATCACCTGTCCCGGGAAATTTATGCATTCTCCATAAATTGCATAAAGGCTACGTGAATATGTATGTTCAAACTGTAGCGCGCGCACGACAGGGAGGGAGAGAGCGAGAGGCCTTGCGTGTGTGTGCTATGTGTGTCTCAAAAAGCGCATGTAAGAAGCGCATGTAATCGCCTTCCCCCGTTGGGCGGGTCATCGATATGTAAAGAGGCGAATGTAAGATCCCACCGTTGGGCGGGTCATCGATATGTAAAGAGGCGAATGTAAGATCCCACCGTTGGGCGGGTCATCGATATGTCCCGGTTTTTTATCAGACATAGGTGGCAACCCTACTGTAGTGTCTTGGTTCAAGCGGCAGTTGAACCGATCTTCTCTTCCTCTTAACTACTAGTTACCTGTCCCGGGAAATTTATGCATTCTCCCGGGACACTGAATGTCCCGGTTTTCGAAAGGCTACGTGAATATGTATGTTCAAACTGTAGCGCGCGCACGACAGGGAGGGAGAGAGCGAGAGGCCTTGCGTGTGTGTGCTATGTGTGTCTCAAAAAGCGCATGTAAGAAGCGCATGTAATCGCCTTCCCCCGTTGGGCGGGTCATCGATATGTAAAGAGGCGAATGTAAGATCCCACCGTTGGGCGGGTCATCGTTATGTAAAGAGGCGAATGTAAGAACCCCCCCCCAGCCCCCCCCCCCCCCCCCCCCCCCCCCCCCGTTGGGCGGGTCAACGATATGTCCCGGTTTTTTATCAGACATAGGTGGCAACCCTACTGTAGTGTCTTGGTTCAAGCGGCAGTTGAACCGATCTTCTCTTCCTCTTAACTACTAGTTACAGCACCAAATAAACATGAATGAACAACAGAAGGTACGTTGAAAGATACTGAACAACTAACTGAAGGGTAGCCTATCATGTCTCATGTAATCGCTCAATCAGTGTTTCTACTGCGGAAAGAGGTCAGTAAATCAGCTTGTAAACAATACACGTAACCTTATATTTACCTCTGGACATTCTAAGACCATAGCTTGTTAGTTAGCAAGAAAAATTAACTCTAAAGAAGAGCATTTTGCTATATGCATTATAGGCAAATTACATATTCATTGTGTGTTACTCTTAAAAATATTTAAACGTTATTATTATGAAAAAACTTATAATTGTATATTAATTGTATACAAATCAGTTGTTAAATTTAAACTTTCATATTATAGTAAGCAATGCTCCGCCGTTGCTTATCGAGAATGAAGCGTTTCGCGTAGAAATCCCTTTACAACGCAATGACGCGAACATGCACCTGTAACCAAGCACACGCATATCCTTCTCCAGCTACAATAATTGTATTCATTTGAAGCAACGCGTATTATACAACCCAAAATATTTGCAACAAGTATTTAGATGAAAACAGTAATGATAATAAAATAATCATAAATCGAATATAAATCTGAAAACAATCTCTTGAAGCATAAACGCATTAAAAACCACATAAATACATAAGAAAACTGATAGAGATAATAATTATGCAACTTATCAAAAGACACACACACACACACACATATATATATATATGGCAGTACGAGCGGAAACCAGAGATAAGACCATTGACAAGTGGCAAGGGACGGGCACTATTTAAAATTGTGAATTTCTCTGAATAAATTCTTGGGAACATTTAGGATAATGTAAGTACACAATTGAAAGAAACACTGTGCAAGTGGTTTTTGGATATTTTGATACAAAATTCTTACATATTGCTTTTAAGCAGTACATAAAGTATTGAATGAAAATGTCTCTGAAACATCTGTGTATTTGACTAATATTGCATCTATATAATTTCACTACAGCTGCAATAAAGTACTGTAGGCATTGCAAACACAGCGCGAGCGTCTCCGTTTTCAGCTCCTCCCCGACTGCGCGCGCAACTCTCTCTCGCTCTCAAGCCTAGAGCTGTGAAAAACATATTTCATATTTAAGGGCTCTGTTCAAGCCACGTCACAGGAAAGAAATTCTGATGGTGATTAAAAAACTTGCAAGGACTTGACTGTCTCAGTGTTACTTTCTGTTATAGCGACTCTAATCTCAGTGTCTCGACTAAAGCATAAAAGAACCTGCAATCAGTGGAGAAGAAGAGAGACACTTTCAAAGGGGATTTTTGAGAAGTTTATTTCCAAATAGCCAGCAGAGTTTGTGTGATTTTCCTGCATGTTTACTTTCGGGAAAGTGAAGTCTTGTTTGCTGGTGCTCTAAAACCGTGAAAATGGATTCACTATCTGCAAAGGAAATGTCTTGTCCAATTTGCTGTGAAATCTTCAAGGCTCCTGTTCTTCTGTCGTGTAGTCACAGTTTCTGTAAAGAGTGTCTTCAACAGTTTTGGAGAAGCAGAAACGCTAGGGAGTGTCCTGTCTGCAGGAGAAGGTCGTCACGAGATGATCCTCCATGTAATCTTGTGTTAAGAAACTTGTGCGAGTCCTTCCTGAAGAGGAGAAATGAGAGGAGTTCATCAGGGTCCGAGGAGGTCTGCAGTTTACACAGTGAGAAACTCAAACTCTTCTGTCTGGAGGACAAACAGCCTGTGTGTTTAGTGTGCAGAGATTCACATAAACATGTCAAGCACACATTCAGACCCATCAGTGAAGTTGTTTCATCTTATAAGGTAGGACAAATGTCTATTGTTTCAGATAAGCAATACATAGTCACAGATATCATCACATTCATTCACTCAGTATTTCTCTCTGCCATTTTGCTCAACTTTATAATCACATGATGTACGATCATATCACTATACTCTTTTTATATATTTTAGTCTCGCGTAGCCAGACCTTCAGACTGACGGCTGAAGGTCTGGAATTCATAGCAGCTTTCTTTGGCCAAGGCCCGCCCATAAGGCGGTTTGACCGACATGTAAAACAACCAATTACAGTTCGTTTCGTTCAGCGTCACGTTTCGGTGCGTGGAAATATCCCCACAACAACAGACCTGCGTGCAACAAGTCAGTCAGCAGAGAAAATCAAAGAAGGAGAAGAAAACTTCAAGAGTCTTTCCCGTAAACCTCGCATACTTTTGAGAATTCTACGTTTAGCTGATCTTGATAAATGCTCATTGTCACTCATGTAAACACAACAGTTTTTCTTCCGCAATCACACGTCTGCGCTTTGTTTCCCGGCGGAGCGAAAATAAACGCGACGCTCGCGCCCCCCGGAAATCCGATAAAATTCAACCAATCAGATGACGACTTCGACATTCCTGAAGTGTTTCCAGTTAAGTGTACCATATGCATCAGACGTTTAGCCAACGTTCCGTGGGCGTGACGTCTGAGGCTGAGACTATATATATTTTCTTTTGTTTAATTCTAGGAGGAGCTTGGGTTCTTACAAGAGAAACTTAAACACAGGGAGAAAATTAAAGGGGAGTGTGTGAAAACAATTCAACATATCAAGGTGAGGATACAGAATCACGCAGAAAGGATCTACAATTAATGTAACAGATTCCAGTTTATTATGATTACATTTCTTTAAAGTCAACTTAACAGGCTAATCCTTGTGAAAAATGAGTACACATATATTTTATTTAGTAACATACAAAAAAGAAAATGCATAAGTGCAAATTAATATTTACTTAACATGACATTTATTTGCAGGTAATGAAATGTAGACCCACTTAAGTCGGATTTAAAGGGATAGTTCACCCAAAAAGGATAATTCTGTCATTAATTATATCCGTCATATCCGGAAGCCCTAAACCGCAACATGAAAATAAAAAAAATCTGTAAAAAAAAAAATATTTCGACTTTAATCTCGAAATGCTAGATTTTTTTTATTTTATTTTTTTATTAAAGTCGAAATATTTCGAGATTAAGGTCGAAACGCTCGAGCCACTGGACGCGCACTGTTATGAATGTACACACTTCTATGGAAGACTGTATTATCGTAATGTTTTGACTTTATTCTCGAAATGTTTCGACTTTAATCTCGAAATGTTTCGAAACGCTAATGCTAGATTTTTTTTTTTTTTACGTTGCGGTTCAGGGCTTCCGTACTTACATGTACTTTAAAGTAAACTTTTAATTTGACTATAACAAAGTGTACTTGTTAGAATTGTACTTAAGTGTGTTAAGAAACAGTTATGACAGTGTACTCTGTTGAAGTGCACTTAAGTTGCCTTTTATTTCATTATTATTATTATATTATCTGTTAGTATAAAGGTTTTTTAAATATACTTTTGCGATGTGAAGTACACTACAATTGTACATTCAGTACAATTAAGCACACTTTTGCAGAAGAAGCTTTTCCCTAGTCATAAATGATGTGATGTTCATTCACATGATTAAACTCTGAAATTTTTAAGAAGTTGATTAAGACTTTTTTAATGCAATCTTTATTAACTTGGTTGTTATTTAAATTGTTGTTGCATAACAACATAAATATGTTAAAAAAAATTACAAATCAAATGTATTATTATTAATAAGTGAATATTATTTAATTTCAGTCTCAAGCTGAGCACACAGACTGTCAGATTAAACTGCAGTTTAAAAAGCTTCATCAGTTCCTCAGAGATGAAGAAGAAATTGCAATCACTACACTGAGGGAGGAAGAGGAGCGGAAGAATCAGGCGATGAAGGAGAAGCTTGAGGAGATGAACAGACACATCTCAGCTCTTTCACACACAATCCAGGACATGGAGGAGATGATGAATGCCAGCGAAGTCTTGTTTCTAAAGGTCTCATTTCTGATAATTGATACATTGATTGATCACATCCTATCATTTTGGGAGATAATAAATTGTCTGTTTATTCTGCAGAACTTTCCAGTCACAATGGAAAGGTGAGTGATCTACTGGTTCCCTTTCGTCGGACTAGTTACGTCGAATGACGACGAAATGGGGTTTCGCTTAGAAAGCCTATCAACTTCGAGTATTACAAAATGAGCCAATGGCAAAGAAATGCCATGGGTCTGTGGATTTTGCATAGCATGACTCTGCCCCACCTCGTGGGTATATAAGAAAGTACGCTGGCAATATGCAGATATGTTTTTCCTTCGGAGCCAAGAAGTCCTCTTCACTCCTGCAGCCTATTCTCTGACTATCTTCGAGAATCTTCTAGACGAGCAGCTTCCAGTCGGTGTTGGTGTGATGGCGTGTTCCAGCGAGTTTCACATTCCTGCCTGCTGATCTGAGCAGCGTGTGTGTTTCTCCCTGGGCACTTCAGCACTGCTGCGAGCTTTTCTCTCACATGAAGAGCGTGCACGCGGCACGTCTTTCTAAAGACGATCTGCCCGTGTATATCTGAGTGTGGTAGTCTGATAGATTCCGCTGATGGGCACGAGCGCTGTTTTGACGTGTTTGGGCTGGATGCGTAACGTACTCCTAGCGGGAACATGACCATCGCAATGTAGCAATCAAGACTCGAAGAGCTCAACAGAGCGAGAGTCCCCTCATCCACACCCTGATCTATTTTCTCCACGCGATATAATACTTTGGCTAGTGGCCAGGGTGACCTAGATGGCTGGTCTGGAACTAAACCGACGAAACATGCTCGGTCCACACCCCGTCTTTCACATTGCAACCCATGCGGTTCTGAATGAATTCGCTGACCAGAGCCGCGTCACATCTCATTCGGTTCCCCGGCTGATGAAATCATGTCTATCGCCGCATCACAAGGTGAGCTGGAGTCCTCTGGAGATGAGGGCTCGTCTGTGCTGCCACCCTCAGGTGTACTAGCATAACGAGTCTGATCCACAGTTGACAGCTATGCTTTCCCGGGCCGCCGCGGGTATCGGGCTTGTGTGGAACCATCCGCCATGTCCCAAATCCTTTCTACCCGGACGTGCATGAAGAGGTCATGAGATCATGGGAGTCTCCTTTGACTTTTCGCGACTGCTCAGCGCCCTCTTCCGCCTTCTCTGCCCTCGCAGAGGCCGCGGCCAAGGGTACACTGGGGTTCCCCCCGTGGAGTGTTCTGTGGCAACACATCTGTGTCCCCACAGCGCCTCCACCTGATGTGGTTACACTAAGCACTCCTCCAATGCCTGTAGGTTTTTTGTCTACTGACTCGTCTACTTTGGTGGCAAAGACCTATAGAGCTGCGGGGCAGGCTGCCGCCTCACTGCATGTTATTGCCATCCTTCAGGGTTTCATCCAAGAGCTGCCTGCCGCCACAGACCTCGCTCTACGAGCGACGAAGGTGACCGCACGCTCCCTGGATCAGGTGATGTCCACATGCGTGGTCAGACATCTCTGGCTTAACCTAGTTGATATGCGCGAGGCTGAGCGAACCCGCTTCCTCAACTCCCCCATATCCCAGGCTGGCCTCTTCGATGGCGTGGTCGAGGATTCTGCCCAACGGTTCTCGGCCGCCCAGAAGCAGACTGAGGCTACCAAACATGTTCTGACCCCGCTTGCCGCCGAACGCGCCCTCCTGCGCCCCCGTAACGGGAGCGCCACATCGCCTGGCGTTCGGCAGGCTGCGGGACTGGTATGGGCAGCTCAGAGGTGGGTTGTAGTTCTTTCAGGAAGTGGTTGCAGGGCCACTCCTTCCCCCGGTGGAGGGCCGGGGGAAAACCTCTTCTCCAAAGAATTGACATCCCATCTCTGAGCCCCCAGAGGGAGCAGATGGCAGTGCGTGCCGCTTACGAGCCTCGCCACTCTCGTCCCCCTCTGTCGCCAGACCCCTAACAGAGTAGGCCCCCGTGGAACGCTGGTCCTTCCCTGGCCTTCCTCTGTCAGGATGCGGCATATGACTGTGCCCCCACATTGAGACGCTCCGCCTCCCACGTCTGGGCCGGTCATTCCGCCTCGCTGCCCCATCGTGGGTACGTCTGTGGTTTACATGGTCCCTGGTTCACTGGTTCAGTTTTGGAGCTTTCCTATCTGTCCCGCTGGCTCACGAGAATCATCAGGCTTGGCTATGCAATTCAGTTCACAGGGTCTCTTCCCCGCTTCCGGAATCAGCCAGGGAATCAGCTATACCGTGGTGGGTGGCAATGCCCCTGTCATGCGCACGGAGTTCGTCACCCTACTGGCGAAGGGTACAATCAAGACCACCCCTCCAGCCAAAACGAAGTCCGGCTTCTTCAGCCCCGACTTCATTGTACCCAAGAAAACCGGTGGGTTCGACCAATCCTGGACCTGCGCGTCTTAAACCGTTCCCTTCTAAAAAGGCTTCCGTTCAAGATACTCACGGCCAAACGCATTTTCGAATGTGTGCGGCCATAGGATTGGTTTGCAGCGATCGACCTGAAGTACACCTACTTCCATGTCTCATTTTTTCCTCGACACAGACCGTTACCTCGGTTTATCTTCGAGAGGCGGACATATAAGTACACGGTTCTCCCATTCGGGCTAGGCCTGTTTCCTCGCGCCTTCACGAAAGTTGTCGAGGCAGCCCTTGTGCCACTACGGCAACACGGGGTTCGCATCCTGAACTATCTCGACGACTGGCTGATCCTAGCTCACTCTCGAGACCAGGTTTGCGAACACAGGGACCTAGTGCTCCGGCACCTATCTCGTCTGGGCCTTCTGGTCAACTGGGAAAAGAGCTAACTTTGCCCCGTGCAGATCTCTCTTCTCGGTATGGAAATCGACTCGGTCGCCATGTGCACGCAGCCTATGAGCAAGTGAGCACGCAGTCACTGCTGACTTGTCTTAGACAGTTCAAGGGCAAGAGTGCGGTTCCACTGAAGTTATTTCAGAGGCTCCTGGGGCATATGGCATCCGCAGCTGCAGCAACGCTGCTCGGATTGCTTCATATGAGACTGCTTCAGCTCTGGCTTTGCGATTGAGTCCCGAGGTGGGCATAGCAACAAGGCACGCAACTGCGTTACTAGTTACTAGTTACTCCGACCTGCCGTCAGACTTTCACCCCGTGGACAAACCTCAGCGCTGCACAGATGTTGCTGGTCCGAACTGATAAACGGTCCGTGAAGCACAATATAATGAGTAGCGCAGTTTCGTTCCGCTTTCATTACGTTTGCCATTTGATATTGCGCAACGTTGTGGTGGCCGCGCCGTTGCGCCAGCACGGATTTTGTCGGCAGGAATAATGGTCCAAGGAATCGTTCGGTTTGTATGTGTACCGAACCGGAAGCCTCGTACCAAAACGGTTCAATACGAATACATGTACCGTTACACCCTTAATATTTCCACTGAGATATGCTCCCAGTGTACCTTGGTATTCCTGTGTTAAGTAGGGGTCCTTCATCCGTGCTAGCCTCAGTGCTTACGCAGGGCACTGGAAGACAGCCGATGTGGCGTGATTAGACTGGGAACCCCATTTCGTCATCATTCGACGTAACTCGAAGTGACTACGAAAGGGAACGTCTCGGTTACGTATGTAACCCTCGTTCCCTGAGTAGGGAATGGAGACGTTACGTCTCCCTGCCACTTCGCTGTACCGCTGGAACAGCCTGAGTTCAGTCTCGGCTCCTCAGCAAGTAACATATCTGCATATTGCCAGCGTACTTCCTTATATACCCCCGAGGTGGGACTGAGTCACGCTATGCAAAATCCGCAGACCCATGGCATTTCTTTGCCATTGGATCGTTTTGTAATACTCGAAGTTGATACGCTTTCTAAGCGAAACCCCATTTCGTCGTCATTCGACGTAACCTATCCGTTCCCTACTCAGGGAATGAGGGTTACATACGTAACCGAGACGTTTCTCTGTTTCTGATCCAAAGCCACTGTAGTTCTGACTGAATGTTCTTCCAGAGTCCAGAGCTCGCCGCCGGATCCACACATGGCTTCTGGAGCTTTGATTCATGTGGCGCGTTACTTGGGCAACCTGCCGTTCAGAGTCTGGAAGAAGGCGCAAGACATTGTCCAAAACAGTGAGTCTTCTTTAGAAAAGTGATTCTCAAACATTTTAAATGCAAGGCCCTTAGTGTCCAAGACAGTGTTCAAAGGCTAAGACCGCTAGAGTTCAGAAGCTTGGGTCTTTTTGCTCACCTAGGCTCTTTGAATAGAGTCCTGAATAGAAAGTTCAAAAGAACAGCATTTATTTGCAATATAAATATTTTGTAACATGTAACTTAAAAGTTTTTGTAACTTTGTAAATGTCTTTACTGTCACTTTTGATTAGTTTAATGTATCCTTGCTAAAGAAGGGTATTCATTTCTTTAAAAAAAATCTTACTGACCACAAACTTTTGAACGATAGTGTTCTCAACTTTTTACATAAACAAGGAAATAAGTGGCAATATATATTAAAATAATTACATTTCATAATTGCAGATATTTAAAGCTGCAGTCCGTAGCTTTTTTGGGGTTAAAAAGTGATCCAAAATACATATTTGAGAAAATACATTCAAAACTATCTGCTTGCCTTAGCTCGATTCAAAGCAGTAAGCTTGTAATAATGTTTTTAATTCCAGTGGTAAAGTGGATTTCCGTGGGAGATTCAAAGCATGTCTTTGCGCCAATACGTCACATCTGTACACATAAAGAAGGAGTCTCGGCTAGTAGGCTACATTGCGTGTGAGGATGTTGGAGGTGGAGATTTATAGCCTTTTCTCACAGCACTTGATATAATTAAACTTATCAATTTGATGGCAGATCCAGAAAGGTTCAAACGACAATCACCAGTGAGTCAGTGACAACTGGAGACACCCGCTGTAAAATGCAAAAGACTTTGTTCGGACTTCGGAGTGGCTAACTTACAGAAAAAAAGAGACTGCAACCGGACCCATGCGAAAACAAGGATGCATATTGGAAGGACACGCAATGCTGTAGTCACGCAATGCTGACGTTGTTAACATTAACAATTTGAGAACAAAGTATAATTTGCACGGTTTTGCGTGATATGATAAGCGATTTAATCAGCGCGGTTTACTGCAATGTCAGAACCAGAACAAAAGTGGATGTTACTTGTTCAGATGACAATTTCCGGTGAAACTTATTATGTTGGTCATACTTCCAAAAAGAATAATCTGTGATTCTGAATGCCAGTATCCACACCGGCGCAGTGACTGACAGCCTCACAGTCTCCTCAAACACTGTGTTCATCCGCGCTGTGCCGTGTCGAGGGTGTTGAAGTACAACTCGTGTAAAGTTGGTAATTCCGCGAATGACTGCAATTGCAGATTTCGAACAGAGGAAAAACTGCGGACTGCAGCTTTAAAGAACTGTGATTACATGATAAGGTTTGTCTTTAATTAACAAATAGCTATTTCTGCCTGATAAAATAGTTTAGAGCTTGATATAACTATGAAATTAATAATCATTATGCAAATTTCCATGACTTTACGATGTCTGGAAATCACACTTTTAAAATTCCCTCATATACAGTATCCAGGTTTTCTAAGACCAAGGGAACAAATTGAAATAAGAAAAATGTCTTGATTGTTAGCTGTCTTTTTAAAGTTTATTTTATTTTTAAAAATTTTAAGCTATTTTCGTCCCCCTTGGACATTTGCTGAGGCTACCGGCACTGGTTGAGAACCACTGCGCTGTTGCACATACAGTTTAAATGACAGATGGGTGAATATTAAAGTCCCCCTGTGGTGAAAATCAAGTTTTTAATGTTGTTTATCTATGTGGTGTTTTTAATATGCTTTAAGACAAACCATTTGCAAATTCATAAGTCAACACCATTGCTGAGTATTTTCTCCTTAAAACTGCAGTGTTTGAAATCGCTGGTGTTTCTGACGTCACAAACTACCTTGTAACCAATCAGGTCAACGAGTAGATCTCTGAGCTGGTGTGAGTGAGTGGAGGCGAGGCTCAGTTACATATTCATAAAACCATGTATACTAAATGAGGCAAGGGTGTAGAGTTACATTCAAGCTATTTTAAGTCATGAATAATTTTTTTTGAGGGAAAAAACATTTAAATGTGTCATTTCTGTGATCAAAGATGAGTTTTAAGGGATACAAGTATTGACTACAGGGGGGACTTTAAAGATTTAGTCATAATGTGTGGAATAACCAGATGGCCTGCAACACCAAAATGAGCTGTAAACAAGAGAACAACAACTTTGGCACACATTGATATTAAAGGGTTAGTTCACCCAAAAATGAAAATTAAGTCATTGATTACTCACCCCCATGCTGTACCAACCCCGTAAGACCTTCGTTCGTCTTCGGAACACAAATGAAGATATTTTTGATTAAATGTGACAGCTGGATCACTCCTCCATAGGCTCCCTAAGGGAATGAATCCTGACGGCCCAGAAAGTCAATGAAGAAAATGTTTAAATATTCCATGTCACAACAGTGGCTCAACTATAAGTTTATCAAGCGACGAGAATACTTTTTGTGCGAAAAAACAAACAAAAATAACGACTTTATTCGACTATTCCTTTTCTTCCTTGTAGGCCTGAAACGAGACTTCAAGAGATTTCCACGACGCGCACGCGCGAGAACTTAACTGAAGTAGTTGAAGGAGATCGCAATTCTCGCGCATGCGTCGTGGAAATCTCTTGAAGTCTAGTTTCAGGCCTACAAGGAAGAAAAGGAATAGTCGAATAAAGTCGTTATTTTTGTTTGTTTTTTCGCACAAAAAGTATTTTCTTCATTGACTTTCTGGGCCGTCAGGTTTCAATCCCTTAGGGAGCCTATGGAGGAGTGATCCAGCTGTCACATTTAATCAAAAATATCTTCATTTGTGTTCCGAAGACGAACGAAGGTCTTACGGGGTTGGTACAGCATGGGGGTGAGTAATTAATGACTTAAAGGTAAAGCGGAGGATTTTCTTTTTCCGGGTGGGTAGTCTATACTATTGGTCCACCTAAGTGTCAATCATTCTGGTGATATGTTTACGTAAGGCCGTCGTACGTGCTCGTCCCTAGTTTTCGCTTTCTGCGCATGCGCACTTTCAGGTGTATTATGTGTGATGAGCTATGGTGATGAGTTACGGTTTCAGCAATTCCATTGAAAATCGCTGAGGGTCGAAAGAGAAAAAATGTATACGAAGTGTATGATAAGAAGAGAAAGGCCGCAGAATATAGAAACAAGACCAGAGTGATTTTGGCTGAATATTTCACACGCTGGCGTGCGCTAAAAGCACAGGTTGGGCTTCCCACTGATGCCGCAGTCGCGAAGATTCTACTAGACAGGTAAAGTTTGTCATGCTATTTGGAGAAATCCATTTAAAATCACTGCTAGTAAAAGTTAATGTAAGCTATGATTAGCGATGCTAGCCCTGGAGAGGGCGGGTCTTCTCTAAAATTCGGAAAGATCCTCCGCTATACCTTTAATTTTCATTTTTGGGTGAACTAACCCTTTAAGTTACATAGCAGATCTCTACAGTTTTTATCATGGGATGCAAAAATAAAATTTCTTAAGGCCCGGGTATACTTGATTTTCTGCATGCTACTTTGCGCAAGCATTTCAACGCATACTCCGTTGGCTGTGAGTGCGGAAAGACACGTTTGGCGCGTTGGCACTATCTAGTGGACTTTCTTTTCAAGCCCTCAAGTCAAGCCCAAATCATAGGGGTGAATTAAGGGTGATTGGGGCAGTTTTTGAATTTCCGCCTTGTGTAAGGTTTCTTTAATTTACGGTTCTTGCCATAAATTAAAAACATCAGCCCAACACATATCCTTTTATGTAAACTGATCCAAAATACAATTTTTGGTAACATTTGGGTGATCGCACATCTTATCATTGAATTGAGGCTAGTGTAAGCATTTATTACACTAGTTCATACTTTGGTATAATTTCATATGCAAGATTTCCTTTTTCTGTTTGTTTATTTCTGTTCAACTTTGTCAGTGTTTATAAATTCATCCACAATTCAGTACAACACATGTACAACACCCCCTTTTTTTGTAACATTTGGATGAAAGGTTCATAATCCATCTTCATTTGTGTACAGTTCAGTCTTGATCATATGAAGATCAGAATAAAAGCAGCTGTTGATTGTGTCTCATCAGCTCCTGTGATTCTGGATCCAAATACAGCTCATCCAGATCTCCTCTTGTCTGACGATCTGACCAGTCTGAGATGCAGTTCGAACAGTCAAACGCTTCCTGATAATCCAGAGAGATTCGACGAGCATTCCTGCGTTCTGGGTTCAGAGGGGTTTGACTCGGGGACACACTGCTGGGACGTGGAGGTTAAAGAGAGCTCGTCCTGGGCTCTGGGAGTAACTACGGCATCAAACCAGAGGAAGGGATGTGATTTCTTTGACACCGGTGTCTGGAGTGTGCAGTACAGACTGTTTGAAGAGTCTGGTTTTCCTGTGGAACAGAAGCTGGAGCGGGTGAGAGTTCAGCTGGACTTTGAAAGAGGAACGGTGTCATTCTCCGATCCTGTATCAAACACGCATCTATACACGTTCACAACCAGCTTCACTGAGACTGTCTTCCCATTCTTCTATAGCTTTTCCCATCTGAGGATCTTACAGTTGAATTGTTTGTAAAAGTTATTGCTGTACATCCACAGCTGACAGAAATAAGACCGGTTTAGTAATGTTCCCATTAAGTTGCGAAAAACGTTATTTCTGAATTATCTTATCGTTCAAAAAGTCCAGTTTATCACGTGTTTTTTCTTGGTTTCGGCGAACGTTAATGAAACATTCCATTCAACATTTGGCAAACATTATGGGAATGTAACTTTCTCTGAACATTCTGAAACAAGTACTGGTATTAATAAATGTTGGATGGAGTGTTGGAAATGTATGAACACACAGACAAGTGGAGTGAAACCAACATTAAAATGTTCCAGTTTAGAGGTGGGAAGAGACTGTAGGGTTTTCTCAGGATTCAGTTCAATAATCAATATTATCTTTATGATTTGATATATGTATATATAATATATATAAACCAAAAATGCAAGCTAAATGCAAATTATCAGAGGTGGACAAAGTACATGTCACGCCTACCTGGCTCACAGTAGCAGTGACATAGGGGAGACCACACCGTTTGTTGAGTTAAATCAAAAATTGTTTATTTAAACATTAAATGATAAGATGAAATCATATTTTAAATCAAGAAATGTTTCAAGTCAGTAAATGAGAAGCAAGAGGTAACTAATCAAAGTGTAGTGCAGATCAGTAACGTGTAAACTATGTGTAATGCAAACAAAACAAAAAAGGAGTATGATGGTGTTGCCGCCTGCCTGGAAGCCCGAGCAATGTCGAGACGTGCAGCACAGAGCAGGCCAAAAAACTGGCAGGAGATGTTTTTAAACCATCCCGCCAATCAGCTGCTGTCGGATGAACCGAAAACGAACAGCTCCCCCTTCAGGTTGGAGGGAGAGAAACGGCCCACACATATTCTGTACATGGTGGAGTGAGTACACCCAGCACGGCAAAGCCGGGCGTGACATCACTCCCCCCACAAAACAGAGACCTATATGGGACTCTGTAAAACTACATTCTACTCATTTCACCATTACCCATAATCAATATAAAAAAAACCCCCAATAAACTACACCCCAAAAACAATAAAATATCTAAACCCATTACCCTTTTTAACCAGTACCCCGAAAGACTAATGTTAGCTTAAACCAAACTCTTATCCCCATTCATCCACCCCTTTAATACAACAGCCACTACAAAAAATAACCTATACTCACCCCCTCCAGACTTTTACGCTTATCAGCACCCATGTGGTAAAACCTCTGACGAATTGGCTTTGCATCACCGACTTCTATGTCATGCTCGATTAAAGTTGTGCATGTAGGAGTATCTGAAAACGGACATGGAAATTCAGGGATTAATGCTTTCAATTCTGACTGCTGTTGTGGATCCAAATGATCTAAAACTCTCTCTAATTTTCCCAACGTCTCTGAATTATTTAGACGAGCATCATCCGGGCCCTGCACATCATCTAACTCTCAAGAAGCTACAGATGCGCCTGCCACGATCAAGATAGCTGATTCACCCTTACCACTAGGCGAATGTGACGATGCATAATATGGCTTAAGTAAATTGATATGACATAACTGTGTTGCTCGCCTACGATCAGGTGTAGCAACCACATAATTGGTCTCTGACACTTGACGAACCACATTGTAAGGTCCTGAATATTTTGCCCCAAAAGGAGAACCAGGTATAGGCAACGATGCCACCACCTGATCCCCTGGACTAAAAACACGAGCTTCTGCTTTGCGGTCATAATTTCGCTTCATTTTACTTTGGGCATCAGTCAAATTTTCGGTTGCCATTTTACATGCTAAAAGTAACCTATGTCGGAAACCATAGACATAATTAGACAAACTCTTTGGTGGTTCACTTGAATCCAGATCACTTGACAACACAGACAATAGTGTACGAACCTTGTGGCCAAATACCAATTCATTAGGACTAAAACCTGTGCTTTCTTGCACAACTGCTCTAGCCGCCAACAATAGCCATGGTAAACCATCCTCCCACTCCCTTTTCATCTCTATGCAGTATGCACGCAACAGAGACTTAAGAGTGGCGTGGAAACGCTCCAAAACCCCTTGACTTTGTGGATGGTATGCGCTACTCAAGTTGTGTTGGATACGCAGCTGTTTCAAGGCTGCCGTGAACGTTTTTGTCGTAAAATTGGAACCCCGATCACTTTGAATGATTCTGGGTAGACCAAATATTGAAATAAACTGCGACAATGATTTCACCACAGACCTTGTCGTAATGGTCCTCAAAGCATACGCAGCAGGATAACGAGTCGCCTGGCACATGATGGTAAACAAATAAACACAGCCTGATTTTGACTGGGGTAAGGGGCCCACACAATCAATGATCAAATGCTCAAAAGGCTTACCCACAGACGGAATGGGCTGTAAAGGCGCGGGCTTAACGGCAGCATTTTGCCTACCTGCAACCTGACAAGTTTGAACAAACCGTGCAACGTCTCTCTTTATCCGTGGCCAGTAGCAATGTTTTAAAGGGTTAGTTCACCCAAAAATGAAAATTAAGTCATTAATTACTCACCCCATGCTGTACCAACCCCGTAAGACCTTTGTTCGTCTTCGGAACACAAATGAAGATATTTTTGATTAAATGTGACAGCTGGATCACTCCTCCATAGGCTCCCTAAGGGAATGAATCCTGACGTCCCAGAAAGTCAATGAAGAAAATGTTTAAATATTCCATGTCACAACAGTGGCTCAACTATAAGTTTATCAAGCGACGAGAATACTTTTTGTGCGAAAAAAACAAACAAAAATAACGACTTTATTCGACTATTCCTTTTCTTCCTTGTAGGCCTGAAACGAGACTTCAAGAGATTTCCACGACGAATTGCGATCTCCTTCAACTACTTCAGTTCAGTTCTCGCGCATGCGTCGTGGAAATCTCTTGAAGTCTCGTTTCAGGCCTACAAGGAAGAAAAGGAATAGTCGAATAAAGTCGTTATTTTTGTTTTATTTCCGCACAAAAAGTATTCTCGTCGCTTGATAAACTTATAGTTGAGCCACTGTTGTGACATGGAATATTTAAACATTTTCTTCATTGACTTTCTGGGCCGTCAGGATTCATTCCCTTAGGGAGCCTATGTAGGAGTGATCCAGCTGTCACATTTAATCAAAAATATCTTAATTTGTGTTCCGAAGATGAACGAAGGTCTTACGGGGTTGGTACAGCATGGGGGTGAGTAATTAATGACTTAATTTTCATTTTTGGGTGAACTAACCCTTTAACAATTGATTGTACGTTTTCTTCACCCCAAAATGACCCGCTGTTTCCCCATGAGCTGTTTTTAGTGCCACATCACGAAACTTTTCAGGCATCACCACCTGCAAAATTTGATCTCTCACATCGTTTCCCACAGTGGTGACCACCTTCTTAGCAACAAACCATCCTTCGCAAAATAACAGCGATCTAAATTGTCATCTGCAGCCAACTCAAAGTATTTCTGTAAGCTCGGATCACTCTTTTGAGCCTCAGCAATGTCAAAACGAGACAAAGGTACTGGTAACTGCAGAATAAATACCCGAGCAGACGTGTGCTTGGATACATCAGACGAGTTTACATCCTGTTTATGCGCCATAGCGCGCGTCACAGCGCACGCCGTGAAAACCTCTGGAAAATCTTTTTGACACCTATCTGACTCGTCCAACAAAGATCCATTCTTAACCACAGGAAGTGGTGAGACCGGATCAGGAAAAACACGGTCATGAGCAAAATTATTACCCACAATCAGATCAACTCCCTCTATAGGTAAAGAAGGACGCAACGCAATGGTTACATCCCCGTTCACAAAACCAGAAAACAATTGAATTTTGTGCAGCGGCACTGGAAATGACTGGAGACCAATTCCCTGTATTAAAACACAATTTCCTCAATCAGATTCAGACGAGAAAGGCAAGACAGATTGACAAATGAAACTTTCTGATGCACCCGTATCACGCAGAATTTTCACTGGAACGTGACGTGCGTCTCCAACCAATGCCACAAAACCCTCCGTGACAAACGGTGTATAATCCGTAATAATAGATGCAGAAAATTCAAGCTCATCACATTGTACATTACCCTTATCAACTGACGCAGTACATTGTGCACGATCAATGTCCTTTCTGGAATTTTCTTATCTTTACTCCCTGAGCGCACACCAGGAACAGATGAGGTGCAGAGTCCAACTTCTCCTCCATCACCTTTCCCCCTATTTCGCTCCAATAACACCGGGCAATTTTTTTTCCAATAATTTTTTCCAAAACAGTAGTTACAGTCTGTCTTAAGATCGTAATCCGATGGTTTACCCCGTGCACTTGAATTTGAAAACACAGATGTGTCCGTATTAACACGACTATAGCGACGTTCTTTGTAACTAATATTAGAACGCGGACAAAAATCGCGTACTGGAGACCTGTGTATCAGAGAAAAATTATCAGCAAGAACAGCGGCATCTGCTGCGGTTTTCACATGATGTTCACTAATATAAGTGGTTATGCGATCAGGCAAAGTGTTCTTAAGTTGTTCTAATATCATAAGATCACACAACTCATCAAAAGAATCAACCTCTTCAGCTGTAAGCCAACGATGAAAAAAACTAGTCAATTCCCTAGCCCATTCAGCATAAGTTTGCTTATCTGATTTTTTCCATGATCGAAAACGCTGTCTATAAGCCTCGGGGATTAACTCGTAGCACTTTAACACAGCTGTCTTAACGGATTTATAGACTCTCTCTTCAGAAGACGGTAAAGCCACAAATGCCTTCTGAGCACGGCCAATTAACGTAGTTTGTAACAATACAATTTTATCCTCATCACTCCATTTTTGCTCAGTAGCAATATTCTCAAATAACGAAAAAAACACATCTGGATCGTGCTCATTAAATTTAGGCAGGAACTTGATCATACCTGCCAGGCCAGACTGCTGCGATTTTCCAAGTTTGGCTTCAGCTACTAACTGCAGTCTAGTACGCTCAATCTCATGTTCCTGCTTTAAATTTTTAAGCCTTTCCCATTCCAGCTCACGGTCCTTGTCTTTCTGTGCTGCTTCTAACCTTTTACGGTCCATTTCATTATCAAGCCTTCTTTGAACCAAGTCGTCATCTAATTTTTTCCTTGCTAACTCTTGTTCTAATTCCAATGTCTTTTGTTTCACTAGCAAATCATGTTGCAGTTTTAACATTTCGACTTGCTGTTCAAATGTTAATACACTGGATTTTTGCTGTGAGCCTTGTAGCAACTATGAGAATGAACCAAACACAATTGAAGCTTTCATACATAATCACACGAAAGAGGCTTCACATTCCAGATTACCCCAGGCTCTACAACCAAAAAAGACTTTTTATTGTTTATCTAAAGGAAGAACGTTGTCAATGTCTTATAATTTGGCAAGACAGATCTGTTCAGAAATGGGGAAACAAGAGGCCCTAACAAGAGGTCACCTGACCCCTGCGACTAACAGACTACTCTTTCTTAAGGACCAGAGGTCCCATGAGAGATGAACAAAACAGCCTTCAGCACGAACTATTCCATGACCTTAGACCGGAATGGCTTAAACCCCACAAACTCTACACGCTAAAACACTTTACATATCAAAATCCATAAAACTCATCCCAGAACAATTCTCGATGGACTTATCAAACATCATGCAACTACACAATTCTATATTGTTCCTACAATATATGTGTGTGGCTCATATGCTTAGATGCCATGCAATTCATAATTGTTATAAATATTAGGTGTGTGAATGAAAGTGTGCCGTGTTTCCTGTCAGCAGGATCGTATTTTTAATTCAAAAAGATGGTTTGATTTGAAATCTGTGTAAAATGTTTTGTATTCTTATAATAGTAATAATGTCTAAACTGTGGCCTATTGTTCTCTCTGCTGGTGCTGGAGAACAAGGAGATCACAGATAACCCATGACTTACGATAAGAAGAAGATAGGGCCACCTCCTAAATGGCCAGAACCCATCCGGGAAGTTGGACAAACTTTGTTTGAGTTTAAAATCTTAGACCCGAACACAGAATCGCGCTCTCTTGTGCTCGCTCTTGCCCTCTGCTCTCTGGTGCTCTTGCTCTCTCTCTCTCGGCAGAACAAGTCGGGTGGAGCAGACGATGGTTAAAGTAACCATGTAGACGAACGAAGACAAAGAACCCAAATTAAGAGCAGAAGAACATGGGTTAAACCACAGTTTCATTCAAACCATCTAACTCGTCTCACTTCCTTTCTTTTCCGTTAAGAGTCTCGGTTCTAAGTTAAGTTTTGCTGCAAAGTTTCGTTTAAACGTTTCGACTGCGACGCGCTTCCAACTTCAAAGACTTTCATCCATCCGCCAAACACCCCACGTGACCCCAAGATCTAGCAGGCACGAGGAGACCGCCAGCCAAGCAACGGACCCGGGGAACCCCTTTACACCGACAAAAGGAGAATCCCAAAGCAAACCGAAGACAAGCAAGTAACCTCTCCAGACTTTTAACCAAACTGGTGTTTAATATAAAATTGAATAACCTGCCTAAGAAACAATAGAAGGGTTGAATCGATGATTGATGGTTCGTTCAGGTCATGTCTTTTAAGTGCATATAGAAACTTGGGATCTCACCATCTGACTCCTAAAACTCATTTCTCCCTCACTCTCTTTCTTTCTGCAACTCGTATGAATGTGTGTGTGTGTGTGTTAGATATTAGTTTTATGTGTTAGACTTATAATCAATAAGGTATTGTTCGTGTGTGTTAGATATTAGTTTTATGTGCTAGTCATAGGCTTATAATCAATAAAGTATTGTTTGGATTTGAAAAGAGAATCATTACTTGTGTTATGTGCTTACGAATTTATTGTCTTGAACTGCGATCTATAAGCTGCTTATGCTTTTACCCTTGAATTATTTCTTAATTTAGCTGTTAGCTGGGAATTAGTCTTTCTTGGCCAGGAAGATATTATATTTCCAAGAATTAATAATTGTTTATGCTTTCCGTTCATTGGATGAACTGATAAAATGATCATACTATTGTGCTCAGCCACACTATGCAACTGTTTAACATTCAACGCCGCAAGCAAGACCACCGAAGGAGCAGCTAAAAACACCTCAAGTGTACTCATTATTGCAACTAAATTCACCAGTCACCAATCAACAATCAAACCAGGCTATGGTCTATAAACACCACTTAGCAATACATCTAACCAGATCAAACTAGACCTATACCTCAACGTCTTTCGGGTTACTATTACAAACCCAACCACACAAACTTAATCAGGCGAAGCGGAAAGTAGCTCACATTACAGGACAACTACGGAGTTTCCCCCTAAACATTTACCCACGTACTATTCTAACCTATCTTCACACTAAGTCCAAGAACAAGGCTCATTTACTCACCAATACCAATGGAATCGTACTGTCCCGACAAAAGTCAATTCAGCCGGTGCTCCACGGCGGTGCCCTCATCCGGACTTCAGTGACCAGCAAGCGCACTAATTGGGGATAAAACAGGCATCCGTAAAACGCCATCCTGCAACACAACTAAGCTTACAAACACACTTCGCCACTCAAACTCAGCAAGCCAAAATATGGCTGGAAAAATTGCTCTATATCTGCGCAAACTCTCCTCCAAAAAATTTGTTCATTACCAAAAAACTAACTTCAGCGATCAACTTACTAACATTCAATTAATTAACTGAACACCCGATGCGGAATTCCCCAACAAACAAACTCAACGTGTGCCAGCTGACTAGACTACTACCATCAGCTGATCGCCTTACGTTCTTCCACAGAATGTGAACCAATAACGTAGTACTATCCACGCACCTAAGCCTACAAACATTGAGAATTATAATAATCTAACTTACTTACAATTCGGGATCCCACTGGCTGGATGAGCCCCCATATGTCACGGCTACCTGGCTCACAGTAGCAGTGACATAGGGGAGACCACACCGTTTGTTGAGTTAAATCAAAAATTGTTTATTTAAACATTAAATGATAAGATGAAATCATAATTTAAATCAAGAAATGTTTCAAGTCAGTAAATGAGAAGCAAGAGGTAACTAAGCAAAGTGTAGTGCAGATCAGTAACGTGTAAACTATGTGTAATGCAAACAAAACAAAAAAGGAGTATGATGGTGTTGCCGCCTGCCTGGAAGCCCGAGCAATGTCGAGACGTGCAGCACAGAGCAGGCCAAAAAACTGGCAGGAGATGTTTTTAAACCACCCCGCCAATCAGCTGCTGTCGGATGAACCGAAAACGAACAGCTCCCCCTTGAGGTTGGAGGGAGAGAAACGGCCCACACATATTTATAAACTAAAAATTTGCTAGAAGTATTAAAATAGTAAACTACTAGTATACCCATAAGTTCACTTGCAGTACAAATGAGAAACGTAATTATGAACTAGTTGTGCACTTAAAGTT
This sequence comes from Tiaroga cobitis, assembly GCA_030578255.1. Taxonomy (NCBI): domain Eukaryota; kingdom Metazoa; phylum Chordata; class Actinopteri; order Cypriniformes; family Leuciscidae; genus Tiaroga; species Tiaroga cobitis. The sequence goes on from CM060613.1 coordinate 26,253,981, forward strand.
TACTAATGTTAAACTTATAGTACACTTAAACATATACTTTTATATACTGCAAGTGGGCCAATTTCAGACTGATCTCATAAAATTGCGTGTGTATGACACGCCAATTCGTATTTCCATTTTTGGCGTGCTATCAACACGCACAATCGCTTTTCAGCGTGTTTATGAACGCAGTTGACTTAACGTTATTACTGTATATATAAATATATGACCTACCTCAACCCGTCCTTAAACCTACCCGTCACTGGGGTTAATAGCATTTATGAGTGTTCCCCTGCCATCCTAGGGAACAAAAAATATCGCTCCCCAGATGTAGATCTACATTTTGCTTCGTTTCGCTCGGAAATTTAATGGCGTGTACATATACGCGGAATCACTTGGACATTAATGGCGTAGACATACACACATACACGCGGATATCTCAAAATGCGTATAGATAACACGCCACTTGACTTGAAAGTGGCGTGTCTGTTTACGCAAAAGTCATGATGTCATGTTGGCCAATTTAGTCCCAAGCGGTATTAAAATAGTACACTTACAAGTTTACCACTAGTACATATTGACATTAGTATACTTACTACATAATTATACTTGAAAATATACTTGAACATTACTTAAGTATACTTCATAAAATTAACTTGAAGTATACTTCTTTTTCGTAAGGGTAACGTCAACTCGACTTTCGTTTCCAACCAAAATGCAACCAAAATCACCCCCTGACTGACATTACTACTTTCTACTCAAGGACCTTGACAGAATTGTTGTGGAGTAATAAGTGCGATATTTGTCTTTCAAATGTTAAGTTAAAGTAAAATGTTTCCAGAAAAAATAATACTCAAGTAAAGTACTCAAAAAATAAAATACTTTGTTACTGTCCACCTCTGCAAATTATATTTTCTTTTCAGAATACAGCTCTCTAATACCAATACAAATGATTAAACTTCAAATAATACACATTTTTTTTTCTGTTAGAAAAGATCACAAACAATTAAACCTTCAAAAATAGTTGGCGACATAGGACTGATCAGATGCAGGACAATCAGTATAACGGAAAGCAACATTATAAACTTGATAAAGATGTTTGTTCAGAAGGGCTTCAGTAGCTAGTAAGTTCAAATCACAGGTCCTGTTTCATTTAGAACCGAACGCCACCGAAAACTGTCTCTGTTCAGAGAGGGAATCAGCTCAATTCCAGTCCTTAGCACTTTAAAATGATCTTCAAAATGTCTGTTCAGTAGTCCCTATGCAGACGTCAATTTCATTTTAAGTGATAAAAAGCAGTTGCAATTGTCTTTCAAAATACACAGTCATCTCTGCACCAATAAAATGTGCAACGCTGTACTTTTTACTTCCAAAATATATGTAATATCCAATTCATTTAACTTACATTGGAAAGTTTTTTATTTATCTGGTGATTTCTGTGCACACGAGTACATGAACATGATGAATGATGGGATACGCTTAGGTTCAAATACCACTCCGAAGTGGATTTAGTGTGTATTAAGGGGCTGCACTTTGTCATTTATCAGACCTGGGACAGTCATGCACACTTATTTCTTGTCACATTCACACACTCTCAAGTGCCCAAGACCACACGTGTGAGTATTGGGACAGACCTAGTGTACAAAACTGGGCTGCGTACATTGAATAGCGCATGCTAAGCTGATAGTGAAATTTACACCATGCGCAATGAACATACGCATACATGGACTGCATTTATATAGCGCTTTCATATAGCGACCCAATGGCCACCAGAGCGCTTTACATTTTGCCTCACATTCACACATTGAGCCCCTGCCGCCCCTTCATGCTGATGATACAGTAATTTACATATCTGATATTAAAATTTGTCACAATTTTAAATGAACAAATGGAGAAGAAAATCCATGTGGCTGCAGGAAAATCATCCCACTTTAAATGTTAAGAAAACAGTTTTTATGTTTTTTTTTCTAATATACAGCCTACAGCCCCATTGACTCCCTGTGCCAATGCATTGATGAAGTAAACAGTTGGATGTGCCAAAACTTTCTTCAGTTAAACAAAGACAAAACTGAAGTCATTGTGTTTGGAAACAAAGAGGAAGTTCTCAAGGTTAATGCATACCTTCACTCTAGGGGCCAAACAACTAAAAATCAAGTCAGGAATCTTGGTGTGTCTCTAGAGTCAGACCTTAGTTTCAGTAGTCATGTCAAAGCAATAACTAAATCAGCATACTATTGTCATGATTCTGCCATCTAGTTCTTGTCTTTCTTTAAGTCTTGAGGCAGGATCATGACAGACCCATGTTTTATGTGCAAACACATGGCCTTGTTGGGCCATGTGCTTGTGTTGTCTCGTCATCTAGCCCCGCCCTCCTTGTTATCCTTGTTTAGTCATTATTGCTTCCCCATTATCACCTGTCTCCCTCATTAGTTTGTCTCTATTTAATCCCCTCGTGTTTGCTGTCCAGTGTTGGTTCATTGTCAATCTGTGTCAAGTTTGTGAGTAACCTGTCAAGAGTAATCGTCCTGTTGAGCTATTTTTTGTATCAGTTGTTTGTCTTCTAGTATTTTGTCAGTATCTTTGTCTAGTTAGTCACCTTAGTCCTGTCTTGTTTTGCCCCCTCGTGGGCTTTGTTTTCCCTTTTGTTCATAATAAACCGTGTGCTGTGACTACTGTCTGCGATTGGGTTCATTCCCTTCTTCACCCTTCCAACCTCATAACAGAATGAACCGACCCGAACCCAGCAGACAGTATGTCCTCGCCCATCAAGTGCCAGTCGGACCCTCTAGAAGATTGGTGGCTCAAGACTATTTCCGATTCAAGGAGTTGCAAGCTTTCGATTCCCCCCCCTGGGAGAGCTGTCTTTGAACGAGTATGCCCGGGTCGTGGATGAGGGGAGGTTTCTCTTACCTGAAAGCCTCTTAAATTGCTACCTCATTGCGGGCCTCAATGATCCTCCCCCTCTGGCTGAACGGGAGAAGCTGGTCCGTCGTCCGTTCCGGGATATGATGGTCTGTTTGTCGCGGAAAGACCCGCCAAGTGCCACCGTGTCGCCATCACCTGGCTTGCTCCCCGTGATCCCGGAGGATCGCGTTCTCGCCGTGGCTACGTTGGGGGACCGGACTCTTTCCACCTCGAATCCCGAGGCGTCATCCGCAGTTACAACTCTTCGCGGAAAGCGGGGACGACGGCTGACATGGGAGTCGGCATCGGAGTCCTCTTTGACGGAGTCTACCCCTCCTGGGACTGTCTTCCCAGAGCCTGCTACGGTCCCCGCGGAGATCCTTCAACCGGTCACTAGTCCAACTACGGTCTCGGTACCGCGACCTAGGAGAAAGAAGAGGAAGGGAGCCCCCCGTCCTTCGTATCTGCCTGGTTTAGAGCCCGCTGCACCAGTGAATGCTGTCCCGGAGGCCGCTGCAGCAGTGAATGCTGTCCCGGAGCCCACTGCAGCAGTGAATGCTGTCCCAGAGCCCACTGCAGCAGTAAACGTTATTCCTGAACCTACAGTTGTGAGCACTGCAGAGAGGGCCGAGGCCGATTTAGCTGCCGAAAGTGTTTTGCGGTCTGTTTCTGCTCGTCAAGACATGCCTGTCCTCGTCGCCGCTGAAACTTTGTCCGAATACCTAAAGACCCTTGTCAAGATCCTAGAAGTCCCTGTCAGTCCTGTCATTTTGCCCTGTCCCGAGTCCACAGCTGCAGTGAGTGCCGTACCCCAGACAGCTGCAGTGAATGCCATGCCCCTGACAACTGCAGTGAGTGCCGTACCCCAGACAGCTGCAGTGAGCGCCGTACCCCAGACTGCAGCTGAGAACACCGCACCCAAGTCGGAGATGTTGAACGTGGGATCAGAGTCATCTTCGGTGAGCTCTGTCCCAGTTTCCCCTCTACGATCTCCTACTACACTCCCCGTCATGAGTCCTGCTTTGTCTCTGTCGTTCGCTGTACCCCCAGTTGCTATCCCTCTTGTGACTTCCACTGTTCCCAAGACCCCGTGTGTTTCCCCGGTCAGCCCTGTCCGCACTCGATCCTGGACTGTTTTCCCTAAAGCCTCCCCTCGTGACTCCGCAAACAGATCACCCCGTGTTCCATGTCCTAAACTTCCTTCCCATGTACCCAAGAGCCCCAGTCCACCTATCCACTCTGAACTTTTCTCCATGAACTCTGTGTTCCCTCCGCCCCCCCCCTTCCTTGTCTGTTATTTTTGATTTGTCATCCCAACCCTGCTATTGTTTATTCGTGTATGCCTTTATTGTTATTTGTCATGTATTGTTGGTTTGTGTCTTTGTCACAGTCTGTCATGTCCCGTGTTTGATGTCCCCTTGAGGAGCGTCTGGAAGCCGCTCCTTAAGGTGGGGGTTCTGTCATGAGTCTGCCATCTAGTTCTTGTCTTTCTTTAAGTCTTGAGGCAGGATCATGACAGACCCATGTTTTATGTGCAAACACATGGCCTTGTTGGGCCATGTGCTTGTGTTGTCTCGTCATCTAGCCCCGCCCTCCTTGTTATCCTTGTTTAGTCATTATTGCTTCCCAATTATCACCTGTCTCCCTCATTAGTTTGTCTCTATTTAATCCCCTCGTGTTTGCTGTCCAGTGTCGGTTCATTGTCAATCTGTGTCAAGTTTGTGAGTAACCTGTCAAGAGTAATCGTCCTGTTGAGCTATTTTTTGTATCAGTTGTTTGTCTTCTAGTATTTTGTCAGTATCTTTGTCTAGTTAGTCACCTTAGTCCTGTCTTGTTTTGCCCCCTCGTGGGCTTTGTTTTCCCTTTTGTTCATAATAAACCGTGTGCTGTGACTACTGTCTGCGATTGGGTTCATTCCCTTCTTCACCCTTCCAACCTCATAACAACTATCACCTGAAAAATATTGCAAGAATTAGATGCTTTGTTTCCAGTCAAGACTTAGAGAAACTTGTGCATGCTTTTATCACCAGCAGGGTGGATTACTGTAATGGACTCCTCACTGGCCTTCCTAAAAAGACCATAAGACAGTTGCAGCTCATACAGAACGCTGAGCAGGACCAGAACATATGAACATATCACACCAGTCCTCAGGTCTTTACACTGGCTCCCAGTTACATTTAGGATTGATTTTAAAGCATTATTACTGGTATATAAATCATTCAATGGGCTAGGACCTCAATATATTGCAGATATGCTCACTGAATATAAACCCAACAGATCACTCGGATCATTAGGATCACATCAGCTAGAAATACCAAGGGTTCACTCTAAGCATGGAGAGTCTGCTGTTTTCTATTATGCCAGCCGCAGCTGGAACCAGCTTCCAGAGGAGATCAGATCAGTGACAAAAGTCACATTCAAATCTACAGTAGTCACATTCAAATCCAGACTCAAAACAAATCTGCTTATCTGTGCATTTACTGAATGAGCACTGTGCCACTGTTCGTCCGACTGTATTTACTGTACTTTATTTATAATTATATATTTATATAATATATTTATGTTTCCCTAATATATATATATAAATTAGGGTACATAATGGAAAAATAGAGGAGGTAGATACGTTTAATTTTTTAGGTGTACTTTCAGATTCACAACTTAAATTTTAAAAAACAAAAAACTTTCAAAAAAGGATTAAGTTTAAAACTTATTAGACAGTATATATGGAAGGTGTTGTATAATCAGGCTCTTAAAATACTAGATAAAAAGCCAAATCGATGGCATCACTGTCATATTATAAAAAATAAAAATATGCTTAGTTTTATGAATTTTATGAATTTGTCATATAAAACTGATTAAATGTTTGCATAAGGCACCACTGGTTCTGTGTAAACTGGTAAAGAGACAGGATGGTAATAGTTCAACCACTATAAGGGGAAATTGGAGGATTGAATATTGAAATCAAAGCAGTACATAATAAATATATATATATATATATATATATATATATATATATATATATATATATTACAATGATGGTTAAGCGCTGGTTTAAAACAAACCAGAGCTGTACACATATTTAAATGTATTAAATTATTGTTTTAATCATTTATTCATGTTTCCAATGTTGGAAATTGGAAGTAGCCTATATATCCTTCAATGTTTTAGTGATATTTTGGTATGTATTTGTATGTATGCACTGCATCAAGTTTTAATATAGGATGGGGCGTTTTTTTATTTTATTTTTTCTTAAAGTAAAACCTTTCTAGGGACCTAAGATGCAAATTAAAGGTGCTCTAAGCGATGTCGGGTGACGTCACTTCTTGTTGACGTTTAAAGTATTTTCAAACAAAACGGAGGCTAGCTAGACCCTCCCTTCTCCTCATCCACTAACCCCCCAACCCCCCCACCCCCCACCCCCCCCCCCCACCCCCCCCACCCACAAGTCCTTCTTGTCGGTTATTGGCTGGAACAGTTTGTCATGTTTCGTGGTGCGGGTTGCCGGAGTTTGTTTTTGTTGCCGTTTGTGGAGCCTGGGGTGTCTACAGAGATCGCGTTTCTTTACAGTGTGTTCAGGGGACAGGCAGCTAGCGGATAGTGAGGAGATGGTTGCTGTATGTGACAAAAAATGTTTTGGCCTAAAAAACGCTTGACATCGCTTAGAGCACCTTTAACATATGCTATACTCTATGTGCAATGAATATTTTTTTAGCTTTTAGTTGGAATCTTGTTTTCTGTAATATCCCTATTCAAATAAACTAATAAAAAAAAATAATAATAATTGATATTTAATCATTTGTAAATTACAAGTAAAATATGAAACATTAATTCACTTGGTTTTTAATAAACGCTTGGGCTGTGTTCGAGTTGCATTTACACGGGTTTGACCAGCAGATGTCGCCAGCGTGTGGTGTTCAATATTATCGGATCACTACTAGATGAAAACGCGCGGGACAAATCAGAGACACAGGCCAGGCCACAGGAAGTTTTTACCCAGTTCACCGGATGACCAATCTCTTGACAATCCAATGTGAATAGCAGGTAAAGGAACCGAAGTGTTTTAATGTTGGAAATAGGAAAAAGGTATAGGATCTTGCACACTTTTTCAAAACACATTTGACACGATTGCTTATGTCAATTCTTTACAATATATGTATAGATTATTGCAGGGACTAGTTTATACTGATGTGGTTGAAGAGACAGTGACAGTGGGTAAGTGTGTTTATGTTTCATATGAATCTTTCAGTGATACATTTGCCTATTTATAAGGCTTAGGATACAACAGAACACAGTGAACTCTGTATTAGACCTTTAGTACAAAATATGCAGCAGGTTTGAAATCATCTGACATTGTTTTGTTTTCAGCAGAGTTAAACTGTGCAACTCTTGAACTGTTAAAGTTTCTTTTTCAAAACAATACAATCACTAAATGTAATAACATGACCTCACGTATAAGATCAGAAAGGTTTCTTGGCAACTCTGCTGACTGGCTTGTTAAACCCTTATTAAACAACATCTACAGCACTAATCCCATTCCAGACCTTATGAAATTCCAGCATTACAACCCACACATTTCCCGGATTTGAGCAGTCCTGAATTACCGCTTTCTTTCTTATGCAAATAAAGCACACACACTAACACAGACTGAGCTGGTGGAGCGAGATGGCCGGGCTAAAATCACATTTGTTCCATTTCAGTTCACTTGTTAAAGATCACAGTGTCGTGAGGAGGATTTATCGTACAAGATGTCATAGGGAAAATTACAGACTCAGAATAGGGCAATGTATAGCCTATATCTCAGTCTTTATGTATGGCCAGTTTCATAAGTTTCCTTTTAAATTTGTGAATTTAACTTGTGCGCATAATTGGAATATCGCATAAATCATTTGCGAATAAAGCAGTTTCCATCCCATGTGTACCAGGGAATGAAACGTCTCTGGTTACTGACGTAACCTTGGTTCACTAAAATGAGGGAACAAGACGTAGCGCGGCCACCGCGCTTCTTCCAGATCCCAGAACAACTTACAAAAAGGCTTACAAAAACGAGAACCTTCCCTGACCACTAAATGCCGTCCACTAACCACCGACCTACTTAGCCTCTGCATCCTCTCTCTATGCTCAGGCTATTTAAACCCTGCCATCGACCGTACATAAACGTGCAGTAGTTCATCCGCTGCTTATAAAGGCAAATTTGGACCCATCTGATCTTAATAACTATAGACCTATAGACTATATTTCGAAACTGCCTTTTTTATCGAAAGTATTGGAGAAAGCTGTTTTAAATCAGTTATCCCCTTACTTAATTGAGAATAATATACTCGATCCGTTTCAGTCTGGGTTTAGATCAAAGCACAGCACTGAATCAGCCTTGTTAAGAGTGGTAAACGACTTGCTGTTATTTGTGGATTCAGGAAATTGTGCAGTTCTGGTATTGTTGGATCTAAGTGCAGCTTTTGATACAGTGGATCACTGCATCCTTTTAAACAGGTAAAAAACTGAGGCTGGGATCTGTGATTCAGCTCTAGAGTGGTTTGAATCCTATTTCTCTGAGAGGAGCTTCTCTGTGGAGGTCGGTCAGTTTCATTCATCGTCTGTTCCTGTTACGGGGAGAGTACCGCAAGGCTCCATTTTGGGACCGATTTTATTTTCATTATATATGCTCCCTCTTCGTTACATTTTCGAATCTCATCAGGTTCCTTATCATATTTATGCGGATGATACCCAGTTGTACATGCCAATAAAATCTGGGTCTAAGTCCTTATCTGATTTATTAGCCTGTGTAAATGACATTAAAAGTTGGATGGGTGATAATTTTTTTCAGTTAAATGAAAATAAGACTGAAGTTATTTTATTTGGCGGCCCCCCATTTGGTAGATGGCCTGACCTCTGATTTAGGACCTCTGAAAGCCAATATTCGCACTCATGTAAAATACCTGGGTGTCGTTGTCGACTCTGAGTTAAAATTTGACAAGCAAATAAACTCTGTCGTCAGAGGCAGTTTTTTCCAGCTCAGGAGTTTACGGAAATTGAAATCTATTTTATCTTTTGGCGACGTAGAGACAGTCATTCATGCTTTCATCTCAACAAGGCTGGATTATTGCAACGCTTTGTATGCTGGTATCAACCAGTTTTCACTAATGCGCTTGCAACTGGTACAAAATGCTGCAGCTCGTTGCTTAAAGGTCCCATATTATGCAAAATTCACTTTTGCATGCTGTTTGGACATAAATGTGTGTTGGCAGTGTGTGTACACAACCACCCAATAGTGATACAAATCCACTCACTCCTTTTTTATTAATCCCCATAAATCATCAGCCTTGTCTCCCAACGAGCTGTTTTCAGAACGCTGTTTTAGTGACGTCACTAAGCACACTGGCCCAGCCCACGAGTGTTGACAGACACTGCCGTTCTCGTACCGAAATTCGTTTATGTACTTGCGCACTTCTTATATCTTACTGTGTTTAGTCAGCTCTTACGGTGATTTTCTGATGTAAAACTGACATCTTTTGTGTTATGTACAGTAAACTTTATTAAATCAGTTTGATCATCATTCGGACCGGGTCCGAAATAGCAGACTTGTAACGGTAGGCTATTAATAGTGGATACATAGGCCTGCAAGCAGATGACAAATACGTTATAACCGTAATTAAACTACTAAACCTGTTCCATCTCTATACAGCACTCTGACTCTGTAGGCATTATTGTCCGACTCCGGGAGAGTTTCTGGTATTATTATCATCATTCCGTGAGATGAAATTGTCCTGAGAGACTGAGCGCGAGCTCAGGTAGCTCCGCCCCCTGTGTCGTGCAGCAGCAGCTTATTTGCATTTAAAGGGCACACACTAAAACAGCACGTTTTTCTGAGCCCCAAAAAGTGACAATTTAAACATGCTGTAAAAAATCATCTGGGTATTTTGAGCTAAAACTTCACATACACACTCTGGGGACATCAGAGACTTATTTTACATCTTGTGAAAAGGGGCATAATAGGGGACCTTTAATGGGGAAGAAAAAACGTGAGCATTTCACCCCTATTTTATCACATTTGCATTGGTTACCGGTCAAGTACAGAATTGAGTACAAGGTTTTGACTTTTGTATTTAAAGCCTTGCATGGTCTTGCTACAGTTTATATCTCAGACCTTATTTGTCCATACTCTCCACCAAGAACTCTTAGATCATCCTCTGACAAATTATTAACTATCTCACACTCGCGCTTGAAATCTAAAGGTGATAGAGCCTTCTCCGTTTTTGGTCCGAGGCTGTGGAATTCGTTACCTCAATCTGTTAGGTTAGCTTCTTCTTTACATGTATTCAACTCAGCTCTGAAAACTCATCTTTTCTCTCAGGCCTATTCATAACTGTGGATATGTAGCCTTAGTGAGTCAAAATTTTATATGTAATTTGTATGACGTTTGTTTTTATTGTGTTTCTGTGAAGCACCTTGGTCAGCAGTAATGCTGTTTTAAGGTGCTATATAAATAAAAGTGACCTTGACCTTGATCGACGAAACTTTGTCTATGTTCCTGCTTACCTTTTTCAGTGCTCAGAATGATGCCACTTTATTCAACTTCTATCCGTCTATCCATCCCTGCATCTCTGACATTTCTATCCACTCTCCAGACACTCTCATATTCACTCTTTAGAGAAGCAAAACAGACCAATTAGGAGCATCATACCCTATTTACATCTTCTGTTTAAACTCCTTCCACAGCACATTCGAACCTACGTTCACTCCAGGCACATTCCCTGAGCAAGAACACTATTCAATACATTCCTTCCGCATTGGAGTAGCGACCACCGACTAGACAAGGTTTCTAAGATCTCAGATGATCCGAATCCTTGGCCATTGGTCTTAACAAGCATATCGCTCTTGCATCCATAACAATCTCAACGACCTCCGTCAACCCAAGCCTACCTCAGCTCTTCTTAGGGGGGTCCTAATCACTCGCCCTTCATTTAACTGAGATGATACCCCCACCCTGAGTGGCCACCAACACCAGACGACCAGATCACCATGACTACCAACCCTTTCCCCCTTCCCCTTCATCCTCTCCCTATATATCCCTAACATTCTTTCAATAAAAATAATTCTCCAACATTCATGGTTGTGGCATGGTCCTTGCTCGTGAAACTCCACTAGAGATGAAGAAGGATCAGTGGAGTCGGAGGCACGTGACCTCACCTCTGAACACGTTGTGCTCCAACTCAGGATGCCAATATTTCTTCCTCAGTAGGAGCAGCAGACGGGGGCCGGGGCAGTTTGAAAGCCAGGTGTTCATTTCGCGTGAGGGCTATCCAAATTCGAAGAGTCCTGACGCTCATAACATCACAGTGAGGGCAGTTGGAACTCTCAATAGCAGCTTCCGCGTGGGCATGCTGCGTGTCCCAGGCAGAAGACACACAACTCGTGTCCGTCGGGAAGCTCAATCGGTCCCGAGCAGACAGAACATAGTTTGATAGCCATCTCTTTGATTCACTGAAACGCTCAACAGTATCAGCAAAGAGTAATTGTAATCCACTTTTGGCAATGAATCCACAGCAAAAGAAACTTGTGTCTTGCAGTTTGAAGAAGATTCTGAGGAAATTTTGTTCAGCACCGCATTATATAAGATACATTCCTGCCCCTGTCACATTCTCCAGCTGAGTCACCCTCAGCACTACACTTCCCATCATCCTCCCTGGCTCACACCTGATCACACTCCTCAATCACCTGCCTGCACCTACAAGCCATCCCCCTAATTATCACACCCTATAGGAGTGTTCGACATCGGCTGCGGCTGGATGTAAGCGATCGGCGAGAGTAGCCGCGTGCAGGCGGGGAGGAGCTGCAAACGGAGACGTGAAGTCGGACACTTGCTGGTTCCCGTAGTGACCTCTCACGTGGTGTTTGCATACTTTACCACAGCTGAAATGAAATAAATGCAATATTTGCCAAATACACAGAAATTTCAGACACATTTTCATTCAACACTTTACTGCTTCATACAGCATCTGTTTGAACTAGAATAAAGTTCAAAATAAGCATATCAATGAAGTGGAGTCAACGTTTTTTAATCAGTTTTGTTTTGATAAACATGACTCAATATAACATCGCGACTACATGAAAAGACTGTTTACTGTTATAAAAACTGATTTGTGCACTTTAGTGGAACTAAAGTTGTGAGAATAAACACGACACGCACGTGATCGTTGTCATGCGGTGAATCCGGCGAATCGTGGAACAGCTGTGTCGTCATCAGAGCTTGTGCAGCCGCTCTTGAGAAACTGCGCTGGCTGAATCCTCCGGCTACTCTCGAATCGCTCTCGCGGTACTTTGATGGCATACGTCACAGTCACGTGGAGTCAGCACTGCATCAAGTCGGACAAAATTTCTAACCGGCGTGCACTGCTTCAAGTCAGCCACCGATCGGTCTGCGCAGAGCTGCATGAAGTCGAACAAGCCTTATATCTTCAGTCACTTTCCTCCCCATCATTGTCTGGTCTCGTCAGTTTCCCACTGACACACCAACCGCCTACCTCAGGGGTAGGCAAGTTCGGTCCGAGCCGCTGTCCTGCAGAGTTTGGCTCCAAACCTGACAAAAACCTCTCCTGCCTATAGCCTTAGTAATCCTGAAGACATTGATTAGCTTGTTCAGGTGTGTTTGATTAGGGTTGGACCTAAATTCTGCAGGACAGCGGCTCTCTAGGACCGAACTTGCCTACCCCTGGCCTACCTGAATCCTTACCTGCTATTCCTCACCAGAGATCACCCCTTCAGTATCCTGTCTTCCCAATCCAGCTTCACCAGTCATCACCTCACATCCACCATCTCCAAAGTACCATACATCCATCTACAGCATTCTACTCCATTTCCCTGTTGCCATCAACTCACCATAGCCTGGTTCCCGCTGTCATCTCCACTCTATGCTCGCAATAAAGAACCTGTTGATATCACTCACCTGTCTGTTCCCTTCTGTGTTATGACAACCCCTAGTTTGTGTGCTTGAACACCATTGGCAATTGCCATTGACGAGAATACAGAATGACGAGGTACAGACTGAGCAATCACACTCTGACTGTAGAGACGGGCAGATCCAGAGAGAGACGCATCTGCCCGTACTGCAACCAGGGAGAAGTGGAGACAGAGCAACACTTCCTCATCAACTGTCCCAACTATGAGGACATTAGAGGGACATATTGTGTAAAATTTGAAATACTTTGCCCTAACTTCATTAAATGAAACAATAAAACACGACTTCAACATTTATTAGGTGAAAAAATAGATTGTATCCTTCTAACAGGCAAGATATATTTATGGCTGTCACAAAAAGAGGGAGGAGTCACACACGCACACGCTCACACACACGCAAACACTCACGGAATTCTAAATTGTTCATAGAATTCTGAAATGTTGAAACAATTGTCATGCCAATAAAGCACATTTGAATTGAATTGTTATTCCAGTCAGGCTTCAGTATTTCTAGGAGAAAGGTGTTTCCCCTAGTGTCATCAATGACGCGACAGAGACTGATATTGAAAGAGAACCGTCGCATCCTTGGAAATTGTTGAAAAATATCAGCCTACTAAAAAGAGAAGTTGCTGCAATCGGGGAAGCCACTGTGGCTCTTTAGTCGTAATTTATTTTTCAAGCAGACAAAACGCAATAAACACATGTCATGTTATCTTGCCTACAGTGGCGGATGCTTGGTGTTTGGGAACACAATCACGTGAGAGTTCTGGGAGTTCATTAAACCTTTTGATGACAGACTTTGACTCAGGCATTTCAGTATGACCAAACCAACATTAGAGATGCTGTGAGATTTTTCTGATCACATGATCTGTTGAGGCAAAGTTACATGACTCTTTTTGTTGGGAATCCATTTATTTAAATGTATTCGGTAAATGTGATTCCATTGTAGTTTATGCGCATGATTTCTTATCGGATAAAAAAATGATATGCCTCAATTTAGTGCATGTTTTTTTTTCTTTCAAATTAATGTACATTGTGTTTCCATCCAGCATTTTTATGCAATATCCCAAAATTTGAATATAAATGAGTGGATGGAAACATAAAATTGACAGGGCAAATCAGAAAGGGGAAGAAAGACAAAAAAGAGTGAGAAAATGAATGTGCAGCTGCAGGAAGGAGTAGGCCTAGAGATAACAGTGAAGGAGCTTCAATGACACTGACCTTGAGACAATATGTCTCTGATTTATTATGACACATGCTGAGACATTGTTATTTGACTCCAGGTCAGTAAAATATATCAAATAACAAAAATTTTGGAAAATATATTGTGAACACATTCTGCTTTTAGCAGTTTCAACATTTCAACACAGTGAAGCCAAAATAAAAGTCTTCAGACATCAACTTTGGCCTGCACTGCCTGTGTCAGAGAGATCTGCCCAGCTCTGAGTTTGCACTTTAAACATCAACATGTTTTCTCAATAATATCATTAATCTCCTCCTGTCACAGTCACGTGAATGTTTGCTCCGTTACAGGAAATGCCCTGCATTACGAGGTTCTGACCAGCAGCTGCTGCTCAATGAAGGACCCTGATTTCCTGAGAATTACATCACTGTTGCCCCGTTGATGTAACAATATGGGTATTGATATATCGCAAAGAGAATGTATACCCATTTTCAGAAAGGTGTGTGTGAACTGGCTTGGTAAGTGAAAAGTCAAGTTGAAAACACAAATAACACATAAATAATTATACATTAATGAGGAACTTTCTGATTACAGCTGATTAAAATCACATATTACACTGTGACACTCATTTTATTATTATGTACACTTTATGTATGAGTAGACTTTACACCAAACTACCAGTTAAAAATGTAGGGTCATTACTTTAAAAAATAATAATTAATACTTTTATCCAGCAAGGACTCCTTATATTGACCGAAAGTGATATTTATAATGTTACAAAAGATTTATATTTCAACTTAACTTTCTATTCATTGAAGAATCCTGGAAAAAAAAATGTTTATCACGGTTTCTTCGAAAAATTTGAAGCAGCATAACCGTTTTCACCATATTAGAATGATTTCTGAAGGACCATGTGACACTAAAGACTGGAGTAATGATGCTGAAAATTCAGCGTTGTGTCACAGCAGGTATAAATTACATTTATATAGTTATTTGAAATTGTAATAATATTCCACAATATAAATGTTTTTACTGCATTCGATCAAATAAATGCCTTGCTTAGAATAAGAGACTTCTTTGAAAAAACCTTCAAAAATCTTACTGACCCCAAACTTTTGAACGGTGATGTAAATATTTAACAAAATATCTTTATATTTTCATATATTTTAAATATGAAAATTTTGTATTTGAAAAACATGCTGAGACATCTTAAAAAAAGATGATTTTATCAAGGCAAATAAATTTACAAAATATCAAATTGAAAATTGTTTTTATTAGCTATCCCACTCTCTGCTCCACAACACTGCTGTAAGATCTCAGTGCAAAGTAACACACACATAATACTGAACAACATCAGCACACTAGGGAGATAACAGACCGCCAATTCAAGCACGTGTGATTATCTTGTGTGCCTGAGGCCTTCTTTTGAAATATAATTACTTTGAAAGAAGAGGCCTTGGGCAAAATCAGCATTATTACTGCATGGCAGTTGAAATGCACAGACTCTGGTGTGGATAACTGTGTTAATGGCATTTGGGTGTCTAGTATGGATCTGACAATGATTCGCTTAATCATAACAGAGTGAACACTGCTGTGTGTGTGTGTGTGTTTCTGCAGTGTAGGTGTACGGCAGTGATGTTCGTATCTGATCAGTTGCTAGTGCTGGCGAGGATATTAAATTACACTTTCATATAACAGTGTGTTTTTATTCTCTTCCGCCTTTGGCAGAAGTCTGGCTTCATTCTCAGGTGGAAGGAACTCAAGGTGATGTCGCCCCCAGATAGGTGTGGTCAAATGCTGCCAACGCTGAACAGAGAGAAACAGAGAATCACACTGTACATCGCAATATCCAATAACAGGCCAGAGATTCACACAACTTTTGGTGAGTTTGTGCACGCATTTGTGGATTTCGAAACATTTCTAGCATCAAGAAGTGCACACAAATCCACAAACAGGTGGACTCCACCCACCATCTACTCAGGCCAATCAGATATCAGCCACATTGTGCAATCATAGCTCGTCCTTGCTACAACCAATCACATTTTGCTTTACAATCAGGGCAGTCTGGATTCAACCTTGCGATAAGCATGCGAGTTTGTGTAATATATGGAAGTACTGTCACACAACAGCCAACAGCATTTGGCTATTTGGCTCCCAGTTCTTCAGTCAAGCAGGTTTAATGATGGATATGAGCAGCTCCGTGGATCTAACAATCTATTACTCATAATAAATAATACTTAAAACATTCATTAAATGTATTACAAAATGATTCCCGTTGTTTGTAGAGAATATACGTGGGTTCTTTTTAAATTTGTGACAGGTTGTTGCATTCCAAAAAGATCATATCATGCATTTAAAAGTGAAATAAGTAGGGTGACCAGACGTCCCGTTTTTCCCGGGACAGTCCCGTATTTCAACTCTAATTGTAGTGTCCCGACTTATTATGAACAAATCATGTTTAGTCCCGTATTTCATCGTTAATATATATATTTTTATATATTATAGGTTTCGTTTTCGAAAGGCTACGTGAATATGTATGTATGTTATGTTCAAAACCGTGTAGCCCGCGCACGATAAAGAGGGAGAGACCTTGCGTGTGTGTGCCCGTGTAGCGCGCGCACGACAGAGAGTGAGAGAGCGAGAGACCTTGCGTGTGTGTGCTATAGTATTGGGACACCCCTCCAAATTATTGAATTCAGGTGAATAATTGATTCCAATCACTTCCATGGCCAGTTGAATAAAACAAGCACCTAGGCCTGCAGACTCCTTCTACAAACATTTGTGAAAGAAAGTGTCGCTCTCAGGAGTGGTACCGTGATAGGTTGCTACCAGTGCAATAAGTCCATTTGTGAAATTTCCTCACTACTAAATATTCCACGGTCAACTGTTTGTGGTATTATAACAAATTGGAAGCAATTGGGAACAATAGCAACTCAGCCACGAAGTGGTAGGCAACGTAAAATCACAGAGCGGGGTCAGCGCATGCTGAGGCGTACAGTGCGCAGAAGTCGCCAACTTTCTGCTGAGTCAACAGCTACAGACATCCAAATTTCGTGTGGCCTTCAGATTAGCTCAGGAACAGTGTGTAGACGAAAGCTTCATGGAATGGGTTTTAATGGCCGAGCAGCAGCATCCAAGCCTCACATCACCAAGTGCAATGCACAGCTTTGAATGCAGTGGTGTAACGCACGCCACCACTGGACTCTAGAGCAGTGGAGACGTGTTCTCTGGAGTGACGAATCACACTTAACCGACTGGCAATCTGATGGACGAGTCTGGGTTTGGCGGTTGCCAGGAGAACAGTACTTGCCTGACTGCATTGGGACAAGTGTAAAGTTTGATGGAGGGGGGATTATGGTGTGGGGTTGTTTTTCAGGGGTTGGGCTTGGCCCCTTAGTTCCAGTAAAAGGAACTCTAAATGCTTCAGCATACCAAGGCATTTTAAACAATTTCATGCTCCCAACTTTGTGGGAAGAGTTTGGGGATGCCCCCTTCCTGTTCCAACATGACTCCGCACCAGTGCACAGAGCAAGGTCCATAAAGACATGGAAGAGAAAGTTTGATGTGGAGGAACTTGACTGGCTTGCAGAGTCCTGACCTCAACCCTCAATTAAACTTATTATTATAGAACACCTTTGGGATGAATTAGAGCGGAGACTGCGAGCCAGGCCTTCTCGTACAACATCAGTGCCTGACATCACAAATGCACTACTAGAAGAATGGTCAAAAATTCCAATAAACACACTCCTAAACCTCGTGGAAAGCCTTCCCAGAAGAGTTGAAGCAGTTATAGCGACAAAGGGTGGGCCAACAACATATACCCCTTTTCCACCAAAGCATTTTGAGAGCCGGTTCGGAGCCGGTGCCTGCGCGCGAACCAGTTCTTTGTGTTTCGACAGCCAAAGAACCGGTTCTCGGCCAGGAAAACTGGTTCCATAGCGGCACCAACTCTTTGCTGGACTAGAACCGTTCTTTTAGCACGTCATGCTTACGTCGGGGGCTGGGGCGGGTTTAGATGTGTTCTAAACATCTTTTCTGTCCATCGCAAAGCCAGGAGAAACATTTGCAGAAACACGATGGAGTCCGCCTTTGTAATTGTTATGCTTGAAGTTGGGGCAAGCGTTTCTATTTTTTATTTAATTTTATTGAAAAAATTATAAGCAAAGAAGAAAACAGTCACAATATAAAACAAATAAATGGAAAGACAAAAAAGACACAA
Source organism: Tiaroga cobitis (assembly GCA_030578255.1). Taxonomy (NCBI): domain Eukaryota; kingdom Metazoa; phylum Chordata; class Actinopteri; order Cypriniformes; family Leuciscidae; genus Tiaroga; species Tiaroga cobitis. The sequence continues at coordinate 26,272,217 of CM060613.1, forward strand.
GACAGGGGTACATAACTAATCAGAAAAGATTACATATCAAAAGAAAAGATTAAAAGACTTACATATTTCATTTGTTTTTAAAGCCTTCTTGGTACACGAGTTAGAGATAATCCTAAAGTAATGTTGTACTAGCAAGCGTTTCTAGCTAAGACGTATGGCGACGTAAACGGTGACGTAACGACGTCGTTCCCTGGGCGCTCTAGTCAGTGGAAAAACAAACAGGTTCTGAAAGGGTTCGCAAGTTGAACCAACTCCGAACCAACTTTGAACCAGCACCAGTTCCGAACCAGTTCTTTTTTGGTGGAAAAGGGGTAATATTAAACCCTACGGATTAAGAATGGGATGTCATTAAAGTTCGTGTGCATGTAAAGGCAGACGTCCCAAACTTTTGGCAATAGTGTATTTTGCAAGCAATATATGGATTTATTGGTTACAACACTTGATCACACTAATAATATTTCATATGAATTAGACTTTATAGTTTTTGATTGTAAAAATTACTTACCGGATCCAAAATAAATGCAAAGATGTTATGTATTTTTCAGCATTGCAAAATTTTAATTTGCATTATCCACTCACAAAACCCCAACAGTAGTGATGCTGAGGCTGGTACTGTTATATCATTGATGGTCATTTGGACTCATATTCATGTTACATGGTATTATGTCCTACATTTATGCAAGTAGCGTAAGCCTATTGTACATCAGAAGTAGAACGGGTCCGTTTAATGCCGATGACTTGTCATGTCCCGTCCGGTGACATTATAATGCGCTCTATTTGCTTTTGATATTCTTCAAAATATCTTCTTTTGTGTTCAGCAGAAGAAAGAAATTCATACAGGTTAGGAACAAAATGAGGGTGAGAAAATTATAGCAGAATTTTCGTTTTTTGGTGAACGAAAAAACGCAAGCTCCTTTAAGCTCCAACAACCTTTGGAAACGAGGTGTTTTAACCACAGTTCAGCTCAATTTGAACAAAGCGCCCATACACTAGTTGCAAAAGGGCTGCAATATGTTCCCGCCCTGAGTGTAAAGCAAAACGTGATTGGTTGTAGCGAGAATGTGCTAAGATTGGTCAGCACAATGTGGCTGTTATCTGATTGGCTTGGGTAGTCGATGGGTGGAGTCCACCTATTTGTGGATTTGTGTGCATCTTGAAGCTAGAAATGTTTCAAAATCCACAAATTTCAATTTCAATTTATTAATGGATGGCCCCTTGAGATGCAACATCTAATTTTCAAGAATTTCCAAATACGTGCTGCGATCCACAAATGCGCAGGAAGAAATCCACAAACGCATGCAGCGATCAACAAATGCAGAGGAAGCCATCCACAAATGCACAGGGAGTGATCCACAATTGAATGCCAGGCAAAGTTGTGTTTGTGACTTAAAAGCATACTTTTTTTTATTTGAAAATCTCATTTTATTTATTTGTGAATTTGATTCATTTTTGTGAAACTCCTGTATTTATTTGTGGGTTTCATTCTATTTGTTTGTGAATTTTTTTAATATTTGTGATTCTCTTTACATTCATTTGTGGCTCAGAATCTATTTATCTGGAAATATGCAACAATTATAACCCCATACCCCCTTACAGTATAGCTTTTTTCCATGGCAAGCAAAGTAGCAACACACACATCACAGCCCTACCTCCATGAGAGAGCCTTTGCAGTGCAGCAGTTTGTAGAGGACGGTGAGAGGAATGCAAAGCATGGATGAGAGAGCGAGAAACCAGCCCAGCACCTCACCCCACCACGGGTACACATACACGGCATTATACACTAATCGCTTGTAGTTGACCACATGAAAAAAGAAAACACCCTGCGAAACACACAGACACAAACCCCTTTAATACCCTCAGAAGAATGTGAAACCCAGCGTTGATGCATATTGCACGTAAAACCCACCATACACACTACCGGCGTGATGTAAGACCAGCACCACTTCATATATGGCAGAGGGCGATAGCCGATCATACAGGCCACGTCGTCCATGAAGCGATCGGCACCTGCAGGGAGAGTGAGAGAACGAGTGAGCACAAGGACTCTATATGTGCATCTCTGCATGCTCACCGTGATTTCCCAAGTACGACATGTTCCTGAATCAATAACCTTGTTGGCAAGGGATAACACTCCAATGAACCAGAGGTTCCCAAAACTTTTTTGTCACCCGAAGCCCTTAGATGTGAAATATTTACTTGAAGTATCTGAGATTTATTTTTTTATATTTCAATAATTTAACCACACATTTGCATGTTCACGGCAGCGTTATTACAAAACTAAAACCATTGGTTCACGGTTCTCTGATGTCGGTGAATGGTCACTTGACATGCATTAAAATGATTTAGAGAGACAAAGAGAAAGAGAAAGAGAGAGAGTGAGACCCTTTTGTTTATTTCAGTGTTACATTTGATTTAGTTATTTTTTTAAATTTCATCAACTCACGAACTCGTTTGGGAAACCCTGCTATAAACCAATCAGATTTGAGGTTCAGGTTTGAGGCGTCTCTGCTGTGCACCAATGAGGCTTCCTAACTAGTTAAACCAAGCAAGATTTACATTTTTTAATTACAATTTTAAATCCACCGGTTGCGTTTGTCCATATTTGACCCAAACAAGGGATGAAACAACCCAGCATTTTTTAGAGTATCACGAGTTCACACTTACATACAATTAGAGGGAGTAAAGTTTAATGCATATTTGGCGTGCTGTCCGGGGGGAGGGCTTCGAGCTCGGAGTTCGGCCCGAACCCAGAGTACTCCCCTCGTATATAAATGGTTAGTGGAGAAGGGGTGGTGGAGGGGTGCTGCTAAGCTGTCGACGAATTGAGGTGAGACTGCTGATTGCTGAATGCTCTCCAGTCGTGTTAATTTTCTGAACGTGCTCCTTCCGAACTTTGTTAATAAAACATCATGTAGTACGACCTTGATTGGCTCAGGTGTGTTTAATTTGGGTTGGTGTTAAAATTTGCAGGACAGTGTCCCTCCAAGAGCAGGACTGGACACCCCAGCGCTAGACCATCATAAACCAGTCTCGACCAGCATGGAAATTCAAACTGGTCTTTATGTTTGTTAGCAATGTTGTTGCAGGACCAACAAAGTATGTTGATCCAAAAATACGTCTTACTTTGCAAAAACTACAGATTTTTTTTTTTTACCATACACCCAGGCCACCACCACACACTCCCAGAAGGCTTGCCAAAGCATAGTAATCCCACTCGCCGAGTAATAGTCAAACAGCTGGAACACATACATCCCTCCCTGTACAGAGAGAAAATGTTACCAAAAATACATCCAGGAAACACAATGTGGTGATATGAACTCCACTGATGTATCACATACTTCACCATGGGCCTCAGACGTACCTCGGTCACCATGGAAAGATCGATAGTAAAGCAGGTAAAGCAGCATATTGCAACAACAACTTCACGACGCAGAGAGCCTTTGAATGTCTTCGGGGGCAGCATGTCCATTATTCCAGTTATAAAACCTTCAACACCAACAAACTAAGAGAGAAAACAGAAAAATGAGTCTATTTTAAAAGTAAGCTAATGATCTAACCAAGAAATATGTGGGCAACAAGGACAGCTGAATGTGTCTAACCTCGTCAAACATTGTTGCTAGTCTAAGAGCTCTAAGCCTAATCTGAGGCTTTGTGTGAACATTAAGGGGCCGTTCACTCAGGATGTGTTCTTGCATTCCTGTGCTATTCTTTGATGGTTGCTTTACGTACAAATGCGCCACAGTGACAGAGATTAAATGGCTGGAGGTTGGCGAGTTGCTGTACAGTAGTGTTGGTTGCTAGTATGCAACTGTAGTGTACTTCAAATCTTAAAAATATTTCATGTTTAACAGGCAATTAACATGCAGTGTCTGAAAACATAGTTCGCACTTAAGTATATTCTTTTAAATATCTTATGTAATAAGTGCACATTTTAAAAGTAAGCAAAAGTCTACTTCTTTTTCACAAGCGGGTAAAGCTGCTTTGCTGAACTTCAAATTAAAAACAGATAAAAAGTTCAATATTCTGTTTGATTCCTATGCGCTCCTATTTCTTTCTTCTGTTGAACACAAAATAAGATATTTTGAAGAATGTCAGTAACCGAACAGTTGTTGGACCCCATTGACTTACATAGTAGGAAAATGTATTAAAACAAAAAATACTATGGAAGTCAATGGGGTCCAACAACTGTTTGGTTACTGAGATTATTCAAACTATCTTCTTTTGTGTTCAGCAGGAGAAAGAAAATCATACAGGACAGGTTGAGTAAATGATGACAGAATAAAACATTTTGGGTGAACTATCCCTTTTAGAGTCATAGAAGTAGTTCCAGATACGATTTAAACAATGACGTTTTTGTGTAATTTGATGTCTTATCAGAGCTTTTCAGATAATTTTCTTGAGGTTTTTCAGAACATTCTATACGAAATGGATTGTAATTTAATCAGCTTGAGCCTACTAAAATGTATAGCAGGATTTGTGTCATAAATAAATGGGTGGGGCCTCACCTGACTGTCCAATCCCAACACCAGAAGCATGAGAAAGAACAGCACCGCCCACACAGGCGCAAAAGGCATGAGCGACACTGCTTTTGGATAGGCAATAAACGCTAAACCAGGACCTGAGGGAAAAGAAGATCAATTTGTTGATGTATCATGGTATTTGCATGGTACTCCGAAGTATTTTCAGGCACAATGGCACTACCATGGTACCAAGTATAAAAGCCTATTGTAATGGTATGTTTCATGTAATCTAGGAGAATGAAGGACCAGAGAGTGTGATGAGGACAAAAGCATATCTCACCACTTTCTGCCACATTACTGATGTCAACGCCTTGTTCGGCCGCCATGAATCCCAGAACTGAGAAAACAACAAACCCTGCAAAGAAGCTTGTGCCGCTGTTTATAAGAGCCAGAATGAAAGCATCCCTAAATAGAGAGAGAAATCACCATGGGATTAGCATGTAGCAGAACACGCAACGCACAGGGTTAAACTGTCTGGATTCTGAACTCATGCAACCTCTGATCTCTGCTCTGATCACAAGCATGCAAACATACACACACTACTGTCCCACAGGGATGCTGCGGGATTATGAAACCATAAAAAAAAAAACTCAAACATTTTTTTTGGCAGGCAGGCCTTTGTGTCATTACTGTGTTTATATACAGACAAAAGAACAATAAACTATTCTCTGTACAACACTATACATACAGTGGGGACCAAAAGCGTACATTTTTACAGCCATTTTTGATCATATTTACCAGGGGTGCCATTAATTCTGACCACAACTGTATATATATATATATATATATATATTAGGGCTGTCAAACGATTAAAATATTTAATCGCGATTAATCGCATTAATGTCATAGTTAACTCGCGATTAATCGCAATTATTTCTTATCTATTCTAAATGTCTCTTGATTTTCTTTTTGTCCCATTATTTTTTCTCATTTTAATGCTCTCAACATGGAAAAGTGGATCGGCTTGCTTTGTGCAAATGTTTTTTATTGAAAACAACATTGACATATACTGTGTTCAATTTCACACTAACATTCTCACTTGGAGCAAATAATCTCTCAATGTAACACTGTCCATTAATAAAAGGGTGAAAGAAATACTGACGAGGTCCTGATATTGACGAGGGGGCGGAGAATTCGCATCAGCTGTGTGTGTGTGTGTGTGTGTGTGTGCTTGGCCATCAAGTGGTATTTCAGACTGGACGCGCTGCGATGATGATAGCTCAGTTCACAACGACAAACACACAGATCACTTTGGTCTTGTCAATGGAACCATTTGGCAACTTTTTAAAAGTAAACTTTCCATTCAGAATCTTATTGGCATCCATTTCGGCGTCTCACGCTCGTCATCCACTCAAAGCGTAACGTTAACCTACTATTTGGCCGGCTCGCAAGCCCAAAACAAGTGTGTGCGGCGCGCCTGTTGTTTTAATAATAATAATAATAATAATTCGTTACATTTATATAGCGCTTTTTTCTGGGACCTCAAAGCGCTTCACATATGGTAGGGGGGAATCTCCTCAACCACCACCAATGTGCAGCATCCACCTGGATGATGCGACGGCAGCCATATTGCGCCAGAACGCCCACCACACACCAGCTTATTGGTGGAGAGGAGACAGATTGATGAAGCCAATTAGTATATAGGGATGATTAGGAGGCCCTGATGGACAGAGGCCAAGGGGCAAATTTGGCCAGGATACCGGGGTTACACCCCTACTCTTTTTCGAAGGACATCATGGGATTTTTAATGACCACAGAGAGTCAGGACCTCGGTTTAACGTCTCATCCGAAGGACGGTGCTCTTTGACAGTATAGTGTTCCCGTCACTACACTGGGGCGTTAGGACCCACACAGACCACAGGATGAGCACCCCCTGCTGGTCTCACTAACACCTCTTCCAGCAGCAACCTGGTGTTCTCAGAAGGTCTCCCATCCAGGTACTAACCAGGCTCAGCCCTGCTTAGCTTCAGTGGGCAACCAGTCTTGGGCTACAGGGTGATATGGCTGCTGGCATTTTGTTTCCGGTCTAAGTTAGCTAGATCCGCTTACGCTCTGGTCGACGAAGCAACACAACATCCTCGCGTGGCGCAAGCCATTGAAATGAATGGGTTTCATAGCGCAGCGCCGCGCATGCCGCGTCCTGTTGTAACAGCATGTGAAAAAAAACTACAAAGTTTGCTAGGCCAAAAAGACCGTTAATCGCACGATAAAAAAATTGACGCCGTTAAAATGAGTTTGCGTTAACTGTTGCGTTAACGGCGTCTAGTGAGATTCCCAGTACTCAGTCTCGAGCACCTTCCCCTGAATACTAATTATGCACACTCCTCCTAGTATGCATCATTGACGCTCTGATTACTCTCCACCTGTTAGTAATTTACTCGGAGTTCAAACATATATCTAGCTTGTCATCTCGACGCCCATTGCGAAGTATTGTCTCACTTCAGTGCTACATGTCTGAGCGTCTTTTGAAAATACCCTGCCTGTTGCCTTGTTATATTGAACCTTTGCTTCAACCACCTCTCTCTGATTGTGTGCAGCCTGCCTTGTGAACTCTGCCTGTGACCTGACTTTGATACTCGCCGCCAGCCCCGAACTTCTGCCTGTCTCTGACTCTGATACTCGCCGCCAGCCCCGAACTTCTGCCTGGTGTACTTCGATTCAGCCTGCTGCCTTTACTACTTTTACGATATTAATAAATTGTTGCACATGGATCTGTCTCCGTCTCCTGAGTCGCAACAGAATACTTCGCCAAACGAAGATCCAGCTACAATGTCTGCCTGGTCAGCCGCTTTCTCCGCACAAGCCTCACAACTTACTTCACATCATCATCAGTTGTATCGTCTAACTGCTGTGACGGAGGAATTAGTGAAAGCAGTTCAGAGCATGCAAAAGCCCACGGCGGAATCCTCAGCGCACGCCGTGCCTACTCCAGCACCTGTTCTGCCGTCCGAATCCTCAAGCTTCGTCACTCGCCTCTCACTCCCAGAAAAGTATGAAGGGGACCCAGGAAAATCCAAAGGATTTTTACTTCAATGTTCTTTGTATCTCGCTCGGCAGACCGCTCAGCACGCTACAGACATGGATAAGATCACATTCATTTGTTCATTACTCACCGGACGTGCACTGGAATGGATCACCTCGGTCTGGAGAACGGATGGATCAGCTTTCGCTTCGTACGACGAGTTCCTGGAACGCTTTAAAGCCGTATTCGTTTACTGGAGCTCACTCAGGGACGGATTCCCGCTTCAGAGTACGCACTCAAGTTTCGTACCCTCGCAGCGCAGACCGACTGGACAGATGATCCTCTTAAGGTGGTCTACCGACGGGGTCTCAACCACGAGCTTCAAGCTGAACTGGCCTGTCGCGATGAGGGAAGGAATCTGGACCAGTTTATTCATCTCTCCATACAGATTGATAATCTCATTCGCTCTCGCCGAGCCAGCATCCAATCCTCGACGCTCTCACGCAATGTATTCACTCCAACGTCTCCGAGTCCCGTGGTCACGGAAGCCGGTGAACCTATGCAAATTAACACTTCCCGGTTAACAGAGGAGGAACGTGAACGTCGGAGGACCTTGAAACTGTGCATGTATTGTGGAGGAACTGGTCATTTTCGACTACATTGTCCTCAACTATCTACACGCAAAGAAAAGGCAACGGTGAGTTTAACTCTTGATAGTCTGAATCCTCTCTCTTGTGTCTCTGTACCTCTGGAATTTACTAAGAATGATCAATCTTTCACTACGTCGGCATTAATTGATTCTGGGGCGGCTGGAAATTTTATGTCACAAGACTTCGCTAAGCGGCACAAGATAGCTCTAATCCCCTGCACTTCTCCTCTCACAGTCGAAGCGGTTGACGGACGGCCCCTTGGCACGGGGCGAATTACTCACATGACACAAGAGCTACAGATGCGCACAGGACTGTTACACCGTGAGAATATTCATTTCTACATTCTGTCTGCTCCCCACACTCCTGTCATACTGGGTCTACCCTGGCTAAGAAGTCATAATCCTCACCTGCAATGGTCTACGGGTCAAATTATCCGCTGGGGTGAAGATTGCTTTTCCAAGTGCCTAAGCCCCATTAAACCGCTGCCAGTTCGAAGCATCTCAGAGTCCAGTGAGAATTCCGCTCTCTCCAGTCTGCCTGTTGAATATCGTGACCTGGCTGAAGCCTTCAGTAAAGCCAAAGCTAGCCAGTTACCTCCTCATCGGGAATACGACTGTGCCATCGATCTCATCCCAGGTTCCATACCGTCCAGGGGGCGCATTTTCCCCCTTTCTCAGCCCGAGACAGAGACTATGGAGAAATACATAGAGGAAGAACTGGCCAAAGGATTCATTCGTTCATCCACCTCTCCTATGTCAGCTGGCTTCTTCTTCGTCAAGAAAAAGGATGGTGGGTTACGTCCATGTATCGATTACAGAGCCCTCAATGACTGCACAGTGAAATTTCGTTATCCCCTGCCACTGGTTCCTGCCGCTCTTGAGCTTCTCCGCACAGCAAAATTCTACACCAAACTGGACCTACGCTCCGCTTATAACCTGGTTCGTAAACGAGAGGGAGATGAGTGAAAGACGGCTTTCTCTACAAGCACCGGCCACTATAAATATCTGGTTATGCCCTTCGGGCTTTCTAATAGTCCAGCTGTTTTCCAGTCCTTCATCAACGACGTATTCCGAGACATGCTTCAGCGCTGCGTGATCATCTACATCGATGATATTCTGGTTTACTCGGATACCTTTGAGGACCATGTACAGCACGTACGAGCCGTGCTTCAAAGACTCATTCAGTTCCAGCTCTATGCCAAGTTTGAAAAATGTGACTTCCATCAAACCGCAACTGCTTTCCTGGGCTACGTGATCAGCCCCGAGGGCGTGGCCATGGATGAGGGCAAAGTCAGGGCGGTGGTGGACTGGCCCCAACCTACTACTCTCAAGGAACTGCAGCGCTTCCTGGGGTTTGCTAACTTTTACCGGCGGTTCATTCGGGGATTCAGCTCAGTGGCAGGACCTCTGACAGCTCTGGTGCGGAAAGGAACCACTCGGCTCCCCTGGAACGAGAGCGCTACGCAAGCCTTCTACCAACTCAAGCGTCACTTCACCACAGCTCCGATCCTGCATCATCCCAATCCTGAACTGCCATTCGTGGTCGAAGTAGACGCCTCCAATACGGGCTTGGGCGCCGTTCTCTCTCAGCGTCAAGGCAATCCTGCTAAGTTGTTCCCCTGTGCATTCTACTCCAGGAAGTTGAATTCTGCGGAACGGAATTACGACGTCGGAGACCGTGAGCTACTGGCAATGAAGTCAGCATTTGAGGAGTGGCGTCATTGGCTTGAGGGAGCTTCCCAACCGTTTGTTGTCTACACTGATCACAAGAACCTTGAGTATCTTCGCACGGCTAAGAGATTGAACCCACACCAGGCCAGGTGGTCATTGTTCTTCTCGCGTTTCCAGTTTACTGTAACCTACCGCCCTGGGTCTAAGAATACTAAGGCAGACTCCCTGTCCCGTCAGTACGACTCTGAGGTCTCCAGTCAAGCTCCTGAGAACATTCTCTGCCCCGATCTGGTCCTTGGTCCCATTCAGTGGGACATCGAAACTGAGCTAGAGCAAGCCAACACCAACGCTGAGATTCCGTCAAATTGTCCTTCTGAGAAAATATACGTGCCAGAGGCACTCCGTGAAGAGGTGTTGAAACACGTTCATGCTCTGCCCAGCTCCGGGCACCCAGGTATCACTGCCACTGTTCATCTCCTCCAGAACCGCTACTGGTGGCCCACGCTACTCCAGGACACTACAAAATTCATTCAACAATGCCACAACTGCAATACACAGACGTCATCGCATCTCTTACCTGCCGGCCTCCTTCAACCCTTACCAGTACCTCAACGTCCATGGTCACACATTGCGATTGACTTCGTCACGGATCTGCCACCCTCTGATGGTCACACGACTATTCTCACTGTAATAGATCGATTCTCCAAAGCCTGCCGACTGATTCCGCTCCCTAAACTGCCTCCCGTTTTGCAAACCGCTGAACATCTCTGCAATCTGGTCTTTCGGTTCTATGGTCTACCTGATGATATCGTTTCCGACAGGGGACCACAATTTACCTCTCGTGTCTGGGCAGCCTTTTTCCGGATGCTACAAGTGAATGTCAGCCTCACGTCTGGGTACCATCCTCAGGCCAACGGCCAAGCTGAGCGGCTGAATCAGGAGATCATCCGTTTTCTGCGGTCATACTGTCACCTTCATCAGGAGGATTGGAGCCGGTATCTGATGTGGGCTGAATATGCTCAGAATTCTATTCGCAAACACTCCACGGGTCTCACCCCTTTCAAATGCATTCTGGGCTTCCAACCACCCTTGTTCCCCTGGTACGGCGTGCCATCTAATGTACCTGCTGTGGATGACTGGCTGAAACGCAGTGAGGAAACTTGGAACCTGGCACACACACACCTTCTACGTGCTGTGAACCGCAGTAAGAGGCAGGCTGATCGCCACCGCCGCACCGGTCCCATCTATCAACCAGGCCAGTGGGTGTGGCTTTCCACCCGGGACCTCCGGCTCAATCTGCCATGCAAGAAGCTCAGTCCCAAGTATATGGGTCCCTACCAGATAACTCGTCAAATCACTCCAGTGTCCTTCCGCCTTGCCCTGCCCAATCACCTCCGCATCTCTCCCACGTTCCACGTCTCACTGTTGAAACCGGCCACTGCTCCCTCTGAAACCAGGAATGTGGAGTCGGAAGGTCTTGCTTCTCAACCCATCCTTGTAGAGGGCGAAGAAGTGTACCGCGTGCGCCATCTGCTGGACTCTAGACGTCGTGGAGGACATTTGCAGTATCTTGTAGACTGTGAGGGCTTTGGTCCTGAGGAACGTTCTTGGGTGAACTCGAGAGACATTCTGGACCCCCTTCTAGTTCAAGACTTCCATCGTGAACACCCAGACAAGCCTGCTCCCCGTCCCCGTGGCAGACTCCGCCGCCGTCAGTTTTCTCGCGCCAGGAGTCGCGCCCAGGGGGGGGGGCTCTGTTACGGCGTCTAGTGAGATTCCCAGTACTCAGTCTCGAGCACCTTCCCCTGAATACTAATTATGCACACTCCTCCTAGTATGCATCATTGACGCTCTGATTACTCTCCACCTGTTAGTAATTTACTCGGAGTTCAAACATATATCTAGCTTGTCATCTCGATGCCCATTGCGAAGTATTGTCTCACTTCAGTGTTACATGTCTGAGCGTCTTTTGAAAATACCCTGCCTGTTGCCTTGTTATATTGAACCTTTGCTTCTACCACCTCTCTCTGATTGTGTGCAGCCTGCCTTGTGAACTCTGCCTGTGACCTGACTTTGATACTCGCCACCAGCCCCGAACTTCTGCCTGTCTCTGACTCTGATACTCGCCGCCAGCCCCGAACTTCTGCCTGGTGTACTTCGATTCAGCCTGCTGCCTTTACTACTTTTACGATATTAATAAATTGTTGCACATGGTTCTGTCTCCGTCTCCTGAGTCGCAACATTAACGCCGTTAATAACGCGTTTAACTGACAGCCCTATATATATATATATATATATATATATATATATTAATTTTCATATAATATTATATATTATAATACAATATATTACATATTAGGAAGAATAAATGGAGTAATCTTGTAATCATATATATATATATATAAAACATAAAATCAATTGAATTGCTTCACTGTGGAATTTTAAATTTTTTCTAATAATGTAATATTATACAATATATTATACTATATTATATATTAGCAAAATTTAAATAAATGGCATAATCTTGTTAAAAATCATATTTACAAAAACATATTCGGTAAACTCATACTCATATTTATTTACACTGTTTATGTCTATCAATACACTATGCAGACCAATCCAAATCCACATAAATCTACTCTTATACAGTATAATGATCCCATATTTGAGATATAGCATTATGAAATAATCCTTTTGTATGTGTGTGTGTGTGTGTGTGTGTGATATTCTGCTTACTGGTAGCAGTTGTTGTTGAATCGGTTGTAGCTCCCAAGGGCTGTCAGGGCCCCCAGACCGATCGCATAAGAAAAGAAGATCTGTGTGGCAGCGTCAATCCATACCTGCCATCATAATTGTCACGACAACAAGAATTATATAACCAAGTCACTTGGCTCTAGTTATTGCTTTAAACATTCAGAACATGGGTAAATCTTTGCTTACAGCTGAATCTTTGCTAACCAGCTGAAAAAATGTCTAAAAATACCTTTAAGATTTACTTTTAAAGCCCAGCTGGTATGGAAAATGAGTATCGGAAGCGTTTCAGATATTTTAGTATCAATATGTATCGAAAAATCTATATCTTAGACAACGCTACATTTCACTTATTATTTCAGATGCCTTTTAATAGACTACAATTTAATTATATAATATTCAACCCGCCAAAGTGGCTAGTAGGATTGACTGCGTTACTCGCCACTGGCGAGCAACTTTTTCTTCTAAAGTGTTTGAAAACTCAGAAGCGAAGACCAGGAGACTTGGGTGTATCTTTTTAAGCAGGATTCTTTATTGCTGTTGCATTGCTGTAGTCTGCTTCGTCCAAAAATCTTAGCCAAGTCTGACTAAAGGCAAAATACCTTGTGTTCATATACCTTTCAAGGGGGAGGGGTTACATAGAGGTAGTGTTGTTTTTGGCGGCCTGTTTTAATTTTAGTTTTAGTCTAGTCTTTGTGTCAAGCTGTCATTTTAGTTTTTATTAGTTTTAGTCACGTTCATACTCTTTTTAGTCTAGTCTAGTTTTAGTCGACAAAAACTGATGACATTTTAGTCTAGTTTTAGTCGACGAAAGACATAGTCTAGTTTTAGTCAAGGAAAATTGTATTTTAGTCTCTTTTTAGTAATGCAATTCTATTTAACCCCGTCAATATAGTATACGTACCTAGCAGTGATGCGCGGGTTGATCCAAAAAGAGCGGGTGCCTGCGGTCACCCGCGGTTACGAGTCATCCAAAAATATTTTAAATGATATTCGGGTCGCGGTAGGTCGGGTCGTTTGAAAAAAGATGCAAATTAAACCTTTGTATTTATATAGTACTAGACATAATTTTCTATGAAATATATTTGCCTACACTTTATTGGCTGAATAACTGGCACGAAGATGACACACAAGCTCAGTCAACAGTTCTCGGTTCTGTAGCTACTGGTGATCCGAGAACCACTGTACCTGTGCGTTCGGTAGTAGCCTACGCGGATGCGCAGTATCAGCTTCTCGTGCTCATCACTTCTCTCAGCAGTGGCACCAACATGTCTCAGTTCAGTGAACTGTTCCTGGAGTAAAATATACTTCGGGATATTGGTTTATTTCGATTCGGAGGGACTGTCAGGCATGTCTGAAAGTGAGTAACTTTAGTAACTTGTGGATCAGCACTGACGCAAGACGCGAAGTGTTTCGAACGATTCAGTTCGATTTAGTGTACTGGTTCGACCGGTTCACTAAAAAGAACCGGTTCAAAAGAACGATTCGTTCACGAACCGGCCATGTCTATGATCACTAGTCTGCAGAGAGATGGAGGCGGCAAGAGAAAAGGTGAAGACTGGGGAGTGGAAGCTCCGAAATAATGATTATGTTTGATGACTTTGTTATGTGTACGTCTTCTTGCGATGCTGTGTTGTTACACGTCTATGGCCCAATGACGCTACGATGAGCATTTACTACTTTTAAAAAATGCGGTCAGGAAGCGGGTCGGGTACAATATATTCATACTTTTTTTTGCGGTCCGAGTTGCGGGCGGGTTAGTTGAAAACGTCGGTCGGGTGCGGGTTCTTTATACATTGACCCGCGCATCACTGGTACCTAGTAGTATAGACGAAATTGAAATTTTTCCAAATGTCATTTCTTCTTTTTCTCCCAAAGACGAATCCCCTTCTATGTGATTTAACTTTGTTTGCTGTCGTTTATGCTAACGCCTGTTTCACACATAATGAAGAGACATTTTAGCATAGTTTTTATTTTGTAAACAACATTTAGTCTCGTTTTTATTCGTCAACAATATTGCATTATACATTTAATAATAGTCATCGTCACATGACCAGCATTTACGTTGCGTCTCGTCTCGTTTTCGTCACGTGATAAAGGTTCGTTGACGACGATATTTAGTCATAATTTTCGTTGACAAAAGCAACACTACATATGTCACAGTCTTCGTCTGCACCTGTCTGTCTTAGTCTGCACTACACTATCCAGAATCCTTTTTGTCTCCACACCTGAACTCACTCCCTCATTATCCACCTGTCCCTCGTCATCATCATCTGTGTCACCTGTCTTCACCTCGTTAGTGTTCATTTGGACTTGTATTTAGTTTGCTTGTGTTCAGTCTGTCTTGGTCGGTTCTTGTAAATGTTACCTGGTGTTTATGTTTAATGGTTTTTGCTTGTGAGATACCTTCTGCCTGTCATCCCTGTACCTGTTTTGGAGTTTCTCGAGTAAATGTTTGAATTGGAGCTTTTTGTCTCAGCCTCTGTCTTTATCTACACCAAAACCGTGACAACATAGAGGTGGAGAAATTCTGAAAATGAGCTGAGACACGAAAACCGGAAGGGCAGGGCTTTCCGCACTGAGACAGGAAACCCCAAGACAAATGGTATACAGGTTTTCAAACTTGCTCAACAGGGCTCTCCAAACGTTGAGACACGAGAACAGGAAGGACAGGCCTTCTCGTACTGAGGCGGGAACTTACAAACGACAGGTGACAGAATATCCCGCTGGGAACCCCTACCGTTTGCAGAGATTTCCTGGTCTCATCTAGGGATGCACCGAATATTCGGCCACCGAAAATTTTCGGCCGAAAATGGCCCAAAAGTGCATTTTCGGTTTTCGGCCGAAAGACTTTTATCACCGAAACAATACGGCCGAAATATTGTGATGACGCAAACAGAAACCGCGACCTGTACGTGCTTGTCTGAAGCAACATGTCCGCAGTGTGGACGTATTTCAGTGTATCTGAACCCGCGAGGAGACGGAAGCCTTGTTTGTACTTTCGCCTGCATCCGCAGTGCAAGTCTCCACAGACAGCGCGCGCACCGCTCCAAACGGTCGAGGCGTTTATACTTGACTCGCTCGCCGTTGTACTATTCCTTGAAACGACAGGGGACGACTCAAGTAACTGTCCTCTAACCATTAGGAATCGGTGAGAAGAAGAAAGATAGACACATGACCATGTTTATTTTTTAGTATTCCACCACCAATACAAAAATAATCATGTAAAACCCAGTAAACCCTGAGATTATTACTTGTGACATTAAAAAAATATATGTATATGGGAACATGTATGTATACAACTAAATGAATGCTCTCTTAAATATTTTCTAATTTCACTAAACATATTTCATTAAGTTTCGTGTACATTTGTATTAAACATGGACCTTTGTTCATTAAAAAGGCTTTTTATGCTATTGTATGCTAATTTTTTTAAATGTAAGCAACTAATTTAGACGTGCAAACTGGGTGCTGGTGTGATGAGAAGTTCGTGCTCGGCTTTGTTTTTATGAGAGAACATTTCATTTTAAAACCTTTATGCAGGCCAGTAGATTATTATTTAATGTACACATGAGTGGGGTCAAGTTAAACATTTTAGTTTGAATTTTATTTTATACTGTGCATTGTGCTAAATAAATATTTGCATAATTGTAATTGATTTATTCTTTGAAAATTTTATATTAATTTATGCAATTGGAATGCCTTGATTTTAGTAAAGTTTCTACACAGTCATAGCCATAAATGCAATGGTACTAATAATTGGCCTAATTTCTTTCGGTGTTTCGGTTTTCGATTTTCGGCCTTGGTTTCCTCTTTTTCGGTTTCGGCCAAGAATTTTCATTTCGGTGCATCCCTAGTCTCATCATTTATGAACTTTCTCAATATAAAATACTATTGTATTGGAAATCTAAATTGAACATTTAAATAAATTTGTAATCCAACATTACTAATACAAACCAATATCCTAGTAATATGCATGCTAATAAGCAACTAGTTCATATTGAGAATTGGACCTTAAATTAAAGTGTTACCCAAAATATATATAAAAATAATAATAGTATTTCAAAGATACAAAAATAACACTGATTAATTTTACATTCAAATTCGATCTATGAAATGTGGAATTGCCTGGATATACTTGCCATAGAATCAAGCACATATAAAAGCTAAAGGTGCGCAGACAGCCTCTCACCTGTGCCTCGGAGAGTTTGCTCCAGTTTGGTTTCAGGTAGTAAATAATGCCATTAAGAGCTCCTGGCAGTGTGACGCCATTAACAAACAAGACCACCAGGACCAGATATGGGAACACAGCTGTGAAATATACAATCTGCACACACATACAGACACATTACTGTAGTCAAGTCAAGTCATCTTTATTTATATAGCGCTTTTAACAATGGATTGTTTCAAAGCAGCTTTACAGAGATAAACATATAATTTAAGGTAACAGATTGTTTTGGCGTTATAGCGGTTCTTGAATAATGTTATTTCCAGCTAAAGTTAACTTTGATTGATTCACCTCCGTCGAAATGATCAGACTTTAAACGCGAACCTGTGATTAACGATGACGGCGTTCACATGCTCATTCAGAATTGATTCTATAGTTATGTGCTTTTGAAAATATGTGCGCAGGTTTGTAATTCATACAACCCAGCCTAAACAAACTACTTGTCTTGCGCTCTGGCCTTTGATCTAATTTCTCATGTTCGCAACAAACATTCATAATGGTTCGACTAATGTGTGTGTGTACAGTAAGTGTATGTAAGGGATAATGTACAGTCAGCCAATCATTACCGCAAAATAAACCCAAGCAGGGTGAACAGGACCTCGACCACTTTTTACACAACTAGTTACCAAATAGATGCATGAAATATTGATTAAAGTACTAGCTAAAACTTCCATTAAGAATGGCCATTACACCATACAAAACAAGCAACAAGGCAAATGCTGCAACAAAAGTAAAATACTTATTTGTATATTATATTTATATACAGTACCATTCAAAACTTAACAGTAAAAACAGTGATACTGAAATATTATTATAATTTAAAAATGTAATTTATTCCTGTAATATAAGCTGAAATTTCAGCATCATTACTCCGGTCTTCAGTGTCACATGATTCTTCAGAAATCACTCTAATATGATGATTTGATGCTCAATGAAAATGTTTATTATTATTGTTTAAAACAGTTGTGCTGCTTCATATTTTTGTGGAAACCGTGATTCCATTTTTCAGGGTTCTTTGATGAATAGAAAGTTGAAAAACAGCATTTATTTCAAATAGATTTTAAACATTATAAAGGTCTTTACTTTTATAACATTATAAAGGTCTTTACTGTCACTTTTGATCAATGCAATGCATCATTGCAGAATAAAAGTATTAACTTGAAGTAATATTAAAAATACAAAAAATATAAAATGAGGTCTTACTGACCTCAAGCTTTTGCACGGTAGTGTATATATATATACTCACAAATTTTTTTGTAGACATGTTAGCACTCAGTTCCTTGTTCTTGAGTTCCGTGTTTTTGTTTCCTTGACTTAACTGGTGACTCTTAAGCTTCTAGCCATCATCTTTCACAATCATATAAAGTATTTGTACCTTTCCGGCGGATTTAATCCCCTTCCAGATGCAGAAGTAGACGATGACCCACGTAGCAAGTAGGCACAAGACCAAGTAACCGCTGATGGTACCCACTTCATCCAAACCACCAGATAGACGCAGTACTTTACGCCTGATCAAGAAAGAAACATTTTGTCAAAATACTTTAACCTGGCTTTTCCAAAAATTAAGCAAAAAGGTTTGAGAGACCATGTAATATTGTAAATGTTATCACAGCTAAAGAGCGCACAGCCATTGATAATATAGCAAAGCGTTGTTTTTGCATCTGCAAATGGTTAATACACAACACAACATAAAAATATCTTGTTTTTATTGAAAATGTATTCACATTCTGTCATATAGTTAAAAATGAGTATCTCTTTTATTATGCAAATTAAGTGCAGTGATATAAACAGATTACTTTTACAGTATTTGTTTTATTACTACAGCTGGAATGCTTTTTTGACCAATCAGTATCCAGGATCAGTTTGTTTTGTATAATGCAGATTTTGTCGTCGTCATTTGCTCAACCTGTAAGGCTTTCTTTCTTCTGCTGAACACAAAAGAAGATATTTTGAAGAATGTCGGTAACCAAGTTGATAATCCCCATTGACTTCCATAGTGTTTTTTTCTCTCCATACTATGGAAGTCAATGGGGACCATAAACTGTTTGGTTACCGACATTCTTCAAAATATCTTCTTTTGTGTTCAGATGAAAGTCATACAAGTTTTGTAACAACTTGAGGGTGAGTAAATGGTGACAGAATTGAAATTTTGGTGTGAACTATCCCTTTAACAGCTCATCTGATGGCACAGCACTTTGACAAATGTCTCATCAAATCTGTGCCAGGGCAAAATCAGATTTGAAAACATTTAAAAGACACTTACTCCCAGAACTCGATAACAGACGATCTCAAACCCGCGGGCTCCAGGCAGCTGGCACTGTGGTTGAGGGAGGAGACGTTAAGAGGGGAAGGGGACAGGGACTGATTGAAACACACCCGGCTGAAGTCGGTGGTACAGTTGACGGTGTTCCACTCATGTCCACACGTGGCCCACGGCAGAGGAGAAGTGAAGGAGTGAGCCAGAAAATACAGGCCCCATACCAGAACCATGATGTAGTAGGTGTTGCAGAAGAACACAATCACCATTGATGCCAGACCAAGACCTAGAGGACAGAAAGATATTCCCTCTGCTCCAATACATGTTGTGTCTCACGCTGGACAATAAAACCCAGACAGATCAATATTCGGTTTTACCATGAAACATTCAAGACAATTACTGGCAGGACCAGGTATGGATCTCTTTGTGGCTGTTGTAAAGGTTGGGGTGTGCATACAAATATCTGTCTATTAATAATACTCCACCTTTAAAAAGAGGCGCGATGTTCCATGTGGCGACGCCACCCTGTTTCATGAACTGACCCAGAGCGATCTCCAGGAAGAACACTGGAATACCCCCAAAAAACACCATCAGAATGTAGGGGATCAGAAACACACCTGCAACACACATGAAATGACCAAATATTCAATAGGCAAACAGGAAAAATAAATGACACAGTAGGGGCACGACTACCGTCTATAATATATAAAAGAGTACTTATTGCAGAAATAATACCCTTCAAAAGAATATCATTTAGTGTGAAATTAATGTCATGTTTTCAGACACTTCACAACACTCCACTCTGACGTCAATCGAACCCAGAAGCGCACCAAAAGTGCTAGTGTGAAAGCACCCTAAGAATGTGTTCACACTTGGCAGGTTTTGTTCGATTAAAATGAACCCTGGTGCGATTGCTCTGTTAGTGCGGTTCACTTGAATAAGTGTGAACGCTGCCATCTGAACCCTGGTGCGCACCAAACAAGGGGATCGAGACAGCTGAAAAGATGAGTTTCGAATGAAATATGAACGCAACACGGGACAAAGACCTGTACAATCCAAAAACAGGACATGATGTCACAAGATGTGACCCTAAAAAGAATGTGACCCTAAATGTTTTTGTAGGGTTTTTTTTGGTCCGGACCAAACGAACCAAGCGAAGCGAACTACAAGTGTGAATACACCCTTATAGTTTGGTTCTCTTGGTCTGGACCAAAAAAAGAAAGTTATACAGTTACTTTCTCTGCACATTCCTTGCGGTTCTTCTCCATTTCTCTGACTATTTTGACAGATACACACTGACACACTCAGAGCCCAAAGACGGAGGTGTTTAAAGATGTGATTTATAGGGTTACTATAGGGTTAATGTTAGGATTTGGTTTAGGGTTAGTTGCTTGTAATTAGAGTTGTCAAAAAGTAGCAGGACAAGCAGGACCGGTCCACTAATAGATGCCTGCTTTCAAATGCTCCCGTCTGTATCTGTGTAAGCACTTTGTGAAGAGCATCGTTGATGTATATTTACAACATCTTTTTGAAGCGCTAATCATTGTAGCCAATCACAGACATATCCGATGAGCGCGTGAACGCAATGGCCAATCAGAGGTGTTTACGATTCCGCTCAACAGCGCTCAAAGAGTCACAATTTAAAAATGTCAGTATTAAGTTCAGTATCAATATTAAGGTTTAACTACACCTGTAGTAACGTGTAACTACACCTTAAAATAAAGTGCTAGCAAGTGTTTGTAGAAACATTGCCATGACAGTGTACTCTCTTTAAAGGAATAGTTCACTTAAAAATTAAAATTCTGTCATCATTTACTCACCCTCAAGTTGTTTCAAACCTGTATGAATTTCTTTCTTCTGCTAAACACACAAAAAAGATATTTTGAAGAATGTCGGTAACCAAACAGTTGATGGACCCTAGTAAATGATGACAGAATTTTCATTTTTAAGTGAACTGTTCCTTTAAGTACACTTGGAAGTGCCCTTTTATCTCATTAATATTTCATTATCTGAAAGTATAGTTTATATATATATATATATATATTAAGTACACATTAAATAAAATTAAGTGCACTTTTTTTTTACAAGGGTAACAATGACTATAGCTTAGTTTTTAAAAAGATAGGATAGTTCCCCCAAAAATTCAAATACTGTCATCATTTACTCAATGTCATTCTATTCCAAACCTGTATGACTTTCTTTCATCTGTGAAACACATAAGAAGATATTATTATTCCAAACAACACTAGACTCCATTAACTTTTACTTTTTGGAAAAAAAAACTTTTTGTGTTCAGGTTTAGAATGACAAAATATTTAGTATAGGATGACAAAATGTACATTTTTGGCTGTACTATCCCTTTAAGTACACTCTTAAAATGTACTCTTTGTATATGAGTGTGAGGGGGGGGAGAGAGGGGGGGGAGAGAGGGGGGGGGGGGGGGGGGAGAGAGAGAGAGAAAGATAGGTTGTGTCTCCCTTGCAAATCATGTTGTTTACTGACAGATAAAGAATCCAGAGGGTTTAATCCATACACAACTGACACTGTTCTTGAGATGGCGTCTGAATCTTATGACACTGACGCTGGCTTATTGACATGCTTCAGCTGGCATGAAAAACAGAAAGTGAAGGGCAAAACAAAAACGCTGATAACTCTAAGCAGCGTAGGCTACATCAGCACCTTCATACGTCAGAAGATCTGCGCAGACGGTTAATGTTACAAGAGGGAGAGGAGAACAAAGAACAGAGTGCCACTTCTCCAACCTTTGATAAACTCAGGCCATGAACATTAGACAGCCATTGTCCTTCCTCTTTCTTCCTGTCTGTCGGGCCCACGTTTATTATTCTCAGCTCTTTGACCTTCTGACTTATCTCTGCCGGAAGATACTTCATTACATTTCAGATGTTTTAGTCTATTAGTGTTAGGAGTGTGTATGACAGACAGAACAACAGAAGGTTTTTGATGTGTCCTTTTTTTTTTTTTTTACTCTGGGTGGACTGATCATTATCTCAAGTTTTCAATGTGGTCTCAAGACTTTTAGACCCAACTGTTAGATATGTTTATATGTGTGAGTATCTCACCTCCTCCGTTCTTATAACAGAGGTAAGGAAACCTCCAGACGTTTCCAAGGCCAACGGCAAATCCAACACAGGACATGATGAAGTCCATTTGTCTGCTCCATGTTTGTCGTTCTGGATGCCCCAGTTCTGTGGTGGGGTCGCCTGTATCCGCCAAACCCACGCAAACACTGGGCTCAGTCACCTCTGTATTAGACCCCTCCGTCTCTGACACCAAAGGACGGGCGACTTCTGCTTCCTCCTGAGACTCATCCTCACACGTGCCTCCATCATCTGAGAGAGATATGAACATGAATTTGTCAATGTTTGACCTTCTTTTTCTTTAATGACAGCAGAATTTGTGCTGATATAAAGTCTATATATAGAGACATCATATATATATAATATACAGTATATATAAATTGAATGCAAATGCACCCATACAGCATGAGGGTTTGATTGTTTGCTGTGCTCCTATGACATCAGTGGCAGTTTTATGCATGTCAGAGATGCAGTTGAATCCAGATTGGAGCGGATTGAAGGACTGTGTGTTTGAGAGAGAGCATGTGTAAGGAAGAAAGTGAAATAGAGACACTTGATACAGGTAAAAACATGAAGAGACCACATCCGGATCCTGATCAGACACATCAATAGTACTGCTAATGGAAAGATAACGTTACATTACACCACACACCATTCTGATTCATTTCGATATCAGTGTAAAGATTATATTGTATGTCAAAAACACATCCCCGAAAATGTATTCTTGTTATTATCAAACATGTACGTAAACAAACAAACATAAAGTCATTCTTACTGGAGAAATGCTCTTCTGGCGACATACCGCGCGCTGGACACCAGAATCGACTAATAACCGTTATTAACGTTTTGATTGATTTATTTTCAATTCGCGTTGTTCAGTACTTTTCCGAGGGAGTGCTGTCTGGTTGTTTAAATAAATTGATCTTCAGCAGAAGGTTGATAAGATTGATCTCCAAATTACAAGAATTGACGTGCGTCGCAGGCAGACGAGGAATAAGAGGGTCTCAAAAGCAGTCGACAAAGCACTTAAATGTCAGCCTGAAGAATCGCATGGATGTCGATTAAACGAGAATGATAGTAAGTCTTAGGGAATCTCCCGGTTTGGTAAAGTAATATAACGGGAAAGCAGGTGTTATGTTGGCGCCCGTCTCGTTGGATTCACTGCTCTAGGCGTCAGCGCTCAGATCGCAGCGTTCCGGCTATAACGCTCGACGCGGCGCTGTGATTGGCTGACGGATGTGCGGTCGTCTGTGATTGGCTGATGTCCGATGAAGTCACACAAACCTGTACCTGACTAGAGACGCCGCGTACTGATTTTTTTTACAGTTTTACAGTCAGTTTTGTAGCCTACTGATACAAACTAGTACACTCCCTTAGAAGCGTACATAGCTATGCGTTGCTGCTGACGAGGAATGTCAGAAGATGTGTTGGACTTGTGAATTGCAGAGATAAACTGCTTGCCTGACTAAAATATATACAGAAACGCATCGAGTGAGCAACTCATGAAGTCATCAATGCTGGTTAAATTTGAGTTCACTGGGTTGATTATTAGCTTGAGGACCTGGTGAAAAGGGAAGAATAAATGTGGTTTGGTAAAAGGAACCTGCCTGGACTTAAACCTTCTGTTGAACTGATTGCCTTTGGACTTACAGCATGCTTTATAGGCCTACAGTTTTTTTTTTTTTATAATAAATATATTTGTCTGATGAAGCCTTCGAATTTGGACGAGATGTCATTGTTTTTAAAGAATAGTTACATTTATGTTTGTAGAGAGAGTTCACTTTGGACCTTAATAACCCCCTTTACCCAAGTAGTTTGCATTGCACTGAAGTGGATATAAAAGGTATTTTGCCAATGCTATCACTGGGCAGAAAAATCATAATATATACAGTGCATAATACATACAAGCACAGCCAAACAGCTGTGAGAAACTATTCGTGAGTCACCAAAAGCCCCCAAAATTCCATAGACTCTGTATTAAGCCTCGAGATCCAGGGGTATTAAAGGATCTTTTGCAATAAGAGCTTACGTGCAGTTCTCTCGAGTTCCAGCACAGGAGAAATAAAACTAAAGTAAGACATAGTTATAGTTAATCCCAAAACAGAAAATTATGTCATAATTTACTCACTCTCAAGTTGTTCCAAACCCGTTTCTTTCTTCCGTTGAACACAAAAGATGATATTTTGAAGAAAGCTGGTAACCAAACGGTTGACCATTGTCTTCCATAACATGGGAAAATATATATATGGAAGTAAACTGTTTGGTTCCTGACATTCTTCCAAGTATATTCTTTTATGCTCAGAAAGTTTGTCATCTGACCAATCTGAAGGATTCATGAGATATTGTTAACTTGTATTATCTCAAGACACAAGCGTAATAAAATAAGTTTTATTTAAAAAAAAAAAAAGATAAAGAAGAGTAAATCAACATAACTACTAAATTAATACAATGAATGATAAAGGAATAAAGTGTACAGGATGCATAACATACAAGTGATTATTAAGTGGGTTGTGGCTATCAGATATATATTATGGAAAGATAAATGGCTGTTCCTTTGAAACTAATAAGGTGAAGACCCTTATTATACATCAAACAAATGAATAAAATATTATTTGTTATTCACTAGCATCAGTTATATTCCCTCTAATGTAAAATCATATACTGATATATGATTTCATATACCGAAAGCTCAGACTGGTATGTATCTGTTAATGTCTCACTGGATGATCTGGAGAAGGTGTGTCTGTTGAAAGGGTACGTTTATCCTTTTCTAATGAGGAGGAGATGGCAATTTGGCACTTCTCAATTCCAGTGCTGTGATTGGCTGCTGGCCCACCCTTCTTTCCCATGTGGAAGTCATTTGCATAATCTAAAGCACACATACAGTGTCTTTAAAGTTTTACCAATGCATTTCTCACTTTCCAAACCACCACCAGAATACCTTTGGCAATATTCTAAACAAGATGGAAAAAGACTGCCATGCAAGCATTCATTTGTACATTAACAGCTGAATTTGTGTGAGATGTTGACCACCGAATAGCTGTCACTGAGAATACTTATTTCTCTAAATATGTAGTTTACATAAGTTTCGGGTCATTGCGGCCTCCCTTTGTTTCAGCCACTGATCTTACGTCCAAAAAGTCCTAAAGAATTTTTGTGGCGGTTGGCTTAAACCTTAGGGATTAGTCTCATGATGGGTGCAGGGCAGAAACTGCCTGTGGATCATGGAGAAGTCCCATCCTTCCCATGCTTGAAGAGTCAGTCAGTTGCCCTAGCATCCTTATCTGATGGTGTTGGACAAACCTTTCTCCACTGTTGCAGTAAGACAAGGGCCCTGCCATAAAACTGCGCCCTGGAATGTGCTGTTCCCTACACTGCTGACTTACAAGTGCTGCATGGGCATTTTAACTGCTGTGCACAAGTTTGCACTTTGTTAGTGTAAGTGAAGATAACGCCCTCTTGTGGGGGAAACGTGCACTTGTGTATCAGTGAAAGCTTTTGAGGTTTAAAAGGTTAGATCACCCAAAAAAATGTAATTCTTTTATTAATTACTCGCCCTCATGTCATTCCAAACCCGTAAGACTTTTGTTCATCTTCAGAACACAAATGAAGATTTTTTTGATGAAATCTGAGAGATTTCTGTCCCTTCGTTGACAGCTACGCAACTAGCACTTCGATGCTTTAGAAACTCATAAAGAAGATCGTAAAACTAATCCATGTGGATTGAGCGATTTAGTCCAAATTTTCTGCAATGAACCTCATTGGCTCTTGCTGAAGCTCAAACGAGCTGCGTAACACGAGAATTAACCTCATTGGCTCTTGCTGAAGCTCAAACGTAATGCGTAACACGAGAATGAACCTCATTGGTTCTTGCAGAAGCTCAAACGTGATGCGTAACACAAGAATGAACCTCATTGGCTCTTGCTGAAGCTCAAACGTGCTGCGTAACACGAGAATGAACCTCATTGGCTCTTCCTGAAGCTCAAACGTAATGCGTAACACGAGAATGAACCTCATTGGTTCTTGCCGAAGCTCAAACGTGATGCGTAGCACGAGAATGAACCTCATTGGCTCTTGCTGAAGCTCAAACGTGAAGTGTAACACGAGAATGAACCTCATTGGTTCATGCAGAAGCTCAAACGTGATGTGTAACACGAGAATGAACCTCATTGGTTCTTGCAGAAGCTCAAACGTGATGCGTAGCACGAGAATGAACCTCATTGGCTCTTGCTGAAGCTCAAACGTGATGCGTAACACGAGAATGAACCTCATTGGCTCTTGCTGAAGCTCAAACGTGCTGCGTAACACGAGAATGAACCTCATTGGCTCTTGCTGAAGGTCAAACGTGATGCGTAACACGAGAATGAACCTCATTGGCTCTTGCTGGGGCTCAAACGTGCTGCGTAACACGAGAATGAACCTCATTGGTTCTTGCTGAAGCTCAAACGTGATGCGTTACACGAGAATGAACCTCATTGGCTCTTGCTGAAGCTCAAACGTGATGCGTAACACGAGAATGAACCTCATTGGCTCTTGCTGAAGCTCAAACGTGATGCGTAACACGAGAATGAACCTCATTGGCTCTTGCTGAAGCTCAAACGTGATGCGTAACACGAGAATGAACCTCATTGGCTCTTGCTGGAGCTCAAACGTACCCGTAAGACTTTTGTTCATCTTCAGAACACAAATGAAGATTTTTTTGATGAAATCTGAGAGATTTCTGTCCCTTCGTTGACAGCTACGCAACTAGCACTTCGATGCTTTAGAAACTCATAAAGAAGATCGTAAAACTAATCCATGTGGATTGAGCGATTTAGTCCAAATTTTCTGCAATGAACCTCATTGGCTCTTGCTGAAGCTCAAACGAGCTGCGTAACACGAGAATTAACCTCATTGGCTCTTGCTGAAGCTCAAACGTAATGCGTAACACGAGAATGAACCTCATTGGTTCTTGCAGAAGCTCAAACGTGATGCGTAACACAAGAATGAACCTCATTGGCTCTTGCTGAAGCTCAAACGTGCTGCGTAACACGAGAATGAACCTCATTGGCTCTTCCTGAAGCTCAAACGTAATGCGTAACACGAGAATGAACCTCATTGGTTCTTGCCGAAGCTCAAACGTGATGCGTAGCACGAGAATGAACCTCATTGGCTCTTGCTGAAGCTCAAACGTGAAGTGTAACACGAGAATGAACCTCATTGGTTCATGCAGAAGCTCAAACGTGATGTGTAACACGAGAATGAACCTCATTGGTTCTTGCAGAAGCTCAAACGTGATGCGTAGCACGAGAATGAACCTCATTGGCTCTTGCTGAAGCTCAAACGTGATGCGTAACACGAGAATGAACCTCATTGGCTCTTGCTGAAGCTCAAACGTGCTGCGTAACACGAGAATGAACCTCATTGGCTCTTGCTGAAGGTCAAACGTGATGCGTAACACGAGAATGAACCTCATTGGCTCTTGCTGGGGCTCAAACGTGCTGCGTAACACGAGAATGAACCTCATTGGTTCTTGCTGAAGCTCAAACGTGATGCGTTACACGAGAATGAACCTCATTGGCTCTTGCTGAAGCTCAAACGTGATGCGTAACACGAGAATGAACCTCATTGGCTCTTGCTGAAGCTCAAACGTGATGCGTAACACGAGAATGAACCTCATTGGCTCTTGCTGAAGCTCAAACGTGATGCGTAACACGAGAATGAACCTCATTGGCTCTTGCTGGAGCTCAAACGTACCCGTAAGACTTTTGTTCATCTTCAGAACACAAATGAAGATTTTTTTGATGAAATCTGAGAGATTTCTGTCCCTTCGTTGACAGCTACGCAACTAGCACTTCGATGCTTTAGAAACTCATAAAGAAGATCGTAAAACTAATCCATGTGGATTGAGCGATTTAGTCCAAATTTTCTGCAATGAACCTCATTGGCTCTTGCTGAAGCTCAAACGAGCTGCGTAACACGAGAATTAACCTCATTGGCTCTTGCTGAAGCTCAAACGTAATGCGTAACACGAGAATGAACCTCATTGGTTCTTGCAGAAGCTCAAACGTGATGCGTAACACAAGAATGAATCTCATTGGCTCTTGCTGAAGCTCAAACGTGCTGCGTAACACGAGAATGAACCTCATTGGCTCTTCCTGAAGCTCAAACGTAATGCGTAACACGAGAATGAACCTCATTGGTTCTTGCCGAAGCTCAAACGTGATGCGTAGCACGAGAATGAACCTCATTGGCTCTTGCTGAAGCTCAAACGTGAAGTGTAACACGAGAATGAACCTCATTGGTTCTTGCAGAAGCTCAAACGTGATGTGTAACACGAGAATGAACCTCATTGGTTCTTGCAGAAGCTCAAACGTGATGCGTAGCACGAGAATGAACCTCATTGGCTCTTGCTGAAGCTCAAACGTGATGCGTAGCACGAGAATGAACCTCATTGGCTCTTGCTGAAGCTCAAACGTGATGCGTAACACGAGAATGAACCTCATTGGCTCTTGCTGAAGGTCAAACGTGATGCGTAACACGAGAATGAACCTCATTGGCTCTTGCTGGGGCTCAAACGTGCTGCGTAACACGAGAATGAACCTCATTGGTTCTTGCTGAAGCTCAAACGTGATGCGTTACACGAGAATGAACCTCATTGGCTCTTGCTGAAGCTCAAACGTGATGCGTAACACGAGAATGAACCTCATTGGCTCTTGCTGAAGCTCAAACGTGATGCGTAACACGAGAATGAACCTCATTGGCTCTTGCTGAAGCTCAAACGTGATGCGTAACACGAGAATGAACCTCATTGGCTCTTGCTGGAGCTCAAACGTACCCGTAAGACTTTTGTTCATCTTCAGAACACAAATGAAGATTTTTTTGATGAAATCTGAGAGATTTCTGTCCCTTCGTTGACAGCTACGCAACTAGCACTTCGATGCTTTAGAAACTCATAAAGAAGATCGTAAAACTAATCCATGTGGATTGAGCGATTTAGTCCAAATTTTCTGCAATGAACCTCATTGGCTCTTGCTGAAGCTCAAACGAGCTGCGTAACACGAGAATTAACCTCATTGGCTCTTGCTGAAGCTCAAACGTAATGCGTAACACGAGAATGAACCTCATTGGTTCTTGCAGAAGCTCAAACGTGCTGCGTAACACGAGAATGAACCTCATTGGTTCTTGCAGAAGCTCAAACGTGCTGCGTAACACGAGAATGAACCTCATTGGTTCTTGCAGAAGCTCAAACGTGCTGCGTAACACGAGAATGAACCTCATTGGCTCTTGCTGAAGCTCAAACGTAATGCGTAACACGAGAATGAACCTCATTGGTTCTTGCAGAAGCTCAAACGTGATGCGTAGCACGAGAATGAACCTCATTGGCTCTTGCTGAAGCTCAAACGTGAAGTGTAACACGAGAATGAACCTCATTGGTTCTTGCAGAAGCTCAAACGTGATGTGTAACACGAGAATGAACCTCATTGGTTCTTGCAGAAGCTCAAACGTGATGCGTAGCACGAGAATGAACCTCATTGGCTCTTGCTGAAGCTCAAACGTGATGCGTAACACGAGAATGAACCTCATTGGCTCTTGCTGAAGCTCAAACGTGCTGCGTAACACGAGAATGAACCTCATTGGCTCTTGCTGAAGGTCAAACGTGATGCGTAACACGAGAATGAACCTCATTGGCTCTTGCTGGAGCTCAAACGTGCTGCGTAACACGAGAATGAACCTCATTGGCTCTTGCTGAAGCTCAAACGTGATGCGTTACACGAGAATGAACCTCATTGGCTCTTGCTGAAGCTCAAACGTGATGCGTAACACGAGAATGAACCTCATTGGCTCTTGCTGAAGCTCAAACGTGATGCGTAACACGAGAATGAACCTCATTGGCTCTTGCTGGAGCTCAAACGTGATGCGTAACACGAGAATGAACCTCATTGGCTCTTGCTGAAGCTCAAACGAGCTGCGTAACACGAGAATGAACCTCATTGGCTCTTGCTGAAGCTCAAACGAGCTGCGTAACACGAGAATGAACCTCATTGGCTCTTGCTGAAGCTCAAACGAGCTGCGTAACACGAGAATGAACCTCATTGGCTCTTGCTGAAGCTCAAACGTTCTGCGTAACACGAGAATGAACCTCATTGGCTCTTGCTGAAGCTCAAACGAGCTGCGTAACACGAGAATGAACCTCATTGGCTCTTGCTGGAGCTCAAACGAGCTGCGTAACACGAGAATGAACCTCATTGGCTCTTGCTGGAGCTCAAACGTTCTGCGTAACACGAGAATGAACCTCATTGGCTCTTGCTGAAGCTCAAACGAGCTGCGTAACACGAGAATGAACCTCATTGGCTCTTGCTGGAGCTCAAACGAGCTGCGTAACACGAGAATGAACCTCATTGGCTCTTGCTGAAGCTCAAACGAGCTGCGTAACACGAGAATGAACCTCATTGGCTCTTGCTGGAGCTCAAACGAGCTGCGTAACACGAGAATGAACCTCATTGGTTCTCGCTGAAGCTCAAACGTTCTGCGTAACACGAGAATGAACCTCATTGGCTCTTGCTGAAGCTCAAACGTTCTGCGTAACACGAGAATGAACCTCATTGGTTCTCGCACGTCAAGTGAACCTGCTTAAGCTTCTGTTTACCACAACTGATGTGTGTTTATGAATGTTTATATGTGAATAAAAGCCTAAATTCAATCTGTTCATCATAAACAGCGATCGAGTCTCTTCAGAAAAAAAGTTGACTAAACCACTCAATTCATATGAAAACATTTACAATCTCTTTATGAACTTTTTGAAGCGTCGAAGTGCTAGTTGCGTAGCTGTCAATGGAGGGACAGAAAACTGATTTCATCAAAAAGATCTTCATTTGTGTTTCGAAGATTAACGAAGGTTTTCCGGGTTTGGAACGACATGAGGGTGAGTAATTGATGACAGAATTTTAAAATTGGGTGAACTAACCCTTTAATTCTTACAACCAATTAACAACAATTAACACACCACCCATACTGTTCTATAAGTATGAATTTATTTATTAATTCATTTAACTTACATATCTGACAATTTCAAATAGTGCATTAAAATGGAAAAAGAACCTGTGCTTAACCAAACCTGAGATAAATAGACACACATTTTGTGACTATAAATGTGTACACACCACACATTTATATATATATTAATAAATAACAATAAAGGAATAAATAATTTAATAAATGGTGATATGACAAATAAATAATTTCAATAAATATGCAACATTGAATAAATAAACTCTTCCATAAATAGAGAATATGCAACTTGTGCGACACCAGCAAATTATATCAGTGAAAGTTTAGCTATTATTCTCCCTGTTAAGCTCATGAATATTTTATGATATGTCATCGGAGCAGGGGGGTGACGGCTATATAAAGGTCAAGCTTGCAGCAGCGCCTGGTATATCTCTTACTGGACCAGCTTTTAATATCCTAAACCAGGCTTTACATGAGGACTTGCCTAGCGGAAACTGACTCTGGATCAGCGTAAAGCGTAACTGGTTCAGAGGTCTTGGTGAAGGTCTCCATGCTCTGGCCTTTTGCTTTGCTCCTCTGGATGCCACGAGACCAGACGCTGGTAACGCTCCTGACGCTGCTGGTCAGGGTCGATGTTCACCCACACACTCCCTGTCCATTTGAAGCCTCGAGTGACCGAGCAGTCGCCGTGGAGAGAGAACTCATCCAACTCTCCAACCCAACCTGATGGAAACGAATGGAGAAGAACAATGTGGATTTCATTATTATTCATCACGCATACACTACTGGTCAAAAGTTTGGAAGAATAATTACGAAAATCACCATTGCCATCTGAGAGGTGGTTGTACCACAGTAGAGCAGTTCCAGCTACAGGTTTGACCTTCAGATTTCCCTTATCACAGTACTGCTGAGAGAGATCACCTAAGACCTGAAACACACACACACACAGATTTCAAGTGAACCCTCAAACACTGCAATAACGTCAAGTGCTTAAGATAGCCATCACAATTGAAGTCTTCTTCTTGTTGCCGCCAGGTTGCTAGGCAACAGAGCTGTTGCTATAGAAACGAGACGTGGCTCACCTCCTCTTCATACGTCCTGTTGTCGGCCACAGGGAAGCTGGTCTCTCCCCCTCCATCCGCCGAGTTCAGATACAGCAGGACCGTCAGATACCTGGGAAATAGGAACACCTTTATTATGCCGCAGCATTATTACGAGTCAATCAAATTAGATACAAAATGTACTTCAAATGTACCTGCATGCAACTTGGTTGGAGTGATTTGCTGCCAGATGTGTGTGTGCGCAGCTGCTGTCGGGGTTGGGGGGGCTGCTGTCGTGGTGGGCGTGGCTGTGCCCGCCCTGCTCGTAACGGACGACTTCCATTGGCTCGCTGAGATCGACCAGCGACGACGGCAGTCGCGTTACACGTGTCACTCTGGAGAAAAACAAACTTTGTCAGTGAGTTCATGTGCATGTCTTAAACTAACTCTACTTTGTGTACTACGTCTAGTGCACAAGTCTGGAGCCATTTAGCAGACTTTTTACCAGACTCATGTCCTCCTGGGAAGTTCGTATTTACGAGTTGGGAAGTCGTGTTTGCGACGTCAGGTATGTTCAAGTCACTTTCATCGGAGTAAGATGGCGGTGTACCTTCTCTTAATTAACTACACAAAACACAGCAAGGCTTTTAAACTCTACTTCTAGAAAATGAAGAACACAGGAGTATTGCCTTTTATGCTTTTGATTAATTTATGAATCCCCTGTACTTCAACAGCTTCATTGTTACATATTATATTGTTATAATGCTATTATATTTTGTGCATGTAATTAGCTTGTTTTTTTGTAAATAAAATGCCTGATAATGTCACTGCTAAATACCTATACGTATTGTGGTATTCCGCCATGTTTCTCACTGACACGCCCCCAACTCGAAAAAAATCGAGGCTTAAAGAAAATCCCGAGCTCCCCACTTGTATTTATGACTTTGTGGTGGCGTTAATTTCATAAATACGATCTTTTCGACAAAACATGAACGCACAATTTTACTCAAAGCAATGTACCAGAACAATACCAGAGAATACCAGAACCATCTTCCTGGGCTCAAAGGGATATTTCACCCAAAAATTAAAATTCTGTCATCATTTAGTCACACTCATATCATTCCAATCCAGTATGGTTTTCTTTTCTTGGTTTGGACAAAAACAGTTGAAACATTCTTCAAAATGTACTCATCCTCATGTCGTTCTAAACATGTATGACAATCAATGAAACTAAACGAGGAGGTGTCCAAAAAACAAACACGTTTCAACTGTTTTTTTCCATACAATCAAAGTCAACGAGGAGGTGTCCAAAACAAAAACAAAAACAAAAACAAACAAAACATGTTTCAACTGTTTTTGTTCATACAATCAAAGTCAAAGAGGAGATGTCCAAAACAAAAACAAAAACAAACAAAAATACAAACAAAACACGTTTTAACAATATTTGTCCATACAATCAAAGTCAACGAGGAGATGTCCAAAACAAAAACAAAAAACACGTTTTAACAATGTTTGTCCATACAATCAAAGTCAACGTTGCTGTTGCTGTCTGGGACATGTTCCTTCTGGTCATTTGAGATTTGAAGAGAAACAAGAATTTTGTTCTTTGTTTTTTTCGTTTTTTTTTTTAAGAAAGAAAAAAATATATAATTAAGTTATATTTTTCGTTTTTGTTCATGAGTAAAAAAATTATTGTTCACTGCTAATATTTGATTCTCATGTGTGGGCCGCCCTGAAATGCCCTTTTTGAACACACCCCGTTTTCTGTACTGCCTTAGTCCCATCCCACAAAATAATAGTTCATGTAGGAGATCGCTCTGCAAATTACTCTCTATATTTTCTTCAAAACAATTGACTGTTGCATTTAGGCTATTTCTAATCCATGTCATGTAGCACAACATTGCACTCAAGCCTTACAGTAACACTGTGTATCAAGCAGAGTGAACAGCTACAGTAAAGGCATTAATAATGTATAATCTTGCATCAGTTCATAATGCAAATGTATATAACTGGGCCTGAATAAATAATTATTACAGTGAAAACTTAGGTAAAGGTATTTTTTTTAATGTGTGGTTGGGTTTTTCCGTTGCCACCTGCAACACTACGCATGGACTGAACACAGATTAATTATACTACAAGAATGCGAATTGGGATGCACCTTTTTGCGGATACCATAAATGAGAAGTGCTATAAACTCAATCCAACCTATCATAAAATTGTCTGTGAATGACTTCTCTTAAAGGTGCAAAACGCAGGTTTCTGAGTTTTTGCAGAACTACGCCCCCTCTGGCGACAAGCGAAACTGCAACGCGACTTGTGCACGCTCATAGACCACACGCACACGCACGCATGCACGAGCATGAGCTGTTCATAACTAAAGGAGCATCTGCCGCACAGATCTTTGGTGTACAGCCAAAATGTCTTCAGAGGTAATAAAGTTATAAATCTGCAAGTCATTTCAAATATATGGAAGGAAAGACATTTGAGTAAATTACTCTTATGTGTGAGGGGAAAACGGGGGTAGTAGAAAACTTTGTTTATGTGTTTACTGTATCCACCTATGATTGTTATGAAAACACGTTCACGAACAATATAATTGATTACTTCGCAATAGTTCAAAATAATAATCATACCGTACACGGTTGGTCAACAACGTTCACTCAAATGTCTCAAGGTAATAAACAATCAAATGTCACCATGACGTTTTCATAAAAGCCAAACAGGCTAATCCGCCGAAGACTTGCGGGGTTCAGCCTGTTGTATTGATCTGCTAAGTAGAATATTCCAATAACAATCAGTGTTGTGCAAGTTACTTCCAAACTGTAATACATTATATATTACTTGTTACTGTTATTTAAAAGTAATTCATAAATATTACCGTCTCAGAATTGTAATGCGTTAGCATCTTTTATTGGATATGTTTTATGTTTCATGTTGTACTATTCTTCCGAACACAATTCCTAGTTTATGAAACTGTTCACTAACAATGGTAGTAAAATCAATTCTGATTGTACATGTATCTAGCTTACGCTAAAGCATTACACATTTTACGCATCATCATTTGTTGTCATACATAGATTGGCCGTATCAAACATTAGAGACTGGGCTATATCTTACCGTTTTATCAAGAAAAAAGCCAACTGAGGATCCCGTTTGAGACCAAGAGCAGACCGGAGATCTCTCCATTTGTTGAATGCCTTCCCGAGGTTGACTCTCGTCTTACTCCGACGCTTGTCTGACTCCAATTTGGCCCTTTTGGTGGCACTAGACAAAATTTTTCTTTTTTTAACTTTACGTGGAGTTTGCGTTGGGGTTTGGAATGGACAACAAGCCGGTCTCTTTGAATCCATCTTCTATTTTTGACGCATGAGTTGTCCGCTGATGCGGAGAATGGCGGCGCCGGCGAATACACAAACTTGCGAGACAGCCTGAAGAGCGTGAACGCGCATGACGTCACCCCCAGTCTCAAATTCGAGCCCGAATCCCTCTTATATATTTTACTGTACAGGATTATAGAGGCAATCTCAGTGAGCAGAGAAGGGCTCAATCAGCCCATCAGGCAGTTCTTTAAGCATGTATAGGAAGAAAAACAGGTATTTTTAACATGAAAAGTTGCGCAATGCACCTTTAAAACAGCAAATTGGCTTTTTGGAGGGAATTCTAAAAGTAGATCAATCTAAAACCATTTTTTTTATGGACAAAATGTTGAAAGTGGCTTTGATTGCAGTACAGAAGACCAATCAGACGAAAGAGCCCTTTCAGGGCCGCCCATGAATCAAATATTAAAGCAGTAAACGAAACAAATCTAGCTTAATTGTCATTCATTTTCTTAAAGTCCCCCTGTGGTGAAAATCAAGCTTTTAATGTTGTTTATATGTCTATGTGGTGTTTAAACCATGTTTAAATTCATAAGTTACTCCATTGCTGAGTAATTTCTCTTTAAAACTGCAGTGAACCAAAAATGCGTTTTTCTGACGTCACAAACTACCTTGTAACCAATCAGGTCCACGTGTGATCGACAACGAGTGGATCTCTGAGCTGCTGTGAGTGAGTGGAGGCGGGGCTCACCACATATACTAAATAAGGCAAGAGTGTATAGAGTTACATCCAAGCTATTTTAAGGCATGAAGAATTTGTTTTCAAGGAAAAACCATTTAAATGTGCAATTTCTGTGATCAAAGATGAGTTTTAAGGGATAAAATGATTGATTACAGGGCGACTTTTAAGCAAAAAAGGGGAAAACACCCAACAAACAATTTCACATTTCTCTATATATCTTCTTAAGTAGAAGATCAAATTATCAGAAGATACACGGACCAAACATTATCAGACTTTTCATTTGAGGGTGAGCTATCTTTAAGCGCCTTGCTCAAGTGCACAATTGTGATGGATGGAACCAGGATCCGTTTGTATCCCAGCCCTGAGCTTTAACCACTGCAGCAGCCATCAGACTGTATCACCTGTTTCTGATGCTCCTCAGCAGGTGGTGTGTGCCCTCTCCGAGGTAAAGCCGTGTGTGTGTGCTTCTCTGCCTGGCCTCGGCGTTCCCGTCCAAGCCTTGTCCAGCTCCACTGTACTGCAACACTCCTCCACTGACACGCTTAAACTCCTGCAGAGACAGAGCTCCTGCCAACGCACACCAGACATGCAGCATTAAAATCACATTCTGAATCTGCACATTATGCTTCTATTCGACCATTTGAAGCAAGAAGTCACGATGAAAAAAATGTAGATTTCATTTTCATGTGCAATGCTAGTTTATTGTTATGTGGTTGCAAGGATGTTGCTGTATGGTTGTTCTGGATGTTTTAATGCACTGTTATGTGGTTGCTAGCGTGCTCTAAGTGGTTTCCTTCAGGTCCAAATCAAGAGAGCCCGTTTACAAGTCTCCATGATATTCCAGTTTCTATGCGTGGCTTGGATCATTCCTTCATTATAACTCAATGGGATTAGTCAACAAGCCGCATGATTTCAGTTACCATTCATGTCGATAACAAAATCGCAAATGGTGCGGGACAAGTTACATGCAATACATGGGTTTAATATTTAGGGTTAGGGGTGTGTTTGATTCCTCAACTTTAAGTATGAGCAAGAGTAATAGAGATGCTCGTCTCAGCAAACAGCACAAACAAATATTACAGTTGACGGTTACAATGAACAAGGCGAGAATAAAAGAGAATAGCATTTCTCTATTTTTCTCCTTTACTCGCGGGTCAGTGAGTCTTCACTCTTTCCCCTCCGGAACCGAACCACAGCGGGATGCTCCCCAGACAATAGGGCAGGGGGACCGGAAGAGGGGACACTACCTCGGTGAGTCCGTATTTGAGGCGGATGTGTGTGTGTGTGTAACCCTCATATTAATGAGACTCTAATAGGATCCATCCGGAAGCTGCTAGAAAACATTGCATGTTGTGTCATTGTATCAGACCCACCACTCTCTCTCACACACACACACACACACACACACACACACACACACACACACACACTTCACTTACCAGAAGGGTTGGTCTCAAGCCCGGTGTGGATTTTCCGTAAATTGTATGAGCTCAGCCAAGATCCATCAGTCGAATGGGACAGACTCAAAATCTGTGGCAGAACAGATGCTTTTAACTCTGGGAAAATGTATTTCATCACTCTCTCTGCTTCTATCTCTCTCTCTCTCCATATTCACTGTCATCCTCGAAAAGGGAGAGTTCACCCAAAAATAGAAATCGGTCATCATTTACTCACTCGCGTGTCATTTCCACCAGCATGAGATTCCTCCGTGGAACAACAAATGAGATACTAAGCTCTACAATGTTTTGGCGATATACCGGAAGTCATTATTCAGTGAAAATATTCCAACTCACTCTTAGTTTAGCAAAGATATCGGGGTGAGTAAATGATGACAGAATTTATTTAAAGTATTGGACTGATAAATGTAAGGTTGAAGAGCGGCAGTGAGTGTAGGAGACTGTGTCTGACCTCCTCCCTCTGCAGAAGCCCGTCCTGGTTGAGGTCGAGCAGGCTGAAGAGCTCGTCCTGAGTGAGCTGTTCCTCCTGGCTGTCCGGGGCCGTGAGGAGAGCGCTGTGGGTCAAGCCCTTCAGCTGGGCCAGCTGCATCACCACACTGCTCTCCTCCACACTCAGGAACCCCGGGATCTCTGCAACACACAGTCAGTTTGCTTTAAATGCATTGCATATATATACAGAGAGAGAGAGAGAGAGAGAGGGAGAGAGATCACAATTCTCCCGCGATTATGAACAGACAAATAAACATGTAACTTACTAGAGGTTCTGACAAAATGTTAATTGCTGCAGTCTATTTAAATGTTTAATTAATCTGAATGAATTATTTTTTTAAAATGGCTTGAATGAATGATTCAATGACTCATTTTATGAACGAATTTCTGGAATAAATGATTCAATGCCAAATACATTTTTAACAGTCACTTGTCGCCACCTACTGGTGTAACGATGCAATCGACACAATCGTTATTTGAAGCGCCATGTTGCTTTCAGAAGGTGATTTACTCTATTTTGAATTTGATTGCTTCTGTAGACATCAGTGTTTATATCTGAACTATACACTTTTATCCCAGTACTTCTGAGATGGCATGAATATTTGTAACAGAAATAGCGATTCGGTACGGTTGAAAAGACACCGTTTCATGTGTAGCTGTTTCAAACCGACACATGGCAACTGCTCTCTCTGGATCAGCGGCAGCTTTAAATGTTTCGGTGTGATTTTGTCAAAGGCTTAATAGACACAGGTGAATCCTTATCATTTAGAAATAAGGTCGCATGGGTTATTGAATCGAGATCGCAATCTTTTAACGATTAATCATGCAGCTCTACCCTTTAAAGTTAGTTTGGGGTCAGTAATATATATATATTTTTAAAGAAATTAATGCTTTTTTTTTTAGCAAGGATGCATTAAATTGATCAAAAGTGGCAGTGAAGACATTTACAATGTTATAAAAGATTTCTATTTTAAATAAATGCAGTTAAAAATTAATAATCCTTAAAAATGCATCACGGTTTCCACAAAAATATTAAGCAGATCAACTGTTTTCAATAATTGGTAATAATCAGAAATGTCTCTTGAGCATCAAATCATCATATTAGAATGATTTCTGAAGGATCATGTGACACTATAGACTGGTATTACAATAGAAAACAGTAATTTTAAATTGCTATAATATTTCACAATATTACTGTTTTTACTGTAGTTTTGATTTAAAAAAATGAAGCCTTGGTGAGCAGAAGACAGACTTCTTTCACAAACATTTTTAAAGAAAACAGTTCCAACCCCAAACAATTGAACATTATACATAATCAGCCAATATTACAGATGTTTTAATTTATCAGTTCTTATTGAATATGTAACTGTTCATGCTTATTTCCCATTTAAATGCATCTAACACCCACTTAAACTAAATCTTTAAAACACAAATAAATGTAATTCACACTCTCAAATGTAATCTTCAGTAAATCTCACAATATCCATTTCATACTGTACATTATAATGGTGTTATGCCCAAATTTACATGTAGCATTTAAAATGATTGATTTTAGTTGAGTGATTTATAATCAATTTGTTTAAACAAAACAGTATAGCATGTACATATGGACCATTTATCTGTGATCAGGTACTTCTGGTAATTACACAGCAGACTTTTATTTGATTTGATTTGATTTCAGTTAGTATAGAATAGTTATAGGTATAATTTAATAAACAGTACAGTTGCCATTTAAGGCTGGCACCCGTGCCTCAGTGATGCTATGGTGAATGCCAGAGCGTTGCTATGTGGTTGCTAGGGTGTTGCTTATCAGCCGAAGATCCAGCACACCTCTTAACAATGTGTTAAGAGCATCTTAAAAAGCTGACATGATTTCCGAGCATCCCTGTTTGATCTATTGTAGCAGCAAGTGTCTGTGAGAGTTACACCACGGGGCAGACAGAGCGAGCGTCAACGAGGGGGAGAACATTATGAGATTAGGCTGAAGGATTAAAGGATCTCAGTCACACTATGCAGGGCTAATCCACAAACCTTCACTGCAAACGGGTGTTAATGTCATCAACTCGCATTGGGTGAGAACCATCATTTCCAGGTGAATGTGAGGATGGCTTAAATGGGTAGCAAGAAGTACCAGTCAGTCTGAGGCCAGTTGCACGAACACAGCTACTATTTTGCAGTTAGCTAGTCTTACTTTTCAGAAAAAAATTATGTCTCACTGGTACTGTATATATTAAGATTCATTTTATTTAAGTAGTGGTAACATTTTTAAATAGCTAATCTAGTGAATAGTGGCCATTAAGTTGCCAAATCTAATGAATTGCGCCCATCCCCCTCTTTAAGACTCATGGTATTGCCTGACCCATTGAGAGTGTTAATGAGACTGAGCCATTAATGTGTTCTGGTGGGGGCCATTGTTTCTCTGGGATGGGTGAGAGTGCTCCGTGTTTTAGATGGCTGTATATAGGTTTCAGTGTTATCCATCACCGTTATTGTTTCGTGCCATTCAAATGCAGATAACGCATAAACATATAGACGCACGCTCTTCATAAAGCTCTTCCGCATGGTTTGTCTGCGAGAGATGCAGTCTCTCTGACTCATTAGACTGGATGAGGGGAAAGAAAGGGTCCTGGGAATGGAGTGGACAGGAAGTGAGGGCCATTTTTGGGGTGGACATTGTGTGTTGCTCCCAGCAGGGGAAGAACAACTCCTCAGCATCACACACACACACACACACACACACACGCACAGACGCGACTCCAGCCCTCTCACACTTACACACTTCCTTTCACACACCTCTGTCACACACAACCCTTCCTCAGCTTTACACTCTCACTGTCTGACTCAAAAATCTATCTATCTATCTATCTATCTATCTATCTATCTATCTATCTATCTATCTATCTATCTATCTATCTATCTATCTATCTATCTATCTATCTATCTATCTATCTATCTATCTATCTGTCTGTCTGTCTGTCTGTCTGTCTGTCTGTCTGTCTATCTATCTATCTATCTATGAGCATGTGAACACCTCCTCTTTCCAGTGGTTAATCTGTTGTGTTGTATTATCATAATCACACTCTTCATAAAAAAAGAGCAAAAAGGAAGTGTGTGGTACAGTAGAGCTCACTGTTCATCATCTCCAGCAGAGAAACGGAAGAACCGGCAAGTCACACACACAGTGACACATACACACCCTCCTTAACCAATCCAATCTGACGGTCTGCAAAGTCCCGCCCTCTCCCAAATGGGCCTCGGGCAGTGGTGTATAAATACACTATTACTGATTTACCCCGACACTACCTTACACCGACCCTCAACTCTCTCTCCAGACTATGATGCTGACAGCGTCCGCTCTACTGATGCTTCTGCTCGGCCCAGGCATCAATGCCAAGCCCAACGGACACTGGGAGCTCCAGGGATCCTCCCGTTGTGTGCCCATCCCAACCAACATGGCCCTGTGCCAGGGTCTGGGCTACAACAGCATGCGGATGCCCAACCTGCTGGGACACGAATCTCCAGCTGAAGCGGTGCAGCAGAGCACCAGCTGGCTGCCGCTCCTGTCCCGAGAGTGCCACCCGCACGCCCGCATCTTCCTGTGCTCGCTCTTCGCCCCTGTGTGCCTTGAGAGGTAAGACTGGCTTCTGAACAGACTGACGGCTTCATTGATTGGCAGGAACGATGACCCTCAAAACTAAAAAAGGTTACACTTTATTTTAAGGTGTTTTTGTTACACTGTAACTATACATTTAAGTACTGAGTAATATTAAGTAACAACATGTACTTACTATAGGATTAGGGTTTGGTTTGGTTTAGGGTTTGTTGCATGTGATTATGCATAATTTACTGTTATTACTATAGTAAGTACATGTATCGTATGTAACAAGGACACTGTAAAATAAAGTGTTACCCTAAAAAATATATATTGTGGATATATCATTTCAGTCGTGGCCTTTGGTCAATGTTACATGGCATTTAAATCAGTTAAATGCCCGGTGTCATTATCATGCAAATGACTACAAATGCTAATGTTAAGTGGAAGTGAAAATCATATGCAATTCGTGGCACAAAAGAAATGACAACATAGCAAGACAATACTCTTGCTTGAGCAAGAATGCGTTTATTGGTTTGCATTCATTTATGTTTGATTAAATCAATTGCATTTGATAAAAATTATATAAAAGGTTTGCTCTAATGCAATAGAAACAATTGTTGCCATTTTTAATGCTTTTTTCTGTGCTCCGAATCTTAAATATGGCTAAATAGCCGAGACCACCAATGAAAATACTTCTCAAGCTGTGGGCTCAGAAACCAGACATCTTTAGCTACTTGTCCACATCATTCATCAGCTCCGAAACAATCAGTGAATGTGTGTCACTTTTCAGGATCATTTCACCATGTAGGAGTTTGTGTGTGTCGGTACGGGACAGCTGTGCCCCCATCATGAACTGCTACGGTTACCCCTGGCCCAGAATACTGCAATGTGACCAGTTTCCCAAAGATCACCTAATGTGCATTTCCTCAGTTGCGCATATGCAAAACGCCACCAGCAATGAAGGCCGAGGTAAACGCAGATCTTTTTTTCTACAATACATAAATTGGGAGAGCCATGTAGACAAAAACAATGCTGGGTTTCCTCCACCGAACTGGTTTCTGTTTCAGTGGTGCCGCGTGCGAGCTGCACAGACTGCGAGTTAGAGGAGGCCACGTCATCCAAAGAACTGCTCGATCTCTTCTGTAAAAGTGACTTTGGTAAGAAACCGAAAATGATTAAAGGGGTGGTTGATTATGATTTCACTTCTCTAACTTTAGTTAGTGTGAAATGTTGCTGTTTGAGCATAAACAACATCTGCAAAGTTGCGACGCTCAAAGTTCAAAGCAAAGGGAGATATTTTCTTTTACAGAAATCGCTTTTTAAGGACTACAACAAACGGCTGATAGGGACTACAATGAGCTTCTTCACGGGTTAGTGACATCACTAACCCTAAAATTTACATAAACCCCGCCCCTGGAACACGATTTATAGATTATCAAGACAGAATATGCTAATCAATGACTAGAGGATAGTTAAAGAATTAGTTCACCTCAAAATGAAAATTTCCTGATAATTTACTCACCCCAATGCCATCCAAGATGTTCATGTTTTTCTTTCCTCAGTGGAAAAGAAATCAAGTTTTTTGAGGAAAATATTTCAGGATTTTTCTCCACACAATGGACTTCAATTGCAACCATCATGTTGAAGATCAAATCACTGCAGTTTCAAAGGGCTATGAAGAGCTTCAAGCGGCTCTGCACGATCCCAGCTGAGGAATAGGGTCTTATCTAGCGAAACCATTTTCTAAAAAAAAAAAAAAAAAACATTTATATACTTTTTAACCACAATTGTTCGTCTTGTGCTGGTCTGCCAGGCATTACGTCATCACGTTGGAAACGTCACGATTTAAAAAATTAAAAAATAAATTAATTAAAACAAAGATGTCAGACGATTTTGAAGTTCGAAGAGAAAACAGGAGAAAATGAGATGGAATTTTTCACCCTTCCCCGCCTTTTTGAACCGGAGCACACAGACAAATAACTCAGATAGATGACGTGACGCGTGACGTTTCCAACGTGATTATGTAATGCCTGGCGTGTCAGACCAGCAAAAGACGAACAATTGTGGTTAAAAAGTATATAAATGTTTCTTTTTTTTTTTAAATGGCCGATGTTTTTACTAGATAAGACCCTATTCCTCAGCTGGGATCGCGCAGAGCCGCTTGAAGCTCTTCATAGCCTTTGAAACTGCAGTGATTTGGACTTCAAAACGTTGGTTGCAATTGAAGTCCATTGTGTGGAGAAAAATCCTGAAATATTTTCCTCAAAAAACGTAATTTCTTTTCCACTGAAGAAAGAAAGACATGAACATCTTGGATGGAATTGGGGTGAGTAAATTATCAGGAAATTTTCATTTTGAGGTGAACTAATCCTTTAACTTCACATCAGCTACATAAATTAATCAACTAACCATTCAGAAATGTCCTGTTGCATTCTACATGTTGTCACTTCTTCTTGAGTCTCTCTAATTGGAGCTGCTAACACACAAGCTCTTGAAGCTCCGTCCCCTGTGCCGGGCAGTGTTGCCAACTATTTTCAAATGAAAGTAGCTAACGCCTTCCCTAAAAGTCGCTAAAAGACGTCATACGTTAAAGCTACACTGTGTGATTTTTACCCCCATCTAGCGGTGAAAAGGTATATGACCATCCAGTGAATATTAGTTTCTGTTCCTCTCAATTTCGATTTCGTTTTAACTCCTACGGTGGCCAATGGAGTCCAAGATTAACATGGCTTCCAGTACAACCTTCTCGACACGGTGCCATCGAGTGTTAAAACGCGAAATGCGAAGCTTGATGTCCCTCTTTGGCTAAAGTACTTTCAAGATGGAGGGGCAACATGGCGATCGACATTAGAACCCCTTACCCGTATGTATTTTCAATGGCATATTATACACTCACGAGAATACTTTATTACTTGAACGAAGTAAATATACATTAATGA
Source organism: Tiaroga cobitis (assembly GCA_030578255.1). Lineage (NCBI taxonomy): Eukaryota > Metazoa > Chordata > Actinopteri > Cypriniformes > Leuciscidae > Tiaroga > Tiaroga cobitis. The sequence continues at coordinate 26,316,923 of CM060613.1, forward strand.
GCACATATATTTTTGAAAGAACTAAGTGTACATTACCTGAATATTTTTTGTCACACAATAGAACGAGTAGCTATGATATAGGCCTAGTGGATGACGAAAAAGGACTGGGCCGCCAGTGAGTGATTTGGGAGGGGGGTGGGACCCACGGCAGCACCCGCTGCTCGTTGAGAAGAGTAAGAACGATATGTGCTTTCACGTCAGAGAGTCTCCAAAAGTCTCCAATAACACCAGAATTAGTCGTTAGATTTGTCGCTAGTCGCTATTTTGAAAATGTGTCGCTAGAGGGGTCTGAATACTCGCTAAATATAGCGACAAAGTCGCTAAGTTGGCAACACTGGTGCCGGGAGCAGTAGCTCATTTGCATTTAAAGGGACACACACAAAAAAGGCGCGTTTTTTTAGCTAAAACTTCACATACACACTCTGGGGACATCAGAGACTTATTTTACATCTTGTGAAATGATAGGACCTCTTTAATGCTGAAACTAACTCATAACTCATCGATTTCCTTCTCTCTGCTAGTGGTTAAAGTGCGTCTATCCAAACTGAACTCCAGTAGTTCTGTCCTGACCATGTTCTCGCTGGGCTCTCGGCTGGAGGTCCTGAAGCACGGGCCGCTGCTGGGAGGGGAAATGAGGAGTCGTCTGACACTGTGGCTGGAGCGAGACGCCACCTGTGTGGGCAACCTGACCCGCAACCATCCCGATGGGGGAACCTTCCTGTTGACGGGCACTGTGACGGGCAAGAGACTGCTAGTCACTAAAGCTTTCAGCTGGGGGAAACGCCCACGGCACCTCAACCAAGCGGCGCGCAAGTGGAAAAGCCATCGGTGTAGAGGGTAGAGTTTCAGATGGCGGGACAAAGAGGGTGTTTAAAAAGGTATCTCAGTGTGTTCATAATGTTGTAAATAATAGAAGATCCTTGAACTATATTTTTAAAGATATTACACCATTTAAAATGTGTTCATGTGTCCATTTTCTGTCACAAATCTCAGTGCTACTTTTACATCCATAATTAATGAGTTGAACCCAAAAACGTCAAGATTTTAAAACATGAAAAGCTGAAACTCACCAAACAGCAGTGGTTTCAAGCTGAGGGTGCGCATGTTATGGGTCCGATCAGGAACGAGAGACACTCTTTGCACATGCCCAACCTGAGAGGAAAATATAAAGCATGTAATGTAAGTCTCATTAACATTGGATTATGCGCACACACACATTATAGGGGAGCATCACTCACTGTCTTATATAGGCTACTATTTGAGGGGACAGCCACTCATTCACAGTGCACCACAATAACGTGTACAACTGTTGTACACTCAACGGCTAGAGATTACCCATAATGCACTTTGAGAGTCGTGCCGAATGCATTCCCGCGTCTGACCAGAAGATGGTGAATCATCCATCCATTTTCCAAACCGCTGGTCCAATGTGGCGACAGCGTAATATCATACAGGGATACATTCCTTTTTACCGTACTTGATTATTAAAGGCACAATATGTATTTTTTTCTGCTTTAAAAATAGCAAAAATAACTGTATCTATATTATATATTTCTATGAGATATGTACTTACATTATCCCGACAGTTTCCACCAACTTTCAAATCCGGAGAAATGTATAGTTTAATTCGAAGACACGGGCCGTTTCTTTATTTCCGTTTTGTCGCCCGTCTATGGCGTCATATAACCTTTGACTCCTCTATTTTCTCTAACTTCCTGCGGAACCCAGCGAAACACAAAGGGGAACAACGGACTACCGCCAATAAAAGAAAAGAAAACGACGTAGAAAAAAAAAGGAGTAGCTAGTATCATTTTGGAACTGCACCAAACTTGAGGGGGGTTTGGCTGCACTCGCAAGATCTCTCGCTCGCTTACCTCTCTGACATCGTGCGCGGTTAGGAGCTCAAGATCTGTCTCGCATGCACGCTCGCTCTAGATTACAGGATATTTTAACTAATTTGACTAACACGAGTGGCTCAACAGGTAGATCTATAGATAAACTCATCTTTCTGGCTTTGACCGACCGGGTTGACAGCGTGAGAAATCGGGGGTGTGGTGTGAGAGCGTGAGAATTGGCTCAATTGCGTGAGTCTCGCACTGAATGCGTGAGAGTTGGCAGCCCTGTAAGTCATGAACCACGATTACGCTTTGCCTGCACGTTCTGCTGCTGGAGCCGGCTCAAAGCGCAGACGTTAGTGTGACCAACAGTCCTGACATGTCCTGTTTTCATGTTCTGTCCTGGCTGTCCTGGCTGTTTTAATAAAGTGATGAAAAAGTCCTGGTTTTCAAAAAAACTGCTGGCCGAGTGTCCTGGTTTTTGGTAATCAATCATGGTCACCCTAGCAAACGTACGGGTCAAAAATATGACAGGAGAAGAAGCATGACACGGGTAAACTGTAGGGTTGCATTTAAAAAATGTAGAGAGCTTCGTGACAAGCTAAATATAGGCTACAGAGAGATGCCGATCTCGCTTGCACTTTAATAAACAGGTAAGCACCCATTCAGCTAACTATATCTATCCGTATATTTTGTGAAATGATGTCATGTGTAAAACACAGACGGGCTAGCTCTCATGTAGCTATAATGTAAATTCATATTTGTTCTATAGCTGGAGAAAGCAGCTTCATATGCAGTTCACTAACGTTATCTTGTTCGATATCATAGTATAAACGTAATTATATTTTTAACGAAAGGGGACCGTGTTTTTTAAACATCTATTAATACTAGCTAGATGGAATATTGATTCAATAGGGGTCTGATAATTCATATCTCTCTGTTCGAAAAGACGTGATTGTCAAAATACTTAGTTAGAATGAGTGAGGAATGTGGGGAATGACAGATCGCGCGTGTTCCAATGAACATCGTATCGCTGGTTCGCGCGCGCACTCCCTCTCCCTCAGAGGGCTGGTTGTCATTCACAGCGACAACAACTACGCTCTATCCCGACGTCATCAAAGTACGTCTTTTGTTATTATTTAGATTGAGTGCCCCCTGGTGGCCGAAAATTACATACTGTACGTTTAAATTGTTTAATAAGCTTTATACATGATAGCTTCCATCTTTCCATGACAGAGTTCCAGATAAATCTTTTCATTTATATTGGAGCTGCCAGTTTGCTAAGTTACAAATGATTATTCAACAGCAAGCACAAACTATGCAAAAGCGGCTGCCCTGCCGGCTCACTAAGAGTCTGAATTTTTTATTCACTCCTTCAAGTGAACTATTTTAGTAGAGTAATGTAGGGAATAGTGAACGAGGGTTTAGGGGGCATTTCAAACACAGCCTTGGTTACTGATTTGGTTTCCCTCGTTATTGATTCCTTTATAATTATGATATTCAGAACATAAATTATTATTAAATTTAAGGGAGAAGTGTTTTCTAAATTACTGTCTCATTGTATTATTGTTTTAAATAAAAAAATGTATTCATAAATCTACAGGCTAAAATTAAATGAGGGTGGGGCTAGTGATGAGGGATGCATTATTAATTGTTTTAAAAAATGCACAAAATTTAATTTTTAATAATCATGTTTTCTACTTAGTATAACAACACACTGGCAATGGGGTATATTGTACTTGACTTATTTTTTACACAGCTAACTTAAGTTGTATAATTTATTTCACCATTGCATTAATTTAACAGAATGCTATCACAGAACATGAGAGATAAATAACAATACTCCCTGATCTTTCACATCTTAAAAAATGACCCATTTGAGCTGGAAAGGCATTACATGATAAAAACAAAATAATAATATAATAATAATTCATTACATTTATATAGCGCCTTTCTGGACACTCAAAGCGCTTCACATAGAGGGGGGAATCTCCTCAACCACCACCAATGTGCAGTATCCACCTGGATGATGCGACGGTCACGGCAGCCATAGTGCGCCAGAACGCCCACCACACACCAGCTTACTGGTGGAGAGGAGACAGAGTAATGAAGCCAATTGGTATATATGGGGGATGATTAGGAGGCCATGATGGACAGAGGCCACTGGGCAAATTTGGCCAGGATGCCGGGGTTACACCCTACTCTTTCGAAAGACATCCTGGGATTTTTAATGACCACAGAGAGTCAGGACCTCGGTTTAACGTCTCATCCGAAGGACGGTGCTCTTTAACAGTATAGTGTCCCCATTACTATACTGGGGCATTAGGACCCACACAGACCACAGGGTGAGCGCCCCCTGCTGGCCTCACTAACACCTCTTCCAGCAGCAACCTGGTTTTCCCAGAAGGTCTCCCATCCAGGTACTAACCAGGCTCAACCCTGCTTAGCTTCAGTGGGCAACCAGTCTTGGGCTACAGGGTGATATGGCTGCAGGCTAAAGTCCTATAACATAGTGAATAATGCTGGCATGTAACTTTAACTTACCCGAATGCCCTCCAGGCGAGGCAGCTGGAAGGAGAGCTCGGGGCTCAGGTTTGGTGAAGGGGTTTGGTGTTCAGGCATGGGTCCTGGGACACTGGCACTCTTCTCAAGGAGCACATCCTGCTCCCCAGACCCCGTGTTATAGTGCACATACAGAAGCAGAGCTATGATGTTAATAATGTAGATGTGGAAGAAGGCCATCACCACCACGAAGTAAGCCCTGGAGCAGACGCTGCTCTTCTGGATGTTCATGCGCTCCCGGGCGAGCGGGTGTCGCGGGGGTGGAGGGGGGAAATGATCCATCAACTCCCCCTCGAGCCCGTGCAAACTCTCCTCATACTCACGCATCTCCTCCTAAATCAATGCTCTTCCCCCGTGCATTGCCCTGATCTACCCTCTCCTCCTCTCAGCTGATCGGACAACTGACTTTACCTGGTGTGTTACCTGGCGAGCGTTATTATTACACACTAGCTACTATATGCCTAACGTTACATGGCGATTCAGATGCATATATTGACCATACATTCATAAAAAAGGTCCATCGTGAGTGTGCGGTGTGGATAAGGGATCTGTGCAGGAATTTCTTCAGGATGAACCGGAGGAAAGAGTTAGAACGATGTCAACAGTGTATAACAGCGCTCTTGTAATCCAATGGGCGATTAAATCAGACCAATCATACACAGAACAGATGAATAAAAGCGAGAGAAAAACCCCGCACGACTTCTTTATAAACGGAGATGGAAAATAACAACAGCGTTTATAATCATCTGTCATTCATCCTTTAACCAACGCGAAGTAACCGACGCTAAGCTAGAACTAACGAGTCAACGGGTCCTTTCAAAATAAAAGCACGAGGTTTTTTATTTCAATTACCGGTAATTTTCTTTTTAATACAACTTTGACGTAACTTTATATTAATTACAAATACTAATATTTACTTGATTTTATATTATTTTATTTTATTCGAAATTATGACGTACTACGTTATAATTTCGTTTTTTCTCTCTCTTACAATTTCTGTTTTCTAATCTCATAATCTAGTGTCATAATTTTGACGTTTTATTTTATGATTTAAACTTTATCGGTATGTCATCATAATTGACTTTCTATCTTATAATATCGAATTTTATGTCATAATTATTACAAAGATAGTTAAAAGTATCACACTTATTATTTAGTATGATTTTGTATGTCATCGTTTTTTTAAGTAGTATATCATAATTCAGATTTAAATAATTAAGCTTTTTTTTGTTATGTGGTGAAAATGGGCTTCCAGAATATTATTTAGACAATTTTATCAAACGCTATACTATATAATTTATTATTGACAAGTACTTTTTTTTTTTTTTTTGAGCAAGTTTGAAGTAATGATGTTGCTCAATGACGATTTTGCATTATTTGCTTTGAGCTTGAAACTTGAACGGAAGCTCTAGAAAAGTCCAGCGATTGTGAGGGGCGTGGTTTGAGTCCCCGCCCACCCGCACTCCTGTGACACCACCACCAGAACAGAACATCGGGAGAACATACCAGAAAACCTCTGAGCAGACGCCGACTATCACACACTCACACCCGCCAAAGTCATGTAAGTGTGAGCTCTATGTTGAATATATCTGTTCATCTTTATGCGAAATACAGTTTGTTACTGAAACCAGCACAAAATAACTGTGTAGACTGTGAAGCTTATCGCTAGCCAGCATTAGCTACTTCCGCACGACTCATTCACTCCTCTCGTAGTCGTTAAACTATCTAGCAACTCAATGAAACCCCCTGCAGGGGAACGCAGAATTTAAAACGCTAAATTTAAAAGCATTAGGTTCAGAACTCTGTAATATATGTTGAAATGTGTAATAATATGGTGTAAGTATAAGTTGGCGCGTTACAGTTAGCCTGAAAAAAGGTCACCAATGTTAGCATTTAGCCCCCTTTTCCCACCCAAGACCGTTCATAAATACACACATCTTTGTAAAATGTATGTTACTATCGACGAACTCGCTGAAAGAGTTGCTGATGCGAGGGGAGTTTATCGGTTTCTTTTACGGTTAAATGCGCGCGCCGCCTGCACGTGTTGCAGGGCCAGAGAGCTGGAGTGTGTGTGTGTGAATGAATGAATGAATGAATGAATGAAAGAAAGAACACACTCACAACACTCACTATTCAGTGAGCACACTACAAGAAGACAGCGATTATATCTGAACCTCTCATCAAGATTCTGTCCCTCAACAGCTAATCCTTAATTTTATTTCAATGGCCAAAATCTTTTCCATAAATATTTGGGACTCAGATTATCATATTGATTAAATGTAAGCCTATTATATTTAAAAAGAAAAAAAAAGCTTAGTTGTGTCCTAATCATATTTCGCATCAGTTATCAATTAATTAATGTGGTCCTATGGGCAGAATTGAACTGAACTCTGAACTCAACCTTTGTTTAGTAGTGTTGACTTGTGTCAAGAATTTGATACACCATCCTTTAGAGAAGGAGCAGTAACAGGCGGCAGATTGAAGTGCTGTGTCACAGATGTCCATGCCACCTGCTCTTTGCAAATCTACTTATTTGTTGAACAATCAAGTTTTCTGTACCTCACTTGCTACTACTTTCTGTACCTAATACTGCTGATAATATTTGTGGGAAATGGTGTTTTGACACCCAATATTTAAATTAGTGATCGAATGCAGTTTCTTTGGATGATGCTAATACTGATATCTAGAGAACCAGGTGAACAGTACTATATATTTTATTATATTTGAATTATATTTTGGCAATGGTAAAAGTGTGGAAACAGATTAAGGCAAACAATATTATTAAAATATTTACAATGCATTTTTTAAGTCTAATAATTATTTAGTTGCTTCATAAACTAAAAATGATTTAAAAAAAGTTTTCCATATAAGCAATTGGACACTATTATTGGAATAATTCATAAAACATATAGTGGTGTCTCATTATGCAGTAACGTTCAATGTTTTAATGTTTGTGAAAGAAGTCTCTTCCGCTCACCAAGGCTGCTTTCATTTGATCAATAAAACGGTTATATTGTGAAATATTATTTCAATTTAAAGTAACTTTTACTTTTATATGTGAATACATTTTAAAATGCACTTTATTCCTGAATTTTCAGCATCATTTCTCCAGTCTTCAGTGTCACATGATCTTTCGAAATGATGAGTTGATGCAATGAAATGTTTCTCCATTTTATTAATCTAATTTTGAAAAGAGTTGTTATATTAAATGTTTTTGTGGAAACCCAAATACATTTTTTCAACGAGTTCAAAAGAACAGCATTTATTTGAAATAGAAATCTTTTGTAACATTATAAAAGTCTCCGCTGTTGTTTTTGATCAACTTTATGCATCCTTGATGAAAAAACCTTACTGACCCCAGACTTTTGTACCGTTGTGTATATCGTGTAAGTTTAACTGTAGGAAATTAGAGAATCTGTGACTCTTTCTTTTGCACAATTTTTCAATTAAATTGATATTTATTAGTCAATTTTTTATCAATTCGGCATATCGGTTATGGCATGAAAAAGGCAGATATAACAAACTCATGGTTTATTAGTTAACTGCGGGAAGGCACTGAGTTGTATAATGTCTGTTGCATAATCCAACCTTTTTCTCTGCGTAAAATAATTAAATGCTTGCTAAAACAAAATGAAATCAGTACAAAATACAGCAGTGCTCGACAATACAGACTCCCCGGGGCCAGCGTGAATGACGATCGGCACAATTGACGGAAATCACTGTCCTGATCAGGCCAGTGCTGCATCTTCACAACAGTGTATCCTTAAATCCAAGCGCAAGAAGACACAAAAGAGAGTTCGATTCTCTTTCAACTCAAGTTTTGCGTGCCCACACATCCAAAGCCTGCGTTTTAGACAGAGCACAAATATGGAATTGAGTTCTGTTCTTCTAATTCACACAAAATTATATCAAAATGCCCGTCTCAGCGAGTGTCTTTGTAAACATTGTCAGTTATATCTTACATGAACATAATTGTAATTGTGTACCAGTATATTGGATTTGTGCATTTGGTTTTAAAGTGACAACAAAAGACACAAAATCACTTACTACTCTTGACTAAATAACACAAAAATATCTGTATCGGAATACGCCAATAGTTGTTTCTTAAAAACGATATCGGTATCGGCCAAACATTTTTTTTTTTTATCGTACCTGTGCATCCCCACAACATTGACTATTTTTCAAGTATGTGAGGCTAGTGTTATCAACAATATATGGGAAAACGTGTTTGATTTTTGAAACGCCTCTCGGGCATGAAAGTGCAGCTGCTATCTCTTTGAAACGGGGAAATTCTCAAAAACTGCTCGCCAAGCTTACGATTAAATTTCATCTTTGAAATCACCAATGAAATCTGACAACTGTCTCTAAATGCTCGAATCATGACAAAAAAAACAGCATTTTTCAGGCTAGGCCAAGCTTATGTGCAGTCCTATATTTATAGGAACCGGAGCTTCTAACGGCAGCGGCAGTGATGCGATGACTTTTCCAAACGCCGATTGGCTCATTTCTTTAAAAGGCGGGACTTATTCCACCATATTGCGTGTTTGTACTTACTCCCATTCATAAGTAATCGGAGTGAACCATCTTTCTATAATGTCTTTGATGTAACCATAGAATGACCAAATATCAGCTGATTGATCTGACATATTCTATTCACTCATTTAAATTATCCTAAAATGACTATTTCCTTATATAAAATGTTTATCGCTGAATTATTCTGTTCATTCAATCCATAATTTAAATTTCCTCCTCAGGCAACCAGCATCTGCTAAGTGGTACGACAGACGGGACTCTGTCTTCATTGAGTTTTTGGTGGAGGACAGCAAGGATGTGAAAGTAAATTTTGAAAAGTCCAAATTTGGGTTCAGGTATGTTGTTGTAATTTCAACATTTATGTAAAACACCAAAAGCTTCTTATTGTCATTGCTTTAGATTGTAGTCTGAATGTTTTGTGGTTTAGCTAATGTTGTCTTCTGTGCTCTTCTTCAGTTGTCTCAGTGGGACGGATAATATGAAGCACTCAAATGAAATTGACCTTTTTGGATCCATCGATCAAGATGTGAGTTTAGCACACTATTGAGATATCATGTTTCAGATGATTTGCTATAGTTGGATGTACATTTCAGGATGAGGATGTTTTGTTTCATGTTTTACTTTCTATTCTCAGGGGTCCAAACATAAGCGTACAGACCGGTCGGTCTTGTGCTGTTTACGGAAAGCAGAGCCTGGGAAATCCTGGCCCAGGATAACAAAAGACAAGGCAAAGGCAAGTTTATTGTTGTTGCTTTATTTGCAACTAAAATGTTTTTTTATTTGACTTTAGGACATATATCTTGACAATTTGAAGTCAAATTCAGTTAAGTGTGGATTTTAGTCCTTATTTAAAATAGTGGTCGGCAGAGATGCACCGATTGATCGGCTGGTGACCGGAATTGGCCGATTTTCACGTGATCGGCCGGTCAGTCTGACATATGCCGATTTTATGCCGGTCAAAATGCACTCGGGCGGCGCATGATTAACATCGCGCAACATCAGCATCACACACGGAACGCGCATGTAGGAAACCTTGTGAATTACGGCCGTTTCACATCGCAAGTATGAGCGGCGCGCATTTTTTCCCGCGTGCATGTTAATCAACGAGTGCATTCACTCCGGGAGCAGGAGCCGCGAATGAGCGTCGAGCAGGAGCGTCGCATGAGCAGCATTGAAGCGGTTTCGGCGCCGAGTCTATTTTTGCTGCGCTGCTCACGCTCAATTAAAGTGAAAGCACACTTCTGATGGACAAAATAAATATGATTTCACACAAAAAGTGCCCAAAATGCACAGAATTTGCATGTCTAGTGTGTTTTAACAAGAACTGGAGTAGGCTATGTCAGAAATTAAAATGAACACTCTTTATAGAAAATATTTATAGAAAATGTACCCATTTAAACTTGTTTTTATTATTCAGTTTGGGTAAAAGTATATGGTGTTTTATAAATAAATAAATATATAGAAAATAACTATTTGTGTTATTTAAAAAGTGGTTAGAAAAAATTTAATCGGAATCGACTAAAATCGGTATCGGCAGGTCAAACTCAATGGAAATCGGAATCTAATTAAATGAAAAGTTTGTAATATACTTTAATTAAAAATTCTCATTAGTATTGTAAGAAAACACTTATTTTACCTGGTCAAAAACAGCTCTGTTTTCAGTGCATATGACTTTAAATGATAATGAGCTTTGCTCACCCCGCCTCTCTGTTCTGTGCGTACACCGTTTGAACACAATAACACAATAACCATAACGCGTTGTTCAGTATAAACGTGGGATTATGAATTATGTTGAGAACGTCATACATAGAAAACATGCCGTAATGTATCCTGAGTGTAAACCGACGCATTCATCGTGAAACGTGCAGCTAGCGATTTGCAAAGATTAATATAAAGTTTAATAAAACGTTACACTCACTTCAGTTCTTCTGGAGGTTCAGCAGGAACACGAATATCTGGTACCGATCCTTTTTTCATGAGCAGCTTCTAAGCAAAACCAGCTTTAAACTGATCCTCGTTTATAAAGCAGTCTGGTGTGTGAAATGATTCGCAAACATGAGAGCATTGACGTTGCTCGTGGGGAATATTCCCTTCGAAAACAAACTCAGCCACTGCGTGAATGAGTCATTTAGGAACATTAAAATGACTGCTGTGTTCGTTATTACACCCAAGAAGAGAACACCACAATCGCTTAGACGCCATTCTGCTCATAGACAGTGCTCCAGCATATCAACAATGATCGCGCCGGTCTGCGCGGACTATGATTGACAGCTCGCTTACGAGCGAGGGCGGGTCTGTGTTGAAACGCTGCTGTCAATCAACAATCGTGGGAGGGACGTCCGATTTAGTGACGTCACAAAATCGAACGGCTCAATTTGAGGCAGGGGAAAACAAAAATTTAAGAAAAAAAAACCTGGATGGATTTTTATCATTTTATGATGGTTTTGTACAGGCACTGCCAACACACATTTCAGTACAATCAACTTGTAAAAGTGCATGTAAAATTAAATTGTAGACAAAGTTGTTTGGCAGGCAATCTAGTAAATTGTTAAATCTAGTTAACCTTTAGTGTATCAGATAACCTGTTGTGTAAAAATTATTAGTTAATGGTATCAGCCTTTAATATCGGTGCATCAATACTTAGTGTTGACTTGGTTAAGATAAAACTTAATTTTTGTCTTCTTTTTTTTTTCTACAGGTCAACTGGCTTAGTGTTGACTTCAACAACTGGAAAGACTGGGAGGATGATTCAGAGGAAGATGTGGCCAACTATGATCGCTTTTCAGAGGTTAGTTCTTTTTAGTTCAAAAATAGCTATTCACCTTCTCAGCAGTATTCCCTATTATTATGGGAATTGTGTGAGAAATATGTCTATTACTGTGCTGTTCTGACATGATTTGTTGGTTTTAGATGATGGGCAACATGGGAGGAGAGGATGATTTACCTGATCTAGATGGAGCAGATGAGGTAAGATTTAATAGTTTCTGCATATGTGTAATAGTTTAGTAAATGGGATAGTTCCCCTAAAGTATTCACTCACCCTCGTGTCATCCCAAACCTGTATGACTTCCGTTATTCTGACATAAAATATATTTTGTCCATACAAATGGGTCCATTGTTGTGTTGTATCCCATTGACTTTCATAGTAGGGGCAAAAACATTCTTCAAAATATCTTTAGTGTTCCACTGAAGAAAAAGTCATAGAGGTTTGGAGCGATGTTAGGTGAGTAAATGATGACACTTGAAGTTCAAGTCACAAGTGAAGTTCCCTTTAAATCAGGGGTCACCAAACTCGGTCCTGAAGGGGGCGCTGTCCTGCAGAGTTTATCTCCAACCCCAATTAAACACACCTGAACCAGCTAATCAAGGTCTCACGAGGCATACTAGAAACGTTCAAGCATGTGTGTTGGACCTGGTTGGAGAAAAACTCTGCAGGACAGCGGCCCTCCGGGACTGAGTTTGGTGACCCCTACTTTAAAAGGATTTTTCACCCGAAAATGATCCCATAATGTACTCACCCTCAAGGCCACCCTAGGTGTATGACTTTCTTCTTTCAGCCGAACACAATCTGAGTTATATTGAATAATATCCTGGCTCTTCCCAGCTTTGTAATTGGCATTGAATAGAGCCAAAGATTCTGAAGCTCCAAAAATAAAATAAAAGTGATCCATATGAATCCAGTGGGTTAATAAATGCCTTCAGAAGCGAAGCGATTGGTTTTTTGTATATATATTCAAAACTTTATAAACTATAATCACTGGCGAATGGTGACCTCTGACCTGACGTAGGTGTAGTGTAAGCTTAGGTGAGAATTAATGAATGGCGAGGCGCAGAGAGCAAAACAAAATTGCCGTTCACGATTTAGAAGTCTAAACCGAGAAGTTTTAAGGACCAATGCCGGAGGATTACGAGTTTGTTGCCCTGCTCTATATATCTCCAACTGTGTTCAGCTGAGAGAAGAAGTCATATACACCTAGGATGGCTTGAGGACGAGTAAATTATGGGATCTTTAGGGGTCAGCGTAAACTGGGGATGTGCAAAACCACTTATTTGTAATTGACTAGTTGAGGTTTTCTAAATGATTATTCAACCAGTCAGCCTCAAGGAAGCCTTGTATAATTAGGCTCATTTAGGGCGGGTCACATCCAGTCAGATGCGGTTCTTGAGGGGGTGGAGCGGGACGGGACGGGACGGAGCAGAACACAGAGTTCTCAACACACTTTTAACTGTTGATTGTTTTCTTTTCAGGAATCAGCTGATAGTGATGATGAAAGTAAGTTTTCCTCTTTTTCTAGCTTATACTTTCAGTTCATTACTCTTTTAAAAAGGGGTAGTTCACCCGAAAGTCATGATTTACGTCATTTACTTTTTTTCATTTGACTGTTTTTGATATACTCTTAATTTTATTAAGTCATCTAATTCTAATCAACACTTTCAAGCTTTAAAATGTAAATAAAGACAGTAAACATAATCCAAATGAATCGAGTTGGTTAATCCAAGTCTTATATAATGAAACATTGATTAATATGATTATGAATAGATTTAATTTATTCACATATAATCACTGATCAACGCACATACATTGAGCATATCAAATATAGAAAACAGAAGCTCAACTGTACTTGCTTGACATGCGAGAACAGAAATTTCTCTTCTTGTCGTTCCAAACTTGTATGACGTTCATCTATTGAATGTGAAAGGTGAATTTAAGTCATTGAGAATGTCCTGGTGAGTTCCTAGTGAAAGTGTGAACTTCAGTCCACATTCATTGTAACTGCAAGAAGAGCAGACGTTACATTTATACAAGTACATTATGGATCTTCTTAATTCGTGTTTTACAGAAGAAACTTGAAAGTTGGAACAAAATGAGACTAAAGCCCAAAGTAGACTTCGTCCCAAAGTACATTCCCTGACGGTCCATGCACTGACCCTGTGACGAAATTTTGTTCTTTTCCTTCAACGTGTCTGTGTTTTCCCCCCCCAGAAATGCCAGATCTGGAATAAGCGGCTGGCACATTGTGGACAGACAGAGGAGGGGGATGACATGCGAATGAAAAGAGCTGTCATCTAAATGGTACATGATCTGAAAGCGAGCAAAGCTGAATTGATTGAGATCAGTGGATTCGTAAGCATCACCTCTGTCCACTCCGTGGCTGCACTCCAGAAGATCGACTTCACCCTCTGTTGGGAGTTTATATGCATATTGTTGTACAGAGCTTCGTCGTCCCTCTCCTTATGAGCAGTCCTGGCTTTTTTTTTTTTTTTTTTTAATCTGTACTAAAACATGATGTATACTTCAACTGTTTGGAAATACTGCACTGTATTCATATTTTTTCAACTGATAAGCAATAGATGTAATGGAAAGTTTCTTTTTTATTGTGAGGCATTGAAATTAAAATGAAAAGTGACAAACTTTGCAGAGGTGAAGGTAGTTTGTGTCTTGTAAAATCTGTATAGTGGATGACCTTGTGATTAAAGCGTAAGAACTGTAAGTAGCAGTTATTAGACATAAGACCCACCTCCCTAACATACTTCAATCATCTCCTAACATTAGCCCTCATGTCTCTTGACGTTGTACCAGATTTGTTGGTGGTTAATATTTTCTGCTGACTCCCTCTGAAATGATCCAGTTTCCCGAAGTCTATATTGGCACTGTATTTGGTATTGGACTGTTAATGTCTTTAATATTATGACTGCAGTATGATGTCTTTACTGGGAAACAGAAAGGTATTGTATGTTTCAGGTCAAGTCTAAAACAAAAAGACCAAATAAGTTTGCACTATCAAAAAATTGGGACTGTTTTGTGCAACATTTCTTGTTTTCAAAAGAAAAAAAAGCTTTCAATTTTTGTCTACGTATTTCTAATAAACTGCTCAATGCTCAACTTTTCATTTTGTCTGCTAAACTGTTAAATGGACACTTTAACCAGAAAAAAGAAAAAAGAACTCGTATTCCAAACTCGAGGAACGCAATAGAATTTTGGAAAAAATGTCGGAATATTTTTTTGTGTTCCACAGAAGGTCAGGTTTGGTATGAGTAAATGATGACGTTTCATTTCTGGGTGAATTACCTGTAATTAGTTAGCGGTTAAATATTTTGATCAGTTAACGTGTAAAAGTACATCTTTGTTCCCTAAAGCATATTGACTAGTTTAGATGCCCTTTGAATGTACAGGATTTGAAAATAGTCATTATAGGGTTATAGACCCCCGTCAGGCAACCTGGATTCAAGTCACTTTGTTCAAACGCATACTTAGTGATAAAACATATTAGCAAGTGAAGTTCCAGGGGCTCCAAATGTGTTTTTACCTGGCAACTCCGTACTTCCAGTGGCGTACTTCATAATCATTTGCAACTCGCCCCGTCTTTCTTTTTTTTTTTACAACGTTACGCCGTGAGGTCACGAAGGAGGTGCTATAATAACAGGTTCATAAAGATGCACGCGCTCGCCCAAATAACTGCATGCGGATACTTCACACGAGCCGCTTATGAGGATGTAGCCTGCCTGTGCATAATTGTCTACCATGTGAATTAAATAGAAATGTGGCCACCTATGTAAAAGTGGGATTTTGTGAATAAATAGAGTGATTTTATACATTTTGTATGTCTAATCGGATGAATGACATGGCCTCGGCTCTCCCTCTCCGTAGCGGACCATCACTTCCTACCGCCGCATTCTGGCTGCGTATCCATTCCTCTCCAGTGGCTCCCGACTGACGATCAGCGCGCTCTGGGTCCTAAAGCCGGACTCTTTTACGTTCCGCTCTGCGCTCTACTCGTTATCCTTGACGTCTGCCCCACTTATACAGTATCATCAGAGAATGGTATCATGTTGTTTGAGTATTTAAAAAATGGGTATGTTTTATTAAAATGGATAGTGAGAAGGGCACGTTTATATGGAGCTAGAAATGTGTCTTTATTACATGCGAGAAAATAAATGATCTGAGAGAGAAAAAAAAAGTTTGAGAGAAAAAGTTATCACACTGATAGCAAAAAAGCATTTCATGAGAGAAAAAAGTATATTTGAGAGAAAAAGTTTTCATACCAATAGCAAAAAATAATATTTGAGACTAA
Source organism: Tiaroga cobitis (assembly GCA_030578255.1). Lineage (NCBI taxonomy): Eukaryota > Metazoa > Chordata > Actinopteri > Cypriniformes > Leuciscidae > Tiaroga > Tiaroga cobitis. The sequence continues at coordinate 26,332,926 of CM060613.1, forward strand.
AAAAAGTTTTGAGAGAAAGTATTTTCTACGGAGCCCCCCTAGTCCCACTTTGTCAAAAAATGTTATTATAACTATCTCGTGGCCTCAAGATAAGTATCTCGTGCACCCGCGGCGCTACAATGGGCTACATTTTAGGTCCGGGCCCGCCCATTGTGAGTAGTGAGTGATTTTCATTCTAGCAGCCCGAGGAAAGCTTTGAGTGAAAGCTTCTCAACCAATCAGTGGCTTCTACCCCACGTGTGACTTAAGGCGGTAGCGCACACTGGACGAGAAGTGCAGCGCCGCGTCTTTGAAATGCAAACACATTATTCTCTATGAGTGTACACACCGGCGGCGCCATTCGTCGTCTGTCTGCAGCGCCCAGCAACGGCTCTGGACCTTGTTCAAAATCCTGCCGCGCCACAGAGCGCCATTTGTTTTATATTAAATTTAAATTTTGTCTCAAATCGTCGTTAATGTATAGGGCTACTGACTTCACCCTGTGTTGCAATATACATTTAGTTTTATATTCATTTACAGAAATCAGCTGCTTGAATGAAAATTGCTGATGTTCTCGAATTTTCAGCTGATATTCTCAATTCATTCAGTTAACGGACGCTCTGAGGTAAAGTGTTCAGACTGCAAAGTCAGCAACGATTGTATTTAATTGTACAGTAATCATAACATAGTACAGACATTATCTTAATTCCATAATGTCCTTAAACATAACAGTATTGCTGGCCATAAACTGAGAAAGTGCGCGTCCAGTGTGCGATACCTCGAGTTGTCCTAGACGCGACGCGGCACAGCGCTGCGCTTCTTGTCCAGTGTGTGACCCCCCAGTTAGGCTAACGTTACTGCACTGAGCTGAGGACAGCGAAACAAGAGCCACACAGGTAGGCTACTGAGTCGCTGTCCTTAGTGCCGCAGAAAAGCGCTGAAACGGAGATGAAGGGGAACCCGTTTTTTTTTTTTTTTTTTTTTTTTTTTGCTTATTTTAACTGGCCCATCCAGTTTTCTGGAGGCCCACCTACAATCAAATTCCTGCCGCCGCTAGTGATCTCGTGGCCTCAAGATAGTATCTCGTGGGGCCACGAGATAGTATCTTGAGGCCACAAGATAGTATCTTGAGGCCACGAGATAGTATCTTGAGGCCACGAGATACTATCTTGAGGCCACGAGATAGAGATACTATCTTGAGGCCACGAGTTACTATCTTGAGGCCACGAGATACTTATCTTGAGGCCACGAGATAGTTATAATACATTTTTTTTTGGCAAAGTGGGACTAGGGGGGCTCCGTAATTTTCTCATAGAACATAAAAAAATATAAATTTGACATTTTTAAAATTATTTCTGAGAAAAAAAATCTCTCTCAAAATACTCAAATCTCAAATATATATTTTTTGCTATCAGTGTGAAAACATTTTCTCTAAAAAAAAAAGTGTTTCTCTCAAAACGCTTTTCTTTGCTCTCGATGCAATTTTTTGCTCTCGTGTCAGGATTTTGTAGCCTGGGAAAACCCAGACAACTTCCGGCAAATTTAGATTTGCTCTGAAAGTTAGTCTGGCAAAGAGCTCATTCAAGCCCATTTCCAATCCGTCGAAATCGAGGCACCAATCAGAAACGTTGGGGCGCCCAGATAGCAAAATTTGTCTGGCCCACCTCTGGGGCCTCATCTTTGAGGCCTCATCCTTGCTTCAATTCTGGCCCAGTTCTGGCTGGGTCCCCGGCCCAAAACTGGTCCAACACACTGACAACGGACTCAAACAACTTCCTCTGGCCCAGATGTGGCCCACACCCTGTAAAATGACTCTTATTTATTGATATGGCCCAGGTCTGGCCCAGGCACTGTAATACAGATCTGGCTGAGAGTCGGCTGGGCCCCCGGCCCAGATGTGGCCCAGAAATTGGCAGACAGTGAAACACAAATTCAACCATTTAAAAAGGGTTTTTATTATAAAATTAACAAATACACTTTAATATAAACGTGTATTAACAATGAACACACTTTATTAACATTTAACAACTAAATAATTTTAAACAAAATAATAAGTAAATTGATTGTAAAATGATTATAAGAAAAACAGCATTCTCTTTCACACACAAACTCTCTTTCACTCTTTAACACTAAATAAATTCCTTTTGCAAATGTCAAGTCACCATTAAATATAGCCCTATATACAGTAATGACGGTTTCAAAGCAGCTTTACAGGGTTAAACAGGAAAATGATCAATGATGCAAACAGAGTTAAATTTGGCTGTAAAGCTGCTCTAAAAAGAAAATAGTGTCATTGTTCAGCAGAATTCAGCTGTGTTGATTCAGTTCTGTTCAATAACTGTATAAAGTATATCAATTATAAAAAGAGTCCATTTCCATTATTAAGCAGCTCTGCAGAAAACAGTGATGTCATCGTCCAGCTCAGTTCAGTTCTCATATAATGGTGTCAATGCAGGCAGATCAGTAATATTAAGAATAAGTCTCCCCAACTAAGCAAGCCAGAGGCGACAGTGGCAAAAACCCAAATTCCATCAGTGACAAAACGAAGAAAAAAAAACCAGGCTCAGTCGGGGGGCAGTTCTCCTCTGGCCAAACAACCAACATGGTGTGTGTTAGGATTCCAGGCTGCTTCACAAGTCAGACTGTGGATTGATATCATTCAGAGTATTTTATTCAGCTCCTTTTGCTTGAAGATTGGAAAAGATTACACCAAGGTAAAAGAGTAGCAAAACTCGAGAGCATGTAGATGTGAATTTGAGAATTTGGACAATAAATATTTGTACTTGTACAATAAAATTAACACTCACAGCTCCAATGTGAAAACAATGGTGTAATGATTCAGTTCGACTCCCAAGACAAGACGATGCTCAAACCGACTGGCCAATAGGAACGTTCCAATAGCAAAAAAAGAACGTGGCCCCGCCCATGACACAATTTTCACAGCTAAAGCAAAATCCTGACACGAGAGCAAAAAATTGCATCGAGAGCAAAGAAAAGCGTTTTGAGAGAAACACTTATTTTTTTCAGAGAAAATGTTTTCACACTGATAGCAAAAATATATATATTTGAGATTTCTCAAATATTATTTTTTGCTATTGGTATGAAAACTTTTTCTCTCAAATATTATTTTTTCTCTCATGAAATGCTTTTTTGCTATCAGTGTGATAACTTTTTCTCTCAAACTTTTTTTTTTCTCTCAGATCATTTATTTTCTCGCATGTAATAAAGACACATTTCTAGCTCTATACGTTTACACGACAATGATATACAAAAAAACGGAAAAGCTTTTCCTTTCCGTTTTTCGCGTACAGGTGACAACATCAAAACGCGGATCCGCGAAAACGATTAAAATCGTTGTATTATTCATGCCAGGCCAGTAGATGGCGATGTCATTTTGTAAAGAAACACTACACCTACTGAACACTTAATATGCATGATTCGCCTGACGTGAAGTTCACGTTTTCGTAGTTTAGGCTACACAGAGACGATAACGGTAACGTTTTATAAAAACTTGCACTTTGAAACCCATTTTCGAAAGTTTGTGTTTCCAGGCCCCCAAAACGCTCTTGTCGTGTAAATGAATGCAGTGGCGGCTCCTGCAAAATCTCTCAGGGGGGGGGGGGGGGGGGGGGGGCAAATGTTTGGATGATTGATAAGGATAAGGTCCACCCATGCAATGAATAAATTAACAGCTTAAGCATGTAAAGGCAACTTCACTACTTTAATATTAATGAAAAATAATGACTCTTACAATAAATCTCATTGTTTGTTTCTATACTCACTATTATTACACTGCTAACATCACATTACTCGCTTAATACACTGCGTTCGCCATGACGTTGTTCAAGTTCAACTGGCCTCCACTCGCGAGATGTCCCAACAGTCTCTCTCGCTCTCGTTCTCGTTCTCGTTCTCTTTTTTATTTGTATTTTTTTTAATCACATTTGATAAAGATATTAAAGTAGTGTTTCATTTTTTCTTGTTGTTCAAATTCAAAATTGTTTTCAAATATTATTTGTCACTTAATCTTAAAGATTTTTAATAGTGTATGTTTGTTCCCACCAATCGCTGCACAAGTTAAGGATACGTATGATGACGTAAGCACGTTAGTGCGAGCCCTCCCGGAACCCATAGAGAATGCATTGCACGGATTTAGAAAGCAGAGGCCCCTAGGCACAAAATCTTAGAGCGCCCCCCCCCCCCCCCCCCCCCCCTCCTCCTCCTCCTCTCCTCTTTTTCTTTTTTCTTTCCTCCTTTTTCTTTAGTTAAAAACAAAAACACCAACTCCATTTCTTGTGATGTTAACTGTGACAGCAAAAGAGATCAATAAATATCTATAAAACAAAGACAAAATGGAAACTATCACAGAACAAAATCAACAGAATTTATTGAAATAAAAGCAGATTAAAATCTATGAAAATACAGCCTAATAACATAACTAAGAATAACTATAGTCATGTCTGCCTCACTAAAATAATATAATGCAGTTTAAAAATAAACGTGTTTGATTTATTGTCACAACAGAACAGAGGAACATCAAAATATATTAAAGTTCTAAAAAATACAATGTTTAAAAATACAAACTTAAGATATGAAACTTAAAAGTCCTTTGAACAAAAATCCAATAACAAAAGAAAGCACACAGCCTTTCTTTAAAGTGAATTTAGTTTTTTTTATTATTTGTATCTTAATTTGAATCAATGTTTCATCAACCAATTGCCTGGATTTAATAAATAAGAAGTTAATATATATAATCAGGAGGATTCACAGGACTTCTCAGCTGCGCACTTGCAATAGTCACAAGCTCCACACGGTACGTGACAGAGGCTGGTAGCAGAGCAATCAATTCAGTCAATTACACTGTGCAAATCAAAAGTAATAGTAGGCTACCCACCGGCACCGGATGAAGAAGGATTGACTCTCAACAGAATAAAATATTCATTTTATTTTATTTTTCGTATTCGAATTTATGAGGAAAAAAAATGTTACGGACGTGAGTTCTCCGTTACAGACGTGGCCGCTCTGAAAGCGGCACTAAAAGTAAAAGACTGCTTTAAAACATTTTCACAAAGAACTCAAACAGAAAGCACAAACTAAGCCTTTCTTTAAAGTGAATTTCGTTTTGTATTAATTTAAATCTTAATTTTAATCAATGTTTCATCAACCAATTCCCTAGATCCGGGCATCTAATAATCAGGGGTTTTAATAAGGGGAAAAGGTAATAGATATGCCTAGATTTTGAGGCGGTCAAACTGGTAATCCACGTCACCACACCGGCGCCGCCAGGCTCTTTATTTTCGTCGAGACGACTTTTGAAAAATGTAGAGATGGCTGGAATATTAACGTTACTCCTAATTAAAACCTCTCTGCTATCCTTCTCCTTTTTAGCTTTACGTTTTGTGGCTCCGCTGCTCCACCGTTTTTTATCCATTTTGTTTGTTTTTTTTCGATGTCCTCAACTCTCTGTTTTTCACACCATCTTCTACCGGCTGTTTTGCCGCTATCAACAGTTTACGCGGTAAGCTGACTCGTCATCATCCGACACAGCCGAAAAACTGATCATGATACTTTTTTTGCGTGTAAATAAATTATTGTTAACACACATACACACAATTACACACACATTCATGAATTTTAATTTAATTTAATAATAATAAAAAAAATTACAAAAAGGATGAGGCCACACAGTTAGTGGGGTCTTGGAGGCCCCCTAGAGGTCGGAGGCCCCCGGGCACCGGCCCAATCGGCCCGGTGGTAAATCCGGCCTTGATTGCAGTGCCTTCGAAAAAAAACATATTTGAATGTAAGTCTATGGGAACACTCTGGGCGATTCTCAGCCAGAGTGAAATCGCCCAAAAAGAGGCGGTACTCCAGAGAACGTGACATGATGCTGATTGGACTATATCCAGACAGTGACGGCTAGCGTAACTCTGAGGTTGAATGAGATTTTGAATGTAATTGAAAAAGTACCTTTCATTCACACTTTGGTGGTGCGTCGCCCAATCGCCCTAATGAAGAAACCGCCCCTGAATGAATGGCCAAAACACAAATTATTTTTTTACTATTGGCCGACGCTGGTCATGTGTGTGATGCGTGTGATGCTGGCCAATAGTGAGCCTACGTTCTGACGTACAACCCAGAAGCGCTGCGCTGTTACACTTCCTGAACTCGCTCGAGGCCCACACAGAAGAAAAATGAATAGTTGAATAAAGTCTTTTTCCCCCCTTTTTTTTACGCACAAAAAGTATTCTCGTCGCTTGATAAACTTAAGGTTGAGCCACTAGCCACTAAATTTTCATTTTTGGGTGAACTAACCCTTTAAGCCTTCTGTGAAACCAGGCAATAGCATATACATACATATATACAATATATATACTGTACATTCAATTTTATGCCATTCATATATAGCATAAAATTGGTTAGCTGTTAAATATTTTGAACAAAAGGGGTAACTTATATAAGGTTAAATACTTATATATCAGTATACGGATATAAACAATATATGGATGTAAACGGAATGTATTTTAATTGCATGCATTGCAATTATGGAAATGTATTATAGTTTAAATTTATATTAAATGCAATTAGTCCTTATTTGACCCATTTAAGAAAGTTCATCTTTATATGTCATTTCATAATTACTTCTATTGTCTTTTATATATAGTTAAAGTGTGCTGAATACTGATAAGCATTTATGGTAAACTAAAATAAATGTAATTTCTATTGAAACTTGTGTGTCATGCCTTTAAATATATTTTTAATTACATAGTTGTAATGAATGATGAAGTTGCGAATTAATACATTTAACATATATTTACTTAAAATGTAATATCAAATAACATGTAAAAAAGCTAAATAAGTGTACTTCTTTGAAGCACAGCAAAAATATTCAAACATAATGATTTACATTTTTTACGTTATTTTTACATTTCTATATACAGTATATTATCTACGACTTAAGTATGTTTTTTAAAACAAAATATACTGTTAAGATTTGAAGTTCACTACACACGCACATTTAATATCCTCCTGAGACCCAGCAAAAACCATTGTTTAGAGCATAAGAAACTAATGAAGAAAAACATTTTTTTTTTTTTTTTTTTTTTTTTTTTATATCTTATGCTATGTCCTCTGTAGTGACGCCAGGGCTCAGTTGTTTAAAAAATAAAAAATTTAATTAAATGTATAGGCAAAAACAATGGGATTTTTTTTTCATCCACCAATCAATTTTAGGTTCCAGGATTTTTTTAACCAAACTTTGTATAAATATGATTCTCATTATAAAAGATATAATGGAATGAATTGGATATAAAATGAATATACCATTTTACTTTATACAATATGTGGGTAAAACATGTACTAAAAAAGAACTGTAATAATGGGAGTAATAATTGACAACATTTTCATAATAATATCTAATCTTTCAAAGGAATATTGATATGTAATGTATTTCCCTGTTCACTTGCTGTGTCTCCCAAAATGCCTGATAAACATGATTTAAGTCCTGGTGTCTCTACAGTAGACATGTATAAAATCAATGCCATGTTTCGTAACAGAAAGTCATATGTTGATTAGAAATCACATTACATTTTCCTGAGATGCTGATTTATGACAAACAATTTGAAAATAAGTCAGATTTAAATTATACAAAATATTATAATTTCCACAAGAGTGCTAAATTCGACGACTAAATTTAATGTCAGTCATGTTTAAAGACCAAGAAGTTGTTGTCATGGTGAAACCTCCAAACATTAGTGTCTCTGAAAAGCCCTGAATGTAAAATTGTGACATCATGTATGGTGTCAGAGAAATTCACTAAAATATCATGTCCATTACAGTGGACAAAAGTCTGGGTCCCTCCCAGGAAGATACAACTGAACACTTCTTTTCCACAAAGGCATTGTGGGTCAACACTGGTTTGTTCGGCCCGTAGTGCGCGAGTCGGCGCTAAGACCCGGAGGCGCGCGGCCGTCTAACCGTCATCCACTTCCTCTTTCGGCTCGCTCTCTTTCTCTCTATATGATCATGGCTGCGCTCAAACATTACCAGCCATGTTTGCAAATCTGAAACCCAAAGGTTAGCGATTTAGCCGTTTATTATTTACATCGCTTACACCCTCTTCATCAACACTGGTCCTTTGCCGGGGGGCCAGAACCCCTGTCTCCTGTGCGATCGGCACATATCAAGGTTGGGCAGTTTTATTATCATTATACGGGGGAAACTTTTGAGAGTGTGTTGTGTGGGTGATGATGATGCTACCTCATTTTCTCTAACCGTATATCGGGAAAATAACGTGAATTAATCAACGAAAGATGACCTTCTGAGACGAGATGATTTGTTAATATTGCATTTGCACAGGCAAGCTTTTAAAACATTAGCCACTCATAATGTCTTCGAGATCACAAACCCTCTTGTATTTATATAATCAGTCCGTTTTATCTGTGCGTTTATCGTCTTTAATTATTTAAATAACGCTCAAGCCCGTGGTTATGTAAATAAGAGCTGCTGTTTTCATTTACACCGTTTTCATCGACACTGTTAAATTGAATTCGCGTCCAATTTCATTCATACTCCAAAATATTGAATTAACATGCATGTTAATCGGCGAATATTGTTTCAAAGCTCATAAACGGTCGTGATGAATCGTTGTTATGCGGAACGCAGGCCTCATTTTGTCATGTCATCATCACCGCTGATATTAATAACCGAGCACTTTAATCAAACTTCATATCGAAATATCGTTTTATAAGTGTGTGTATAGCGCTAGATTCTCATTATGAGCATCATTGAATTGTCTTCCCTTCATCTTTGAGGTCTTGGGACATAATTAATCTTTCATCTTCAAGCAAAGTCCTTTTTGTTTTCGTTTTTGTGTTGGTTGTTTGGCCGCATCTCGTTGCTTTTTCTTCTTTTTCTAGCTTAATATGTGCTGATACAAGACTAGAATTACATTAAAGAGAATGAAGAAATCGAGTAAGAGTGGATATGAGCTGGTTTACCTTGAGTTGTGGTGTTTTAGTGTTGGAGAAGTTTAATCAAATGTGGATATATAAATATATATATATATATATATATTGTGTGTGTGTATGTGAGATCCAGAAGCAGCGCATGGTCATTAGCCTCCGTGCTAACCGATTCACACATCTCCCTCTTCTCCTTATTAACATTTCCCACTATAATATTTAATGAAATATCACTCTTTCGCCGTCTGTGTTGCCTTTTAGTGACGTATGTCGCATTAACAGCCATTTCTGAATGAAATCCTACAGTTTTGAGTTAGGTGTTTACTGTTAGCTGTGCGGTTAATGGACACGCATAAATTAATTAGCGTTGGATTTGATCTTTATACATTAATATATCTGGTCATTTAAATGAGCCTTTTTTTAACTACCAGGACTAACTTATTAACGTGTTTAAAGTGTAATTGAGTTTGAGGCTGGTGTTCAGCATCTCTGTGTGTGTGTGTGTGTTATTTAACGCATCTCATCGGCTTTATCTGCGACATTTTATGTTGAGATGTGAAGAGCAAAATTTGTGATGTCCGCCAGAGCAGTGCTCGCTGGCTGTGTCTCAACCCCCCGTACACCGGGTTGTCGTCTACCTGCGCGGCGCTGAAGCGTTCCGAACGTTCGGTGTGCGAGAATCCAATTAGAACGTTATGAACGGGCCAACAATGCTGAACAATTCCATAATAGTTAGGTAGATCACTAGGTATTTGAACACAGCCACTGATTTCAGCACTGTACACCTCTGGTTCATAACTCGCTCTTTACTTGGGTTAAATGAGAGTTAGAGTGCAGCTTTTTTTTTTTTTTTTTTTTTTTTTTTTTTTTTTTTACTACAGAAAGAAAGGGATCTGCCTATTGTTTAAAATGGTGATTGTGGTACTAGTAAAATTGTGAAATATGAGTCTGGTTAGTTGGAAAATTTAAACTAATTTGTCCATGACTCTCTAGATTTAAGTTTTATTTAAGGTGAAGCGTGTGGTTTTCACAGGACAAAAGTTGGTTGTTTACTGTAATTTTTGGTAAAGATGTATTTTTAAATGGTTTGACATTTTGAGACACCAAGGTAAACAATAGTAGGCTACAAAATATTGCGCATTCCTGTAGCTCTGTCTATCATGACTAATGTTATGTCTGAAATGATTGTTTTCAAGCAGGTTTCTTAAATATTTTATTCATTGGTTGAAGAAATGGAAGTCCCGCCCTTAACTTAAGTGATTGGTTAAGCCAGTATTGAATCTTCAAGATATTTAAGTAGAGCAATTTTGTCTGAAAGAGTCATAGTATGCTAAATTACTTACTAAGTATGAACTACATTTGTTGAGGAACGAATTTTGCAACAATTAAAAAAAAAAAGCATTAATTTCTATGTAGCATAAAAGTGAGAGTAGTATGATTATAATCCGGACACTGCATTCGTCATGTTGGCACTGACCTATGACATCAGTTACATCGCTTTACTGCCATTCACAACTCCTCTCCCGTGGACTACTTACTACTGTCCATCAGTAGCAAGTCAGCCGGACCCTTTTTTGCCAATGGTTTTATGAATATTTGGACATAAGGAGCACTGGGAAGTAGGCATACAGAAGCAGAGACAGCGTTTACGCTTTTTAGGGAAATCATCCGACAAATGGCTTACTTGTAGTTGTCTGTCTATGAACGTGACATAGGAGAAAGTATTTTAATACTAAAAACTAATCTGTGCTGTTTTTTTTTTTTTTTCCTTCCGACAGATGGAAGCAAATAACCATTTTAACTACGGGCCTCACTCTTCTGTGCCAGTTAACTCAGGACTGAAGCATTCCTCAGGAGATTCTCTCTATACTAACGGGTCCTCCATGAGCTTCCCCCAGCAAGGGAAAAGTGAGCATCTACACTGCTTTTACACAGTTTTTACTGCTTGATATTTTTGTGGAGACTGATACATTTAAAAAAAAAATCTTCTTTGACGAATAGAACACTCAAAAGAACAGCATTTATTTGAAATAATATAAATCTTTAGTAATATTAAAAATGTCCTTACTGTCTCTTTTGATCAATTTAGTGCAACTTTTGAATGGTAGTGTATCATCATGGTTTACACAAAAATATGAAGCAGCACAACTGTTTTCAACTTTAAAAATAATAATAAATGTTTGAGCATCAAATCATCATATTAGAATGATTTCTGAAGGATCATGTGACACTGAAGACTGGAGTAATGATGCTGAAAATTCAGCTTTTGATCACAGGAATAAATTACATTTTAAAATATTTTACAATATAAAACAGTTTTTTATATTGTGATTATATGTCACAGTATTACTGTTTTATTGAATTTTTATCAAATAAATGCAGAGAGCATAAGAGACTTCTTTCAAAAACATTAAAAAAGCTGTTTTTTTTCCCAAAGTTTTAAACCAGTATCTTCCGTATAGGCTAATAAATTATATATATGTGATAAATGTGATGCCTTTATTAAAGATGCTGTTCATCACACAGATCTGAATGGCGAAATGAATGTGAATGGCATTACTACTGCAGGTGGGAGCACCCAGCCCAGCGCCCACCCTCCCTCTTCCTCTTATCCTCAAATGAGCAGCCATCTACTCCCAGGCAGCATTGGATATGATTACCTGTGGGGCCAGTCTCAGTACAACCCAGCTTTGGGGCCTGTCCCTCCCCACGGGTTGCACCAGAAACCAGGCTCCCAGGGGGGGGTACAACCACAGCAGCCTCAGCACCACTTCCAGGGGCATGGACCGTACCAAGTCAACGGCAGTATAGGATCGTCCCGGCAGCCCCCTGGTGCTGGGCCGCAGTATTGGGCAAGGGGTAATCCTGGGCAGCAGCAGGGGGGATCTTCGATGTCCATGGGATTTAACTCTCACAGCATATATGGGACTTTTCCCAACCAGGGGCATCCTGGCATCCCACCATCCCAGCATCACCAGCAGCCTCCAGCCGTGCAGCACCAGTCTGCAACGACACATCATCTCCAACATCATTCACACCACCACTCACCTCAACACCAGCAACCGCAACAGCAGCAGCAGCCACATTATGGCATGATGCCTAATGGAATGCCATTTTACCAGCATCCTTCACACCAGTCCCAACCGCAGGCCCAGACTCAGTCTCAATCCCAGACTCAGATGATACCACCCGCCACGCAGAGTTTTACGCCTCCGCGAGGAAGCCCTCAGCACCATCACGTGGGTAGTGGAGGCAGAAGCAGTCCCCACCACATGCAGGTCCCAATGAGGTCCCCTTCTGCAATGTCTGATAGTGGTTCGCCTAAGAGCAAAGAGATGCAAGGTGAGATGGTGCCACACAGTCTTAAGTGTGTTGGAAAAAGGTGTAGAATTTTTGTGTTTTCAATTTTGTGTGTGCAATCCACCCCCCCCCCCCCCCTATTTACTAATGCATTTGAAATGGAGTTTTAATTCTTATTTTATCTTTTATTACCTTAGTTAATATACTATGAATGAACTAACATGAATGATAAAGGTACAATTGTATTGCTCATATTAATACATGCAGTAAAAAGGTATATTGCATTATGCATATAGTTCATGAAAGCTAGTTAATACATCCTTGTTTACAAATGGGACTTGCAAAGTGTTACCTATGAAATGTATGTATGTTTCTAGGTTATAGCTAACGAAACCTGTAATATTTTAATGTTTAAATTATTTTCTGTATAAAGTTTTAATATATTCATGTTTATATATTTATTTAATTGAGCACATTTCAGTTCAGCACTGTTTTATTGTGAGTGTTATGTTTGTTTTTAATCCAGTATCCATTTAAAAAAAATATTGGTTGAATTATCGGTTTATGAGGTCTTTGTCGTTTCAAAACAAGATGGTTTCTCTTGTTTGCAGATAGCTGTAGGGGAGGGTTCCTCATATCTTGTCCTGGAGTCAAAGGTCAAACTCTTCTACTTGTGATTTTCTAGTGATCCCGAAGACCTAGATTAGCTTGATCAGGCTTGGAGCTAAACTCTGGAGGGTCCTCCAGGGCCAGATTTGAGGAACCCTGCTGTAGGGAAACAATATATTTTGTAAAGTGATTATAAAAATGGCAGCATGTTTTTATCCTGCATGCTCGTTCTGATTTCCTGTACTTTGGTGGTGCAATGCACTTCCTGAATGGCTTTTAATATCACCAACACTGGTATTCTAATTCTGTCCTCTGACTGAAATGACATTGGTCAGATCAGACTTGTTTTCACCAAAGGTAATGGACTTGGATTAGGAAGTGATTCATACTGACTAATAGTGTGTTAACCACTAATGTCTTGCCCCAGTTCAACATTCTGCCTCACTCATCAGAAAATGTTTTATTGTATCTAGGTTGCAGGTGTCCACACAAAATGTTTCAATCAACAATACTGTTCTTTCCATTGAAGATCAAGATGCATGATCTGTCTTTTATTTATTTTACTTGTATTGCTTTGGCCTTGTATTCAGCGTATTATTTAATGGCTCTTCTGCTGAACAGAAGTAGCATGAGGTATCAACCGTTAGAGGCATTACTGTAGTTTCCACATTGATGCATATACTGATTTTGAAACTGTGTACTCATTCACTGTGTATTGAATGCCTCATAGTTTATTACATGGGAGAATAGTAAGAGTAAAGGAGTGAAATCTATGCAGATGCTGTGCATTAGCAGCATAGTGCACTAATTTCCAGGCCATGTCTCTGACCTAAAAATCCAATTTTAGTTGCATTTCCAATCATACACTAGCCTAATGATTGTGAATTGTTGCTACGTGTCTGAACAATTTTGTGTTCTTACGTGTCTTGCTAATAGCTGTTTGTCTGTGTGTTTTTGTTTTGTTTTTTTTGTGGTCTGTAGTTCATATGAATGAGTCCTTTAAAGAAACCGATAAAGGCTTCAATGGAGTCGAGAGAAGCTCTGTACCCCAACGGTTGACTGATGGTTTTCCTGTAAAGTCCCCTGGCCCTGTTTCCTCTACCGACTATAACCAGGGTGTGCAGCATCCAGCCATGGACCTGGAGAAACCTACAAAACAACGTCAGGAGATGGGAGCTGCCGCAAAGGAGCTTAGTTCTTCCCCCGTCTCTGGACCACCGCCACCACTGGCTAGTCCGCCTCGTAAAACATTGACCCTGCCTCATCAGTCGGTCTCTGGACCTGTTTCTGGGCAGAATTCACATTCTTCATCTTCAGGATTTGCTTTATCTACAAATTTGGGTGTCGGCACAAATGTTTCTCCAACCTCCCCTCTCGCGTCACCGCCTCTGATGGTCCAAGGCCAAAGACCTGAGTTCTCTGCACCTTCATCAGCTGATGGGACACCTTTAGGACTTAGTACAACTCCTTCGATGTCTTCTCCTAAGAGCCCCAGAGCTCCACCTGCTGTGTCACATAGCCAGTCTGTGGTGTTTTCTTCTAAGATCTTGACGCATCCTCCAACGGTGCCTGTGCCTCCTCAAACAGTTCCTCTGGCAGAGGCCCAGGGGTCAAAAAGTCCACAGGTCTCTCCAACACCTCTATCTTCAGCTGCGTCTCCATCTGTTGTCTCTGCTCCTCCTGCATTGGCACCACTGAAAGGACCACAAGAGGCATCACCTCTAACAGGCCAGAGTCCTAAACATCCTGCTGCTTCCTCGACTCCAACATCCGCTGCCGATAACGTCTCTCTCCCAGCAGTCTCTTCACTTCCATCTGTTGTCTCTGGTTCTCCTCAAGTCGCCGCTCTGGCTTCATCTGCACCATCTCCCGCTGTTAGCTTTTCTTCTCAGGCATCCTCGGCACCTCTCAATGTTTCTCCTGCTCCAAATGTGTCTCGTTCCCTCGTTGGCTCTGCTGCTCATCCTTCAGACGTTGTGGCAAATGTGGACGTTTCTTCTCACAGTCTAGGGCAGGTGGGTTCTCATGGTGTAGTACGGTACAACTTTGGGGAATCGCACTCTACTCAGAAGACTCCTGGTAAACACGAGGCCTGTGTTTCCCAGAATAAAGTTGGAGTCATAATCGGCACATCCACAAAGGAGTCCAACAGTGAGGCTCAATCTGAGATGCATAGGGTCCAAACTCATGGTAGAAACCTTGAACCGGCTTTTATTGTTCCAAAGGAACCTGAGAGAGACACTATGGCAGTTGGCAGAAAAGACTCATATAGTATCAAAGATCAGGCTACCCCAAGGAAAGGAGAAAGTGACACTTTAAATGACACTTTTAGCACTGACGCGTCACTAGACTATCCGTCCTTGGCTGAGTCAACCTACCTTGAAAGCTCAAGAGCAGAGGATGGGAGTTCTATGATGGACACTTTTGATAATTCTTATAGTCTTTGCCAGACGGGAGACCAATCAAAGTTTACAGAAGGATCCATGTTTGATGACTCCAGGGACTTGCTGGAGACTTCTTGTGAAGAAGAAAACTTCAACAGCTCCATGACCTCTACAAGTTCTACAGAGGAGACTTCCATCAAAGAGAACGCGTCTCTTTTGGACAACTCTTTAAACAACACCTCGCAAAACTGCTCCTCCCTGCTTTCTCCATCTATTAATGCCTCTACACACTCTATCAAAGGTGAGATTCCCAATGAACTAATAATGCATTTACTCACCTGTTTCTAAAGAGCCTCATATTTGAACCATAACATACATTTCCTTTTTTTTTGGAAGCGATGCACTAAACTTTAGCTGAAAACTATTTTCATATTGTGACCGATAATTGACAGATTCAAATTCAAAACTATTTTGTCTAAAATAACACTTAAAAACCAAGACCAACATTTTAAATTGCTGTAAAGTCTATTTGGGCATCACTGCAAATCTAAGATGAATATTATTTTTTCATACTGTACATTATAATGCTGTGTGAACTAAATGTTATTAACTTTAAGAGTGTTAGATGACAGTAAAGGTAATATAATTGTAAAAATAGAAAAAATGAGCATGTACACACTTACAAATCCAATATTGACCTAATATATCATACATCCCTATTATTTATCATTAAAATGAATAGTAATACTCATTCAAGTGTGCTTTAACTCTAATGAGTCTGAGGCAAGAATGTTTTATGCATGCAAATAGTGATTTGAATGCTTGGTGGACATATTATGATCTGGTGCTTGGGTTTAAATTTAAAAAGGACATATTTGATTTCCAGGGATTAAAAGCTACAGGTTTTATTCCCCATAGGTGATCAGATTCTTGGACCTGAAACTTCAGACCTATCTGGAGGTGACCGAAGATCTGCGCTCTCTTTGACCGCTAAAGCTTTGCAAGTGGTTGTAAGCGGTTCTGTTGAAGGGACGTCCACACAGATATCTAAAGCACTTATCGCCATGCCAACAAAAAAGCCACGGAAGCCTAGGACCCCGAAGATGCCAGTTGCTATTGCTGAAAGTAATTGTTCATCTTTACTATCATGCTGGCATAGTTAAGGGTTTACAATTCTTTTTTAAATGTGACCCTGGACCACAAAACCAGTCTTAAGTTGCACGGGTATATTTGTGGCAATAGCCATCAAAACACTGTATGGGTCAAAATTATCGATTTTTCTTTTATGCCAAAAATCATTAGGATATTAAGTAAAGATCATGATCCATGAAGATATTTAGTAAATTTCCTACCTTAAATATATCAACATTTTATTTTTGTACGTGGATGCAGCACAATCGCCAACAGAAATGGAAACCTTTAAAGGCGATTTTCTCAATATTTAGATTTTTTTGCACCCTCAGATTCCAGATTTCAAATAGTTGCATCTCGGCCAAATATTGTCCTATCCTAACAAACCACACATCAATGGAAAGCTTATTTATTCAGCTTTCGGGTGAAGTATAAATCTCAATTTTAAAAAATGGACACAAAAGACTGCTTTTGTGGTCCAGGGTCACAAATGAGTCATTTTCTTTAAAGGGCTCCGTTTGACAGTTGACGCATGTGAACATAATCCTTTTTTATTGCGACAAACACAACGAATATATTAACCTCAGAGAAGAAAGTACATGGATTATATTTCATGTCAGGTTTTCATTAATCTTGATTTTTCACAACTTGTTTGCTTTTTCTGGGACAGTCTGAATGAATTGTGGCCCTACTACTTTCGCATCTTTTTTTTAAAAGCTTGATGCCCTTTAATGAGTCAGATGGATAAAATGGTGTTAGATGCTAAATACTGTCTTACTCAATTATTTTCAGTTGGCTCTCCTGATTCCAAGATCAAGAAGCAGAAGTTAACACCTGATGGTCCAAAGGTTAGAAGGAGAAAGAAAACAGAGGAGAATTCATCGACTGCAGTGAAGAAGAGGAAAATCTCTAAAGAGTCAAAGGAACCGGAGAGCATCCCAACTGATATCTCAAATGCTCCGCTTTACCTTCCAACTGAACCACTGACCCTTGTCCTTGACTCAAGCCTGACCAATAATGGGAGCCCATTAGTCCAGCCCAAGAGGATCTGGAAGCGTAAGATGAAAGAAGGCGTGAATGAGGCAAAGCCTTCCAAACCAGCCAAAGCTGAGTTGGCTGAGGGTAAAGCTGAAGATGATGATAACAGCTCCACAGCAGGTATCTACATATTAGGGGTTGAAATTTGTTCTTTTTTAGTGGTCAATCTATTTTGTACCCGTACTACTGGTGCTTAAGGTTCAAATATATTTATTTGTTGTTTGTGTGTCACAGGCGACACTCCAAGACGTAGAGTTGCAACTGAAGAGCAAGTCCAGTTCCCTTTGCAGCATGGGTGAGCAGTCCTTTGTCCGAAGTAGCGTCAACCAGGGCTTGCCACTTATTTCCCAAGGAGCCCATGTGCTCCTAATTCATTTTTTTTTGGAGTGCATAAGGAACTTGAGGGGTGCAATGAAAAATTATCAAATAATAATTAGTTTGTCTTAATATGAGGAAACAGGAAAATTATTTAATTTATTTGAATAAAAAATATACGCGAGTTTTTTTTTGCTTTATACTAAATTGATTAAATGCCAGATACAATGTGTGTAACCAAAATAGCAATAATATCCAGACATTTTTTTGTTTATGTAATGCACTTGAAATCTAATTTTGAAGTGTCTTTTCCACTTCTAGCTGCTCCTTCAAACAGATGAGGGAAATAAAATATGAGCTCTTGCAACCATCTACAACATATTACAATATAAACACTATAAAGTAAACATTGTCATAATTCAGCAGTAGATCATAAGCAATCGCCAGGCGTTATTATGAGCTATTCATTGATTGTGAACTGAAGGCTGTAGAATACACAACAGTGCCACTTTTTACTTTGAAGCGTGTAGCTCTCAGAATTATTTAAAGTTTAATAATCACGTTAAGCTGCATCGCGACTTCTGTTTTCCGTCCCCAAAGTTATTTAAGACCTGCAATATTTAGGGCCTACTTTTTATTCTCACTCGTGCGCCTAAACATTTTACGCTTTGCACACATCTGTTTTAGTTGAAGATGCTAGTGAAATGCTTGCACTGTCAAGCCCTGATATTAACGGATTACAATTTTGGATATGGTAGCTAACATACAAATAGAAATCAGCTCCAGCAATCCTCTCAAAATAGCTTTTAAAAATGCTTATCCAGCAAATGCTTATTTCAAACAGCTGGAAATGCATTGGTCTGGGTATGGCAATCCCGTTTCATGTGCTGTTTCACATTTGCTAGCTGGAAGCGAGAGATTCGAGTCCGGAGGCTTGAGGACCGGCTGAAAGGGGAGACGTGGTATTACAGCCCCTGTGGCCGGAGGATGAAGCAGTTCCCTGAGGTCATCAAGGTGAGTTCTGATGTACTAGCGCAACAAATGATTACCCACAATTAGGTTCACGATTTGGGGAAAATATAATTTTCTGATAAAAATGTACATTTGCAGTTTGAGTGCACATTAATAAAAATTCAGGTTTGCTGTGTTTGAAGGGCTGCACAAAGTTTTGTGGTTGTGTGACAGAATGCCTATTAAATATATTATAATAATATTTCACTGTTTGTCGAGCAGCATTTACTGTGAACTGAGATGCTGAAAACACCAGATCATGAGCTGCTCACGTGTAAATGAACACAGTGCCACTTCACTCTGAAACACACAGTGTGTATACTTGTTGAATTCAATTGCAGCCTATGCTGATTTCGGTTTTGTTTCAAATAACCGTGCTGCCCTTTCTGCAATACCACTGTAACTTTGATGAGTGGTGAAAAGGCTCGTCTTCATCCAGTTGCTTTGGTCTCTCCTACATTCTCCAGTTTTTGAAGAGGCATCAGGATGGTCTCGAGGGCGTTTCAAGAGAGCACTTCAGCTTCAGTCCACGCATGCCAGTGGGTGATTTCTATGAGGAGCGGGAAACACCTGAGGTGTGTATTAAGATGTCTACAGACTTGAGAGCTACATGCAATCCAAGACAGTTACACTGTTGCATGACATGCCGTTTCTCTTTAATCTTTTACAGGGTATGAAATGGTTCCCCCTTGCCAATGAGGAAGTGCCCTCCATGATCATGGCTATAACGGGGAGACGTGGTCGTCCTCCAAATCCAGACAAAGAGCCTCGCCCTCGTGGACGCCGAGCCAAAGGAGCCCAAGGTAGACGACCAGGCCGACCTCCCAAGGCCAAGATGGAGGATCTGCTCAGCAAAGTGGATGCCAGGCTGATGAAGAGACTGGAGGAAAAGGGTAAGTCTGAATATTCTCAACTGGAAAACCTGTAAGCATGTAGGAATGAATGGAGGTGTGGGGGCAAGGTACTGTGTTCTGCAGCAAGACGCCTAACCTCAGGTTGCTTTAGGTGGATTGTCCGATTAATATAGCATAAACCTGTTACAGAAGCACTCAACTTTTTACCTTTTATTTGAGTCGTTTTGTAGTTGCAGTCTGTTTGTCAACTATAATGAGCAGTTGATGATTGTTTTACAGTGGATCTCACTGAGGATGAAAAAGTAAAACTGGTCAAGATCAAGAAGAAAATGAAGAGAAAGGTGAGCTGAATTCACTTATTTACTGGGGCTAGGGCAATATATCGATGCATCTCGATTCGTGGATCGATTCCCATTTTTTACGAATGCATCGTAAATTGATTCTGGTTTCTAGGCTAGTTTTTAACCGCACGCTCAAATGCTCACGAAGAAGAGCGTTCGGCTGATTCTGAGACTGTACTTGCACCTCGAAATGCTTTTATGACGTGAGATTAATGGAAATAGCCCACTGCAAACACCCCTGTAATTCGCTTCAACCTTTTTGAACTTTATGTATGATTATTTTAAATTAATAATGTATAATTGGAATCGATCCAGAATCATTTCTCGATTCACAATGCATCGATATATTGTCCCAGCCCTATTATTTACTGTAACAAGTTCACTTTGCAGAATATGTGTTTTAAACTTTTTTTCATCTGTTGAAACTGGGCATCTGATTTGTCTCATGCAGGCAAGAATGAAAAGAAAGGAGGATGCAAAGAATAAAAAGATACGGCAGGAGAAACGGAAAGCAAAAGTAAGTGAAACGAACTCTAGTCATAAATTTGACCACGATATAATTAATTTTAGTAGCTTTAAAACCCTGGTGTTCAGAGCTCTGATTGTGTTTTCTGATGTGTTTGAGCAGTTGGAGAAAGCCAAAGAGCAAGAACGGGATGATGAAAACCAGTCTCCGTCATTTGAAAGCCCTCTGTCGGCCTCAGAGGGGCCCAAGAAGCCCGGGCGCAGGAGGAAGGTGGCAGTACCAGCGGCAGAGGCAGAGCCCTTGGATCCGGAGAAGGCCAGCCCCATCAAGAGAGTTGCCCGGGCCCGCGTCAAAGCCAAGGCCCTCGCCAAGGCCCAGGCCCAAGCCGAAGCAGAAGCGCAGGCTGCTCTGGCGGCGAAGAGGCAGGCGGAGAGGAGGGCACAGGCTCAGAGACGGATGGAGGAGAGGAAGAGGCAGCAGATGATCTTAGAGGAGATGAAGAAGCCCGCAGAGGACATGTGTCTCCCTGATCATACGGTGAGCTTGACATGCTGAGGGATTCACACATACAGGAGATTCCCCGCCTGGCAAATTCACACAGTTGATAAATGTACTGTGAATTCCTTGGGTTTGTCATCTCGCTTCTCATTAATCTCATACCTGGAAACTTTGTTGTATAAAAGAAAAAAAATCTGCGCATTTGAATTTTTGGTGCGTCACGCTAGACATGATGATGGTGGTGAATGTCATGAAAAAGTGAATGTCATTTCATTTCAATAAAAGATGCAATGCTTTATTTGGTTTAAATGTGCTTATTGCGCTTGCCTGCGCCCTCTTGTAGGCATAGGAGACATTGTTTAAGAAAGAAATTTGAATTTAGCTTTTCAGCTATTTTGACAGCCCTAGTAGCCTACTATAATGTCGAGTAGGCCTACATCTATGAATGTTGGATAATTAAAGTGTGATGTTATGCCTGGCATCACTCATAATGTTGTGTTCTGTCTCCATGTGTAGCTCCTCCCAGCGCTGTCACGGATACCAGGACTGGTGCTGTCCGGTGTGGCCTTCTCCAATTGTTTGAGGGTGGTCGAGTTCCTGCATGGTTACGGAAAGGTTCTGGGCCTCCAGGTGCCTAAGGATATTCCCAGCCTGAGCACCCTGCAGGAAGGGCTCCTCGGTATGGGAAAGAGCCAGGGCGAGCTGCTGGATCTGCTCATTAAACTGGTGGACGCCGCTCTGCACGATCCTGGACTGCCCTCGTATTACCAGGTTTGTCTTTTTTTGATTGTGATATCGGCATATTAAATTTATCTTTCAAGTTGTAATAGTTCTAAATGTTTTGATAACGCATCCTTTTCACCAGAAGTGTAAATTGGGTAACTTTAAATGTTTCATTATTTTAGTTAATGGAAAACAACATAAAACCACATCCACAACATATTTATCTTCTGTATTTTTGTATACACTACCAGTCAAAAAGATTAAGAATTAATAAAACGGTAAGATTTTTAATGTTTTTAAAAGAAATGTTTTTAATAAAACGGTAAGATTTTTAATGTTTTTAAAAGAAATCTGTTCTGCTCACCAAGCCTGCATTTATTTGATAAAAAAAAATTTGTTAAATATTATGACAATTTAAAATAACTGTTTTCTATTGTAATATAAGCTGAATTTTCAGCATCATTACTCCAGTCTTCAGTGTCACATGAGTCAGAAGTCATTCTAATATGTGGATTTGATGCTCAAAAAACATTCATTATTATTATCGATGTTGAAAACAGTTATGTACATTTTTTTCAGGATTCTTTGATGAATAGAAAGTTCAAAAGAACAGCATTTATTTGAAATAGAATGTTTTGTAACATTTATAAATGTCTTTACTGTAACTCTTGATCAATTTAATTAATCCTTGATGAATAAAAGTATTGATTTCTTTTATTTCCCTCAAAAAATAAAATACAAATTCTTACTGACCCCAAACTTTTGAACGGTAGTGTTTAATGTTACAAAAGCTTTCTATTTCATATGAATTCTGTTCTTTTGAACTTTCTACTCAAAGAATCTGAAAATAAAAATGTAAATAACTGTTTTCAGCATTGATACTAATGAGAAATGTTTCTTGAGCATCAGATCATCATATTAGAGTGATTTCTGAAGGGTCATGTGACACTGAAGACTGGAGTAATGATGCTGAACATTCAGCTTTGATCACAGGAATAAGTTACACTTTAATATTCACAATATTATTATTTATTTATTTATTTTAATTAAATGCAGGCTTAGTGAGCAGAAGTGAAGAGCAGTAAGATTTTTTTAATGTTTTTAAAAGAACTGATCCAAAACGTTTGACTGGTCGTGTATATATAATCACATGTGTGCAATGTCATGTGGGTTTGAGACTAAATGTTAGGCGTTTGAGTGATCAGTGATTTAATGAAGGCTGGTTTGATTCTCTTTCGTGTCTCAGTCTGTGAAGATCCTGGGAGAGAAGCTGGTGGATCTGGAGCTGAGCCACAACACTGTGTCTGAAGTGCTGCGGATCTTTCTGGAAGCCCATGGCTTTGAGTTGGAGGTGTGTAACAGTCTCCGTACTAAGAGCTTCCAGACCCTCAAAACCGACGTCAAAGCCTCCATACTGGCCTTCCTGGTGGAGGAACTCAACGGCAGCAACATAGTCACCAGGTCAGCAGGAATTCAAAACATGTTATCATCATAATTTGGAAGCGTTTTCTTGATCCATATATTTAAACATTTTCATTTTCCAACTGTTCTGTTCTGCAGGGAGATTGATAACACACTAGAGAATATGGCAACCTACAGGAAAAACAAGTGGATTATAGAAGGCAAACTACGCAAGTAAGATCCTTAAGCATCTTATCAAAGCTTTTTGTGCAAATTTGGTTGCTGTGAAAGCGGTTTTCTGAAATCTGGTTCTTCGGTCTTAAAATGACATTGTGAGAGCTAAGCGAACCGGGACTAAATGTATCATTTTCGTTTTTGGTCTGGACCAAGAGAACTGAACTACAAGTGTGAACACGCCTAATAATTGCCTCCTCTAAGTGACCATTGCATGTGCCCTTTGCTAACAGCCTTCCCAAAATGCCCTTCAGGCGGAGAAACGCCGTTTGGAATTAGCTTATAAAGAAAATGGCGATGCTAGTTTCTTCTCTTTCTGAATTGCTATGAAGCTACTCGAATAGACATCTGGTGTTAGTACTCGTTGGCGACACATGTTTGGACCAAGTGTGAAAGCAGTCTAATGGCTCTTTTCCACCGAGTGGTACGGTACGCAATTATTTCCGCTTCGATTGTCAGAAGTTGTGAGTGGTACTAAAAGATCAATCCGTACTGTACCACTTTCCTTTTCTGTGCGAGAATGACGTCGATCGCTACTTTCCGGCATGCAAGGGTTTACTGTACTGTATCGCTCGTTGGAAACTAGCCACAAGACTCTTCTGTAGTTGGCTTCATCTTTCCTAAATGTGTGTGTGTCTGAGCAGACTGAAGGCGGCGCTGATGCGGAAGACGGGCCGCCCAGAGGAGGAGCTGTGCTTTGAGGAGCGTCGGCGCAGCGCTCGTGTTGGTGTGGCCGAGGAGGAGAGCATCGAGGAGAACTGTGTGTTGGAGAGAGGGAGTCGCCGCAAAGCCAAAGAGGAACCCAAAAACACTGAGGTACAGATTCCAGAGCTGTGCTTATGGAGTACAATTGCAATATTGTCTGTGATTTAATGATGGTTTAAATCATTTATTTAGTGCACTACATGTCAGATATCCCACCTTGGCTGGTTAGGTAAATTTGGTTGATTTATATAAGACAGTGTCTCGAATTTACTTTTTTTTTCCCCTCACAGATTGAGAGCCCCAATACCTGCAGTGTTGCAGAGCTGGAGCGTCAGATTGATAAACTGACCAAGGTAAAATATCTAATCTCAGCTTCTGAAAATGACATTTTTGAGAGTTGTTTAAAAATCATTGTATTCTGCACATCAATGTACACAGTTTTTAATGTATACAATTGTCCTGTAATTGTTTTCAAATTAAACTTCGAGCATGTATATTATTGTAAAGTTAGACCAATTGAGGTTAGTTGGTATATTCACATAATAATCTATTCATATTAATAGAATTGACAGTTACTCCAAAAAGGCTTGGTTAAAATGAGTATATAGTTTTAGACCTAGTGATTCCAGAAGTTTCAAATGTTGGTCTTGAATTAAAAATTGTCACTATATATTGTCACTTATACAAAAATTGGCACCGATACTAAAGTTATCAGCCAGTACCGTTGGTCTATAATTCAGAATGATATCTCCCAATATCAATGCTGAGCCGATAGTTTGCTTTTCTTCAGGAAAAAAGGATCTCTCCCAACTAATCCTGTAAACTATACAGGGAAACCTCTCATTTGGTACATTGCTATATTATTAAAGGTTAAAACTAACAACAGAGCCCAACCCATTATATTCAACTGCTATTGATTTTTTGATATAATAATTGCACTCAAATAAAAACTGAAATCTTTGTATACAACTCAGTTGCACAAAAGGCAGTTTTCATAAACACTCGAGTCTTTCAAAATCCGACTCTTATTATTGAGTCGGTCAAAATAAACATGTATTTTTATTTTGGTCAAAATATTTTGTTCTGTGTGTTCAGCGCCAAGTGTTTTTCCGCAAGAAGCTTCTACAGTCGTCGCATTCCATGCGAGCCGTGTCTCTCGGGCAGGACCGGTACCGTCGCAGGTACTTGCTGCTGCCGTATATGGGATGTGTCCTCGTGGAGGGAGCCGAGGATATCTTGGGTGAGTGGAAACTCCCAGCATGCAGTTAGTCTGGTATCTCACACACTTAGAGATATAGGCTTTGTCCCAAACACCACACTTACGGTCCCCTAAGAGTCTGTACTTGATGTGATGCCATATACTGTACATTCAGGTAATCGTCTGCTGTGGAGTTCAACAATTTTTGTTCAATTCAACAATTTTTGTTTGTAGCAAACAAAATCGGTTTATTGCAAACCATATGCAGAACAAAACATTACAGACATTAAGTGCCCTGCCATGTAAAACACGGCACGTTTCATTTCTTCTTGGTTTTCTTGTTACTATGGCCATATGATTTTGGGGGGAAAATCTAATTGCAATTTTTCATATAAAAATTGTGACTCAGTTTTAAAATGGGATTAAAAAAATAAAATAAAACCAGGTTTGCTGTGCTTGTAGGGCTGGCACTATTCGTCCAAAAATTTTTATTAAAAATGAGAAATAAAACTGTTGGCATATAGTAAGAGTATAGAGAATAAAGTTAAAATTTGTTATATTAAATTAAATGTGTGTGTGTATGTATGTATGTATGTATATATATATATATATATATATATATATATATATATATATATATGTATATATATGTATATGTGTGTGTGTTAAGTATTAATTTCTTGTGCAGCCCTACTAGTTGCCCACATTAATGTCCAGTTATTACTTCCCTGTGTTCAGCTTCAGATGAAGTGACGGTCAGTGATGAGCCTGTGACGTATGTGAAGGTCATAACCCCAGTGAAAGCAGAGGTTAAAGCTGAGCCTCCCCTCTCTCTGGGTTTCGGCACCTCTTCTCCTCGAGCGTCCCAGCGGTCTTCCACGGAGGTGGATCCTCTCCCCGGCGAGGCCTCTCTGATGAGCAGCCCGAGAGGACGGGGACGCCCCCGCAAGATCAAGCCGGAAGTGGAGCTCCACCTTCGAGCCGCCAAGAGCCGGCGGCGACGGCGCTGTAGCAGCAGATCAGCAGGAGAAGATTCGGCCCTCAACTCCCCCGTGCAGGATCCGGCTCAGCCCTCTCTCGAGCCGCGGGACAGCGAGGCGGACCGCAGCACGCCGATCGCAGCGTCTGGAGCCGGTCAGGGGGAGGATAACAGCCAACCGGAGGACAGTATGAGGGAGCAGGCAGAAAAACAAGGCCAGTGGTTCAATCTGTTGCCTAAGGAGCCGTGCGACGAGGCGTCTCTCGCGCAGCCGTGCGTGAACATCCCTGCAGCCTCTTCACCCCCCACGAAAGACACTCCAGCACCCCTCGGCTGTGACCCGCTCGCTTCACCTCCACTGCAGCCGACCACGACACAGGTTCATACTTCAATGAGATCAGGAAAAGTGAACGAATATCCTAAATGCTGAAGGCTTCTCCTTCTGATGGCTTCTCCCTGTGTTCCTCATCCTCAGGTGCAGATAGAAGCTGCTCCTCTTCCGGCTCCTCAGGTGTGCTCCACCCCAGCTCCAGCTCCCCGGGCCGGCAGGAGGCGCAGGAGAGGCAGCGGGCCGTCTCGAGTGCACTCTCGATCCGGCGCGGCCAAGAGGCGCGGCAGACCTCCCTCCAATCTCTTCCAGGAGGTCGAACTGAAGTACTTCACTCAACTGACGGTGAAGCCTATTCCGTTAGGTGAGTGTCGTGAGGTTAGCGGATGAAAGACGTTTTTCCCATCCTGCTTTTGTAGATTATAGGGGCTTTCGCAACTTTTCGTAGTTCTTAGAACTATTGGCGTAAGTACCCGGGTTTTGGCGTGTTCGCACCGCAGGAACTAGGAACGATTTTAGTTCTAGGAACTCCTTTTGGAGGAGATAATTTAGCTCGTACTTCAGAGTCGGGTCAAAAGCAGCACTATAGGAACTACCAGTGACGTTAGTGTTCGCTGATTGGCCGAACGCACACGAAAAAAACAGCTCCCACCATTTAAAAAAAAAAGCTGTATAAACAGATTATAGCCTATATATTTACTCCAGAAACTAACTCTACAAACATGGAAAACAGTGATAGATGGGCCTTTTAACCTTTAATAACTTTTCATTACTGTCTACTTTCTATGTATAACAGTTCTATCTAATAACGTATTAGACAGGACTGTTAGACAGATCGTACAGTGATGAACACAGAGAATGCGAGCACTGTGTTTTAAGGCTCTGGCGTTCTCAGCGCTGTCAAAATAAATGCAACCAGGGAAATGTTCCTAAGGGAACCATTAGATCTCGGGGAGCCACGCTGGTGGCTAGTTCCTAGAACTACCTGGTGCGAAAGCCCCTTACATAAGCGCTCGTCTAAGCCTTGCCAACTTAACCATCCAGTTTTCTCTGAAATGGTGAACATAGGAATTGCCATTGGATGGATGTTCATAAAATTTGAATGTGTCACTAAGTCAACTTTATCTAGCCCAAAGGTTTTTAGAGGAGTTGATGAAAAGCTAATAATTTAATCATAAAAATGTCAAATTAAAACTTGCACTTTGAAACCCGTTTTCAAAAGTTTGTCTTTTCAGGCCCCCAAAACGCCACTGTCATGTAAATGAACAACCAAAACGCATACGTTTTCCGTTTTTATTTGGAAACTGCGTCGTGTAAACAGCCCCTAAATGTCTTTCTCTCTCTCTCCTACAGAGATGGTGAAGGGCTGGTGGTGGATCAAAGAACCGGAGGAGCTGACAGCCATACTGAGCGCCCTCCACCCACGAGGCATTCGAGAAAAGGTTCTCCACAAACACCTCACTAAACACTTGGAGTATCTGGCTGAGGTCTGCAGACGTCCCGTGACCGGTGAGGAGCAGGAGCATGCGGAGTGTGATCGCAGGCTTTGGTTGATGGCAGCATGTTTAGTGTATTCTTTTGCATTGTTTCCTTCCCAGATCCCATTTTTCAGATGTCAGTGGAGGATGGTGATGCCCTGCTGGAAGTGTCTAAACAGGCGTGGAGTGAGCAGGAGAGAGCCCTGCGGTTAGACATCAGTGCTCTTCAGTGGGTGGAGGACCTGGAGCAGAGGGTAGTCGGTGGAGACCTTCAGCTCAAGGTAAAGGAAACGCATTCAAAAGGCATTTCTTCCTTTATTGAAAGAATCACAGCACTGCAAGGTCTTGCTCCAATAGTGACCACAGGGTGGCGCTGTTTGTTTATACTGCGTTTACAGCACGCTCGCTTTATCACTGTCTACAATCTCTATTTCCAGGTGCCTGTTCCCAACACGGAGGGTGAAACGGAGGCTTGTCAGGAACCATCAAGCTCTCAATTTCAGGTAGTGAAAGCCAGCAGCCCACACACTCGAGTGCTCGGAGTCTGTTAACCCTGAGTAGAGGAAACTGCTCCGTAAACTACACTTAATTTGTGCACTCTATGCGTAAGGTTATATACCTTACTCTCCACCCAATGTTATATACCTATTGTTTCATTTTTATTATGAAATGAATTAAATATAATGCATTTAATAATTAAAAACAAATTCAATAAATATAAAAATAAATGAACAATAATTTAATAAATACATAAAAGTAAATAGATTTAATAAATGATTTATATATCTATTTTAATATTCAGGTTATGAACAATATTCATGTTTTCATAACATGAACATGATCAATAGCATTATACGAAATAATACAATTTATTCATTTAATATTTATTATAAAGTTTAAATTATTTTAGTAAACCTTTGTAAAGATATATTCACATTTTCTTTTATTTCATTATTGCTGTTATGAAATTAAACATTTAAACTCTTGTAAAGCTAAATCAACTAATGTAATATTTCATTATTACAGTTATGAAATTAATTATATATATATATATATATATATATATATATATATATATATATATATATATATATATATATATATATATATATATATATATATATATATGTTTTAGAATTGAAAATCTATTTAATTTTTTTTCTGAAAATTATAAAAAATGAATGATTCATCTTATGTGGGACTCAAGTTGTTTTATCTATTATTATGTTTTTACTTGGATTTCGACATCAAAAAAGCCTTCAAAGCTGTCATGGCGTTAAGAAAAGCTATGCAAACAAATTTAAAATGAAAGTTTACCACACATTTGTCCTTGTTTCAGATCTATACCCCTCCCGAGGCGGACTCCACGAGGGAGGACCTGCAGTATTACGAGCACGAGGTTGACCCCAAGGATGACTGGATGGTCAAGACTAAAAAGGAATGGTCTGACCTCCTGCGGGTTCCCAGCAACCCCCTGGACCTGGCCGTTCTCCGGTTGACTAATCTTGAGCGTAATGTTGAACGGCGTTATTTGAAGGAGCCGCTGTGGAATCTGGCAGAGGTGGTCCGCTTGGCCCCTCTCACCCCTCCGCCCGGCGGAGAGGAGGTCCCGTTAGATGCTGTCAGGTGGGTCAGAGTTGAGGGTCGTTATTTTATTTTTTTCTTACCATTAAATATCACTTCATTATGATAAAGGCTGAAAAATATGATTACATAAGATAATGAATCATTTCAAGCAATACAGTACATATGTGCTCTGGAGCATATCAAACATGCTTGTTTGTCTTTATAGCTTGGAAAGTGAGATCACACCTAGGATGAGGACGTGGCGGCAGGGCCTGGACCGCTGCCGCAGTGCGTCTCAACTCTCGCTCTGTCTACTACAGCTGGAGAAAGCCATCGCATGGGAGAGATCCATCATCAAAGTGGTGAGAGCACATGCATAAGCTCAGCTTCAGAACCTGTATGATTATGATATCCTTTTTTATATATATACATACAGGGTTTGACATTAACACCCGACAAATGCGGTGCCCTGTAACAGTGACTCCTACTACTTTTGAGAATAAAGTCTAAATATTTCGCGAATAAAGCCGAAATATTTTGCTAATAGTCGAAAACTAATGTTTATATGTACACAGACGTGTCAGGTGTGCCGTAAGGGTGATGACGACGAGTACCTGCTCTTGTGTGACGGCTGTGATCGTGGGTGTCACATGTTCTGCTTGAGGCCAAAGGTCATGCAGGTGCCAGAAGGCGATTGGTTTTGTCCCACCTGTGTTTCCAAGGTATGTCAAATTTGAAATATCCAGCTGCTGTTTTTGTCTCTTTATTTTTTCATCCGATTCACATTGTTTTGAAAAATGTGCATGAGTTTTTTTTTCGTATATTTTTGTCTTTAGCTATGTTTATGAAACTACATTTTGCAGGAAAACGGAGACTCTCCGAGATCACAGCGTTCATCTCGTCAGAGGTCAAAGCCACGGAAACGGCGTCTTGGAGAAGATAGTTCAGATGAGGATGATGGGTACAAACGAGGCATGACCACACGACAAAAAGATACTCCAGCTTCCTCAAGTGGGACGAGCATCTCCCCTTCAAAGCGCAGGAGGATGACCACACGAAACCAGCCTGACCTCACCTACTGCGAGTGAGTCTTTCCACAGTTCTTCAATCAACCAGGACGGACACTTTAATAACATGACAAATAAGTTTATATTTAAAGTGCCCCTAATATGCATTTTCATATATTACCTTTCATGTAGTGTATATTGTATTTGTTGGTGAACGTAAAAGGTCTGCAAAGTTTCAAAGCTCAAAGTGCACGATAAATGGAGTTATTGTCTTTCAAAAGAAAGAGTCGATTCTGAACATCCTGAAACGAGTCCTCAATCACAACAGACTGGTCTACTCTGCTCTGATTGGTCAGATGGCACAATCACAACAGACTGTGCCATCTGACCAATCAGAGCAGAGTAGACCAATCACAACAGACTGAACCATCTGACCAATCAGAGTAGACCAATCACAACAGACTGGACCATCTGACCAATCATAGCAGAGTAGACCAATCACAACAGACTGGACCATCTGACCAATCATAGCAGAGTAGACCAATCACAACAGACTGGACCATCTGACCAATCAGAGCAGAGTAGACCAATCACAACAGACTGTGCCATCTGACCAATCAGAGCAGAGTAGACCAATCACAACAGACTGGACCATCTGACCAATCAGAGTAGACCAATCACAACAGACTGGACCATCTGACCAATCAGAGCAGAGTAGACCAATCACAACAGACTGGACCATCTGACCAATCATAGCAGAGTAGACCAATCACAACAGACTGACCAATCAGAGCAGAATAGACCAATCACAACAGACTGGACCATCTGACCAATCAGAGCAGAGTAGACCAATCACAACAGACTGGACCATCTGACCAATCAGAGTAGACCAATCACAACAGACTAGGCCATCTGACCAATCAGAGCAGAGTAGACTAATTACAACAGACGGGACCATCTGACCAATCAGAGCAGAGTAGACCAATCACAACAGACGGGACCATCTGACCAATCAGAGCAGAGTAGACCAATCACAACAGACGGGACCATCTGACCAATCAGAGCAGAGTAGACCAATCACAACAGACTGGACCATCTGACCAATCAGAGCAGAGTAGACCAATCACAACAGACTGGGCCATCTGACCAATCAGAGCAGAGTAGACCAATCACAACAGACTGAACCATCTGACCAATCAGAGTAGACCAATCACAACAGACTGGACCATCTGACCAATCATAGCAGAGTAGACCAATCACAACAGACTGGACCATCTGACCAATCAGAGTAGACCAATCGCAACAGACTGGACCATCTGACCAATCATAGCAGAGTAGACCAATCACAACAGACTGGACCATCTGACCAATCAGAGCAGATTAGACCAATCACAACAGACTGTGCCATCTGACCAATCAGAGCAGAGTAGACCAATCACAACAGACTGGACCATCTGACCAATCATAGCAGAGTAGACCAATCACAACAGACTGGACCATCTGACCAATCAGAGCAGAGTAGACCAATCACAACAGACTGGACCATCTGACCAATCAGAGCAGAGTAGACCAATCACAACAGACCGGACCATCTGACCAATCAGAGTAGACCAATCACAACAGACTGACCAATCAGAGCAGAATAGACCGATCACAACAGACTGACCAATTAGAGCAGAATAGACCAATCACAACAGACTGGACCATCTGACCAATCATAGCAGAGTAGACCAATCACAACAGACTGGACCATCTGACCAATCAGAGCAGAGTAGACCAATCACAACAGACTGGACCATCTGACCAATCAGAGTAGACCAATCACAACAGACTAGGCCATCTGACCAATCAGAGCAGAGTAGACCAATTACAACAGACGGGACCATCTGACCAATCAGAGCAGAGTAGACCAATCACAACAGACTGAACCATCTGACCAATCAGAGTAGACCAATCACAACAGACTGGACCATCTGACCAATCATAGCAGAGTAGACCAATCACAACAGACTGGACCATCTGACCAATCATAGCAGAGTAGACCAATCACAACAGACTGGACCATCTGACCAATCAGAGTAGACCAATCACAACAGACTGGACCATCTGACCAATCAGAGCAGAGTAGACCAATCACAACAGACTGGACCATCTGACCAATCATAGCAGAGTAGACCAATCACAACAGACTGGACCATCTGACCAATCAGAGCAGAGTAGACCAATCACAACAGACTGTGCCATCTGACCAATCAGAGCAGAGTAGACCAATCACAACAGACTGGACCATCTGACCAATCATAGCAGAGTAGACCAATCACAACAGACTGGACCATCTGACCAATCAGAGTAGACCAATCACAACAGACTGACCAATCAGAGCAGAATAGACCGATCACAACAGACTGACCAATTAGAGCAGAATAGACCAATCACAACAGACTGGACCATCTGACCAATCATAGCAGAGTAGACCAATCACAACAGACTGGACCATCTGACCAATCAGAGCAGAGTAGACCAATCACAACAGACTGGACCATCTGACCAATCAGAGCAGAGTAGACCAATCACAACAGACTGGACCATCTGACCAATCAGAGCAGAGTAGACCAATCACAACAGACTAGGCCATCTGACCAATCAGAGCAGAGTAGACCAATCACAACAGACTGGGCCATCTGACCAATCAGAGCCAAGTAGACCAATCACAACAGACGGGACCATCTGACCAATCAGAGCAGAGTAGACCAATCACAACAGACGGGACCATCTGACCAATCAGAGCAGAGTAGACCAATCACAACAGACTGGACCATCTGACCAATCAGAGTAGACCAATCACAACAGACTAGGCCATCTGACCAATCATAGCAGAGTAGACCAATCACAACAGACTGGACCATCTGACCAATCAGAGCAGAGTAGACCAATTACAACAGACGGGACCATCTGACCAATCAGAGCAGAGTAGACCAATCACAACAGACTGGACCATCTGACCAATCAGAGCAGAGTAGACCAATCACAACAGACTGGGCCATCTGACCAATCAGAGCAGAGTAGACCAATCACAACAGACGGGACCATCTGACCAATCAGAGCAGAGTAGACCAATCACAACAGACGGGACCATCTGACCAATCAGAGTAGACCAATCACAACACACTAGGCCATTTGACCAATCAGAGCAGAGTAGACCAATCACAACAGACGGGACCATCTGACCAATCAGAGCAGAGTAGACCAATCACAACAGACGGGACCATCTGACCAATCATAGCAGAGTAGACCAATCACAACAGACTGGGCCATCTGACCAATCAGAGCAGAGTAGACCAATCACAACAGACTGAACCATCTGACCAATCAGAGCAGAGTAGACCAATCACAACAGACTGGGCCATCTGACCAATCAGAGCAGAGTAGACCAATCACAACAGACTGGGCCATCTGACCAATCAGAGCAGAGTAGACCAATCACAACAGACTGGGCCATCTGACCAATCAGAGCAGAGTAGGCTCTTGGAAAGGAGGGGTTGAGAGACTGAATCCTTTATCGGGCCGAAATGAGGTGATGTGCAAAGTATATTATGAGAAAATGAAAGTGTTTTTGACTTTGGATGCATGTAAACCTTTAAAAACTAGGAACCTTTAAAATGGCATAATAGTGGCACTTTACAATTCATAATTAAATTGTAAGTTAAATGTAACATTGAAATAATATATCTAATTTTACGTTCTCATAATATTCATTTGTAAATGCAACATTTAAATAATGAATGGGTGATGTGGAATAATGACTGTTTGATGTGCTGTAGGATCATTCTGATGGAAATGGAGGCTCACTCGGACGCCTGGCCTTTCCTGGAGCCGGTCAACCCCCGCCAGGTGCCCGGCTACCGACGCATCATCAAAACCCCCATGGACTTCCTCACGATGAGGGAAAGACTTCTGCAGGGAGGGTAAGAGGGAATCTACCAATCACAACATTACTGCAGTGTTGAGTCCTGAGGGGTTTAGAGAGAAAATAATAATCAATTTGACCATTTGTTTAATTTAATTTATTTATTAGGGGTTCAAGCGTGTAGCGCTATTGTAATTGTTAAATTTTCCAAGGATAAGCATTCTCCCCCAAAAGTGATTGGGCAGCCCAAACCGTTAGTCGTAGAGACTTGAAACTTTGGGGGCTGTTAGTAGTCACACCGCCTACAACGTTACCAAGACTCGCCCCGATCGGCCTGACAGGGGCGCTACAACTTTTCAAAAGCACGAAATGGCTCATAACTCCTAAACCGTTAAACGTAGCTTCAGATGTCTTATATCGGCTCAAGGCGGACAAAATGCATGCCTCAATTTTCGGGTATTTTGGATTTTTTGAAAAAAACTACTTTTGCGATCTAGTCCTAGATTCTCTGAAGTCTGATTGTCAATAGTTATTAAAAAAAAAGTTACCAGAAAAACGTGGGGGGAGCCACTTTTACTAAAATGTCTATACCTCGTGAACTGAATGAGATTTTTCACCAAACTTGGTACAGCTATGTAGGAGCTCATCCTGTGGTCGCGTGAAAAAGGACGCTATAACATAAAATTGGTGGCGCTATAACGGAAAAAATGGTCATTTCCATCCATGACTGAGATGGTAACAGGCTTGTTAAATAAAACATATCTTTATACGCACGTGCTTAAAGGCCTTAAACCACTTGAACCCCGACAATTGCTTCTCGCAGCTATATTACTTTATTGTATTCACGTATTTTTCAATTCAATTTATAGTATTAATTTAATTTATTTATGAATGAATTTTAGTGCGCTAATATTCAAACTGTTCCTCAGTCATTTATCCGTGCTTAAATGTCCAATTTACCAGTAATTAGACCGATGTTAATGCATGTCAAAGAAAAATGAACTTAAAGTTGAGTCAGACTTGAACTGTATTAGATATTATTTTTGGGTGTATAATGTTTAGCAAAGTTTTATTCAGGCATCAACTGAAAAAAGCATAGATCTCTGTCGTAAGCCGCTTACTCACCCGTGTCTCTCAGGTACTGCAGCTGCGAGGAGTTCGCTGCCGACGCTCAGCTGGTTTTCAACAACTGCGAACTCTTCAACGAGGACACGTCGGACGTGGGCAAGGCCGGCCACTCCATGCGCCGCTTCTTCGAGAGCCGCTGGGCAGAGTTTTACGAGAACAAGGACAAATAGAGACGCTGCCCTCTGCTGCATGGGAGGAACGCCACGCTCCTTTACTACTAAAGACTCTCTTTCTGGACAGCCCTCCAGTCCTATGTATGCATACACATGTAGATATATGTATAAATTTGTTCTTTTTTTTTTCCAAGTATCTGTTTTTGCCCCCCCCCCCAACCCACCTTGATTTAAGGTTCAAACATTTCTTTATCACCTGGTGTTACGGCGTACAAACTTCTCATCTTTATTCAC
Organism: Tiaroga cobitis; assembly: GCA_030578255.1. Classification (NCBI taxonomy): domain Eukaryota; kingdom Metazoa; phylum Chordata; class Actinopteri; order Cypriniformes; family Leuciscidae; genus Tiaroga; species Tiaroga cobitis. Next base: position 26,368,876 of record CM060613.1, read on the forward strand.
TTTCATCCGTCACTCCGTTGGAGGTAGAAGTACTTCTACAGGACTTGATTGGGTCACACTTGATGTCACGTGTCACAGACACACCTCTATCAGGACGTTCTCACTGTTTCGCCTTCTGCTCCTTAACGTACTGCTCGTGGACCACGCGTGTCCCCTTGATTGAAAATGTAACGTAACGTGCTTTCGAGACTAGAAGCAATTTCCTCAGTATATTTTTTATTATATACTATATATACACACTTAAAGACAGAAAAAAAATAGTTGGGATTATTTAATAGCAATAGACTGTAGTGAATCTGTACAGACATGTCGTAGAGAGATGTATAGGTGACTCATGAAACGGCCAGTAAACATGCTATATCACGTGTAACTCATCACGTCTTTTGCTTGTAGAATATTGGTCTTTTGAACTGGAGGTTTGCCATGTTTTACTAAGGATTCATTTTTTTCTGTCATGCCCCCTAAACCCAGAAAATCAGTGTTCGTTCATGATGAAATCTGACGTAATGCCAATAGCTGAACCATTCAGGCCGGTTTTAACTTGATTTTTAAGCTCCGCTAGCTAGATGGCCATTTTCAAAGCTTTTGCTTGGTGTATGACTATTGTCTGTGGGGGGAAAAAAAACTTTAGATCGTATTGATATTGGTTTATATGGAAAGGATATGTACGTACTTATGACAGTATAGGTTCGTTTAGCGCCGCTTATTTTCATTGGAACAATATCTTCGCTGTCTCTTTAGTATGACTGGATCCACTTTGCTCCCGGTTTTCATGAACATGATGCTTTGTTATAAACCCTTGATCCATCCTCAGATGTTTAGACTGTTTTATGTGTTTTAATGATGTGTGTGTGTGTGATTGTTTGAACCTGGACCAACTCCATCAAAAAGGATATTGTAATTATTGTAATGCTTTCTCAAATGAAAATGCCTTGCATCATTAGTGGTTGAACTGACCCATAAGGATTTGCGAAATCTGAGCGTTTTCATTGCTCCCCCTTATTATTCCAAAGCAGGATACACTGAGTAGAGGAGCGCAGTAGAGCACACTGTTCATGTTCATTCATACACTGAACTCAACGTGCGCAGCAGGAGATGCACCATTCACTCTGTTCCTCCTCATACAAAAAGGGACATATTTGCTTTTCCTCTTTTTTTTTTTTTTTTTTACAGATGGAAAACCTGAAGACAGTACTAGAACATTCAACCAAATGTGGTGTTAGTGAATTTTTAATAATGTACAGTTTTTGTGACTTTAAATTTGTTCCTTTCTATATTTTTAGGACCAATATATCGTTTTTAAGAGGCGACATTAAATGACCATGTTGTTTCAAGGTAATGTAACGCGTGCATCTGTAGAATGTACTGTAACAGAAATAAAACATCTAGTAGACGAACATCTGGTCTCCTTAATGTTTATTATCTGTATAGTGTCTGGTAATGACGTTTGTATATTTAAGATATCACACAAGCAAGCATGAATACTCCAAACATCAGCACTGCCTTGAGTCTGATATTGCTTTTATATATAAAGAAGTTAAAGGGGTGGTTGATTGATTTCACTTTTCAAATTTTAGTTAGTCTGTAATGTTGCTGTTTGAGCATAAACTACATCTGCAAAGTTAAATGCAAAGGGAGATATTTTCTTTTACAGAAATCGCTTTTTAGGGACTACAACAAACGGCTGGTAGGGACTACAATGAGCTTCTTCACGGGTTAGTGACATCACTAACCCCAATATTTACATAAACCCCGCCCCTGGAACACGATTTATAGATTATCAAGACAGAATATGCTAATCAATGACTAGAAGATAACCACATAAATTCATCAACTAACCATTCAGAAATGTCCTGTTGTATTCTACATGTTGTTGTCACTTCTTGAGTCTCTCCAACTTTGTCTGACTCCGGTTTGAACATAAAAGGCGGAAAGTTTTCGAAATTTTCAGTTCGTCTCTGTGTGAGGTAATAGGACACGAGCTCCGCCCCCTGTGCAGGGAGCAGCAGCTCATTTGCATTTAAAGGGACAGATGCAAAATTAGACGTTTTTGCTCACCCTCAAAAAGTGACAACTTTACCATGCTATATAAAAATATCTGTGGTGTATTTTGAGATAAAACTTCACATACACACTCTGGGGACATCAGAGATTTATTTTACACCTTGTGGAAAGGGCATTATACCACCCCTTTAAACTTATACAACCTATGCGGCCGTTCACCAGAACATGTTTTTCCATTCTAATGCGCTACTTTTCCATTGATTTTCTATGTAAATGCGCTAGACGGACATGTATGACCGTGCCGCGCATGACACTGAGTTCTAAAAACGCGGCGCTCAAGTTAAACCCTGTGGTGAAAATCAAGCTTTTAATGTTTATATGTCTATGTGGTGTTTTTAATATTTAAACAGACAAACCATGTACAAATTCATGTCACACCATTGCTGAGTATTTTCTCCTGAAAACTGCAGTGAATCAAAGACAGTCTCAAAAAATCGGTTTGAAATCGCTGGTGTTTCTGACGTCACAAACTACCTTGTAACCAATCAGGTCAACGAGTGGATTTCTGAGCTGGTGTGAGTGAGTGGAGGCGGGGCTAATTTGCATATTCTTAATACCGCATATATGAGGCATGGGTGTAGCGTTACATTCAAGATATTTTTCATGGAAAAAACTTTTAAACTTTTACATTTCTAATCCCTCTGATCAACATGATCAACTTTACTGAAAAAAAAAACCCGTTGTACTCAATCCTCTACATGCCAAGTAGTAAAGGGCCTATTACTATAACTGTAATAACGTCCCACTTCAGGTTTTTCTGTGAATGTAGGCTATACACTTGTAAGCAGCTATAAGTATCTTCTTTAATATATAGTGGCATGCAGTATTTCGTGTAAGGCTCTACTGCTGCTGGTATCCGAAAACTGCGATTGACTGTTGATGTTATGATTGCTATTGATTGAGCCACCGAGGTTGGTAAGAAAATCTGTTATTAATATTTTGGAGTGGAGATTTTAGGACACTTACCACGGGATTAACATCATGACACGTTTTTCATCAACTGCGCTTGACGGAGTGGGAATGTTGTGTATTAGCTATTTTGAGCAGAGAGTCTGTGCTGTGGCATAGAAACCCGTGTGTTGTCGTGTTGGTAGTGCAGCATCACAGGCTCGAGCAGCAGGTGGTCGGAGTGTGTCTGCACGCTTTGTGTCGCACAGATCCCCGGGGCGTGTGTGTGTGTGTCTGCAGCACATGCTGAAGGGTCAGGACGCTGTCTGTCCCAGCTGGGCCTGGACCGTCCCCGTTTCTGTCTCTGGAAGTATTATTTCATTAAAAAAAAATCCCCTTTCTCCTTTGACGTCAGGCTTCCAGTAGGGAGACCTGAGGGGACGTCAGTAGAAAGGGCGGGAGAAGTGGGGAAAAGAAGAGGGCAAACGTGCAAAAAAACATAGGGATGTATGCAACTATATCACTCATCTCGTTACGAGTATGATATGAATATTTTAATAAAATAGGCTAATATGTCACGCTGTGTTGCTTTCTATGCAACAATAGGTCTATTCCTTTTTGTGTCCAATTAGCTTACATAACCCAGCATAAAATTTAGATTTTGTAACAATGTCATTTTTTTGAACAAACGTAATATCACTCACTTTATTAGTGTTTGTAATGTACAGTGGAGCAGTTTTGGGGGATTTGAGGTATTTTTTTATTTGCCTCAATTTGTAATAAATTTTTGTTGGCATTTTTTTTTTTTGAGAAGAAGAAAAGAAGATCTACATTTCTCAATTTCATTCATGATGATAACATGAAAAATGTGCCATGGATTAGTGGAAGATTCCTGGCATTTTACTGGAAAACAAACACTTTTAAAATTTAAATAACAAGAATTTTCAACTAGGCCTACAGAAGGGGAGGCTCGTCCAGAGGGCCATATGAGCTAGAACCGCCACTGTCGACCAATAGCAAACCACAAACATCAAATCAATTCCCCATGGACAAAATGAAGCCCAGCACTCTTACGGTATTCCAGAAGCCGTTTCACTCAGATATGCGTCACAATAGGGAGGAAAAGACTATCAAAGCTTCCTTTTCATGCCGACTTTAAGGTCTGATGTGTCCCATAAAACCAGAGACCAACATTTTAGAGAAAGCTGACTGTAACATTTTTTTAGAATTAAGAATTAAGTTCTTGCCATTTTCTATCATTTTTGGACCCATTGAATTTTACATAGTCATCAGTGTCGTAACAGACAATAGCACACCTGATTCTATTTATATAATTTTTAGTAGCCATATTTCATAAATAATAAAAGTAAAACTCCCCCCAAAAAATTTACATACAAGTTCATAGTGAATGTGAACTTGAGGGGAATTGACTTCATACAACCACTAAAAATCATCTGACACCAGCTGGTTAAAAGTTATTGGAAAAATGAAATAAGGTCTGAGAAAAGCTACTTTGTTTGCAGCTGACAAATTTGATGGTTGTTGTTTAATGAATTGACATCTTGTAGTGTGACTTAAGTGTCCAGATATTTTGAGGCCAGTGTAGAAATCTCTTTTGCTGTGTCCCAATTCAGAGGCCGCATCCTTTCGAAGGACTGTAATACCCCCGGGATCAGGGATGAAGACCTCTGCTCTACTCTAACTTTACCTTTCCTAACCCTGTTCTACACATTTCTGTCCTGCTCTTTTCTAGTAATCCTTAGCTGGCAGTTTGATGATGTGTGATGCACTCTGTGCTGTTCCTGTATGTGTGTGTGTGTGTGTGTGTGTGTGTGTGTGTGTGTGTGTGTGTGTGTACTGTTGGTGTCAGCATTCTGTGTGTGGAGAATGGAGAAAAAAGGTTTCTACGCTGTCAAGTCGACCTCCCCTCGCTAGCCTACGCTGGGTTTAGGTTCACAAAAGATGGGATCACAGGTCCACCAACCGCCAGCATGAGGTGGATTACAGGCGGGACGCACACACACACACACACACACACACACTCTCCACCCCCCGACCTCTCCAAGTCAGTGTTGACCTTGATCTAGTCTCAGAAGTTGAACTTTCACTCTGACCTGTAATCAGCATATAAGCAAACCATATTCAAATCTAGAGGGCTGCCCCAGAAATGTGTTGAGATAAATGTTGAGGCTGCAAATGATCTTTGTTTGCACATTTTCTTTACACTTGATCACTGACCTTGAATCTCATTAAACCTGTCAAGGTCATTATTCAACCCCAAATCAAAAGAAATATACAGCTCTGGAAAAAATGAAGAGACCACGGCAAAATTAGCAGTTTCTCTGGATGTATTGTTATATATCTGTTTGAGTAAAATTATCATTTTTCTTTATTCTACAAACTAGTGACAACATTTCTTCCAAATTTCAAATAAAAATGTTGTCATTTAGAGAATTTATTTGCAGAAACGAAAAAAGATGCCATGTTTTCAGACCTCGAATAATGCAAAGAAAACAAGTTTATATTCATTTTTAAACAACACAATACTATTGTTTTAACTTATAGGAAGAGTTCAGAAATCAATATTGGGTGAAATAACCCTGATTTTCACAGCTTTCATGTGTCTTGGCATGTTCCCTATCAGTCGGTCACATTGCTGTTGGGCGACTTTATGCCACTCCTGGCACACAAACAAAAAAAAAATTATTTAATGGCTGGTGGTTTTCAGGTCTGGAGATTGTGATGGACATGACACGCTCTGTCTTTGTGAAGGACGTGCGACTCAATCCACATACAAGGTTATTTTGGAAGAAAACATGCTTCCTTCTGCTCTGACAATGCTCCCCAAATCAAAGGATTGTTTTCCCCTGCAGAACGACGCTCAGTCAAGGTGTGGATGGAGGACCACCAGATCAAGACCCTGTCATGGCCATCACAATCTCCAGACATGAAGAAGACTTGAAGCTTAATCATGGTGGAGTTCAAGTCATGTGACCATGGTGGAGTTCATTTATAGCTTCTTCCGATTGTATTTAGGCTTAAGAAAAGTCGTGTTCATTTGTGGAGATTATCATGATGAACGAAACGTGCAGGAATCATGAACTTTTGTTGGTTTCGGAGCATATTTTCTGCAAATGCCAATGGAAATATCCTATTGGGTTTTTGTCTAAGAAACCAATGTGATGCTAAGAAACATTGAAGCTGTTATAGGCCTATCCAGTTCGAATGAGCCTAAATTGAACATGTATTCGCTCTCAGAAAAAAGGTACAACGCTGTCACTGGGGCAGTACAAAAGTAAAAAGGTACATATTTGTACCTTACCTAAATGGTAGCTATTAGTTTCTTAAAGGTACATGTTAGTACTTTAGCTCATCTAAAACAGGCCACTTTAAAGAGCCGTCTACCTCTGCCGCATCATAATAGGTGTCATGGCAACTGAATCAGGCTGTCGCCATGGCAATCATCACAGGACTTCACAAGTAGGATGATGAAAGGAGAGAAACAATGGATAATATATGTGTGCACTTTCACTCGTTTATATAATTAAAGGATGTTGGCACCGAAACCCAACAGTGGCAGATAACGATAAACCAAACCACACTCAGGGTTTGAGTGTTGGCCAATAAGACACACTCAGTCCTTGCACTAGGGGTTGAAGTTGCTCTCTTTCAGCCAGTGGCTCTCGTATTATATAAACGAGTGAAAGGGCAGGTGAATGCGAGCGGCCGAGGGCATTAAAGCTCCCCGTGCCCGACTGAAGCTGATGTTTATGGAGCATGCTGAGCAGCCGTAGAGGTTCGTCAGCACTGCTAAGCATTTAGCGGGAGGAAGGGAGGGGTGATCCCTTTGTGCCGGGCCTCCTGTAGTCTCCTCCACTGGAATTAATTAGCCTCTTTCTGACAGAAGACACCCTTCCATCGCAGCCCGTGCCCTCAAACACACACACACACACACACACACACACATCAGGACAGACTGACTGACGGACGGATTGTATAAGATCAGACTCGGAATGGCAATAAAAGAGGTAAGGACAAATAAAACACAGTCATTGATTGGTTGCTGGAGATTCAGTCCAATTTGCTGTGAATCCAGTTTGCGTAAAAGATCAGGTTTTAGGGTGAACTTATGATGAAATGCAAGCTAAAGATTTTCAGTGACATCTATTGTGTCAGCTGATTTTAGTTCAATGTCTTTCCACTTTTAACTATGGAATAAATGTATGGTGACAATAAAAATACTTCTATTTATTGACTTGCTTGCATCGTCACAAAACAAATTATATTACATATATATATATAATTATAAAATCGCTGTAAAACTGTAAAAAGTTGCTGCCTTAATTTTTTAAGTACAATCAACTTGGATGTTTGTCATTTCAACTTAAATTACATTAAATGAGTTGAATCTTGTGTTACATGTAAAAAAGTTAAAGCAATGTAAAAACGTTGTTAACTTATTGATCATATAATTTTTTACTATGTATAAATTTAAAATGACTTTTTTTCTTTATTCTTTTTTATTTCTTTATTTTCTGTGTTTATTTAATTAGTCTCTCATTTTATTCAGTAGTTTTTAGTAGTGTGGGCCTATGTTTGTTTAAAACAGTTTGCTGTCTCTCATGTTTTGGGTTTAGATAAACTTTTGGAATATCATCAAGATATTGTCATTTAATTTTAGGTTGACTTTAATTTGAACTAAAAAGTTTGTATTTTTCTCTGTGACGTTTTAATAATGTAAATTACTGTCATCTTATTTTGTAACATTTTGTAAAAAAGAAAAAAGAAATTAGCTGTTTAAAAATGATTTACTGGTTCCTGGTTCATCACAGGTTTAACGTAAAGTTATTTGCTTTGCTTTCGCCGTTTGATTCACACCAGGAGCTGAGGAGCCGTCAGTTTTGGCAGGGGATTCTGGCAGAGCTTCTTGGTTCCCTGATCTTTGTATCTGCTGTGTTGGGCTCTTTAGTGCCGGGGCCGGACGGGGCCTCCCCGGGACCCATCTACCCCGCACTGGCTGCCGGTATGGCAACTGTGGTTCTGGGATATTGCTTTGGTGAAATCAGTGGGGCTCAGGTAAATAACTGATTTATTGATTTATTTGTTAACTCAACTGGTAAATCGTGGTGTTAACAATGGCAGGTCATGTGATTCCCAGAAATCACAAAACCCTATAATAATACCATAAAGTCGGCTTGAGGCAGAAGTTTCGATAGTCTTTTCTTCCCTATTGTGGCATATCTAAGTGAAACTGCTTCTGGAACAAGAACAAATGTGGGGCGGGACTTGGCTTTGTCCATGGGGAATTGATTGGATGGTTGTGGTTTGCTATTGGTGGATCTCCTGTGAGTGACAGGTTGCCCCGCCCTCGACCACACTAAACAGAGAGAAGAGATGTCGCTGCAAGAGGGAGAGGAAGATGTTTTGATTAAAGATTACGAGGGGACATGGATAAAAAAAAAAAAATTATGTGCAAGGATAAATTATTTATAATAAATAATGCAATATTCCATTAAAATAATAAGAAAGGTCCATTTTAAATTTCATGGTGACTTTAAATGCACTGTGTGTCGCTTTGGATAAAAATAATGAATGTGAATGTTGTTTCGCTTGTGATTTGCTTTAACTAAACTAGCATACCTATGGGATGAATTTAGTCTCAAAATAATAAACGCATGCACAACTAAATGTTGCAGATATGTTTTACTATCCAAATAGAGACATTTTTGTGAATACAAATGCTTTATTTTGTATTAGTGTATCATCATTTGCGCATGCAACAAAGAAGCTGTGCGTGTGTGGATCAGGTGACGCGCATGCATTCATTGACGTCTTTTCGGAGTCAATCTCATTCGATTCATTTGGTTTTTGAGACTTTCTATTCGCGGTTTTCAAGCATTTCACAACCCACACACAAACAACTACAAATGAATAGGCCTGTATAGTTATCAATGTGTGCACAGCTATTTGGAAAAAAATCACAAATGTGCTTAACTACATTTAAACTAATACTTTACAACTTGTGTGTGGAAAATCCAGAATTACCTGAAACGTGCAGCATTTTGTACAAATAGAGACATAGTTGTAAATACAAAACCTTGATTTTCTATTAACAAGGTAGGCCTATCTTGCCAAGTTTAGTCTTTTAATGTTAGCCTACTGTCTTAATGTATTAGCCTACATTAAGTGTTTTCTTTATAACGAGGAAACATTCGACGTGAAACCTTGCGTGTTTTCTGCTTGTCTGTACAAGGTAAGGTATGTTTTATTAATAAGTTGTGTACTAAATTTGGGGCTTCAATATCACTGAAACCACATTAAGCGTCTTAAAGGGATAGTTCACCCAAAAATGAAAATTAGCCCATGAGTTACTCACCCTGAAGCCATCCTAGGTGTATATGACATTCTTCCTTCAGACGAATACAATCAGAGTTATATTAAAAAAATGTCCTGGCTCTTCCAAGCTTTATAGTGAATGGGTAGGCCTATATTTTTTTGGAAGTCCATAAAAGTGCATCTATTGATGATAAAAGTGATCCACGCGGCTCTGGCGGGTTAATAAAGGCCTTTTGAAGTGAAGCGATGCGTTCGTGTTAGAAAAATATCCATATTTTAGTTAAAATATCCATATTTTTTTGCGTAAAGAAAGTCTCAAAATCCAAATGAATCGAATGAGATTGACTCCGAAAAGACGTCAACGAATGCATGCGCGTCACCTGATCCACACACGCACATCTTCTTTGTTGCATACGCAAATTATGATACACTAATCCAAAAGAAAGCATTTGTATTCCCAAAAATGTCCATTTGTACACATTGCTACTGCTACACATTTAATTCTGAATTTTCCGCACGCAATTTGAAAGGCATTTGGTTGTGGATAGGAAAACATATCTGCAACATTTATCAAGTTCATGGATAATTGAGCATGCATGTGTTAACTATTTTGAGACTACATTCATCCCATAGTAGGCTACGGGAGAGCGAGTAAAATGATCTGTGGGATGGTTGATTTGAGTGTAAGTACGAGTGTGCTGTTGTTTTTAGGTCAACCCTGCAGTGACTGTGGCGCTCTTGGCCACGCGTAAGGTGGATGTGTTCAGGGCACTGGTGTATCTGCTGGCCCAGTGTTTGGGGGGGATCCTCGCCACGGGGCTCATGTACCTGTCACTGCCCCTGAAGTCCACCGCACAGAACTACATCAACAAGGTGCAGAAGGACGTGTTCAGACACAAATACTGAACCCTTTGGTCCTGAAACAACATTCACATCCACCGGTCAGACTTTATTGTTAGGCTTTTATTTTTCAACCTGAAATCTCCCACTGATTTTAGGGCTTGTTAACTCTATAAAGCCTACCGTATCATATTTGATACATGTGTTTCCAACGCCTCTAGATGATCAAAACTTCTTGTACACAAACTACTATAACTTCTGTTGTCTGATTTATAGTTTTGTTAGAAAGTAAAAGGCCTTTTAGTATAATTGTAAAAAGCCCCCTTCAGGTCGTGATAGTGTATGTCTTACAGCTGTGAAATGTTATGACTGATTTTAAGTAAACATAAGAATACATTTTATATTGTGATTAATATTTCAAGTCGAACACTTATTTTTATATATGTTCAATTTAAACCGATTTTTTCGGACTATTGTTTCATAGCCGGTTTTACAGGGTTAATGCGGGTAGGGAAGGAGTTACAACTGTGTTTGTTGGACAAGTATGCTGTTGCAGGACCAAACCTCCTATTTTGAATAGAAATTAAACAATCTCTTAAATAACAACATGAGGAGGCTTATGTAGTATGTTGACATCGTCTAATGTCCTTTTCTAAAAGGGCACTTTAATAGATTCATACTACAGGCCTCCCTTACAAAACACAAGCATACATCAAGTTCATTTTATTATACTTAAGAAAAGTTCATGTTTTATTTTTAAGTATGCTTTATGTAGTAAGTATACATGTAAGTGTACTGTTTCAAAACGATAAAATAATACTTTTAAGTATACTTTAGTTGTGTACTCAAAGTTTACTATTACACTCAGTTTACAACTACATTGTTTGTTTGCACTGCAACTATACTTCACGTGAACATATATGTAAAGGAGCTTTGGGTAATGTGCTGATTAGGTGATTGTGCTCGCCCCAGGGTGTCAATCAAAACACATCACAGGATTCAGAATCTTCTCATCTTTACTTAGTGTGTATGTATATGTGTATGGTATTTTCTCATGAACGCACACACAGAAGATAAACACTGAAGGTTAATATACAGGAAGATATAATGCGCGTTCTTCTCTTAACTCCACTTGCCAACTGATCGGGAAGTTTCTAACTCGCCACCTAACGTCATCTCAGCGTCACCAATAAGTCCTTCGCTGATTGGTTAGATCTCCTTAACATTGCCGCCCCCAAATATGCCGGGCATATTTGTTCCTGCCTAAGTTTCTAAGTGTCAGTAATCTCAGGCAAAAGAATGAGACGGGCAACAGGCCGTGTATATAACCTGCCTTTAACGTTGATTTCTACAGACCTTACATGTCCATCAGCCCCAGGGAATGTCCTGACTAGTCTCCCAATTAACCAGAGGGCACGGGGTAGCTGAGGGTCAACCAACATTACAACAGATCCAACTGTAATGGGTGTAGTGTCTGCATGCCATTTCTGACGTAATTGGAGGTTAGGCAAATAGTTTCTCACAAAGCTTGACCAGAAATGATCAGTAAGGACTTGGCTTTGTCTCCATCTACGTCGTCCTATGAGCTCAGTAGCAGGGTATATCACTTGAGGTAGAGAGCTGTCAGGCCGCCCCATGAGCAGGAGATTTGGGGTGACTGGATCCAGGTCAGCGACATTGGAGGAGACATATCCTAGGGGCTTGCTATTGAGAATTCCCTCTATCTCAATAAGCACTGTTTGAAGCACTTCCTCTGTCACTGTTTGTGAACCTACTACAGTACGGAGGGCATTTTTGATGGATCGGATTTCTCTCTCCCAGATGCCACCAAAGTGGGGAGCACTAGGAGGGTTGAAGAGGAAAGTGATTTTTTGTTCGGCCAGATGTTGTTGAAGTTCTGGGCTACAGTTAGTTAAGGCCTCTCTTAATTCTCTCTCTCCACTGTGGAAATTGGTGCCATGGTCAGAAAGCAGTTCAGATGGGGTGCCTCGACGTGCAATAAATCTCCTCAGCGACATAAGGAAAGAATCTGTGTCTACAGATGTGAGGAGCTCAATGTGTACACACCGAGTGGTCAAACACTTGAATATTATACCCCATCTTTTTTCACAGCGTCGTCCTACTTTTATTTGGAAGGGACCAAAACAAGTCCATCCCAGTGCTATAGAAAGGAGGTTTGTGAAGCCTTAGACGGGCTGGGGGTAGATCAGCCATTTTAGGGACCTCAGCTTTGGCCTTCCACTTGCGGCATTCTATGCAGTTGTGCTGGAATTTGCGAATTGCCTCACGACCCCTTAGTATCCACACATTTCTCCTCATTTCAGCAAATACCCGTTCTGTCCCTCCACATAGCTTACTGTCATAGTCCTGTATGAGCAGTTTGGTTGCTGGATGGTGAGGATCCAGTACTATTGGGTGAATTGTCTGGAGTTCTAGACCCTCAACACGACGTAGACGTCCTCCAACCCGTATGAGCTGACTGGCTTGATCAAATTCTGGTGATAAAGTGAGTAAACGGCTTGTAGTGGATACAGGCTTACCAGCTTTCAAACATTCATATTCTTCTGAGAAACTGTCACGTTGGATGTTCTGGAAGATGAGGCATTCTGCCTTCACATAATCTTTAGCCGTAGCTGGACTGGATTGGTTTGGGTCACTTTGACTGTGTTGGACTGTGGCTTCAACAAGGTCCTTCCATGTACTGTACTCGCTGATGTTCGAGGGGTTTGCTACTCTGGTGACACCGCAGAATACACTCTTTTTCTTTTCCATTTCATCCTCAGGAGGTTGAAGGACTGGCATAGCTGGCCACTCTGATTCAGCCTGTAGTAAGAATGGTGGGCCTTGACTCCATCGGTTTGGTGATGCAAGCTCTTTTAAGCTGCGACCCCTTGTGAGGTCATCTGCAGGGTTTCGGAGAGAATCTACATATCGCCATTCATGTTGATCAGCAAGGTCTTGGATTTCTGAAATCCTAGTCCCTACGAAGACTTTAAAGCTACAGGACTCTGATTTTAACCAGGAAAGGACTGTGGTGGAGTCAGACCACAAGACCACTTGGCTTATTTCGATTGTAAGTTCAGTTTCTAGTAGCTTTGCCATTTGAGCACCAATAAGTGCTGCACACAGCTCTAGTCTAGGGATAGTTTGCTTCCGTTTGGGGGCAACTTTGGATCTGGCAATCAAGAATGCAAGCTGAATCCGGCCTTCTTTGTCCTCAGTTCTCAGGTATGACACAGAGCCGTATGCCTGTTCTGAGGCATCACAGAAGATATGAATTTGTCTTGTAACATTGAGATGGTCCATATCCGCTGAGACATAGCACCGTGGAATGGTAACTTCAGAAAGGCAGGGAAGCTCCTTCTCCCACCTGTTCCAGGCTTTCAATAGGTCTGTTGGCAACATGGGGTCATCCCAATCTCTTTGTTTGTTCCACAGCTGTTGGATCAGGATTTTTGCACGGGTGGTGAAAGGGAGAATGAATCCCAGAGGATCATACTGGCTTGCTGTCACTTTATAAATGTGGCGCATAGTGGGTGTGGTTTCTGGCACTGGGCGGTGTTTAAATCCAAGGACGTCTGAGTCATAGTTCCATCTCAATCCAAGAGTGTATTCTTGTGGTTCAACTTTGTCATGTGACAGCCAAAGATCAATACTGTTTGAACAGGCCTCTTTAGGTAGGTGATCAATGACATTGGGCATGTTGGCAGCCCATTGACGGATTTCAAAACCACCACTGGCAAGAAGTTCTCGTAATCCATCCACTAATTGCTTGGCCTCATCTGGGAACATTACGCTCTTTAGGCAGTTGTCTACGTAAAAGTTCCTTTCGACTGCTGATCTAAGGATGTCATTTGGCTTGGTATTATCTAAAGCATGGCGCTGTAAGGCATAGATGGCACAGCAAGGGCTGTAAGTGGTGCCAAAGGGAAGCACTTGCCACTCATAAATGCTGGGGGGGATGTTTGTTTCAAGGTCACGCCAGACAAAGCGGAGTAGGTTTCTGTCTTCAGGCAGTAGGCAAACCTGATGAAACATACCCTTTATGTCTCCACTCACTGCGACAGTATGCTTCCTGAAACGCAACAGAACCCCCAAAAGGGAAGGGCCTAGTGCAGGTCCGGCAAGGAGGTAGTTGTTGAGGTTATGCCCCTTGTATTCAAAGGAGCAGTTGAACACCACTCGGTTTTTGCCGTTATGGTGAACCATGTGATGGGGAATAAACCATGATTCCTCCTCAGTAGTAACAGAGTCTGGTTTAAGTTTAACCACATAATTGCTTTCCTCCAGCCTTTTGATCTCTTCTTTGTATGCAGATGCCTTTACCGAATCTTTAGTTAACCGCCGCTCTGTGTTTCTCAGGTTGGGCATGACAGAGTCTTTGGAGGCATTGAGGTGAGGCATGTCAGCTTTGCGCAACAGGGGGGTGGCATAGCGCATCACTCCATCTACCATCACTCTGGTGGTTTTAACTTGTAGCAAGTCCATTGCTTTCTGATCTTGTTTGGATCGTGTGACCAGTCTTTCATTTTTGTGGGGAATGATATCTTCTTGCCAAAGTCTCTCAACATTCCGGAAAAGTTCTTCCATTTGAGGTGTGACAGAGAGGTGTAGGCATTGCTGAGGATGAAATTGTTGCTGTAGAAGGCGGGATGGTCCTTGTAACACCCAACCCAGTCTAGTTCTAATTGCTGCTGGACCTCCAGGTGGGCTAAGTCGAACTGGCTCAATAGGGGTAATCAGATGGGGATGATCTGCACCTATTAGAAGGAGGGGACGTGCTTTGAGAATGGGCTGCAATGGGATGCCTTTTAGGTGCCAGTATTTCTGCTGGAGTATTTCAGTGGGGTAAGAGTGTTCTGCCAAACTTAAGTGCTCAGAGGTAAATGCGTTCTGGATTTGGTAGCTCTTTCCTGGCTGTGCCATTGAACGTACACTGAAGGAAACGGAGGCCCCATGAAGTTTCTTGACATCTTGGCGAATTGTTCTTAATGCAAGGTCCTCAGTCTGTCCATTAAGCCCTAGTTTCTGAGCTGCAGCTGGGAGTAGCATGGTTCTTTCCGATCCGTCATCAAGTACTGCATAGGTGTTCAGGGTTTGATTTTTGTGTTGTAAGACAACAGGAACAACTTTCAGCAGAACATGCTTGGAACTTTCAGGCCTGTCCAGGTACAGGGACTCATTTGTGGAACTCACTAGGCAGGTACCCTCTGTCTGAGATCGGTCGTTAACTTCGTGAAGGATTTGAAGGTGTTTCCCATTACACAGGCGGCAGGGCTTTCTCAGGGTGCAATTTTTTGCTAAATGTGACCGTCCACATTTCCAGCAACGGTTGTTGGTCTTAATCCATTTTATCATCTCCTCCTTGCTGAATTTCTGGAAGGTAGGGCACTGGCTAAGAAAATGCTCTGTACTGTCACAGTATGGGCACAACACTCTGCTTTGCTCAGATCTCTGTGATGTCTTGGTTGGCTTAAAGGATGACAGTACCTGTGTAGCTTTGTCAGGGGTTTGATCAGCTCCATGAAGAACAGTGGCGATTCTGGACTTAACTACAGGGCCTGATCTTGGCTGAACCGTTTTCCGTCTTTGCTCCTTTCTTGAATTTAAATCCTCACAGTCTTGGCACCAGGATTCAAATTTGAGCCACTCAGCCAGGTCCAGTAAAGTGTAGACAACGCCAGATTGATAAGGCATGTGTCGTCTGAATGATGCACGTAAATCTGGAGGGAGTTTAGTGAGCAGACGGACTACATGTGACCCACACTGTAACTCCACATTACCTTCAGGACCCAATGTCCTCAGTAGACCCACAAGAGCTTGGATTTGAAGGGCAAACCTATCGAAACTGGGCAAATCTCCAGGCTGAACATCAGGGGCATCCATGACTGCTGCTATTTTCGTTAGGGCCAACTGGTGAGGTCTTCCAAATCTGTCAGTAAGTGCAGTCATAGTGTCTGTGTATGGCCAAGGGGAATTGAGGAATGAGTCAGCAATTAGGCGTGCCTCTTCAAACTTCAGGTGATCTAGTAGGACTTGATATTTAAAGAGCTCCGTTGCATCATTAGGAAGTAGATTGTCAAGGGCTAACTTTAAACGAGCGAACTCGCCTGGGTCTCGACGTGTGAAACATGGAATTGTCGGTTGTGGGCCCCTGCAGGATGTCTCTGGATATATATTGCTATAAGGCCGCCCCGTGGGAGAAGAATATGGCCGATTATGAGCAGTGGCAGGCTGTGGGCTTGATTTGTAGGTGTAAATGTCAGCACCTGGCTTAAAGGAACTCTCTTTGGGTTGTACTTGAACTCTGCGTGGAGTAGGTTGTGGAGTGCGGAGCGCTGGACTTGGTACTGCTATCTGAGGTGGCCTATATATGGTTCTGGGTAATGGCACTGGAGTCTGGTTTGTATGCTGTAATTGTGGAGTTAGTGGAACTGATTGCTGTTGAACAATTAGATTTTGCATACCTTTGTGAAGATTTTGTAACTGCAGAATTTCCTCTTTAAGGACAAGCTGAGCTTCACGCAGTTGCCTGTTCTCTTGTTTTAAGTCTTGAACCTCCAACCTGTGTCTAACAGCTGTGAGTGAAGCTTCATCCTCCTCTTCATCACTTTCATAGTGTGGTGTGGTTGGCCACCGTCTGTCAGGTTGTCTGCCAGCAATCATTCTGGAATATGGAGTAATTGTGGCTCCTACTGCTGCTCCAATTCTGTATTCATGTGAACTTGAAAGTGGAGAGTCAGGAGGTAATATAACAGACTGGTATGTCATTGCACTTTGTTGCGATACCCCTTCTGGCACAGGTGAACGCTGCATTGGACATTGAACTTCATAGTCTCTGAGATAAACTGGAGGCTGGGTTGTACGTCGTGGGCGCACACTCTGGTGGAAAGGCTGCTCTGACATCCTGTCTCCGTAGTAAGCACACATCCGGCTCGAAGGACCACAATGTAAAGGAGCTTTGGCTAATGTGCTGATTAGGTGATTGTGCTCGCCCCAGGGTGTCAATCAAAACACATCACAGGATTCAGAATCTTCTCATCTTTACTTACTTAGTGTGTATGTATATGTGTATGGTATTTTCTCATGAACGCACACACAGAAGATAAACACTGAAGGTTAATATACAGGAAGATATAATGCGCGTTCTTCTCTTAACTCCACTTGCCAACTGATCGGGAAGTTTCTAACTCGCCACCTAACGTCATCTCAGCGTCACCAATAAGTCCTTCGCTGATTGGTTAGATCTCCTTAACAATATAGATATACATAATTATAGTTTAATAGTTAACACACTAGTATACACATTTTTAGTATATGAAAAATATTGAAAAAAATCTACAATTTTATAAACAATGTAAGTTTGTAAGACAGTATGTAAAGTACACTAAAAAGGGTTTCTGCATTATTTTTAAGTACAATGAACTTGGATGTTTAAGTCATTTCAACTTAAATCACATTAAACTGACTTAAAAAATTAGTTGAATCTTGTATAATTTATTCTGATGAGTTAAAGCAATGTAAAAACACGTGTTGTCATAACTTATTGATCATATAATTTTTTACAGTGTACATGAAAAAGTATTTAATAGGCAAGTCAATCAAAAGAGTAAACTCCTACAAGCCAAGTAGAATACTTAATTATACTAAGTATATCTTGATCAAAATATACAGGCCAAATATACCTAGACTTTTCTGTCAGTATAATACACTTACATTTAATTTTAAGTATATTTCTGAGAAGTACATTATTTTTAGTTTAAAAGAAGTAGCACACTTGAATAAACGAGCTGTGTTTAGAAATGTACTGTATAAAGATGTTTTGCACTTACTTTCTAGAATCAACATGACACTCAATGTTACAAAACGAATCTAAAACGTCCGTCTCGTTTCCTTCTCTGAAGGTCCCAGTGGACATGAACGCAGGCCAAGCTCTCGTGATGGAGATGCTTGCCACGTTTGTCCTGGGCTTCACCGTATTTTCCGTGGAAGATCAACGCAGGAGAGAAATAAACGAACCTGGGAACTTAGCCATTGGGTTTGCTGTCACCACTGCAATCTTTATTGCTGTAAGAAATCAACACTTTCATTCAGCAAGGATGCATTAAATTGATACAAATTCACAGTAAAGACATTTATAATGTTACAAAAGATTTCTATTTCAAATAAATGCGGTTCTTTTGAACTTTCTATTCATCATAGAATCCTGAATAAAAAGGATCACAGTTTCACACAAAAATACCGTTTTCAAAATTGACGAAAATGATAAATGTTTCTTGAGCATCATATCAGAATGACTTTGAAGACTGGCTGAAAATTCAGCTTTGATCACAGGAATAAATGACATTTTATATTCCAATAGAAAACACTTACCGGTATTTCAAAATGAAATAATGTTTCACAATATTGCTTTTTTTACTGTATTTTTGATCAAATAAATGCAGCCTCGGTGAGCAGAAGAGACTACTTTCAAAAACCTCACAGACCCCAATCTTTTGAACGGGAGTGTATGTACATCCCTTATGACTTAAACAGAGCGAACTACCAGTCAAACTACAAGAACACTGAATCACCATTTGACAGCTATTTTGAATTATTATTTCTATGAATAATGATCCCATTGTGCTGTCCTCCCTCTGCATGCATTATTGTAAATACACATAATATTTATTATTTTTTAAATGTATGTGTGTGGATTTCAGGGGAGGTTTTCTGGTGCCAGCTTGAATCCGGCTCGCTCCCTCGGTCCCGCTATAATACTTGGATATTGGGAACACCACTGGGTGAGTTAAACAGCTATTTCAAGCAGCTCTGCTGACTAGTTAGTACTCATTAATATATATAAACGGAAATGACACAGTTCCGCAATTAACATCTAGAAAACTTATTCTTACAAAAAAGTTGTGGATTTTTTTGCTTTTGGAGGAAGTAGGAAAGTATAAGCCACACACTTCTATAGACGTGTCCCCTGCTGTTGTTTACTTCTGCCGTCCAAACCCTGTACAATCTCTGAAATTGCATTGCTGGAACACAAATAGGGAGGATAAATATAGGTTATTTGATGTTTTTACCACTTTGAAAAATGGTATCTGCTTCCTCTTGTGTTCAGGTCTACTGGATCGGGCCAATATTAGGTGCAGTCCTGGCTGGACTATCCCACGAGTTTATTTTTGCCCCCAGTGCGTCCAGACAGAAGCTGGTGGCTTGCTTGACCTGTAAGGACATTGAGATTGTGGAGACGGCCAGCGTGTCTCGATCGTCCCTGTCCACCGTCACACAGAGCGCCATGAGAAACAAGCAAAGCAACAAACTGGAGCACAGCTAAGCTCAGATTCAACTGACCAAGAATTCAATTCTTTTTTTTATATTTCGTCAATGTCACAAACAACCAATCGCTGGGTGTTATTCGTGAAACATGACCAGAACAAATTTTGTGTAATTTCTTCATAACCATTCTTACCTAAATTGCACCATGCAAGTTATTGAGAACAGATTTAAGAATCACTCACACAGAAGTTTGTCCTGCTCGTGTTTCACAAATGAGGACGAGCAAGTGGGAAATGTTACCACATATTTCCTTAAAAATCTGTAAATATTGAGTGAAAATATTTTCATAGAATATTCTATTGAGGATCAGAAGCTGTACTGTCTTAAGTAGTCTATGAGAAATGAAAACTGTTTGTACGAAACCCTCAGCTTGAACGTGGATAGTTATAAAAGTGCCAAACATTTGCCTATGTGGCTCGAGCTTGCTATTTTGCTTCAATAATATTCAATATGGTTATTTTTTTTTGCTCCCCAACAGACTTTCTACTGACTATCTTTGCAATTACATGTCAACTTATTCTACTAACCCTAACAGTCTACTGATACTGATACTGATAATGAGAGTCAGTTGACATGTAGATGACTTTATAGTTACTTATTTAGAAGTAAGTTAATTATAGTCAGTAGAATGTGTAAAGTGGACCATCGAAATAAACTGTAGACTATAAATACTTTTTCTAAATCCACCGTTAACCAAATAACGGCAGATTTTTTCTGTGTAAATTTAATTTTATCGCTTTTTTTAATCGCTATTATGTCAGCGTGTTTGTTTATAGTGTCATTAAATCTAAATATAATTGTGTTCTCAAGATTTACTTTGTTTATCATTTGGAGCATAAGTTGACTTTCAGATTTATGAATAATGGGATTCTTAAACTCTTACTGTACTTGATATCAAACTGTCATTTATAAACTATTTAAACTAGAACTATAATACATTTCCTGGCATAACACAAAAAGCATTTGTTTTCTCGCGTAGATTTGCTCTGCTACAAATTACTCTGATCCACATTTCAACTTGTACTTGTAGCATCATTTAATAAACGGTAATATTGTTTCTCTGTGTTCTTACAGAAAGCATATTGAACGTTTCCACATTACATACATTTACACACACACACACACACACACACACACACACACACACACACACACACACACACACACACACACACACACACACACAGACACAGACAGAGGTAGTGTGTTGTGTTTCACACTTACACTTGAGTATACATGCATACATCATACATAGCAGCTATTAATAACACACACATGCACATAAACAATGAAGAACATCCACACAGTGCCAGCCAGCATTTTGTTTTGTTCAGCATGCATGTGTATGAGTGTGTGTGTGTAAGTGAGGGACTAAAACAGATGAGATCAGCGATCCTAATTCACCATGAGCTCTTCTAACAAAGGGATTTTCCAGGGCTTTATCCGGCTACGAAGCCCCCCCCCCCCCCCCGCCCCTCCAAAACCGATCTGCTCCTCACACAATACAAACCTCTGTATAATCACTTCTGCCCTGAACAAACCAGAACCACCAGCATCATTCCACCATATCTCCATAAACTGCACTGTTTTAAAGAAAATAATTTTTATACGTTTATCTATACCATTGTGTTTACAGTTAGTGGCGTCACAAAAAGTCCTAATTGATTTTATATACACAGACAGACAGACAGACAGATAGATAGATAGATAGATAGATAGATAGATAGATAGATAGATAGATAGATAGATAGATAGATAGATAGATAGATAGATAGATAGATAGATGATAGATAGATAGAATGATGGATAGATAGAAAGATGGATGGATAGATAGAACAAGACAGACAGACAGACAGACAGACAGATAGATAGATAGATAGATAGATAGATAGATAGATAGATAGATAGATAGATAGATAGATAGATAGATAGACGGATTGGACGGATGGATAGATAGATACTGTAGATAGATATGTGGATAGATTGGATGGATGGATGGATAGATGGATAGATGGATAGATAGATGGATAGATGGATGGATGGATAGATGGATAGATAGATAAATGGATAGATGGATAGATTTACAAGTGTTCTGGGAAAACAACAATGTTGCTCTTTTTACGTGACCATGAAGATTAAAGGTTAGAGTTGTATATCGTGAGCAGGATCAGGAGAGGCACTGGAGCTCCGGCCGGAGAGACAGATAAAGGGTGTTTGCACATGCTAGCTTCATGCTCTGAGGAACAATGTGTTTCCTGTGCTCAGGGGTTTCAGTGCATGTCTCTGCACACGGCTGGCTCATCTCTCTCCGCACAGGGCCTCTCCTGAGCCGCGCGGATGGAGGCACATTGTGCGTGTGCGGATGCGTGACATTATCTCGATGATGTGCCTTGTGTGTGTGTGTGTGTTTTCTGCCTGTGTGTGACTTCAAGTCAGCACTAACTCGCCTGTTAAACCTGTGGCAATAAATTCAAGTTTTGATTAAAGAAATCGACAACCCTTTTCCTGATGTTATAGATTCTTAGATGTTATAAGCTTACATCCTTTTAGAAAGGAAATTTCATGATCTCAAAGTGTGCCTCGCTAAAATCTTATTGGTGGATCAGCCCCACAGAGATACACATCCCCTTTACTTTGAGCCCTGATGTCCCTGTCTTAATCTCACTGTGATTGAGTTTAATGGAGAGCGCAGTGAGTGATATGGGATGCCCCCTTTAGCTTCTGCCTCCCGGGGGGGATTATGTCGTCACGCCGGGCCCCGGGGCCATTATAAATGCCCCCATGGCCCCTTTGTGGTCCGTCAGACCAGCTCTACTTGGTGTGGGCAGGACATGCTCCGTAACCTCTTCTGTGTCGCTCAACTAGAATTAGCCCTGTAGATTTAGCTTTTAGCATCGATGTTCAGGTCTCTCTGACAAAACCCTCCAAATTTTCTTCGCGCGCGCACATACACAACCACACACACCTCATGTTTCTTTAGCAGTCTGGGTGTTGTGCAGGCGAAGAGAAACAGCGCCGGCAGAGACGACCTGTGTGCCGCTACATGTGTGACTCGCGGCTTCCCACACAGCCTTAGCTAACGGCTAGATCTATTAGGTGGACGTTCATCGCTATTTTTGCCATCATTTCCCCTTTTCATTTATTTATTTCCGGCAGCTTCAGCTCAACTAGCTAAAAGTCACACAGGATTTAACTTTTTGTTGACTTGTTAACAAGGACATTAGTTTCCCCAAAGACACTTCCAAAGCCAGTTTTGCGAATTCCAAAAAAGCTTCGGTTTTCGCTGTAGTTGGATCCCTTGAGTCACGATGTGGGAGTTCCGCTCTATGATGTTCTGGCGGGCGGTGTTTGCCGAGTTTTACGGCACCATGTTCTTCGTGTTCTTCGGGATGGGCGCGGCGCTGCGCTGGACCTCGGGGCCGTACCACGTCTTCCACACTGCCCTGTGCTTCGGTCTCGCTGCTGCCACACTCATCCAATCCATCGGCCACATCAGCGGAGGACACATCAATCCGGCCGTCACCTTCGCCTACTTAGTGGGCTCTCAGATGTCCCTGTTCAGAGCTTTCTTCTACATTTGTGCCCAGTGCCTGGGGGCCATGGCAGGGGCCGCGGCCCTCTACGGAGTCACACCCAACAACGTGAAAGGCACACTGGCACTGAACACGGTAAGAGGGACTCCCAGAACAAGAATTATATTGGATTTATTTATTGATATATTTATTTTAGTTTAGTCTTGATAAAAAAAAAAATCTGAATTTTTATTTATTATATTATTTTTTATAAATGCACATTTTGATGGTTTTTTTTTTTTCAAGAGTCTAAAAGTTTGATAGAGCATTTTTAAAATGATACTTACTGTATATAGTACATACTAATAGGCCCTTACAGAAAGAGGTATCTATGTAGTGGTCTTTTAAACCTTCATCCCTATTTTTCCGTGTACCTGTTTGTGTGTGCACAGCTGCAGCCCGGGATCAGTCTGGGAATGGCGACCACAGTGGAGGTGTTTCTCACCATGCAGTTGGTGATCTGCGTCTTCGCCGTCACAGACGAGAGACGCAACGGGCGTCTGGGTTCTGCCGCTCTGTCCATTGGCTTCTCGATTACCATGGCCCACCTGATGGGGGTGAGCACGACTATATTAGAATAAACTCTTTTTTTATGTTTGAGGTTTTTTTTTTTACTGTGCAGTACACTAAAAATGTCCCATGTTATTTGTGTTTGAACCAGATGTACTACACTGGCGCTGGTATGAACCCAGCCAGGTCTTTCGCTCCTGCTGTTATCATGAGGAATTTCATCAACCACTGGGTAAGAAAAAAACCTGACCTTCTTTTTCTATTTAGACAAACAGAGAGAGAGATAGATAGATAGATAGATAGATAGATAGATAGATAGATAGATAGATAGATAGATAGATAGATATAAATAGACATAGATATATAGATAGACAGATAGACAGACAGACAGACAGATAGATAGATAGATAGATAGATAGATAGATAGATAGATAGATAGATAGATAGATAGATAGATATAAATAGACGGATAGATATATAGATAGACAGATAGATATATATAGACAGATAGATAGATATAGATGGATATAAATAGACAGATAGATATAGATAGATAGATAGATAGACAGATATATATATATATATATATATATATATATATATACAGATATATATATATATATATAGACAGATAGACAGATAGATAGATAGATAGATAGATAGATAGATAGATAGATAGATAGATAGATAGATGGATAGAGAGACAGACAGATAGAAAGATGGATGGATAGAAAGACATACATACATTCATACATACCGACAGACAGATTGATAGATGGATAGATAGAACGATAGAACTATGGATAGATAGACAAGTTAATTTAGTGACCTCCTTCTCCTTGTCTTCTGTCAGGTGTACTGGGTGGGGCCCATGATTGGTGGTGCTATGGGGGCCATCCTGTACGACTACATGCTGTTCCCCCGTATGAGGGGCTTATCTGAGCGGCTAGCCACTCTCAAGGGCAGCCGGCCCCCCGAGGCCGAGAACCAGCAGGACGCCCGCGGGGAGCCCATCGAGCTCAAGACACAAACCCTATAAACCTGCTCGAAACCTGCGGACTGAAGTCTGGCTCTACCTCACTGGACCATCTCACCGCCCCGAGCAACAGCCAATACACCTGTTAAAACGATATCAAAATAAAAACCCACGCAGAGGGTCGCACATCTACACTAAAATCATGAGGAGAACTGAATTGAGTAGAGCACTCTGTGTAATATTATAGGTGTGTTGCTAGTATCAGTGCAGGGCAGAGGGCGGAGCTGAGGCAGGGGTTCAGGTGGATGTGGGTGGGGTTTATGGTGTGGGAGGGGCTAGAGCAGTTTATTTAGACATGCTTTTCACTTTTCATCTGACTTCATTTTTCACAATTCATTTTCAATTTCGTTTTCTACAACACAAAATAATTTTGGATGTATGCTACTTAACCAGGGTGTCACATTTTCTTCCACAAGGTTTATTTTTATTTTTATTGCCACGAGAGTTCATGTTGGTGTGCAAGTGAGTGCAACTGTGTGGGTCTTTTTGTGTGTGTGTGTGTGTGTGTGTGTGTGTGCGTATGTGTGAATGTGAGGCAGAACATGCACAAGTATGTAAGCTACATGTGTTTAGCTTGTGCATGACCAAGTGTTTGTGTGTCTGTCAACTGAGCATTTATTTTGGGTTTTTATCATTACAGCTCGCTCATGTCTGTACCATGCTCATGTTTTTTTCTCTCTTATTTTTACGGGACTCTATGAAAACCCAAACTGTATTGTTTGCAATGATATTCTATTCCTTTTAACTTTCACACAAACCACCCGTGGACTGAGCTGTTTTAATGACACCAGTCCTTGCCACCAGTCTTTGCAATTACTTCAAGTTTACAGTGTCTGTTGCCTTTCATTAAATCTTGTTTGAGGATAACATCCATGACTGGGTAAAAAATACAGCAATATGAATCATATTTGAATGCAAATAAATACATGAAAAAGAAAAGGGTCTTTGTATATATCACATGCGCAGAGCCGTTAAATATCAACGGCTCTGCACATGCGCACATGCAGTGGTTTGCTTATTAATTATGCATGAATGAATATTAACACTAGATGGCGCTGTACAACAGTGTATAGCCAGTGGATCTAACCCTAGCTCCAAATATTCAGCTGCGATTAGGGATGTATGATGGTGGGGTTTAATGAGACATAATGACATTTTAAAAAATGGCCAGTATTTGTATTTGCTTTCAGTAGAACAGAATTTAATAAAGTGGTATGAGAGTTAACTCTCATACAGAATTATTACTAAGGACAAAACACACTCGATCCCATTCAATTAATATAGTCTTTATGCTTTTAAAATTGTGTCTCTTTCTTCCAGAAAAAAAAAAAAAAACAGATCAGAAAAATTGATGACTATCTTGCACTACATTCTTGTCCAATTAAATGGTATAGGCCTAAATGTAATAAGAAGGTGTGAAGTCCGCACACTGAAAACTACTGCTCCAGAAATTTTTCTTATATTAAAAAAAGCAACGTTTCGACCCTCAGGTCTTCATCAGGCTCAATCAATAGGCCTAAATGTCCCTCCATTAGCCCATGCTTGCCATCGACAAAACGTTTATCAAGTGAAAGAAATTACATTATGTCCAATTTGTTTAATATTATATAGTAAACAATTATATAAATGTTTAAATTAACGTTGTTTGTGTGAACTATTAACAACCTTATTTTTAACAGAGGGCGCTGCCATTTGTAAATTTAATGTGTCTGGTTCTCTTACGAGAGGTTCTCTCGTATTGCGTAAGTTTAGCTTACGCTATGGGAAAGATTCATCTTCTCGAGATATTGAAGCCAAAAAATTATCCTTAATTTTGTATTCATTGTCAACGCAGTGCAGCAGCTAGCAGACCTAGAGCAGGCAGTCTTGCGTGCTCATTGGCTGCCCTGCGGGCATCTGCTGCAGCCTACCAGTGAGCCCCGCGTGACGTCACGCCCAATGAAGGGCGCTCGCGCCCTCATAGTGTCATAGCCCGCCAGAATGGGCGTGGCTTCGCGTATAAAAGAAGGGGCTGTAGGCTGCTTTCCCTGATTTTCACCTCTTCAGCGAAGCCCTTCGGCATCGCTGGATCTGAGAGAAGCCGCCGCCGTCGAACAGCGAACAGCCAGCTTAGGACAGCGCTGAGGAAGCCGGCCGTCTTCGCCACCTTCAGCCATCCGTGCGAGCTACGCTATCCGGAGACGTATCCTTTTACATTGCTTGTTTTTTCTCTATTTCTAAAAGAGCAGCGAGCGTCTTTTTCAAGATGCCTTGCACTTCCTGTGGCTCGTGCAGGGCCCCGCTCAGCGTCGGAGACCGCCACGTGATCTGCGCTCTCTGCCTGGGCCAGGAACACGCGGAACTCGCCCTCGCGTCCGGGGGCTGCGAGTTCTGTGAAGCGCTTCCGCTGTCGACCCTGCGGGCTCGACTCGAAGCCTTCAACCCGGAGGCAGTCTCTCCGCCCTTCGTGGGACCGCGCAAGAAGAAGCGCCGCTCCCAGAGACAGCCGGAACCTGTGGCCACAGCGACGCACTCGCCGGAGAACCTCCCTCGAGCCTCGCTCTCGCCTCCCCCGCCCCCCCCTCACCGACGCGCAGCTGCCGCTCACGAGCCTCACTGCCGTGAGTCAGAGGATGAGGCCGAGGGACACGCCACGAGAGACTGCTGTTCCATCCTGGCATCGGATAGCGAGGAATGGTCGCTAAACTCCGCCTCCTCGTCAATCCAGGAATCTGGCCGTACCCGCGCTGGAGCTGATGCGGAGGTGATGCGTCTGCTGACGCAGGCGGTCGACCGACTCGGGCTCGAGTGGTCGCTGCCGAAGGAACCCGCGCCGAACAGGCTCGACAGATGTTTTCTTCAAAGTCGCCGCCGTTCAGCCCCAGCGAGCAGGCCCGCTCCGTTTCTACCGGAGCTTCACACGGAGTTAATCAAGTCATGGAACACACCCTTCTCTTCGACGCTTCAGCCTTAGACCTCCGCGTCGCTCTCCCAAGTGGACGGCGCCGCCGAGAAAGGATACACGGCTATTCCTCCTGTGGAAGAGGCGGTCGCAGCGCACCTCTGTCCGCCCTCCGTGAGATGGCGGTCAAGGTCAGCCCTCCCGTCCAAAGCTTGCAGAACCACGTCCACCTTGGTCGGCCGCGCTTATGCCGCCTCCGGCCAGGCCGCGTCTGCTCTGCACTCCATGGCTGTATTACAAATCCTGCAAGCCGACCTCCTCCGTGAATGGGACGAGAAGGGCCAGGACCCAGCTGCGGTTACAGATCTGAGAAGCGCGACGGATATCTCTCTCCGCGCCACCAAGACCGCAGCTCAAGCCATCGGACGGGCCATCGGACGGGCCATGGCCGCGTTGACTGTGACAGAGAGGCACCTCTGGTTAACGCTCGCAGATATGAGAGAGGCTGAGCGCGCCACCTTTATGAACGCGCCGCTCTCCCCTACTGGTCTCTTCGGCCCAGCGGTGAACGAGGTCGTTGACCGTTTTTCTGAAGTACAGAAGACCACGCAGGCCATGAACCTTTTCCTGCCGCGACGCTCAAGCTCCGCCACAGGCCGCTCTCGCGAGAGACAGAGCCAGCCTCCGGTGCGATCCAGCACCCAGCGTCCAGCACAGCCCCAGCCTTCGCAGCGACGCCAGGGCGGCCGCCCTAGGTCGCGCTCAGACAGCCGTCACAGACCGCCGCCCCCCAGAGGGCCTCGGCAAAAGATCACGCTGAAATCTGAGCACACGAAGCCGTCCTAACCAATAGAGAGAAAGACGCGCGCGTCCCGCTGCGGCCGGACCGCCGTCGAAGGTTATTTCCCTGACAGTCCCCTTCAAACAGGCTACTGCAGTGGTTCATTTAGCAGCCAACGAGCCGGTTCATTTACCCTCTCGCCTGCACACAAACGCCGTTTTCACGGCGACCCAGAGAAATCTCAAAAAGAGTATAATGTCTGGTCCGGCTCACGGCGTTGGTGTTTTAAGTGTAGTGAAAGTGCCCACGCCCCAGTGTTCACCCCTACACACAAGCACATCAAATCTCGTGTCACTCACAGAGCACACTCTCATAAAGCGCAGAAAAGCCGCTCGAGTGTTGAATATAAGAAATGTGTCCACAGGTCTGTGCCCACTATCTGCCCGCTCTGTTACACGGTCAATGAAACAGGTTATGAATGTAGGTCTCGTGCCCGCCGGAGAGCGTTCACGCTTACTAACACACACCTCCCCCAGGGCGCCGCCTGCGTGTTTAAATGTTATCACAAAACACAGGGCATTGATAAGACGCTCCCCATCCGTTATGGTCAAAGCGTCAAACATACTTGTAAGTCTCGTGCCCGCGCACACGCGCTCACGCTTACAGAGAGTTTTTCCGCCCAAAGCGCTGCTCGCGCGTCAAAAAGTGAGAATAAAACGCTCCACATCCCTTATGATTGGGACACCTCACATAAATCAGACGATCTCGGCTTTCAGCGAGCAGCCATTGCCCAGAACCGAGAGCGCACGCGCCACGCTTTCGGCTCCGGCTCAGTTTCACAAGCCCGCAAATGGCAGCGATCTGAACCATGGTCTGAATGGTCCCTGCACCCCCAAACAGTCCAGAAACTGTGGCGCCTATTCGGCAGAGCGGAAGTCGACCTATTTGCGTCAAAAGACAACGCTCATTGCCCGATGTTCTTTTCGAAGAACGAGGACGCGCTGCCCCAGGTCTGCCCCAGCCTCCCTCTGTATGCTTTCCCTCCGGTCTCCCTGTTACCACAGGTGATCAAGAGAATCAGGGAAACGCGCCATTCGGTGCTCCTCATAGCTCCGCACTGGGAGAATCAGAATTGGTTCCCGGAACTAGCACGGCTGTCACATGCAGCTCCGTGGCCGATTCCGGTGAGGGCAGATCTCCTCTCTTAGGCTCGCGGCTCGATCTGGCATCCCCATCCAGAGCGCTGGTCTCTGCACGCATGGTTGATCAACGGGTACTCGTTGCCCTGCCAGAAAGAGTGATGAACACGATCACGCAGTCTAGAGCTCCTTCCACGAGAAGGCTCTACGCATCTAAATGGTCGGTGTTCTCCAAGTGGTGCACCGACAGAGATCTGGACCCGCGGACGTGCGAGGTTGCACATCTGCTCGCCTTCCTACAAGAGCTGATGGATAAAGGGAGGTCCCCATCCACGCTCAAAGTTTATGTGGCGGCCGTGGCAGCGTTCGCAGAACCAATGCACGGCCAGTCACTGGGAAGGCATGAGCTGGTCATCCGCCTCCTTAAGGGAGCTAGAAGGATGAATCCGCCGCGCCCCCCGTCGGTTCCTATGTGGGATCTTTCCTTGGTCCTCGAGGCCCTGAAAGCCTCCCCATTCGAGCCACTAGACTCCGTGGAGTTAAAATACCTATCACTAAAAAACGTTTTTCTGACCGCACTGTCGTCAGTCAAACGTGTGGGGGACCTGCACGCGCTGTCAATCAGCGCGACGTGTCTTGAGTTCGGGCCGAATGACTCTAAGGTCATCCTCAAACCTAGGCACGGCTATGTTCCAAAAGTGATAGGCACTCCTTTCAGAGCGCAAGTCATTTCATTGTCGGCTCTGCCAGCGTCAGACAATGAGACAGACGTGAATCTCCTCTGCCCGGTCAGGGCACTGAGGTTTTACACTACGCGCTCCGCCTCTTTCAGGTGCACGGAGCAGCTGTTTGTTTCGTTTGGCGGGCGCACCAAAGGTCTCGCTGCCTCGAAATAGACCCTGTCCAGATGGATAGTGGACGCTATAGCGGCCTCTTACGCGTCAAAAGGTCTGCAATTCCCTCTGGGCATTAGGGCTCATTCCACTAGAGGCATGGCCTCATCGTGGGCGTGGTCCAGCGGGATTTCTATCCACGACATATGCGTAGCAGCGGGCTGGAGCTCCCCGTCTACCTTTGTCAGGTTCTATAACCTAGAAGTTCCCGCCCTGCAGGCTAAACTTCTGTCAGTCTAAGCGAGTTGTGCGTTCTGCCCAGATATATCATGCTCAGACCACTCTCACGTGACTCAGCTCTCCTGGTTGAGCTGCACTAGTAGGGACGTGCTATATGCTTATACAGACCAGTGCTCTGCTCTGTATTCCCTATGTGTGCTTATGTACAAGTGATGGCCCGCATGGCTGGCCACCTTATTTTTCCGCTTATTGGGTTCCCCGAGAAACCTCGGCGACTCATGGATGGTTGCTTGGCGCGCACGGCGTTGACAAAAAGTTCCCGTAGCGTAAGCTAAACTTACGCAATACGAGAGAACCTCTCGTAAGAGAACGTACTCGGTTACTGACGTAACCTCGGTTCTCTCTAGAGAGGGAACGAGTATTGCGTAACCGGCCGTGCTCGCGCCACGAGCGACTTCGCTTCAGTCGATGAAAACCAGGGAAAGCAGCCTACAGCCCCTTCTTTTATACGCGAAGCCACGCCCATTCTGGCGGGCTATGACGCTATGAGGGCGCGAGCGCCCTTCATTGGGCGTGACGTCGCGCGGGGCTCAGTGGTAGGCTGCAGCAGATGCCCGCAGGGCAGCCAATGAGCACGCAAGACTGCCTGCTCTAGGTCTGCTAGCTGCTGCACTGCGTTGACAATGAATACAAAATTAAGGATAATTTTTTGGCTTCAATATCTCGAGAAGATGAATCTTTCCCGTAGCGTAAGCTAAACTTGCGCAATACTCGTTCCCTCTCTAGAGAGAACCGAGGTTACGTTAGTAACCGAGTACGTTTCCGGTGTCATTTGCTTCCAGTTATTTAAGTACAAAACAGCCTGTTATGCTGTTTGATATTGCAAACTGGTATTTCTTACCCTATTATTTTAATGTATTGTCGTAGTTATAACCCCACTGATTTGTAGCGCAAAATTAATTAACCAGAAAGCTCGCAAATTCACAGAAAACAGCGTAGGGGCCTATAGGGCCAGCTCACACCGCTGGACTGTAAGATTACCTGAATTGCTTTGGTGCTCTGCTGCTCACTCTACACAACAAGGTTTCTTGTCATAGCAGCGGACAACACAACGCTGACGAGGTGCACAAACTAAAAGACATTGGGCTTCTCATTTCTTATTTGCGCATCGTTTCCAACACGTGTGTTTCCCTTAAATGGTTAGTTCACCCAAAAATGAAAATTCGGTCAGTATTTACTCGCCCTCATGTTGTTCCAACCCGTAAGACTTTCGTTCATCTTCGGAACACAAATTAAGATATTTTTGATCACTTCTCCATATAGGCTTCTTAAGGGATCGAAACTGGCCGGCCCAAAAGTTATGAAAGACATCGTTAACATAGTCCGATTGACTACAGTGGCTCGAGTTTATCAAGCGACGAGAATACTTTTTGTGCGCAAAAAAACAAACAAAAACGACTTTATTCAACTATTAATTTCCTTCTCTGTTGGCCTCGAGATTTCACGTAGTAAAACTACACAAAGCTTTTAGGTTGTACGTCACACGTAGGCTCACTATTGGCCAACGCTGGTCAAGAAGCTTTGCGAAGTTTCACTACGTGAAATCTCGAGGCCCACAGAGAAGGAAATGATTGATTTGAGTTGATTAAGCCCAATTTACTTCTGCGTCGGACCTACGCCGTATCCTCTGCGCACAGTAGGCTACGCATCAGTTTTCATTTATAGTACGTCACTCTATACGTAAGTATAATTCTTAATCACTGTTATATTATCAGGTGAAAATTGACAGAACGGTAAGTTATTGAACTAATACTCATTTTCATGGTATCAAAAAAATAAATAAGAACATGGCAGCAACAAATTAACTATAAAAACAAAAACAAAATCAGTTAAATCTTTAAGCATAAAAGGTTAATGGCTGTACGCTACATGACTTAACAAACATTTGACATCTTAAATAAATATCATTCAGTGTGCAGCAGCTTTTCCCACATAGTCTAATGCTCTTTTCACATAATTAAACGTTCTCTAATACAACCTGTTCCATTTCCTAATTAGGGTAAAGACATTAAAATTTGACTTCTACTTAGCCAACAGCAAGAGGGCAGAGGCTCGCAAAATAGGGGGATGAAGAGGAGATGGCCACAATACCAATTATACATTTAGATTTAGTCATTTAGCAGACGCTTTTATCCAAAGCGACTTACAATTGAGGACTAAACCAAGCGAGTCATCGTGAAGAGGCAAAAACAACGCAAGAAGTGCTCAAAATACAAAGTTCAGACATAGCTCGGAGTAGCATAAGCCAGG
Organism: Tiaroga cobitis; assembly: GCA_030578255.1. Taxonomy (NCBI): domain Eukaryota; kingdom Metazoa; phylum Chordata; class Actinopteri; order Cypriniformes; family Leuciscidae; genus Tiaroga; species Tiaroga cobitis. Next base: position 26,401,633 of record CM060613.1, read on the forward strand.
CAAGCGAGGATTTAAAGGAAAGGATTTTTATTTATTTATTTATTTTTATTTTTTTTATGTTAAGTGCTCCCGGAAGAGATGAGTTTTCAGTTGCCTTTTGAATGCTGTCAGGGATTCTGCATTTCGGATGACGGTGGAGAGATCATTCCACCAGCATGGAACCGTGAATGAGAATGTTCTGGAGAGTGATTTAGTGCCCCGCTGTGATGGTACCACGAGCCGTCGCTCATTGACCGATCGTAGGCTTCTGGTAGGGATGTAGACTTGTAGTAGTGAGTGGAAGTAGGAGGGAGCTGAACCTGTGGTCAATCTGTAAGCAAGCGTCAAAGCCTTGAACTTGATGCGAGCAGCGAGTGGTAGCCAGTGCAGAGAGATGAACAGAGGAGTGACGTGGGCCCTTTTGGGCTCGTTGAAGAGGAGACGAGCTGCAGCATTCTGGATCATTTGTAGAGGTTTAGTTGCACATGATGGAAGTCCAGCCAGAAGAGCATTGCAGTAATCAAGCCTAGAAATGACCAGGGCCTGGACGAGAAGTTGCGTTGCATGATCAGTTAGGAAAGGCCTGATCTTCCTGATGTTGTGCATATCAAACCTGCATGATCGAGTTGTCTTTGTAATGTGGTCAGTGAAGGTCAGCTGATCATCAAAGATTACTCCAAGATTTCTGACCGACCTTGATGGGGTGATTATTAAAATCCAATTATTGGAAGAATATTAAAATCCAACAGCAAAAAGAATAACTTGCTTTTTTATTGTAGGAAATAAAGATGACCAAATAAATTGTGAATAATTTGTGTTTATTTGACAGCTGTGGTGGTGGTTACAGCATATCTCTACCCGTCCATCTGGCATCCTTCCATTCCATTCAGTAATCCGCTTCCTTTTCAGAAGGAGCGATGGTGGGAATATGTGTGCCATCATCAGTGCATCCAACCACATTGGAAATCCGAATTATTAGGTTACTTCCAGAGGTTGCAGCAAGATGTTATCAAGTGCATGTCATTTATCAGATTATCCTCATTTAAACTGATTTCTACACCACTGACCTGCAATCTGAATCTCCTCTTTGTTGGCTCTCACGGGTTTGTGCCCAGGAAACAACATAAATTCTCAGAAGGAAAGTGAGAGCGAGCCTTACTAATGTGCTCTGCATCCCCACCCCGATGTTATAGAGAGAAATGTGCAATGAATGAATGTACTGCACTGCAAACAAATGCTTTTCTTAGCATTTTTGTCTTGTTGTTTCCTGTCAAAATATCGTCTCGGTTACGGATGTAACCCTCGTTCCCTGAGTAGGGAACGGAGACGTTACGTCGGATGACGGAGAATGGGGGTTTCGCCAGAAAGCCAATCCTCTTCGAGTATTAAAAAACGAGCCTATGGCAATGAAATGCCATGGGTCTGCGGAATTTGCATAATGTATCTCCGCCTCACTGCGTGAGTATTTAAGGAGAGACACCTGCAACAGCAGATCATGTCTTCGCTGAGGAGCCGAGACTGAACTCAGGCGTCTACCCAGCGGTACAGCGGAAGTGGCAGGGAGACGTAACGTCTCCGTTCCCTACTCAGGGAACGAGGGTTACATCCGTAACCGAGACGTTCCCTTTCGTAGTCACTCCGAGTTACGTCGGATGACGGAGAATGGGGGTCCCCGTGTAATCACGCCACCTTCACAGCTGTCATCCAGTGCCCTGCGAAGTCTGACCTCCCTGTCGTGGTATAAGCACGGACGAAGGAGTCCTACTTAACACAGGAATACCAAGGTACACTGGGAAGCATATCTCATGGGAGATATGCCGCAGCATGCCTACCCATAGGGAGGACTTAAGAATACACATATGGCCCAAGGGGGCTACATATGGAGGAACACTGGAGTGACCAGCCCGTAGGGTGGCATCTACTTTCAACTCCAGGAGTGGCAGGTGACTTGCCGAGGGAAAGACACATGCTCAAAGAGGCTTACAGTGGAAAATACACATGTGGGGGTTACTCAGAGGAGGAACCATGCACACGGAGGCACCTAGCCGACGCACAGGCAATAGACACTGGCGCCAGCGTCAACAGTGCTGGAGGAACTCAGGGCTTCAGAAAGGAAGGCTCACCTGAGGAAATATCGCACGTATCCAGTCCGTGGAGTGGAATGGCGAGCAAGCGAGACACTTAACAGCTCCCATGTTAGCTTGAAAAAGACAGTACATGGGCGGAGACTGGCTCCACTCGGAGTTTGTAGAATCTGGCGAATGTGTTAGGTGTCGCCCAGCCTGCAGCTCTGCAGATGTCTGTTAGCGAGGCGCCACGCGCTAGAGCCCAAGAGGACACCACACTCCGGGTGGAGTGGGCGGTCACACCAAGGGGGCATGGTCGACCTTGCTGTTGGTATGCCAAACCAATGGCGTCCACTATCCAGTGAGACAACCTTTGTTTGGAGAGAGCCTTTCCCTTCAGCTTCCCATCATAACAGACAAAGAGCTGGTCTGAGGTCCTGAAACACTGCGTCCTGTCTACGTAAGCACGGAGGGCGAGTACTGGACAGAGCAGTGCCAAGGCTGGGTCTGCCTCCTCCCGGGGCAGCGATTGCAGGTTCACCACCTGGTCCCGGAAGGGAGTGGTGGGAACCTTGGGCACATATCCAGGCCGGGGTCTCAGGATCACGTGAAAGTGACCGGGCCCGAACTCCAGGCACGCTTCGTCAACGGAGAATGCGTGCAGGTCCCCTACCCTCTTGATGGAGGCCAACGCAACCAGGAGCGCTGTCTTCATTGACAGGATCTTAAGCTCAGCTGATTGCAGAGGCTCAAAGGGAGCCCTCTGCAGGGCACTTAAGACCACTGAGAGGTCCCAAGAGGGAACGAGAGGAGGGCGAGGAGGATTCAGTCTCCTCGCTCCTCTCAGGAACCTGAGGATCAGGTCGTGCTTTCCAAGAGACTTACCTTCAACTGCTTCGTGATATGCGGCGATAGCGGCCACATACACCTTCAGGGTGGAGGGAGACAGCCTTCGCGCCAACCCGTCTTGCAGGAAGGAAAGCACAACGCTGATCGAGCATCTCCTGGGGTCTTCTCGGCGAGAAGAGCACCAGTTAACGAAGAGGTTCCACTTCAACGCATAGACATGTCTCGTGGACGATGCTCTAGCGGAAGTGATGGTAGCCGCCACCGCTGGTGGCAGGGTACTCAAACCTGCCTCGTCCCGTCCAGGAGCCACACGTGGAGTCTCCAAAGATCGGGACGAGGGTGCCAAAGGGTGCCCCGTCTCTGAGAAAGGAGGTCCTTCCTCAGAGGAATTGGCCAAGGAGGTGCTATCGCGAGGAGTATGAGTTCGGAGAACCAGGTCCTGGTGGGCCAGTATGGGGCGACCAAGATAACCTGCTCCTCGTCCTCCCTGATCTTGCACAGAGTCCGTGCGAGAAGGCTCACTGGGGGAACGCATACTTGCGTAGGCCCTGCGGCCAGCTGTGCGCCAGTGCATCCGTGCCGAGCGTGCCCTCGGACAGGGAGTAATACAGGGCGCAATGGGATGAGTCGTGGGAGGCAAACAGATCTATCTGTGCATCCCCGAACTGGTCCCATATCAGCTGGACCGACTGGGGATGGAGTCTCCATTCGCCAGAGGTTGGCCGGAGCCGTGACAGCTCGTCGGCTGCAAGGTTCCGCACTCCAGGAATGTAAATAGCACGAAGGGACCTCAGGTGCTTCTGACTCCATAAGAGGAGGTGGCGTGCGAGTTGCGACATACGGCGAGAGCGTAGACCACCCTGACGGTTGATGTACGCTACAGTCGCGGTATTGTCCGAGCGGACAAGTACGTGTTGACCCAGGAGCAACGCACGGAAGCGGTGCAGGGCAAGGCGTACTGCCAGCAACTCGAGGCAATTAACATGCATGAGGCGCTGGGGGCCTGTCCAGGAGCCCGCGGCTGCATGTCCATTGCACATGGCGCCCCAGCCCGTGGCAGAGGCATCTGTGGAGACAACAACATGCCTGGAAACTCGTTCTAGGGGAACTCCGGCCCGTAGAAAGCTGAGGTTCCGCCACGGGGTGAAGGTCTGACGGCAGGTCGGAGTTATTGGAACTCTGAGCGTACCGCGATGCCATGCCCACCTCGGGACTCGATCGCAAAGCCACAGCTGAAGCGGTCTCATATGAAGCAATCCGAGTGGCGTTAACGCGGCTGCGGATGCCATATGCCCCAGGAGCCTCTGAAAAAGTTTCAGTGGGACCGCACTCTTGCCCTCGAACTGTCGAAGACAAGTCAGCAGTGAGTGTGCGCGCTCGCTCGTAAGCTGCGCGGACATGGCGACCGAGTCTATCTCCATACGGAGAAAAGAGATCCTCTGCACGGGGCAAAGTTTGCTCTTCTCCCAGTTGACCCGAAGGCCCAGACGGGCTAGGTGCCGGAGCACTAGATCTCTGTGTTCGCAAACCTGATCTCGGGAGTGAGCTAATATTAGCCAGTCGTCGAGATAATTCAGGATGCGAACCCCGTGTTCGCGTAGGGGAACAAGGGCTGCCTCGACGACCTTCGTAAAGACGCGAGGAGACAGAGCCAACCCGAATGTGAGAACCGCGTACTGGTATGCCTGCCCTTCGAAAGCAAACCGAAGAAACGGTCTGTGTCGAGGTAAAATGGAGACATGAAAGTAGGCGTCCTTCAGGTCTATCGCTGCAAACCAATCCTGTGGCCGCACGCATTCGAAAATGCGTTTGGCCGTGAGCATCTTGAACGGCAGCCTGTGAAGGGAGCGGTTCAAGACGCGCAAGTCCAGGATTGGCCGTAACCCACCGGTTTTCTTGGGGACAATGAAGTACGGGGTGTAAACCCGTAACTCCACCTCGGCTGGAGGGACAGCCTCGATTGCACCCTCGCCAGCAGGGTGGCAACCTCCGCTCATGATCGGGGCATAGCCACCGACTACAGTAAGCGGACTCCCCTGAAGCGGGGAGGAGACCGTGCGAACTGAATCGCATAGCCGAGCCTGATCATTCGGGCGACCCAACAGGACAGATTGGGGAGCTCTAACCAAGCCACCAAACACTGATCCAGTGGAATCATCCGAGCCACAGGCGTCCCCCCGGAGGGGCAGCGGAGCGGCGTGACCGGCACAGGTGAGGGTGGCATAGCGGCCCAGCACGCGTGCACAGTCATGCTCCGCGTCCTGACAGAGGAGACCAGAGAAGGACCAGCGTTCCGCGGGGGTCTGCTCTGCCAGGGGTCTGGCGATAGAGGGGGACGAGAGTGGTGTGGTCTGGAGACGGCACGCACTGTCATCCGCACCCTCAGAGACAGAGGGGAACGAGAGTGGCGAGGCTCGGGGGCGTCGCGCACTGCCGTCCAGCTCTGCGTGCTCAGAGATGGGATGCAGCTCTTTTTTAAAAGATTCTCCCCCAGCCCTCCACCGGGGGAAGGAGTGGGCCTGCAACCACTCCCTGAGAACTGCAAGCCATAACTGAGCTGCCCGTAACGGGAGCGCCGCATAGCCTGGCGTACAGCGGGGCTGGTACGGGCAGGGGCACCTCCCTGCGACCACGTCCACGGCCCGGCCCGGTGCTGCTGGGGCCGGGCGGGAGGGGGCGGAAGTCGCAGGAGGGCGCATTCGACGGCAAGCGGACTGAAGCGTCTGAGCCGCCGGCTGATTGGCAGCAGAAGCCGCAGGGTCAGAAAAAAGCCACAGTCCACTTCTGGGCGGCCGAGAACTGTTGGGCAGAGTTCTCGACCGCGCCGCCGAAGAGGCCAGCCTGGGATATGGGGAAGTTGAGGAAACTGGTTCACTCAGCCTCGCGCACATCAACCAGGTTAAGCCAGAAATGTCTGACCACACATGTGGACATCACCTGACTCGGGGAGCGTGCGGTCACCTTCGTCGCTCGTAGAGCAAGGTCGGTGACGGCAGGCAGCTCAAGGATGAGCCCTGAATCAGCCCTACCCTCGTGCATGTCACTGAACACCCAGAAGGATGGCAATAACACACAGTGAGATGGCAGCCTGCCCCGCAGCTCTATAGGTCCCCGCCACCGGAGTAGACAAGAACCTACAGGCATTGGGGGGGTGCTTAGGGTTGCCACGCCAGGTGGAGGCGCTGTGGGGACACCTAAGTGTTGCCACAGAACACTCCACAGGGGGGAACCCCAGTGTACCGTAGACTGCGGCCTCTACGAGGGCAGAGAAGGCGGAAGAGGCCGCAGAGCAGTCGCGAAAAGTCAAAGGAGACTTCCACGATCTCATGGCCTCTTCATGCACATCCGGGTAGAAAGGATTTGGGTTCGCCACCCCCAAAAACCAATCATCAGCCTCAAGTGCTCGGGATATGGCAGAATTTTCCACACAAACCCGATACTCGTGGCAGCCCGGGAAAGCATAGCTGTGAATTCTGAATCAAGCTCGCTATGCTAGCACATCCGAGGACAGCAGCACAGACGAGCCATCTCCAGAGGACTCCAGCTCACCTTGTGATGCGGCGATAAACATGATTTCATCAGCTGGTGGACCGAATGAGAACGCGGGACCACGTGGGTTGCAACGTGAAAGACAGGGTGTGGACCGAGGAATTTTCGTCGGTTAGTTCCAGACCTGACGTCTTAGTCACCCTGGCCACCAGCCGAAGTATTATCTCACGTGGAGAAAAATAGATCGGGTGATGGATGAGGGGACTCTCACTCAAATGAGCTCACAGAGTCTGGACCGTATACATTGCGATGGTCACGTTCCCACTGAGAGAACGTGACACACCCACGAGCGCTGTCCGAGCGTGATCAAAGCCCAAACACGCCAAACAGCGCTCGCGCCCAACAGCAGAATCTATCAGAATACCGCACTCAGAAATACACGGGCAGATCGTCTTTAGAAAGACGCGTCTTTAAAAAGACGTGCCGCGTGCACGCTCTTTTAGTGAGAGGAAAAAAACTCTGCGGATGCTGAAGCGACCAGGGAGAGACACACAAGACCGGCAGACCACTGCTCAGATCGCAGGCAATATGAAGCTCGCTGGATACCGCCGTCACACCAACATCAGAGAGTTCGCTCGTCTCGAAGAGATGTAGTCACTAAGAATACTCAGGATTTGGCTTGTGGAGTGAAGAGATTCTCTTGGCTCCGAAGCGAAAACATGATCTGCTGTTGCAGCTGTCTCTCCTTAAATACTCACGCAGTGAGGCGGAGATACATTATGCAAATTCCGCAGACCCATGGCATTTCATTGCCATAGGCTCGTTTTTTAATACTCGAAGAGGATTGGCTTTCTGGCGAAACCCCCATTCTCCGTCATCCGACGTAACTCGGAGTGACTACGAAAGGGAACTAAAGATTCTTAAATCAAGATGCATTTTCTACATTTAGTCTGTATTTAGTCTTTTCTGGGGAAAAAAATTATTTAAGGGCATTTTTCTTATTTTGCTAATTATCTGCCAATGCATTAAGATGATTTTTGTAGCATGAATGAATAAATTAAGTATTTAAACACAACCGTTTATGGTTTAAAAAGGAGGAGGAGGAGAATTAAAGAAACGTCTCGGTTACGGATGTAACCCTCGTTCCCTGAGTAGGGAACGGAGACGTTACGTCGGATGACGGAGAATGGGGGTTTCGCTTAGAAGCCAATCCTCTTCGAGTATTGAAAAACGAGCCAATGGCAAGAAATGCCATGGGTCTGCGGAATTTGCATAGCGTATCCCCGCCTCACCACGTGGGTATAAAGGGAGGATGCGGACGCAAACGCAGCTATGTCTTCGCTGAGGAGCCGAGACTGAACTCAGGCGTCTACCCAGCGGTACAGCAGAAGTGGCAGGGAGACGTAACGTCTCCGTTCCCTACTCAGGGAACGAGGGTTACATCCGTAACCGAGACGTTCCCTTTCGTAGTCACTCCGAGTTACGTCGGATGACGGAGAATGGGGGTCCCCGTGTAATCACGCCACCTTCACAGCTGTCTTCCAGTGCCCTGCGAAGTCTGACCTCCCTGTCGTGATATAGGCACGGACGAAGGAGTCCTACTTAACACAGGAATACCAAGGTACACTGGGAAGCATATCTCATGGGAGATATGCCGCAGCATGCCTACCCATAGGGAGGACTTAAGAATACACATATGGCCCAAGGGGGCTACATATGGAGAAACACTGGAGTGACCAGCCCGTAGGGTGGCATCTACTTTCAACTCCAGGAGTGGCAGGTGACTTGCCGAGGGAAAGACACATGCTCAAAGAGGCTTACAGTGGAAATACACATGTGGGGGTTACTCAGAGGAGGAACCATGCACACGGAGGCACCTAGCCGACGCACAGGCAATAGACACTGGCGCCAGCGTCAACAGTGCTGGAGGAACTCAGGGCTTCAGAGAGGAAGGCTCACCTGAGGAAATATCGCACGTATCCAGTCCGTGGAGTGGAATGGCGAGCAAGCGAGACACTTCACAGCTCCCATGTTAGCTTGAAAAAGACAGTACATGGGCGGAGACTGGCTCCACTCGGAGATTGTAGAATCTGGCGAATGTGTTAGGTGTCGCCCAGCCTGCAGCTCTGCAGATGTCTGTTAGCGAGGCGCCACGCGCTAAAGCCCAAGAGGACGCCACACTCCGGGTGGAGTGGGCAGTCACACCAAGGGGGCATGGTCGACCTTGCTGCTGGTATGCCAAAGCAATGGCGTCCACTATCCAGTGAGACAACCTTTGTTTGGAGAGAGCCTTTCCCTTCAGCTTCCCACCATAACAGACAAAGAGCTGGTCTGAGGTCCTGAAACACTGCGTCCTGTCTACGTAAGCACGGAGTGCGCGTACTGGACAGAGCAGTGCCAAGGCTGGGTCTGCCTCCTCCCGGGGCAGCGCTTGCAGGTTCACCACCTGGTCCCGGAAGGGAGTGGTGGGAACCTTGGGCACATATCCAGGCCGGGGTCTCAGGATCACGTGAGAGTGGCCGGGCCCGAACTCCAGGCACGCTTCGTCAACGGAGAATGCGTGCAGGTCCCCTACCCTCTTGATGGAGGCCAACGCAACCAGGAGCGCTGTCTTCATTGACAGGATCTTAAGCTCAGCTGATTGCAGAGGCTCAAGGGGAGCCCTCTGCAGGGCACTTAAGACCACTGAGAGGTCCCAAGAGGGAACGAGAGGAGGGCGAGGAGGATTCAGTCTCCTCGCTCCTCTCAGGAACCTGAGGATCAGGTCGTGCTTTCCAAGAGACTTACCTTCAACTGCTTCGTGATATGCGGCGATAGCAGCCACATACACCTTCAGGGTGGAGGGAGACAGCCTTCGCTCCAACCCGTCTTGCAGGAAGGAAAGCACAACGCTGATCGAGCATCTCCTGGGGTCTTCTCGGCGAGAAGAGCACCAGTTGACGAAGAGGTTCCACTTCAACGCATAGACATGTCTCGTGGACGATGCTCTAGCGGAAGTGATGGTAGCCGCCACCGCTGGTGGCAGGGTACTCAAACCTGCCTCGTCCCGTCCAGGAGCCACACGTGGAGTCTCCAGAGATCGGGACGAGGGTGCCATAGGGTGCCCCGTCTCTGAGAAAGGAGGTCCTTCCTCAGAGGAATTGGCCAAGGAGGTGCTGTCGCGAGGAGTATCAGTTCGGAGAACCAGGTCTTGGTGGGCCAGTATGGGGCGACCAATATGACCTGCTCCTCGTCCTCCTTGATCTTGCACAGTGTCCGTGCGAGAAGGCTCACTGGGGGAAACGCATACTTGCGTAGGCCCTGCGGCCAGCTGTGCGCCAGTGCATCCGTGCCGAGCGTGCCCTCGGTCAGGGAGTAATACAGGGCGCAATGGGATGAGTCGTGGGAGGCAAACAGATCTATCTGTGCGTCGCCGAACTGGTCCCATATCAGCTGGACCGACTGGGGATGGAGTCTCCATTCGCCAGAGGTTGGCCGGAGCCGTGACAGCTCGTCGGCTGCACGGTTCCGCACTCCAGGAATGTAAATAGCACGAAGGAACCTCAGGTGCTTCTGACTCCATAAGAGGAGGTGGCGTGCGAGTTGCGACATACGGCGAGAGCGTAGACCACCCTGACGGTTGATGTACGCTACAGTCGCGGTATTGTCCGAGCGGACAAGTACGTGTTGACCCAGGAGCAACGCACGGAAGCGGTGCAGGGCAAGGCGTACTGCCAGCAACTCGAGGCAATTGACATGCATGAGGCGCTGGGGTCCTGTCCAGGAGCCCGCGGCTGCATGTCCATTGCACATGGCGCCCCAGCCCGTGGCAGAGGCATCTGTGGAGACGACAACATGCCTGGAAACTCGTTCTAGGGGAACTCCGGCCCGTAGAAAGCTGAGGTTCCGCCACGGGGTGAAGGTCTGACGGCAGGTCGGAGTTATTAGAACTCTGAGCGTACCGCGATGCCATGCCCACCTCGGGACTCGATCGCGAAGCCACAGCTGAAGCGGTCTCATATGAAGCAATCCGAGTGGCGTTGCTGCGGCTGCGGATGCCATATGCCCCAGGAGCCTCTGAAAAAGTTTCAGTGGGACCGCACTCTTGCCCTCGAACTGTCGAAGACAAGTCAGCAGTGAGTGTGCGCGCTCGCTCGTAAGCTGCGCGGACATGGCGACCGAGTCTATCTCCATACCGAGAAAAGAGATCCTCTGCACGGGGCAAAGTTTGCTCTTCTCCCAGTTGACCCGAAGGCCCAGACGGGCTAGGTGCCGGAGCACTAGATCTCTGTGTTCGCAAACCTGATCTCGAGAGTGAGCTAATATTAGCCAGTCGTCGAGATAATTCAGGATGCGAACCCCGTGTTCGCGTAGGGGAACAAGGGCTGCCTCGACGACCTTCGTAAAGACGCGAGGAGACAGAGCCAACCCGAATGGGAGAACCGCGTACTGGTATGCCTGCCCCTCGAAAGCAAACCGAAGAAACGGTCTGTGTCGAGGTAAAATGGAGACATGAAAGTAGGCGTCCTTCAGGTCTATCGCTGCAAACCAATCCTGTGGCCGCACGCATTCGAAAATGCGTTTGGCCGTGAGCATCTTGAACGGCAGCCTGTGAAGGGAGCGGTTCAAGACGCGCAAGTCCAGGATTGGCCGTAACCCACCGGTTTTCTTGGGGACAATGAAGTACGGGGTGTAAACCCGTAACTCCACCTCGGCTGGAGGGACAGCCTCGATTGCACCCTTCGCCAGCAGGGTGGCAACCTCCGCTCTCATGATCGGGGCATAGCCACCGACCACAGTAAGCGGACTCCCCTGAAGCGGGGAGGAGACCGTGCGAACTGAATCGCATAGCCGAGCCTGATCATTCGGGCGACCCAACAGGAGAGATTGGGGAGCTCTAACCAAGCCACCAAACACTGATCCAGTGGAATCATCCGAGCCACAGGCGTCCCCCCGGAGGGGCAGCGGAGCGGAGTGACCGGCACAGGTGAGGGTGGCAAGCGGCCCAGCACGCGTGCACAGTCATGCTCCGCGTCCTGACAGAGGAGACCAGGGAAGGACCAGCGTTCCACGGGGGTCTGCTCTGCCAGGGGTCTGGCGACAGAGGGGGACGAGAGTGGTGTGGTCTGGAGACGGCACGCACTGTCATCCGCACCCTCAGAGACAGAGGGGAACGAGAGTGGCGAGGCTCGGGGGCGTCGCGCACTGCCGTCCAGCTCTGCGTGCTCAGAGATGGGATGCAGCTCTTTTTAAAAAAGATTCTCCCCCAGCCCTCCACCGGGGGAAGGAGTGGGCCTGCAACCACTCCCTGAGAACTGCAAGCCATAACTGAGCTGCCCGTAACGGGAGCGCCGCATAGCCTGGCGTACAGCGGGGCTGCGGGGCTGGTACGGGCAGGGGCACCTCCCTGCGACCACCTCCACGGCCCGGTGCTGCTGGGGCCGGGCGGGAGGGGGCGGAAGTCGCAGGAGGGCGCATTCGACGGCAAGCGGACTGAAGCGTCTGAGCCGCCGGCTGATTGGCAGCAGAAGCCGCAGGGTCAGAAAAAAGCCACAGTCCACTTCTGGGCGGCCGAGAACTGTTGGGCAGAGTTCTCGACCGCGCCGCCGAAGAGGCCAGCCTGGGATATGGGGAAGTTGAGGAAACTGGTTCACTCAGCCTCGCGCACATCAACCAGGTTAAGCCAGAAATGTCTGACCACACATGTGGACATCACCTGACTCAGGGAGCGTGCGGTCACCTTCGTCGCTCGTAGAGCAAGGTCGGTGACGGCAGGCAGCTCAAGGATGAGCCCTGAATCAGCCCTACCCTCGTGCATGTCACTGAACACCCAGAAGGATGGCAATAACACACAGCGAGGTGGCAGCCTGCCCCGCAGCTCTATAGGTCCCCGCCACCGGAGTAGACAAGAACCTACAGGCATTGGGGGGGTGCTTAGGGTTGCCACGCCAGGTGGAGGCCCTGTGGGGACACCTAAGTGTTGCCACAGAACACTCCACAGGGGGGAACCCCAGTGTACCGTAGACTGCGGCCTCTACGAGGGCAGAGAAGGCGGAAGAGGCCGCAGAGCAGTCGCGAAAAGTCAAAGGAGACTTCCACGATCTCATGGCCTCTTCATGCACATCCGGGTAGAAAGGATTTGGGTTCGCCACCCCCAAAAACCAATCACCAGCCTCAAGTGCTCGGGATATGGCAGAATTTTCTACACAAACCCGATACTCGTGGCAGCCCGGGAAAGCATAGCTGTGAATTCTGAATCAAGCTCGCTATGCTAGCACATCCGAGGACAGCAGCACAGACGAGCCATCTCCAGAGGACTCCAGCTCACCTTGTGATGCGGCGATAAACATGATTTCATCAGCTGGTGGACCGAATGAGAACGCGGGCCCGCGGGCGGGCCGGCGAACCCACTCGGGACCACGTGGGTTGCAACGTGAAAGACGGGGTGTGGACCGAGGAATTTTCGTCGGTTAGTTCCAGACCTGACGTCTTAGTCACCCTGGCCACCAGCCGAAGTATTATCTCACGTGGAGAAAAATAGATCGGGTGATGGATGAGGGGACTCTCACTCAAATGAGCTCACAGAGTCTCGACCGTATACATTGCGATGGTCACGTTCCCACTGAGAGAACGTGACACACCCACGAGCGCTGTCCGAGCGTGATCAAAGCCCAAACACGCCAAACAGCGCTCGCGCCCAACAGCTGAATCTATCAGAATACCGCACTCAGAAATACACGGGCAGATCGTCTTTAGAAAGACGCGTCTTTAAAAAGACGTGCCGCGTGCACGCTCTTTTAGTGAGAGGAAAAAAAAAACTCTGCGGATGCTGAAGCGACCAGGGAGAGACACACAGACCGGCAGACCACTGCTCAGATCGCAGGCAATATGAAACTCGCTGGATACCGCCGTCACACCAACATCAGAGAGTTCGCTCGTCTCGAAGAGATGTAGTCACTGAGAATACTCAGGATTTGGCTTGTGGAGTGAAGAGATTCTCTTGGCTCCGAAGCGAAAGCATAGCTGCGTTTGCGTCCGCATCCTCCCTTTATACCCACGTGGTGAGGCGGGGATACGCTATGCAAATTCCGCAGACCCATGGCATTTCTTGCCATTGGCTCGTTTTTCAATACTCGAAGAGGATTGGCTTCTAAGCGAAACCCCCATTCTCCGTCATCCGACGTAACTCGGAGTGACTACGAAAGGGAACTCTGGGTTTGACTCCTGAACTGTCATGTCTAATTTGAACACTCATTTGCCTAAATACAGTGAAGGTCATAAATGTGTTCATAATCAGCCAGTATTCGTTTTTCTAACTTCACATGTAGGTAGTGCACAAAAGGAAGGCCTATTGTCCAAAAAAAAAAAGAGAAAATAAAAGAAAAAAGAACATTGCACAATACATAAGCATTTGGTCTGGTTGAAGGACTGTTTGTGAAGACGTGTACAGGTGCTCATTTGGATTGAGGTCTGAGCTGGCCTTAAACCTTCCTGTAGTTTCTATAGTGATAGTTTGCCTGCTCACAAAAATATATAAAGCCCAAATGCCCTCCATTCCCTTCATTTGCATAGGTTTGTTTGCATGTCCATGAACTCTTGGATTCACTCCAGCTCTTCCATTGAAGCAGCCATTAATGGAAGTTAAACTGGTTATTCATCGTAAGCACATGTACACTTCCGTGTTTCCCAATGAATGTATCTGAAGAAACAAAGAAAGGTCCAAAGAAGAGAAACAAACTCAACTGACAAGTTGAAAAGAGTTGAGGAACAGATATAATAACATAACCATGTGAATAAAAATGAATCATTAATAATGCATCGTCGAAAAAGTGGAACAGTGAAAGCCGCCGTACGTAACCGTCGAAATAACCACATCAATGAAGCTCAGTTTTTGTAAATGATTTTATTACTTGTTTTGCATGTTCTGGTCTTATGGCTTTCACTGTAAGGTATTTTCATATTTTGCGTTTATTGTTGCAGGGTAGATTAACGACAACACTGTTCTTGTGAAAACAAACAGATTGTCTTGGCAATATATCGTCTTGCGCGGTCCAAAAGTCCCCTCAAAACAAGACTTTTCTCATGTTTTTCTGCATGTTCCTGCTGGCATTTTGTCCTGTAGTGTCATTTGTGGAGCGATACCAATGGCAACCACTGACATTTGTCACAATACTCTTTCTTTTGTCCTTTCAGCAGATGTAGATATTGACCAAAACACAGTCTAAAAAGCATCACGTACAAGACAGGATTAGAATATGATTAATACTCAATGTTTTAATGTCTATTTCCTCATGATTATTCGCAGGCGAGCTACAGCGCATCTTGCATCCATGTTACTGAATGCTGGATTAATGTTAACAATCTAATCGGAGCTACTTAAGATTGCGATGAATCTTAAGGAAAGAGGAGCTACGGGAACTGAAGAGACCTTTGACAGAGGCGATAGACAGAGATAAGCGGATTTACAAATCCTATGCAGTGCTACATTTCTAGAAAAGTTATCTATTCTTGGAAAAAGTCTGGTTAAAAAATTCACATGTTTTTGCTCAGGGAGAGGGAAGCACATTTGAGTCATAAGAACAGCTATATAAAAGAAAAGTGGATAAGTCTCTAAGGCTTTGTGCTTAATAGATCTTCCTGCATATATGCACAACATACAACCTTAAAAAAACCTGTCATTCTTATACTGAATATACACACTACCATTCAAAAGTTTGGATAAAGTATGTTTCTTTTTTTTAAAAGAAATTAATACTTTTATTCGGCAAGGACGCATTAAATTGATCAAAAGTGTTAGTAAAGACATTTATAATGTCAGAAAAGTTCTAATTAATGCTGTTCTTTTGAAATTTCTATTCATCAAAGTATCACATTTCCACACAAATATCAAGCACAACTGTTTACAACAATGATAATAGTAATGAATGTTCCTTGAGCATCAGATCCTCATGTTAGAATGATTTCTGAAGGATCGTGTGACACTGAAGACTGGAGTAATGATGCTGAAAATTCAGCTTTGATCACAGGAATAAATGACATTTTACAATATATTCAAATTTTTGACGATACACTTTTAAATTGTAATAATGCAAAACTGTAAATAAATGCAGCCGTGGTGAGCATAAGAGACTTCTTTCAAAAACATCGAAAAAAGCCTTCTGCTCCCAAACTTTTGAACGGTAGTGTGTGTGTGTGTGTGTATAACCTGTCGTTTCCTATCATTCCCTGAATCCATCTGAATTGCAATCTAATATTGGTTCTTCAACAATCTTCTAACAATAATGACATAATAATTAAAAATAAGAAAAAAGTCCATAAACTGAAGGATAATGAAAAGCAGAAGAACTTGAAGCCCTTTGTATGCGACCCCAGTCACAGGCTGATGATGTCACAGTTCCCTGTCCCATAATGATGATGTTCTAGTGCAATTTCAGCATTACCCGGTCCGTCCTTGTGGCCTGTCCTAAAGGCGGTCGGTGTGGAGCTGATGAGGAGGGATCTGGATGAAGGCTGCGGTCGGGGCGCCGCCGACGGAGAGCGGG
The DNA here is from genome assembly GCA_030578255.1 of Tiaroga cobitis. Lineage (NCBI taxonomy): Eukaryota > Metazoa > Chordata > Actinopteri > Cypriniformes > Leuciscidae > Tiaroga > Tiaroga cobitis. The sequence continues at coordinate 26,417,537 of CM060613.1, forward strand.
GTGGAGGAGGCGGAGGACGGCCCGGGGGTGCCCGGCGGGTACATGTAGCTCAGGAAGCCTGGCGAGGGGGCGTAGGGATACTGCTCGAAGGCTGAGGAGGCGTACTGGTTGTAGGCAGTGCTGAAGTCAAGGTAAGGAGTCGTGGTGGAGGAGGAGGAGGAGGAGGAGGAGGAGCTGACCTGTGCCGGCAGAACCAGACTGGGCTGCAGGAAGGCCTGAGGGTAAACATATGGCTGGCTGAGTCTGCAAACAGAAACACAGAGAGAGTGTTAACTATCTCACTAGGGCTGCAAAGGCGATGATTAAATATATGCGCTGTGTGTTTCAGAGTGTGTTCGTTTACACGCGAGCAGCTCATGATCCACCAGTTTGCAGTGTCTCAGAGCGGCTCGATTCACAGTAAACGCTGCTCATCACGAACTGCATCTGCATCTGCTCCGACTCTTGGTGATATACTGTCTATAGTCACTCAATGACAAATAAAATTAACTGACATAGAGTGAACTTTTACAGAAAGGTAAAATCTTACCCAAAAAATCCTTTAGTTAACACTTAAAACATTTTTATTTTAATGTGTGTGGTGCCTGCCCCGGAATAAGTTGTTTTTAACTCTTTCTCCCAATCCACGTTTTCACTGTTATACGGTAAGGGGCGCTATTACACATCTTCTGGAAGAGTACAGGATCTCCAAACAGCATATCAGTTCAAAACGGCCTAACTTTACTGAATGAAATGTCGACCCAGGACGAGCTACAGGACTGTGAAGCTGTTGATGGACTCCATCTGTGCTTGATCATCGTTCTGAATCCCATCCAGTCGTAGCCTTCAACAAAAACGTTTTGAATGAAAATAATCCACATTCAAGTGTTGATAAAAAAAGAATGCATGAAGTTAGAATAAAAGTTTTTTTTTTCTTTTCTTTTTCTGGGCAGTTAATATTTTTTGTGGAAACCGTGATGCATTTGTTTTAATGATTATTTTAAGAATATGATGTTAAAAAAAAACAGCATTTATTTGAAAAAGAAATCTTTTTGAACATTATAATTGTATTTACTATCACGTTTGATCAATTTAATTTATTTAAAAATATATTAAAGTCCCCAAACTTTTGAACAGTAGTGTAATGGAGCTGTAACTTGAGTAAAACTTGAGCTGCCAACTGACCTGCTCACTGACCTCATTAATGTTTCCGATAGCTTTCTGCCTGATGATATCATGAGAGAGAGAGAGAGAGAGAGAGACCAGCGCAGGCTATGCTACACCAGACCCATGAAACACGCTCAAAAACAAAGAGGAACCCACAGGGGCCGCAGAGACAGCTCGAAATATAGAAAACACAAAACCGGCAACATCCTCACACACACTCACACATCTGCAGCAGCAGCATACACTTCCTTTCATACACACACACACACATCTGCAGTGTCATTCGTCTGCCATTCCCTTAGTTGCCGTCCTGGGCTGAAGGATGATTTATAGGGACTGACAGTGGCTTTGTGGAGTAGGCAAATCAACTGAGTCTGCCGTCCTTACTGACCCTATTCATCCTAGCAAATGCTAATGCAGACAGGGAAATAGAGGGATTGGGAGAGACAAGGAAGAGGAGAGAGAGAAACAGAGAGAGAGAGAGACAGAGAGACAAGGCAAAATAAAGAAGACCAAAGTTGACAAGGGTGTGAGGACTGACTAAGTAGGGCAAACCCATTGCTACAAATTAGCTGAAAATGAGTGTCTTTAGCTCTTCCAAAAACGATTGTGCCGCTAACAGAGACAGCTCAGCTGCCTAATCTTTATTTGACCTTATTAGGTCTCGGAGACTTTATAAATGAGCTGATTAAAAGAGGTGTGAAATTAACTCAATCTTTTTTTTTAAATGTTCCAAATAACTCGAGCTACGTAATCAGATTACTTTTTTCCAAGTAACTTGTAAAGTAATATATTTACAACAAAATACTGCGCTTTCCCATGTATTGACTGACAGCTCTCCTGTCCTCATGTTGAGAGAATGCAGAGGTGTTGTGTGTGAACATGATGCTATTGTAGTTCTGGACTAAATGTGAGCATTTACTCATCTCACTTCACAAAAACTGATTCAGTATTCCTCTGACTGAATAAATACAGTGAAATGTAAACTCAGAATATTATGCAAACCTGTAATAATTAAATGTTAAATTACACAATTTAACTGCAGTTCGAAGGTGTTTAGCAGCCGTGGCGAACATTTTGGAAAGTTCATTTTGGCAAGCTGTTTCGAACTGAATCAAACTCTAAACAAACTTCGTACAGGAACGATCAGTTCGTTTCTCGATTTTGCTTGAAGTGTATTATGACCTTAAAGAGTTAGTTCACCCCAAAAAAGAAAATTCTGTCATTAATTACTCACCCTCGTGTCGTTCCAAACCTGTGCGAACTTCGCTCATCTTCCGAACACAATTAAGATGTTTTGAATGAAATCGGAGAGTCTCTCCATTGACAGCTACGCAACTACCACTTTCAAGCCCCGGAAAGGTAGTAAAGACATCATGAAAGTAATCCACGCGACTCCAGTGGTTTAACCTCAAATTTATGAAGCGAAGCAAGTGCTTGCAAAAAAAACCAAAAACAATTTACAGCTTTATTTACAAAAAAATTATCTCCAACACGAGAGCACCATAACGCATACATGTGTTGACACGAGAGCAGACCTTGTTGCGTGACTACAAGTTGGAGATTAATATTTTGTAAATAAAGTGGTAATAAAGGTTTCCGCACAAACAAAGCACTCGCGTCGCTTCATAAAATTAAGGTTGAACCACTGGAGTCGCGTGGATTCCTTTTCATGATGTCTTTACTACCTTTCTGGGGCTTGAAAGTGGTAGTAGCGTAGCTGTCAATGGAGGGACAGAAAACTCTCAGATTTCATCAAAAAGATCTTCATTTGTGTTTCGAAGATGAACGAAGGTATTACGGGTTTGGAACGACATGAGGGTCAGTAATTAATGACAGAAGAATTTCATTTTCGGGTGAACTAACCCTTTAAACCGGCTCAGTCTTAAAATCGACCACAAGCTCATGTTCAGATCTGCCTCCATCCAATCAAACAATGAAACAAGACCCCATTTAGAGTAATCCGAGTATTTGAAAACGCTGTGATATAGCTAATTCAGTACATTTCAGTAGGTTTTGAGTATTTATCTGTAATTTATTTTGGGGGTTCTGTTGATATGAGGATGCAGGAAGCCTTTTTAAAAATGCCTGTGCATGAAAGCGATAAAGAACTGAAGCTCAAAGAGAAATGAAAAGAAGCAACATGGAAGGGAGAGCAAATTATGACGCCAAAGAGGAAGGACGAATGATCTTGTGTGCCCAGAGCAGAATATCACTTTTAGCAGCCGCAGCTGTTGGGTGGGGACACAGACAAGAAGAGACAGAGAGACTTTTAAAGGTCATGTCTTACCAGGCAAACACAGAAACAAACCGTGGAATCACTAAATTACTGACAAATTAGTGAAGGGGGCGATTTGGGCGAGGGCCACCCGTGTCCCGTCACTCTTACTAATGTAGCGCTGCTAACATGAGTGCTTGTGTGACATTTCTGGCATTAATGTGCATAATCCTAAAGATAAAAAAAATTGCAAAATAAATAGTATTTATATCTTTCTATCTAGAAAATGGATTCAAAATTTTTTTTTCGAAAGGAATTAATACTTTTATTCATCGAGGCATCAAATTGATTAAAAGTGTCAGAAAAGACATTTATAATGTAACAAAAGTTTTCTATTTCAAATAAATGCTGTTCTTTTGAACACTATTCATCATAGAATCCAGATGAATTGTGAAATGTATGTTGGTTTCTACAAAAAATAGTAAGCATCACAACTGTTTTCAACATTGATAATAGTAATAATAATTCATGTTTCTTGATCATTAAATCATCATATTAGAGTGATTTCTGAAGGATCATGTGACACTGAAGACTGGAGTAATGATGCTGAAAATTCAGCTTTGATCACAGGAATAAATTACATTTTAAAATGTATTACAATTGAAAACAGCTATTTTAAATTGTGATACAATTTCACAGTATTATTATTTTTACTATATTTTTAATCAAATAAAGGCAGCCTTGGCGAGACTTCTTTTACAAACATTTTTAAAAAATCTTACCGACCACAAACCTTTGAATGGTTGTGTATGATTAAGTGAAAATGAAACCATAAATACAAGATTATCAGCAATGTCACATGACTGCTTGCTAGTACAGTGGTGTGAATGTGGCAAAAAAAAAATGATAAAGGTCAAATGTCCGTGAATGTATCATGCTTTGTCCCAATTCGGCTACTTTTACTACACATTTTTTTGTGAAGAAAGAGTTTTGAGTGTGTATCACAAGAGTAGACAAGCTGTGGGACATACTACTTCGTCATAAAATTGCATCTTTAACAGACGCTCTGTCGTTACGCGTATCCTGTCACGTAAACTGGCCTGTCAATCACATTTAACATCGTCCACATTTCATTTCACTTAATTTCCTCATTTTTACTTAGTCACTCAAACCCCTTTAACCTCTCTACTTAACCATCGACCGCGCCCATCCGCCATGTTTGTAGTTTTTTAACACATTTTACTCGTGTGTGTAGCTCTGAACCGAATCCTCCTCCAAAGCACAATGGGTTGTGGGCAAGATTAGCTGTTAGAGTGTGAACGGATCCACACTTCAAAAACCTACCAGAAATAGTAGACAATCCGGGGAGTTCTGGCATACTCTTCAACATACTATGCTTTGGGAAAACACTTATCGTAATCTTACATATTATTTGGGATGGATAGTATGGACATTGGGATGCACGGTTAGACTTGGGGCATATGAAAATCCAACAGCGTAAGAGAGACATGTGTGTGTGTGTGTGTGTGTGTGTATCTCAGATGCTCAAGTAGTTTGATCCTCATTGTGCTCGTTCAGCAGAGCTCCCTAAACCTGCAGACCTCCCACAATGGTGTGTGTTTGCCAACACCCAACCCCCAACCACAGGGGGTTTGTTAGCAGCACCCTCCACTTCCGTAATCCCCATCTCTAGCACCCTGCCAAAGCCTGCAGCCTCAGGACGCCCCCAACACCAACACCCTATTCCCCAGCCAACAGATGGCGAGAGTGCCAACCCAGCCATGTACAGCTCACTAACTAGTAAGCTAACTGAGTAGTGCATGTATCAAACCTGACAATGGATGCTTTGTTCAGAGTGAATACTCAGCAAACATCATCAGACAATGTCCTTAGTTACCTTAAAGATATAGTTAAACAATTTCAATTCATCATCTACTCAATCTTTACTCGTTTTGTTGTTGTTGTATTTTTCCATTCATTTCTCCCATAGAAACGAATGGGACAAATGGGATTTTAAAAAAAAGTTTTCCTTAAAGCGTTATAAGGCATGGAACAACTTGAGGGTAAGTGAATGATGACAGTATTTTCATTTTTTTTGGGTGAACTGTCCCTTTAACTCACAATGCAAACAGACCCACAATGGGTACAAGACACCTGTTCAAACCAAAGGCTAAAAAAGAGATCCCACAGATATGGACAAGACCCTCGACTTTAGCATAAAAAAGACAAATAGGCTACACTATGTAAACACTCTGTTTAAATGCGGCACACACTCCTCTTCTGAGTGCTAAATCTCGCTCTGTACACAGAGCTTGGATATTTACAAGAGTTGCAGTCTCACTGACATCTGAATACTTCAGGTAGCGAATGATTTGAATTGAATTTTACGACTGATATACAAGAATTTTGATTGAAGATTGACTGTTTACATGTTTTTTGACACAGTGACCAAATACTTGTTAACTACAACAATAAGAAACATACACTATCGTTCAAAAGTTTGGGGTCGGTACGATTTTTTAAATGTTGTTGAAAGAAATATCTTATGCTCACAGAGGCTGCATTTATTTGATAAAAAATACAGTAAAAATAGTAATACCGTGAATTATTATATCAATTTAAAATGAAGTTTTCTATGTGAATATTTTGTAAAATGTCATTTATTCCTGTGATCAAAGCTGAATTTTCAGCATCATTACTCCAGTCTTCAAAGTCACATGATCCTTCAGAAATCATTATCAATGTCATAGTTATTATTATGCTGCTTTATATTTTTAATGAAACAGTGATACATTCTCTTCATGATTCTTTAATGAATAAAAAGAACAGCATTTATCTGAAATACAAATCTTTTGTAACGTTATAAACATCTTTACTGTCACTTTTGATCAGTTCAATGTGTCCTTGCTGAATAAAAGTATTAATTTCTTAAAATCCTATACTGACCGAAACATTTACATGCTATAGATCATTATTATCATTACTAGTGTTATTTTTAGTATTTTTATGCTATATTTTCTATGGAAGTTAAGAATATTATGCAGCTCTTTCTATCCAGAGACAGCTGTCAAGCTCCAAAAAGCACAAAAAAGTACCATAAAAGTTAAAAAAACTGTCACTACTAGTTCATTTTTGTGTAGAAAAAACTAAATCTGATTGGGTGGGTGGGATAGGGAACACGAACGATGTGTCTACCCAGGGAGAAAGACAAAGAAAGAGAGAGATGAAGGTTTGTTTTGCATAACACCTGGCTGGTTAGCAGACTTGAGGCAGGTGGCGACCTAACTGACAGACAAACAGGTCAAACAGGATAGGGAAGAGAGACCGAGAGCTGAGAGAGCAAGAGAAAGACAAACACTGACAGAGAGAAACCAAGAGGGAAACACAGAAACGGGAACAGCTTAAAAAGTGAGAAACCCAGACAGTGTCACTGACAGTATGAGAGAGAATTTGGAAGAGAGAGAGTGATGAAAATAAACCGCAGAGAGAAAAGCAGCCGGCACTGTAAACACAGTTTCACAGCTCCCGTCCTGAGATCGGAGGTTTACAGGGAGCCAGACGAGCTGAAACAGGGTGTGTGAGCAGAAGAAGCCAGATTAGGAGAAACTGACAGTTTTGGGCTAAATCAAACTGCGGTTTTGACGGGACTATTTCTAAGGGGCCAGGCTAGGATTTGATGTTATTTATGCAGAAACGGTCCTCCCTCAACCCTGACATTAGCAGAATGAGAAGAAGTGCTTACCCATACTGCCTCTGGATCAGGGCTGGATGAACCTGCTGTACTCCAGAAGAGTATCCTGTGACAACAACAGACAAACAACAGAGTCAACGGCCAGTGCCTTGACAGTTAAAGCCACAATTCATCAAACAATCATGACAAGTTCATGTCACTCCAAACCGTAGGACTTTCTTCATTTAGTGGAACTAGTCTAGTGAGGCTAGTGAATAAAAGTTGTTTTGGACCCTATTTACTTACAATTACAAATATATATATATATATATATATATATATATACTTATATATATATATATATATATATATATATATATATATATATATATATATATATATATATATAACATATATCCCAATTTAATCAAATTTAGTGTTTTTTTTTGGGATTCTGTTGGACAGAAAATAATTGAAGATTCTTCAAAATCCCATTTTTGGGTGATAAACAACATACAAGGTTTGGAAAGATGAGTAAATACTTTTCTTTTTGATTCCTTTAAGGCCATGACACACCAAGCCGACGGTCGGCCCATTTTGTCCTTTTTGGGCCGATTGAGCATGTTGAATCACCGTTGGCGCTGTCGGTGAGAGAGAGAACTGATTGGCTGTCCAGTTTAACGAATGAGAATAACAGTGAAAGTGATGAAAGCAAGCAAAGAAGTCAAGAAGGAACGGACCGAAGGCTGTTAATCTTATCTGAGCATGCTAATATTTAGCATAACAACATGAGCCGCCTGGAATGAAGAAAAGCAGCATGACTGATATTCAAAGTGGTAAGCAAGCGTCACTTTATTTACAGTTTGTGCATCGGCAGTCCTAGTTTCAGTTTCCCTTTCTGAATGACGAATGTTAATACCTGCTGATATAGACAGATATTTACTTACACGCACGTGCTAGTTGACAGTCGCCTTTAGTCCTTTTGGTGTGTTCAAGCGCAGCTTTTTGGTCGAGACGCAGCCGACAACACAGCTTTCGTCGCCGCTAGTTCTTTGACGTCGGCCCGGTGTGTCATGGCCTTTACAGGAATGATCCAGATTTGAAACTAAGCTCTTTCAATGGCATACTGTCGATTACCACAGAAAATACTTTCACCCCATTCTCCAGTTTGTAACCATGAACAAACCTGGTTTGTAGAGTAAAGCGCTTATAATGGAGGTTTATGGGACAGGACATTGCAAGGCATGTTAAAATACACACTTTTTTGGAAACATAGCCACAAGACCTAATCCCCGTTTGTGTAAACATGAAACTAGCGTGATAAAATCACAGTCATGACCCCATAAAAACCCAAGGACACTAGAACGGGGCCGTTATGAAAAACATAACCAGGGATTCATCGTCCTACAACAGAATGAATGCAGCTGAAATAACTCACCTGAATATAACATTTTTTTTTCAGCACTGGCAAAGAAACAGGACTTTTATTTTGACAGCGCCAGAGCACAGACATACAAGAGCTCACTTTCTGCATCTTTATTAGTTTACTTTCTTTATTACTTATGTCTTATTATAAATTATACTAATTTTTTTATATTTATTCCTTTTTTAATTTATTTCTACTTCATTAAATATTATGTCATTAAATCAATTTCAATGCAGCATGTGTTCCTTTAAACTACATGATATCATATATATCAGCCATCGGCCGGCCTGCTCTCTAAGACATCAGCAGTGGCCATAAAAGACAACAACATCGTTTGACCATTAATAAGTACTATAACAAAAATACAAGCGGCATATTTCTGCTTTTAACTCCTCTGGAATGTCTTGCCCCATAGACTCGCATTGTAAGTCCATTACTGTACGTGTGCTTTTTTTGTTTAAGTCACTGTGTTCATAGATCTTCACATCTCGAACCCAGAACACTAAAGACATCTTGGCAGTGAATTAAGGTTCATGTTTGTTAGAAGAAATTGAATGGAATTAATTCACTATCCTCTCTGGACATTTGTCCTTAAGAGTCATTCATTGTCCAATTTGTCCTGTATTTGACATTCATGATGCATGTTTATATTTCTGAGTCCTCCACAAACACACACTCCTTAGGCTTTAATTGGCACTCATTCTCTCCATTCACCCAATATGCACTTTTGTTTTTTTCTTTCTATTTTTCCTCTCTTCCTGTCTGCATGCTCTCATGAAGTCGCTCATGTGAAAAACTCCAGGCTGTCTGTTCTCCAGCGTAACAGTGTATCTGCCCGGACACAGATCAGAAACATCTCTCGCCTGGATGCCCATCACACACACACACACACACACACACACACACACGGCTCAACAGCCTCTTCACACAGCACTGCAGCACTTGCATAAACACACTTTAGCCGTTACACAAACCTTATGGTGAACATAATTCAACTTGTGTTTCTCTATGTCTATCAAAAAATCTCTATGTCCATTAAACATGGGCCAGTGACTAGACATACATTTTGTGTCTGGATTGATGTTATTAAAAAATACATTAAAAATGCAATCCATCCAGAACATGGCTTGAATATACCTTTCTTATGATGATTTCTTATGCATGTTTTTAACCCTTTCCCCAGGTTGCCAGCCAGCACCAGCATTTTTGATCATTTCCACAAAACTTTCATTCAACGAAAGAAAATTCTTTCAATGGCCGGGTAAAGTTTAGGAATTGAATTTTATTTTGACAATTTTTGCAGAGCTTCACGTCAGAATTGTCTAGGTGGTGTAAAAGGCTTTGGCACCAGTAGATAGGCATACGTTTTGAAAATAATTGGTAAAGCAGATTTGTTTTTTAATCATTTTTATCATTTAAAAAAAAAATTCTGTCAAAATTCTGTATACTCGAATAAAACGTACACAATTAAAAAACGTTTCCTTTAAATAGAAGCAAAGCTGAAATTATTAGATGAAAAAATGTAACTTAACGAACGTAAACCAAAATTAGAAATAATATAAGTAAAAAAAGTGCATGAACAATGTGTTACCCAGAATAACAATTAGTGACAATTGACAATGTGACAATTAGTCTGAATAGAAAAGGGGAAAAAAAACGGTACGTGACGGCAGGTCACAACGGCAGAGGAGAGAGAGAGAGAGAGAGCGAGAGACAGAGCGATACAGGACTGCCGTTTCAGACATGTTGGGATGAGAACAAGAGCAGAGGGCGAAATATCCTCTGTTCCTGTGTGAATACAGTGTGTTAGGACAGGTGTATGTGCTTTAAGTTCTCTTGACAATACCCTTCCTCTTTTCAGACATATTAGCCACAGAGAAATGCAAAGTTGGAGGTTAAACGTACAGATAAACATGCTGAGTTCAGCATATCACTTTCTGCCAACACATTCACACACATGCAAAGATGCAAATGTAGGATGGCAGTAAATTCTTGACAGGCTTATAACCCGTCAAACAAACTGTTAAAATAAGTGCGAGTTTGTGTTTGTGTGAACCTGCTTGTGTGTGTGTAGTATATTTGTGCAGAGTACAAACACCAATATGATACTGAGGGTATGTTATGATGAAAACATACAGCAGTGTCAACAGGAAAAAGCTGCAACAATTTATCTACCGTATAAGGGAAGAAGAACTTCAAACAACTTTACAATTCATTTCTTAAAGGGGTAGTGCATCATTTCTCATACAGCAGAATAGAATAAATCACTTTCAAAACACGGAAATATTCATTTAAATATCCTGACCAGCCCAACATGGCAACACTGCCTCAGCCAATGGTGTGAGTTTGGGAGAGACTTATTTGTTTGACCGACCAATGGCAGAGAGGGGGAGGGTTCGGAAAACCAGTTTGAAAACAGGCATCATTTTTGCATTTCTGTGATGCATAAATAACACCGCTCACCTTTAAAAGTGACAGAACAATTATAGTTTACTAGAGTATTTAAAAGATAAGTACCGTAATTTGTCACCTGCCCGTATACGGGCAACCTAAATTTACTTCACTTTATTACTATTAAATCCTAATCTAGTCATGACAAACTATATATCGTTGGAAAGGTCTAAGACTCCTAAATAGATATTTTAGCGCTGTTTTTTTCTTACAAATTATGTATGAACAGTAATATATGAATTTATGACAAGAGTGCGCCTCAAAAAATCGACGTCATTACAGGAGTTTCTGACCTTTGTCATAAAAAGTCGACGCACACACTTTTAATAATTGAAACTTTGGTTTTTAATGCTAAAAGTTCACAATAAAACATAATCTAGTATTTGTCAATAAAAAAAAGATAAAATCATATTTTAAAAAGTAAAGTAAAAAGTCCTCTAAAAAGTATAATATATTATATATATATATACAATTTTTTATTATTATTATATCACATATTTTAGTAGTTATCATAAATTAGGTATCATTTGAAAGCTTACGAACTCAGAATTCATCCAGTGAAAACCGTTTTGAAATTGGACGTTTCGTTTCCATAGAAACGGTATTTTTTTATTAGGCCCCTCCCCTTTTGGGCATCATCTTTCATAATTTATTATCAAAAATGTTCTAATCTTGACAAAACACATATTGTCAGAAAGGTCTAAGTCTCAAGGTTCCATATTTAGTGACTGAAGTGATATTTGGATAGAAATTTATTAATTTGTTATGGCAGAATGCATACAATTAAATTCAATCGGATGCAATGGCACCCGGTGGGTATTTTTGGTATTACGCCTAAACAAAATCTCATGGGAACTTCAATGTTTGTGATATCAACTTCAAATTTGGAACACAACTTGGTTAGATATATGGCTTTGACTTTCTGTCATTTTTAGGCTGAAACCTATATTCATTTATATATATTTTTAATAAAATAAAAATATATATTTTATTATATTTTCATAACAATAAACTTAAACTTCAAAAACTTTTAAATAATTTAATTCTCTTAATTTATTCCACTTCAGCAATAATCTGCCAAGAGTCTTCTTTTAAAAGAGACCAACCGTAAGTCTTTAGTACAAAGGCTTCATGAATTACAACCGTGTAAGTTTGGGTAGTGCATTTTCACGTCAACGCTCAAAAAGGGGGGTGACAGCTAAAGGGTTAAGGCTCATGTCTGGTATTTACCTGTCAGTGGACTGCGTGGTTTGGCCCCGAGGTACGCCAGGTTGACATTAGCTTTGCGTCCATCAATAATAGGGTTGGGATCTTTACAAGCTCTCTCGGCTGCACTTTTATCTATCATTGTGACCTGAAAAGGAAAGAGAAATTTTAAATACAGACGCAAGTTTATTAGGGGTGTAACGATACCCTCATGTCACGATTCGATACATATCACGACACTGAACGCATGATACGATATTATTGCGATACTCCAAGACATATGGTAAAAGGTTAACAAAAAATGTACTGTTGATTAAAATCCTACTTTTGGTATTACATTGTGGGTGTACATGAATAGGCTTGGACTTAATGCGCTTGAATGGACAGAAAAAAACACATGAAATTATGTCAAAATGCTTGTTTTTGGCGAGTATCCTCATAAACACAGTTAAAAAAGCCTTAAATGAACGTACAGAGTTGGGAGAACATTAGTCTCACGTAGCCAGCTTTCATTGGGTAAGGACCGTCCAGAGGCCGTCTGACTGACATCCAAAGAAACTAATCACAGTTTGTTTAGTTCTGCATCATGTTTTAGGGGTGTGAAATTATATGTTGATGTTCCTACAATAGGAATGTTCCTACAATAACAGACTGGGCATGTGAATCTCTGGTACTTTGATGCCTGTGCAGCACACCTGAGGAGATCATGGGACGGGTGTCAGGTCCGGGTCATGTGCATTAGCTCTTAAAGTGACAGCAGCCTAATAAACTTGCAGCATTAATGTTCATCAAACAACAAAAGAAAAATAGAAAATCACTCACTGCTTTTTACTGAATAACTTTTGCAGCTTTAATAATGATTAATATATATTTAATACAGTGAAGACTATGCAGAGTTATTTTACATTTGCTTACTTTAGTCAATTTCTGTAGTATTTCTTACCTGAATACTGTCAGACATACCTGGAAATCTTAAAGCAATGTTTATTTCATTTGTATCTTTGTTCTCGTGTATTTATTTGTGCTTTATTTATTTCACTGGTATGTAAAATGTTGGCTTCATCAACAACCTTATTTATTAAAATACGTAAAGAAAAGATACCTATGTAAAGGTAACATGGGTTAAAAACAATGAAAACAAAAACTATATTTTTAGAATTTACCAACTTTATGTTGTTTCTACATTCATTTGCAGATTCGATGTCTGTATTATGTGTTACAATATAAAAATACATTGCAAATTTTAATGTTAGGTGCAATTAATTGTATGCTAATTAATTACAGAAAAATGTGATTAATTATTTAATATTTTTAGGATAGATATATCAATAAAATATATAATATATATATATATATTATGCATATATATATATATATATATATATATATATATATATATATATATATATATATATACTCATACCCTAATTGTTTTTCGAAATGAAAAAAAGAAATTTAAGTATTTTGCATATTGTTTTTATTTTTCATTGTCTCACTGTTGTTTCTTCCTAAATTTATAAACCCACTTATAAACCCTCATAAATTCATATTTAATTGAATTGAAGATGTCTTAATAACATCTTATGTCATCCTTAAACTTTAATAAGAAGTGTCCTTAAGCTCTAAGTATTGTGATAAAGGAATACGTATTGCAACAGTGAAACATGCATTGTCTGTTAAGCCGCTTTGAAACAATGTCTGTGTGTTGAAAAGAGCAATACAAATAAACTTTAGTTGAATTAAAAAGAAAGAATAACCTCTTTGAAATGATTTCATAGTGCTATATGCAAAAATAAACTGACATGATATACCAATATTGAGTCCAATGCAGTTCATCTTATCAACTGATCAAAATACTGTTTATTCTTCTACTGTCTATTTTTTTATTGGCTCTTATAAACCACATTTAGCTCTTTGCTGAATTCATCTTAAAAGTACAAGCGTGTTATTAATACCAAATGTTAATACCAAGAATTAACTAGAAAATGTTTTTGGGTGTTTTAGTGGGGAGGTTAAGCAGCCTCAACTGCTGACTTGTTTTCACAGCTCGGGTCTCTGTGACAAATGCACTTCCAGCAGGCTGCAATATTAACACACAGTCACACACACACACACACACACACACGCACGCGCGCCCCGCCCTGTGGAGACCCAGTGGCAGCTGTGTTCCCCAGGGCTGGTGAAACTAGAAATACAGCCAGAGCAGTAGCGGAGCGGTTAGGAAGAGATTTCGTGGGATCTGGTTTCTGTCAGGTAAATACCAGAGTGTACGCTTCATTTCTGTAGTGCCCTTGTGTGGAGAGCGTCTCAGTCAGAACACAAACAAAACAAGCACACACACACACACACACACACACTCATAGCTGCCTGCCACCATGTTATTATCTCAGTAGTCACAAAACGTGGCTAGCAAATGAGGTGACAAGCCTCAGTGAGTGTGTTGGGAAAACATTAGGGCTGTGTTGTAATCTTTTTTCTTATTCCAGAATATTAAAACGAGGCCTCCCACACAGGGAGTGTATCAGCCAGCATATTAAATACTATATCATTCACGACTGTCGTGAATACTCTCTCTCATACAGTATCTTTTATTTCCTTCCCTTTCTCACACCCTTGGTTTATCTAATGTGCATGTTTACACCTTAGCAGATACAGTGCCCAAAAAAGAAGAAAAAGCATGAAGTGAAACTGTGCGGCATTATCTGTGCTTTCCAACTGCTTTTGAAGGCAAACCACGATACAGTTCTGTTCCAGTGAACACAGACGCTATAGAGAAACTCATGAAACCCGTGCAGATCATATTTCATCCCCAAAAAACAAAAGAAAACAAATTAAGAAATTACATTTTACTTTTATCAAATGTAGAAGACGGGTCCGAAAAGGTTTTTTGCATTAATTAAAAAAAATTGTGAAGAAAAATAACTTGTTCTTCTAATCGCTTTAATGTAAAACATTTAGATATATTTTAAATAAAATAATACAATTTGCATCCTAGTAGAGTTGATGTAAACGTATTAAACAAGATGATGTGTAATGCGATTTGATTATTTACCAAGGTGTTCTTTTAAGATTTACATATCAAACCATTGCATTACTTTATTATTACATTGCATGGTAGGCTATTTTATAATACCATCATGGTATTATATTACACCCAATAACATCAATTTACCATGTTACTGCCATTATACATTTTAAAAGGTCCATTCAAGTCCCTTTAAACGCGTAGCGTTATTCAATGTGTTGATGTAATTTCCACTGAAACAGGAAGACAGGGCGGGGCATTTTGAACAGCTCCTCCCCTTTTTAACAATAGCCAATAGTGTTTCGATTAAATATCACAGATCGGCCAGAGCCGTTGAGCTCGGTAAAGCCGCAGTTTCCTCCTACTCTCTAACCGATCCGCTCTGTTCTATCGTGTCTCTGGTTCGGAGCTGCGGCGGTTTGCGTGACAATAATGTGAAACCAGACTTCATTCGCCCCAATGGAAAGCATTACACTATCTAAATCGTTAAATCGTGTGAACAAGTGACAGATTTCAGCCCAGCTTCAGCGTCTATTTATAATGTAGGGGGCGGAGCTTCAGATTCTAGAGAGCATTTGATTGGACAGTAAATCTGATGAGAAGCTGAAGTGCAGAGAGATGTCATCAAAATCATTGACCCATATTGGAGGAAGTGAGACTGTAAGTTTTGAATGCTTATATCTTTTAAATGTGAATTTTGTCATTGCTTTTATAGATAACAGTAAGAGATAACATATTCACACTAAAAGCCAAACAACTTCAATTTTGTTTTAATGGGGACTTTAAGGCTTGCATATATGCAAAGAGGTACAGTGAAAGAAAATAATGCAATGACAGGAAAAGCCACTCATTTGATGTTATAAATGCAGTCAGATGTGCTTGGCTGAACAAACGGTCATTAGGGCCGTTCCTCTGGGCCCCTCATAATAACCTCCATATTAAGTGAGCAGAGGTTGGCTTTGCAGCATATCACAGCAGATAAACCCTTGGACCGGACTATGCTTTCCACTTACAAAGCTTAAAATAAGTATTTGAAAGGGGCCACTTGACAGAAATCTGAGACCCTGCTCTCAAACTTCATCCAAGGGGCTAAGAAGATAATTGATGACATGCTTTTTTAGAAATAATCCACTTATGGTCCCACATGTGACTCTCAACATCACACCCACACACACACTTGTGGAGCAATGCAATGTAAGAACATATTGTGCCCCTGAAAAGCTCTCAATATCTAAGGATTACATTTAAGATCCTTCAGCACCAAATCGGACTAGGTGGAAAAACATTTAGGCCTATTAAAAAGGGCTCATTCTAAGCCTACAAATCATCATTTGTTACCAGCATATGCTTCACGGCCATTTAGAGCCATGTTGGAGCACAAGCACGCAGTTCATTGAGCCGCTGATGGAGTTTATACTGTGTAGATCTACGCGGGCTTTTGTTTCCTCAGAACTGTAACAAAAGACATGCGCCAAGCCAACGGCACGCGACGGTTGCATTGTCACCTAGAGACCGCACGCGCACGAGCGACACGTTCTAGTGAAGTTCTGTGAATCGGTTCTTTTGGATAGTTCCTTTCAAAGAGCCGGTTACAAGAACGCATTCAGCGATTCTTTAATGTAATAACATGGTCCGTTATTTTTTTAATGAAATTTAGCAATTAAAAGCAACTCTATTTTGTAGTGTGTTTATAAAAAGCTCACTTCTGGGTTCATTACGAGTCGGACATGTCTCTTTAGAGACGTTTACCGGTTCAATGCCGTTGTGTCCGTTGAACAGTCTACGTTGAAACAATCCGACTCTAAAGAACAATTGATTCAAGAATCGGTCCACAACAACCGCTCAAGCACAACTGCGGTCCACAACAGCCCAAAAGTCGCGTTTATTCCAATAAAATGAGTTTTATAAATTTACACGACAATACCTAACACGGCCAATAAAGTGGACATAGCATAGTTAGTGCTAAACGTTGTGCAGAGTAGAATTTGAACGGACTGAGTTAAAACCCAACAAAGGCAAAGTGTTGTTCTCCACGTTAATTTGACAAGCTGTTGAGAGTAAGCTATAGCCTAGACAACAACAACAACTGATATCCGACATTTGTACTTACAAAGCCATAACCTCTGGATTTCCCCGTTTGTCGGTCCGTTATTACCACGGCTTCATCGATGTCGCCGAAAGTCTCGAAGTATTTGCGGAGCGACGCGTCCGTGGTGTGATACGGCAGACCCCCGACGAAGATCTTGGTGAAAGTCGTGTCTTTCTGAATACTGGGATACATCGTTTCCAACGTCCCATTCACGAACTGATGTAAAAGCATCGGGGCGCGAAATTCAGTGCAGTGTAGATACGAAACGCGCGGGTTATAAATAAATATAAATAAACATAAATAACGAACGCTTCTTCTGCTACTCTAACAATGTTCGCGAAGGCAGCGAGGTAGATAGTCCTTTGGCTTGGAAAAAACAACAACTGTGGCTCCCGTTGCTCTCCGTCATGTGCCAAACTACTCCACTAGTCCATGAGCGGAGAAACAATGAGGGCAGGCGGGCGGCAGGTGACTGACGGACTGACGCTCGCGCCGCTCAACTACAGTAACACACACACACACACACCTTCCTGCCTCCACATCCAATGCGATGCTAGTCAAGCACCCCTCCTATTCCTGACGCCCACAGACCCTTCCTCTGCCTCACCTTGTTTCCAAACTGCACCTGCCTTTGTTCTGAGCCCCTGCAGAAACTGTGGCTTTGAGTCTTCCGTGTGGTTTTGATGACTGAGTGACTACTATTCTCTATGCTTGAGTTGCAATGAATATTATATACATATATATATATATATTTTACAACCTGGTGCATTATTTCTTTATGCAATTGACAACACAACATATTTATCTATTGAGATACCCATGTAATGACCACTGAAAGTCAATGTGTTGTTTCCGAGCAGGTCCATGTGTTTGAAATGTTGATGTTATTATCTGGAGAGCAGGGTGGGTGCATGGGGTCCAAAAGTCTGAGACCAGAAAACCTGCAATTGAAAATCTAATTTCTGATTCTTAAATCTTTAAATTAAACTAATGCTTTAGTATTCTGCTAAAAAGAAAAACGAGGATAAATTATAACAAAATGATGTAAGATTCAGATTAGAAGTATATTTTCAGGCAAATGATTCTGCTGATTTTAACATCTGCGTTTAAAAAAAATGTTTTGTTGTTGTAGATGCAATATAAAGGCATTTTTTTAAGAATTACAAAGAATATTTCATTTATAGAGAATTTACCAAAAACAACAAAAGCAAAAAAATGTTTTGCATCATTTATTGAAAAGGCTGTCTTCTCTCTCTCTCAAAAAAACGTAGGCCTAAATTTACGATTTATGCATTTGGATTACATACAGCAATCCATTTGAAAAATGGATATCATAAACAAACTAATAAACTTAATGTGATGCATATTTATCAGTAAAATAGGTAAGATTTCTGCACTCAAAAAAGTAATGGCATATTTTATTATTAACCATGCATTTGCGTCAATCTGATTTTATTTATATAATCATCTTTTCAAAATCCATTTTTTCAAATGGCTTCGAATCAGCATAAATCTGTTCCTTGTGAAAACACTAACAATTCTTCAGTTATAAAGTATAAAAAAAGCCAACATGATTACTTGCCACATCCACAGCCTTAAAATGGAAGAAAAAACAAGGCTTACACGTTTCATTTTTTGAAAGTTGATGGTCCACTTTAGACTTTAGACACAGTAGACTGTATATATATACACACACACACACACACACACACACACACACACATAGGCTTTTATCAGAATATAAATGTGTATAGACGCACATAAATATGTATGTGCGTTCCCTAGATGACAATTTCATATGATGCTCGATGAAGGGGTCGCTCAGCATCAAAGAACTCAACACCAATCTGCCAGTCACTCACATACTGTCATTTACATTTACAGTGTAGCCTTATGTGGGAACATTGACACCCCTGACACTCTGGTCACAGGAACCGCAGGAACTACAGCTCTGGCCTGAATGCTAGTGGAGGAAACGTTTCTCACGCCTGCAGCCAGCGAGTCTGAAGGGGAGAGTGATGAAAGAAAAAGGAACAAACGTTTGAAGACAGTTGCAGGAAGGACAGATATGAGACATTAGAAGAATCCTTCTTGACTAACCAGTCACTTTTTTTTACATTCAGCATCTGTATGCATACATTCGTGTGTTATCAAGAAGACAATTTTCTTAGTGACGAAAAAAAGAAGAAGTTTAGTTGCAGTTTTCTTTGTGTTGCAATTTTGATTCCTTTTTTCTTTTAGACAAAACTGATATTTTTTGTATTATTTAAAGTATTTCTTAATGTTTTGAATTATATATTATTTTTTAATCTTCAGTTTTATGAAATGTCATTTTAATCAAGTTAAGTTTTAGTCATTTAGATTTTGTGTCATTTTTATTTGTTTTCTAAAAATATTTAGCTAGTTTTTGCAGTTTTAGTTTTATGCCACTTTTGCTGAAACGCTTTCCAACTTGATGTTTTTCATCTAATATTTATATTTTATTTTATTTCAGCTTTATTTCAATGAACATGCTTTTTAAATAGTTTTAGTATTAACAATAGCCACACTGTAAAACAATTTGGGTTTCTTTCACAACTTCATGTCCTGTGTCCAATCCGGGGTTTTGATCAAAATCAGCTGAGAAGATTTAATTTAAAAAAAATGTTTTTTTTTAAACTTGTAAGCCTTAAAGGGACAGTTCAGCCAAAAAGAATACCTGTGTCATCATTTACTCACCATCATGTCATTTAAAACCTGTATGACTTTTGTTTCTTTGTAGAGCACAAAATTAGATATTTGAAAAATGGGCAGTCAAACAAACCTTCATAATATCTCCCTCTGTGTTTCACAGAAGAAAGAAACCAATCATACAGGTTTAGAGTGAGTAACGGATGACAGAATTTTCATTTTTGGGTGAACTATCCCTTTGATATGTGCATTTAGTGTACTTTTGCCTCGCCTGCCCCACTATACATCAGATTAAACTTCACGCACAATGCCAAGTGCCGGTGTCCAACACATCTATATACCACAGCAACAATGGTGCAAGTCACAGCGAGGCGCAGACAGGCTCCACAGTATTGTGCTGAATCCAGCTCCTCTCTCTTGCTTAAGCAACTGTGTCTTACAATCCAGTTGTTTTGAGCTCAGTGCTCTTGAAGACAGACAGGATGGCAAGTAAACATCTTGAGAGGTTCTATGCCCAGTATACAGTAAGGCTTCAGACAAACATGTTGAGAATAACTGAGAATAGCGAGACGTAGGAGTGACTTTATCGGCACATCTTTGCTAAGTATTAAGGCTTTGGTGTTAGAACATTGATCGAGATCTCACACCCTCTCCAGCCTCAAAGACTGTAACGTGCAGATGTTCACACCTCTGGAACCTGAAAGGGATTGAAAGACCCTTTGTCTGTAGACAAACGCCTCAGTCCGATGACTTTAACCCCCAACTCAATAATACTCCAGAGACCTTCATATTTATAGGACTGTAGATTTTGATATAGTGGTTAGTGTTATGACTCAAAGTTTTAGCATCAATCTTGGAGTACAAAGGTAAACACTTACAAGTTCTAAAACGTAATTGAGCTATACCCTACAGTAAGTAAGGAGAACACTGTAACTGTTACATTCCTGTGTTGTTTCCCCTGTCTTGTGTTGTGGACTCTTATGGATAAATGTATAATTTTGTTCCCATTGTTCCTGTGTTCTCAGTTCCTGTTTAGTTTCTGCTTGCTTTGTGCCTTGCTAGTTTCCATAGTTTACTTCGTCTGTTGCCATGGCTACTCTTTGCCTTCGCCTGTCCTTTGTTATACCTTGTGAAGTTATTAATGTAATTTCGGGAGGAGTATTGTCTGCTGTTGTCCTACGTGGATGTTATGTGCTTTCTGTTTAGTTCTGTTTATCTCATGTTCTGTTTGTTACCTGGATTTACTTTTGTTGTTTTGTTTGAATAAATCAGTCACTGTTTGGATCCTCCTCTCTGTCCTTTCTGAACTGCCCCATAACAGAACACCACCAGACCCTGTAAAGATGGATCCAGCAGTCACCCTAATCCGGGACCACATCAGAGACTTTCTGGACGACCGACTTCTATGCCACGGACTAAAGAACCCGTTACAATCTACACTTATCCGTGATGGTCCTCGAGGAACCCTGAGTGAATTCCTATACTGCACCCTTCAGAGATGTGGTTCCCCCTTAACTGTGGTCTCTAGATACGGTGGTCACGGAGTTTGCGCCCCCACGGGTCACAGCCGTCATGGTTGCCATTTCAGATCCCTCAGCCGTCATGGCCACTATATCGGAATCCACGAAAGCACGAGGCGGTCGGGATGCGCTGAGACCACCGGACTTGGATGCGGACAGGCGGAGAGTTCAGAGACGGCCTTCTTGGCCAACATCCCCACTATGAGGAAGTTCCCAGGCACTGTAGCAGGACCGAGGCCAGACAGCTGACATCATCTGAGGGACACGAGACCTCAACGTCTGAAACTTAATCAAATAACATGTATTGTGTTGTGGCAAAAATTCTCAAACAAACATCACTGCGTAAGAGACACTCAGAGTCAAATTATATAAAATAGAAGTATTTATTCTTGCAAGAATAGGAGCAGTCTAATACACAGTTGTTACCCTGTGCAGAAGAGTGACACACCCCCAGACAGACTGAACTAGCTTTTATCTTAGTTTCAAGGCCTTTCTTCCCCCCAGAGCCTTCCTCCCAGTAGTTTTCCATAGACGTCACTAGTTGGCCCACTAAGCTCCCCTGCACCAAATGGCCTTCTGACATCTAGGTCAGAGGTCCTTGTTCGTCTGTTCTCTGGAGTGTCTCCCTCTTCTGCCTCCCCAGGTACATAAACAGAATCCTCTCACTACAAGTGAGAGACACACATGTGACATTCTTTGAATCATCTACATTTGACTAAAGATCAATGAATATCATTAAAATTGCCACTACAACTCCTCACTTTTTATCATTCTGATTACCCATAATCACAATAATAAACAATAAGACAAATTTTAAGTCATATCATCACACTTATACTTTTCATCTCTGATTTTTGCATAAAATGATCACTCTCCTTGAACCTGTGAAGAAAAGTTTAGAATGAAGAAGCATAAGGCTGTTTTTGTGGGGGAAATGCCCCGTAATATTTTAGCAAGCAAGTAAACATTTCACTGCGTTGGGCTAAGCGAGAAATCTCTGTTTCTGCGCTCCTGTAAACAGACCCTCAGTCACGCCAGTAAGGAAAAGGTAGTTATAACATAGCAAGGAAACAACCAGATAAAAGTAAAATAAAAAAATCCCTCAGTTTCAAACCCTATCTTTGTACGCCATCTCGTAACACGGATGACTGCTGCTTTTAACCCCCTTTAAATCTTTGCCCTTAATCTTTCTCAGAAAATAAACAAATAGAAGAAAAACAAACAGAACATACATTTAACACATATCTCACTGTAGCTCCCACTACCTGTGTCGTCACAATTTTGTTCATCCTTGGGATAGACTGTCATTTTCACCAATTGAACAGACAGCATGTTTCCCCTGTCACTGTAATCATATTCACCCATGAATAACAAAATTATTAGAATAACAATCCTAACTCCTATCATTAAGCCTTTTCCATTAATCTACGCCCATCTCCATATTTCATTTACTTCTAATTCAATTTAGTAAGCTCTATTTAATGCCATATTTAACAAAATCTAACCAGAGAAGTCTTATAATTTTATCCATTCTTCTAACCAATGCAGTTGTTCAATATTAACTCTAATATTTCCATTACGGACACAATCAATATATTTTCTACATTTACAATCAAATCAATACTTTTAATTCAAACATGCTGTGGTTCTACTTAATACGCTTCAACAATTATCCCTATAATTTACATTAATTAATAGATCTCTTCCCAAAAACATTTTCCTTAAATATTTCCTAATGAATAAGTAACCAATCAAATCTTTTGATCGACTGTATATCAATACTAAGCCCTATTTTGATTTAATCAAATCAAATCCTCAAAATAATCACAAAACCCCATTCTTCTGTTAAACTTAAACCATCAGTTGGCAGTTGGTTCCTCCTCCAGGCGTGTTGATAATCTCGTTCGCCCCATGGACTATGGGATGGTTGTGGCCTGTTGGTGTTGTCTAAGGTGAGAGGGTTGGACCCAGGTGTCACATTCTCCAACCATTTTCTGATCCTTATAAGATTTTCCCTTAAATCACGACCGCACCCCCACTGGAGTGAACTGTCACCTGTGAATGGAGACCTTAAGTATTTTGTTAGTGACCGCTTGTCTAGCCGCTCGTCCCCTTTGGTGTGACCTGTGGAATCAACCTGAAACATTATCACCGGATAATTTCTCGCTCACTAAATAGCACTCAGGATCCTTTTCCCCTGAAAAACAATATTTATACATTTGGAACAGAATCAGTTCTGTTTTCTGCAACCCATCCTGACATTCTGTAAAAGGAAAATTTAAGTTATGCGCTGCGCAGGTGTGGCACCTTTCTGCTACAATAATAACCCAGGCCAGGATAGTTAGTCAAATTCATCCGTAACCATTATTTTATAGGGGACATTCTCCCCTGTATCCAAAAGTCTGCATGCTCTGTAAAGAAAACCAAATGTCGAGGTTATTTTCAGATAGTAAAATACGTAGTTTCTTTTGTCTGCTGTGCTGCCATGGCCTTCGCTGCTGCATCTGCCCTAGCGTTTCCTGTTGAAACAGTCCTGCAAATACATGTACAGACAGCAAATTTTGTTTGGGACCCAAGTAAACCATATTTGGCAATTGTTATACCATCTCCCTCTTGATGCACGACACAACTCGAGCATCAATTTAAACTAATTTGATTTGCCATCAACACCAACCCAAACGGCGTCCTTCAGCCAAATTTTGCCCAGACATCCTTCTCTGCCTCTGAAACAAAAAAAATATTACATTCTTCACTTAAAGCCCAATCTCATCTTCTTATCGAAGTATTTGAAGGGCAACGTCCCTCAGTCTCACAGCGAATCTTGCTTTTCAGGCCTGTTGTTTGGTCTCTCAAGTCAGTCATCTACAAACATTTCTAAAGTCATCAATTTTCAGGTCAGGTCGTGCTGTACAGACTTGGTCAATGTCAGTCAATCATTTCTCCCCCTTTGTTCACAATTATCATAAATGTTAAGGGCTCTCTTGATACTTCGAAATTGACTTAGCCAATATGTCATTTTGTTGTTGCCATCAAATCTACAACATTTTCATTTATCTCAGCCCATGCCAGATGGTGATCTACAACTACACAATTCCAATTTACACAAATACTTAAACTGATCCAGAACATAATTCAAATCGACATCCTGCATGACAAAAGTATTACTACCAGACAGAGCTTGATGTCCAATCAACTTAAAGCTCGTCCCATGTTCTGTATTGTCTTTTCAACCGATCCCCTCAGAATTATCGGCTTCTTTAAAATTTGTCATTTGCCTTAACCCATCTGTAATGATAAAACTGTTCTGTTCTAATTTCAATACTGTTCTAATATTAGTACCCCAAACTAATACATACAAGACATAAAGTGCTGTCACCATCACACACACACTCATACTAGACACACATATGTTAACTGCTCATTCTCAATGTTTGCCCTTTCCTTATATCATCGTTAAAAGGATTTAAATTTTAAATAAGATTTTAACTTCACATTTTCCTGTAGCCTTTCCCTAATTTTACATGGTCTCTTAACCACTTTCAAAGCATGTCTTGTTCATTATTCATTAGATTTTTAGACAAGTCAGCTGGGTTGTTTTGGATTCATTATCATTATTTTCTTCAGCTTGCTCTAGCAGGCCGATAACAGAAAGACAGACACAGTTACCATTCCTCCAAAAGAAAGGAAGTGGCACGACCTCCGCTCAAGCAGTCTCTCTCACTATAAATCCATTTCTTAGACAAAATGTAATATTAAATTCATTACAATAACCTTTGACCATCCACCTTTGTTATCCAGACTTAAATCTACAAAAGCTGTCTTTATCTTTAGTCACCACCATGTCTAACGACCTTCAGGAGTTAGAACTATGTTATAGACTAGTTCTAAATCAACTTCTATACATTTTCCTTGCCCATAAGGCAACCGACATCAAAAAGTTTTATTACTGTCTCCACAACAATTAATAATGGCAATCCCCCTTACGGTCTCAGCTGGCTCTTGAAAGCCCATTGCCATTAGCTCTTTGTCTATAATTTTCTTCTCAGGGTGTTGTCCCCCTGGTATAGTTGCAGACACTTGTCACAATGAAAAACAAGCCATACAACTAATGCGGTTTCTTCTGGTGAGTGGTATAGAGGAGCTTTTGCATCATGGGGAAGACTGGCGTGACTCGTCATAGCTTCATCTCCCCCTAACGGTATAAGGACGCTGCTGGCCTCACAGCTCCTGCTCAACTCTCATACCTGTCTCACATAAAACATCTCCATTCAGGAAATGCCCAGTGACTTTACGTGAGCCCTCTGGCTTGGGTTGCCCCCTGTCTGGCCAAAGAAGGTCTTACCCGTCATGGAGGTGGTCACTCGTGCCCACTGGTGACCGCTTTTTTCCCATCACACAATCGGTTTTCTTCAACAGAACTCAGCTGCTTTCTGGAGCTTAGGAAAGGCACGTTCAAGAGTCACCAGAGCCATTCTCATTGCCTAATAGTGTTCACACAGGGAGACAGGTCAATAACAACAGTATTTAATCACTTAAATCCATTATTTTATCTTAAAAGCAGAACCCTAGCTGCTTAGCCTATACTCAGCGAATTTGGATCATCCGTACGTTCAGTGAACTTTACCTGTAGACGGAGCCATCGGTCCTGAATGGTGGAGACTAAATGAGACAAAGAAGTTACTGGTCCTAAAATAAAATAAAATGTCTTCAAGTTCTGCATTATTATTTTAAAGACTTCTTTAAAGTCATTCAGTTTTACATTTACAAATACAAATTGCCCTTTATGGCAATTGTTTCTTTAAACATCTCTGTGTCTATGATTCTTCAACTGAAACTGTGCTTTACTACAAATAGCTTATCACAGATAACAGCTCTGAGCTGACATTGAATGAGAGAGACTCTGAGGCATTCAGGACTGGCACACTGCACTCTCATAAACTTCTAACATCAAACTTTATCTACCATCCTATAACTCTATCCCAGCTTAAGGCATATTTGCCAGAAATTACATGTGTTTCCAAATAAACATAATTTTTATAGTTGTCTTTATTTAGACATTACAATTTTCCACTCAGATTGAGTCTCTGTTGCACTGGCAGTTTCAGCCACAGTACACATCAGATCCAGATAAGCAAACTGTTTCATTACAGCCAATAATAAACTTATCTTTTGAAAGCAAAACATCAGCTTCTAGTTCTTTCATGGTCAACTTTTCAAGCTGTTTGTTTAATCAGCATTCAGCAACTGTTAATCCAGTATTGCTTCTGCTTACTTGATCTTAAATAAAAATAATTATTCCAGTTCTCAATAACGTTTCACATTTCTCAATCAGCATTTTAGTTGTCAAGTTCTCAATTACGTTAACTTTGACAAGGCTAGCACTCTCTGCTTGATACATCTTTTGCAATTATTATAAATCATTCGTGAGATTAGTCTCTCTCCTTAATCTAAACCCTTTCTAAAATGTTTAATTAAAACACAATCATCCTGTTAGTTACTTTGATATATTTTGCAACTCACATTTGTTGGAGTCATTAATTTTACATCAACCTGTATTCATCAGTTCACTTTTATAGATCTTTTCTTTCTTATAGGATTCACTTTAAGACTTCAATCTTTTGACCTTGTTTTTATCTCTTATTTCTCAGACGAAAAATGTTACTGTCGTCATTTAAACACTGATCTACTTTCAAACCCCACATTATTATCAGAAATGTGTCACTATCACATTTTCAAACACCTTCTTGGTGGGCATTTAGTTACCTATTAAATTGTCCTGATGACCACCAAACACTCTGTCATCTAGTGAATTTGTTTCAGCCTCAACTTCAGCATCAGACACCTGTCCTTGACTATAGTTTGATCACTGTGAGCTTGCAAACGGCTCCAACTTACTGCACACTCTTGAAGCAGTGTGTGTCCCATTTCAGGAATGTAAACAGAGCCACTGATAATCAGTCCCCTGTATTCCTTTACAGTCCACCATTCGCGGATTTAATCACAATAGCCAAATCATAATCTTCATCATTTTATTGGCGGAACATAATTTCATGAGCAGCACAGAAAATGCTCAAAATATTCGAATTTGTTTTCTGTCTTTACACATTTCTCCCAGCTTATCTTTTACAAAACATCATCTGCAAATCTCTTCAAAGTGAGATCTTCTGAGCAGAGCTGTTTACAGCATTTGCTCTCTTCTGTCTCACTATTTATTTATTTATTTATTTATTTATTTTCCCGGACTGTTCCGTTACTCTTCATAAAGTGTAACAATTTGTACATCATTATTTTCATTACAACTGGTTTGAAGCCTTTTCCCTTCCATCACATTGTTAGTCTATTTAACTTAATATTATCATTATTGTCTTATCTCTACTGTTTCTCCAAAACAGATTATATTACTCAGTCCGTAAATTACACAGACAACCATTATAGCTACTTGCTTCAATACCCTTATTTTCTTAACATTAATAAAATAAAGCAGATATATCATCATTTCAATCATTTTTTTATCAAAATCTAGAATTGTTCCCCATTCTGCTTAAAACATTCCTCATATCATGTTAATCCCTGTCAATCATACAATGCCTTATTTTATTCTAAAACTGACTTTCCATTTCAACATTTAAACAGTTAATTTGACTTCCATAAATTCTGTCAGACCATGTCTATTTTCATCACATATAGTTTTCTACTATATTTCTCCTTTCTTTTCCCTACATGCCAGTTCCCTCATTATCCTCTCCTTTCTTTTCTCAAACATGCCAGTTCCTTCATTATCTAACCAGTACATGATTGTTTGAACAATCCCCACACACACATATCTCACACACCAACCTTTTTGTTTTTTCACTTCCCTCTTCCACCAAGTCTCACTTACAGTTCCCTCTATTTCACACAGACAGCCTTATTGCTTCTTGCTACAATCCTTGTCATATAAATTTAAGTTCTATAGACATCTAATGTCATGCATCCATTTACTGGATGAAGAAGTAAAAAAAAACATTATTTCTCCTGGCAGTTTGACATTTTATCTTCAAGCCAACAATCCATTATCTGTTCACATTTTTTTTTACACACATGTTGAACACAGACACAACTTTTGTTTCTCACTGCTCTGTTCAACTGATTCCCGCACCATCTTTAATGTTGTGGCGCTCAATACCTCATTTGACAAAACACCGGTGTACCAAATTTCGCAAGCTTGCTCTGAGACTTCCCCATACTGGCTGCTTTTCTCTCTGTTCTCTGTGGATTTCTCACCGCGCGTTCTCTTTATCTGTCAGGCGTCCCCGTTACAGACCCGATTTTTTCTTTTAACCCAAATCGGTCGGGTTGCACTCGTTAGTGCCCTCCTAATTAAGGTTTACCAAAAAAAATCTTTTCTGGCTCCCCCTAACTAGCCTCAGCACCTAAAAAACCATTTGCTCCGTGGTGGAACAACTGATTTTCAGGTTACCTATCTGTTTGCAAACTTCTTGATCCGCTACAAATCTCAGTTAATCTCAGATACTTTCGTATCTGTTTGAAACCTCTTGATCCGCTACAAATCCCAGTTCATCTCAGATAATTTTCTCTCGTATCTGTTTAAAACCTTCTTGATCTATCTATAGATCTCAGTTAAAATCCAGATTACGCACCACAGAGACAGCCCTCAGCCAATATGGTTCAATTTCTCTCTTTCCCCTCTATTAAACTGAATTTGCTTTGCTTACCCAGAGATGTTGTTCCGTGCCACTTGCGGGTTCTTTAGATTCCAGTGGTCGATTCTCCCGGCCCTGATATCGGTCGGCCCCTCTCTCTCAAGTTTACGAGGTAGAGCTGGAACTTACTTAGTCCAGGTGGCCAAACACCGTCCGATCTCAGGTCCAGGGAACACGTTCAAGGAATATCACTTCTGACACCAAAACTGTTGTGGCAAAAATTCTCAAACAAACATCACTGCGTAAGAGACACTCAGAGTCAAATTATATAAAATAGAAGTATTTATTCTTGCAAGAATAGGAGCAGTCTAATACACAGTTGTTACCCTGTGCAGAAGAGTGACACACCCCCCAGACAGACTGAACTAGCTTTTATCTTAGTTTCAAGGCCTTTCTTCCCCCCAGAGCCTTCCTCCCAGTAGTTTTCCATAGACGTCACTAGTTGGCCCACTAAGCTCCCCTGCACCAAATGGCCTTCTGACATCTAGGTCAGAGGTCCTTGTTCGTCTGTTCTCTGGAGTGTCTCCCTCTTCTGCCTCCCCAGGTACATAAACAGAATCCTCTCACTACAAGTGAGAGACACACATGTGACATTCTTTGAATCATCTACATTTGACTAAAGATCAATGAATATCATTAAAATTGCCACTACAATTGCATTAAAGACAAAGATGATGCATGTCTTTACATACTTGTAAAAAAATGTACAAGCATGCATTTTATCAGAAATGATGTGCATCATAGGCCTACACAACTCTCTGTAATATGTAATTAGTAAATAGAAGGTCTTTAAAAATAGTTTTGCAATATAAATAAAAAGTTTTTATGCTTTGTGATCACGTGACCAACGGTTTACTTTCCATTGCATAATGCAAATAATGATGCAAAAAGAAGCTCCACACATCCTGTGGGTTGTCTCTAAAGCCTGACATATGAAATAATAGTCAGAATTATTTAATAGAACAGTTTATTGAACCTTCAGGCAAAATCTAAATCTATCTTTTTATTTATTGAGAATCATAATTTATACATCAGTCTTAAGGCTCATGTGTTATATAGTGAGTATCTGGAGGTCATACACGAGAAGAAAAAAAACACCTTAATATTTTTTAGAGGCCCAAACTGAGCAAAAATATGCAATTTGCTGCAGTTGCTGATATTTATAGTCAAAAGTAAGATGAAATTCGGATAGCTTCGTAATGTAAACCAATGAGAACAATATAGCAGAGTACCATACAATGCATATAAATATCAGTTGTCACTATATCTCCCAATAATATGTCTTATTAAGATGGTATTTAAATGTTTAGTTTTTTTTAATCAAAGCTCTGTAGTTTTTATTGTGGAGGCAAAATATATAATGCATTACAATGATGATTGAGAAATAATGAATAAAAAAAATCTTCAAAAGCCTTATGGATCCTATTTGATATAGCTACAGTAGTCAACATTTGAAGTGGATCAAAACCTTTCATCAAAGTTATACATGAATTTTGATGAATACCCGTTCTTGTCTTAGGACAACTTTGATGATCCACTTCAAATGTTGACATTGGCCTACTGTATCTATAATAAAGACGAGTCTATATAGATAACGAAGTAAACCTACATTGTTTCAGTCCGAACGTGATCATTTTTTACATATTAATTCATTCCATGTTTAATATGTAAAAATCATTAAAGATTTCACAGCAATGTAAGCTAGGCTACCACAACATTTTTTAATGATAGGCTACTAAAAGGTGTTTTACTTGCTAACAAAGTAGGAATAAACTATCAATCAGATGACAGAAGGCATGTAGTGGATTGTGTACAACAGATTTTTTAGTAAAAAAATTTAGAATTAATTTAGAGACCTTGAAATCAAATATGATACAGGTTAAAGCTCACAACCAAAGAGACGGTGATTCGAAGCGTCTCATTTAATGTTTTCTGAATAGAACAAAAATGAGTAAACCGCGCCCCCTCGCGCTAAATAAGCGTCATTACCTTCGTGACTCTTTTGCTTATGGTCCACAGGATTGTCAACAAACAAGCGCTGTAGCGACTCATTCATTTCCTTTAAAATAAAATCGCATGGAGCCCCCACAGTAAAATAAATAAATAAAAATAATTAAATAATGTAATAACGTGGTTGAAATTATAATGAAGATTAGGCTTAAGCCTAGTCCCAGACTAAAATGCATGTTTGAGTTGTCTTAACTGAAAGAAACTTTGTCTCAAGGAAGGTGCACACCACCAGTAACGTTTTTTTCTTTTTATAAAATCGGGTTCACACTACGATTTTGGTCACGATTTGGCCGTCTGAGAAAGATTTTGTAAATCCTCCTAAAAGATTCCACTGATTCTAGGCCAAAGGTTGCCAGTCACGTCAACTCCGCTCCGCTGAAGTGGTCTTCAGTCACGTCATCTCCTCTCCGCTGAAGTGGTCTTCAGTCACGTCATCTCCGCTGAAGTGGTCTTCAGTCACGTCATCTCCGCTGAAGTGGTCTTCAGTCACGTCATCTCCTCTCCACTGAAGTGGTCTTCAGTCACGTCATCTCATCTCCGCTGAAGTGGTCTTCAGTCACGTCATCTCCGCTGAAGTGGTCTTCAGTCACGTCATCTCCGCTGAAGTGATCTTCAGTCACGTCATCTCATCTCCGCTGAAGTGGTCTTCAGTCACGTCATCTCCGCTGAAGTGATCTTCAGTCACGTCATCTCCTCTCCGCTGAAGTGGTCTTCAGTCACGTCATCTCCTCTCCGCTGAAGTGGTCTTCAGTCACGTCATCTCCGCTGAAGTGGTCTTCAGTCACGTCATCTCCTCTCCGCTGAAGTGGTCTTCAGTCACGTCATCTCCGCTGAAGTGGTCTTCAGTCACGTCATCTCCGCTGAAGTGGTCTTCAGTCACGTCATCTCCTCTCCGCTGAAGTGGTCTTCAGTCACGTCATCTCCGCTGAAGTGGTCTTCAGTCACGTCATCTCATCTCCGCTGAAGTGGTCTTCAGGCACGTCATCTCATCTCCGCTGAAGTGGTCTTCAGTCACGTCATCTCCGCTGAAGTGGTCTTCAGTCACGTCATCTTCTCTCCGCTGAAGTGGTCTTCAGGCACGTCATCTCCTCTCCGCTGAAGTGGTCTTCAGTCACGTCATCTCCGCTGAAGTGGTCTTCAGTCACGTCATCTCATCTCCGCTGAAGTGGTCTTCAGGCACGTCATCTCATCTCCGCTGAAGTGGTCTTCAGTCACGTCATCTCCGCTGAAGTGGTCTTCAGTCACGTCATCTTCTCTCCGCTGAAGTGGTCTTCAGTCACGTCATCTCCGCTGAAGTGGTCTTCAGGCACGTCATCTCCGCTGAAGTGGTCTTCAGTCACGTCATCTCCGCTGAAGTGGTCTTCAGGCACGTCATCTCCTCTCCGCTGAAGTGGTCTTCAGGCACGTCATCTCCTCTCCGCTGAAGTGGTCTTCAGTCACGTCATCTTCTCTCCGCTGAAGTGGTCTTCAGTCACGTCATCTCCGCTGAAGTGGTCTTCAGGCACGTCATCTCCTCTCCGCTGAAGTGGTCTTCAGGCACGTCATCTCCTCTCCGCTGAAGTGGTCTTCAGGCACGTCATCTCCTCTCCGCTGAAGTGGTCTTCAGTCACGTCATCTTCTCTCCGCTGAAGTGGTCTTCAGGCAGGTCATCTCCTCTCCGCTGAAGTGGTCTTCAGTCACGTCATCTCCTCTGAAGTGGTCTTCAGGCACGTCATCTCCGCTGAAGTGGTCTTCAGGCACGTCATCTCCGCTGAAGTGGTCTTCAGTCACGTCATCTCCGCTGAAGTGGTCTTCAGTCATCTCCTCTCCGCTGAAGTGGTCTTCAGTCACGTCATCTCCGCTGAAGTGGTCTTCAGTCACGTCATCTTCTCTTCGCTGAAGTGGTCTTCAGTCACGTCATCTTCTCTTCGCTGAAGTGGTCTTCAGGCACGTCATCTCCTCTCCGCTGAAGTGGTCTTCAGTCACGTCATCTCCGCTGAAGTGGTCTTCAGTCACGTCATCTCCGCTGAAGTGGTCTTCAGTCACGTCATCTCCGCTGAAGTGGTCTTCAGGCACGTCATCTTCTCTCCGCTGAAGTGGTCTTCAGGCACGTCATCTTCTCTCTGCTGAAGTGGTCTTCAGTCACGTCATCGCCGTAATGTGTCTTCAGGCACGTCATCTCCGCTGAAGCGTACTTCAGGCACGTCATCTCCTCTCCGCTGAAGTGGTCTTCAGTCACATCATCTCCGGTCAGGTGGTCTTCAGTCAAGTCATCTCTGCTGAAGTGGTCTTCAGTCACGTCATCTCCGCTGAAGTGGTCTTCAGTCACGTCATCTCCGCTGAAGTGGTCTTCAGTCACGTCATCTCTGCTGAAGTGGTCTTCAGGCAAGTCATCTCCTCTCCGGTGAAGTGGTCTTCAGTCACGTCATCTCCGCTGAAGTGGTCTTCAGTCAAGTCATCTCCTCTCCGCTGAAGTGGTCTTCAGTCACGTCATCTCCTCTCCGCTGAAGTGGTCTTCAGGCACGTCATCTCCGCTGAAGTGGTCTTCAGGCACGTCATCTCCGCTGAAGTGGTCTTCAGTCACGTCATCTCCTCTCCGCTGAAGTGGTCTTCAGTCACGTCATCTCCTCTCCGCTGAAGTGGTCTTCAGGCACGTCATCTCCGCTGAAGAGGTCTTCAGTCACGTCATCTCCTCTCCGCTGAAGTGGTCTTCAGTCACGTCATCTCCGCTGAAGTGGTCTTCAGTCAAGTCATCTCCTCTCCGCTGAAGTGGTCTTCAGGCACGTCATCTCCGCTGAAGAGGTCTTCAGTCACGTCATCTCCTCTCCGCTGAAGTGGTCTTCAGTCACGTCATCTCCGCTGAAGTGGTCTTCAGTCAAGTCATCTCCTCTCCGCTGAAGTGGTCTTCAGTCACGTCATCTCCTCTCCGCTGAAGTGGTCTTCAGTCACATCATCTGAGTCTGGTTTCTCCCAATGTATTTTCTCCATTTTGTCACCTGATGGAGTTTTGGTTCCTTGCCACTGTTGCCTTGACTTTTGGCTTGCTTAGGGACATTTAATATTCAACAATATTATTGATCTACCTGCATCGACACCATTATATGAGAACTGAACTGAGCTGGATGATGACATCACGGTTTTCTCCAGAGCGGCTATATATATAAATGAACTAAATTAATAACTTTTTTACAACAAAAATTAACCATCACTGAACTTACTTAAGCTGGACTATTATGCTATTTTCTTCTAGATCTGCTGTACCGCAGAAACAAACTTTGTTGCATTATTTTCCTGTCCTCACTGTAAAGCTGAAACAATCTATATTATAAAAAGCGCTAGATAAATAAAGGTGACTTGACTTAACCAGTTTTGTCAGCTCCACCGAAGTGGTCTTCGGTCTCGTCTGCCCCGCTATGAATGAATGAATTAAGCATTTTTATACAGCGCTTTCATATGTAGCCTACTGTACACCAACAGCGCTTTACAATCATCCCAGGGAATCTCTCCTCAACCACCACCAGTGTGCAGCACCCACTTGGGATTATTAGGAGGCCATGATTGGTAAGTGCCAATGGAGGGAATTTGGCCAGGACACCGATGATACACCCCTACTCTTGGGGATATCTAATGACCACAGAGAGTCAGGACCTGTGGGGATCTCTAGTTCCACCAGCTCCACTGAAATGATCGTGGTGTCGGGCTACACCACGGCTTGGCCCTCCTTCCCTTTCCCTGATCCGCCTCCGCTCCACCTCCCTCCTGAACTGGAGGTTCTGTTTTCGAAGCGTCTGGAAGCCGCTCCTTTGAGGGTGGGCTATGTCATGATCCCGGTTTTGTGTCTTTTGTATGGACTTTTATGTTGAAATGTATTTTCCAGTTTCTCCTTGTTTTCATCATTAGTTACACCTTTCACCTGCCATGAATTATCTCTGATTTCATGTGTATTTTAGTACATTTTTTTAGTGTGCATTTATGTATTCAGATAGGGTTAGCCCGGATGCTCTGTTTTTTTCCTTTCGAGTTCTGCGGATCTTGTTCTTGTTTCCTTGTCTGGATTAAATCCACGTTTTCCTTTTTTTATTTTTTTTTTTATTTTTTGTATCTTTATCTGTGACATTAAGTTTGTGAGTGCATTTGGATGCTTTCTCTCTGCCTTGTCCCTTTGACAATCTCATGTCAAAAGTACACCCCGCTATGAAAAAAAAAAAATAAAATAAACTAAACTAAACAGTTACACTTGCAACATTCGCAGAAAGGGCATACTTTGTGTGAAAGGACAAAATGTATTTATTTATTATTTTTTTGTAAAGTCCGAATTTTGTTATAATTACACTTTTTTTTAAATGTAATTTAAAATAACAAGTTACTCAATTTTGACCACTGAATTTTTATTTCAGGAATCTGGTCACATTTATCCCACAAGACAGTAAATCAGTCCATCAGTGCTGTTCTGTACTACTGCTCCAGATGTAGTCTGTTCTGCCTTTACTCACAACTTCAGTTGCACTGCTAGTATTGGTAACACTTTAATTTACAGTGTCCTTGTTACACATGCTACATGTAATTACTAAATTGTACACAATTTGATACAACTGACCCTAAACCAAACCATAATCCTAACGCTATACATGTAGTTAACTATTATTACTCAGTACTTAAATGTATAATTACACGGTAAAAACTAAAAATAAAGAGTAACCCTATTGCACCCTATTTCCACCACCATCATTTCAACCACAGAAAATGTTCATGACTTCCAGACAAAATGTAAAAAATTACAAAATTTTCCAGTGATTCATGTATGTGTAGTGTTAAACATTGTTAGTAAACAAGTTAAATAAACTAGTGAGAAGTGTGTTGTAAGATTAAGAAAGTTTATTTTCTAAAAGTGCACTGTAAAATATTTCCAGGATTTAACGAAATGTTACAGTAACTTCTTTGCATTATGATAAAAGTGTTCTCTTTGACATGCAACTTGGACCGTATTTACTTTACCTGGAGCTGATCCTCGATGAGGTCGAATCCCAAGAGGACCAGCATCAAACACCAACCAGACAAGCGGACCGCGGTTCACACTGGCTCTCAGCACAACAGCTCCCGAACGTGAGTCAGTGATCCCGCGAGGAGCTGCACTGATGCCCATCCGTCACCCACAGAGCGAAACCTTCACTGTTGATCTTCACTGCTGTCTGTGAGAGATAGAAAGCAGCATCTCCCTATGGTAAGAGTGCTACAGTTGGGTGCGAGTGCGAGTCTCACACCACCTGACTCCGCGGGTCATTCCCATACAGATGGTGTGGAGGAACACACACATCACCAACACCATCCAACACAGCCATACCGCGGGAAGCTGAACACAGAGGCCCATCCGTCACCAGCTGTGATGAGGGAAGCTGCCACATATTATTATTAGAAGTCCATTCATTAACATCTATCTATATATAGTTTCATCATCTGTCCATCATTCTATCTATAGTTTTATCTAACTATCTGATATTTCTAATCTAACGTTATCTATCTGTCTTTTAAAACTTCAAAACTAAAACTATTTTAAACTGAAAACCTTGAAAATTCAAAAACCTTCAAGCTTTTAAAACTACTTCAAACTTTCTTGCTAGGCTTTTCAAGCCAATTTAAAGTTTGTCTACAAACTTTTTTATCAAGTTATTATTACTACTACTAGTAGTTGTTGATTATTCCCCATTTTACACTCCACACACCGCGAGAATCTGAACAGAGGCCCATCGGTCACCATGGCTTTGACAGTGATTAAATCACCGAAGACCCCCAAATACCTTAGGCTAAGTTAAGAAGTTAAGGCTAAGAAAGGGATCCAGCGTACTCGCCGATCATGGAGCGTGTAGTAGAGAGGAGAAACTCACGGCAAGAGCGATTATAAAGGACACAGATTATATAGGCTAACATTGTAAAGGAGTTCGGCACGTGACGTCACACAGTGGATTTTTAGAACGCTTATTTAGTATAAAAAAAATGGTCTGCCTCCCTCTAGCGATGCTGATTGGTGGACGAGAGTTGAGTCGCGTCTTTTAAAATTATTTGCACATCAGTCAAAGGAGGACATACTGACATCTGCTGGTCAGAACCTTGTGACGCAGGTTATTTCCTGGAATAGAACAAATTTTACATGATTTTGATAATTGAATGGATCATTTTGAATGTGGTGGCTCACAGAGAAAAACAATGTGTAGAAGTTTGACAATTTCACTGAGATTCAACTCAGTTTTGATCAACAAACCATGTGCATTTACATATTGTGTAAATTGTAGCCATTTATGCCCTAATCAGAAGCCATGGTTGACAGGAGAGGTTCACAACCTACTGAGGGCACGAAATGCTGCCTTCAGAGTTAGCGATGGTGAATGCCTGCCTAGGGCCAACCTGTCCCGGGGCATCAGAAAGGCCAAAAAACAGTATGCCAAGAGGATAGCCCATAACTCCCGAGACAGCAGAGACACAAGGAGACTGTGGCAGGGAATCCAGACCATCACGGATTACAAACCCCCACCACAGACCTGTGACAGTGACATCTCTGCTGAATGAACTCAACAACTTCTTTGCACACTTTGAAGCATACAACACCACACCTGCACAGAAGACTATACACCTCCTATGACGACCAGGTTCTGTGTCTCTCTCAGGCCAGCGTGATGAGATCCTTCTCTAAGATCAACGCCCGCAAAGCAGCTGGTCCAGACAATATATCTGGTCGGGTGCTAAAGGATTGTGCAGGATCTGTGTCTTTACAGACATCTTTAACATTTCTCTAAGCCAGGCTGTTGTCCCCACATGCTTTAAAGCTATACCACAATTACACCAGTTCCCAAGAAACCATCCCCATCCGTTTTTAATGACTATCGTCCTGTTGCACTGACTTCTATTGTCATGAAGTGCTTTGAACGGATAGTCATGCAACACATCAAAACCATGTGAGAATGCTTTTCATAGATTTCAGTTCGGCATTTAATACTATCATTCCACAGCAGTTAATACAGAAACTGGACCAGCTTGGCCTAAACATCTCTTGGTGTTTCAACTGGTTGCTGGACTTTCTTACTGGAAGACCACAGGCAGTTCGGGTCAGCAACAAAACATCCATCACCATCACATCGAACACAGGGGCTCCCCAAGGATGTGTTCTCAGCCCCCTGCTTTTCACTCTGCTAACCCACGACTGCTCACCAATGTACAGCACAAATCACTTCATAAAGTTTGCAAACGATGCAACTGTGGTGGTTCTCATCAACAACAATGATGAGACAAACGACAGAAATGAAGTGTGCCAACTGGCCAGGTGGTGCAGCGACAACAATCTTTATCTAAACGTAGAGAAAACAAAGGAGATTGGTGTGGACTATCTCACAACTCACACCCTTCTCTGACCATCACCAGTGCTACTGTGGAGAGGGTGAGCAGCACCGAGTTCCTGGGTGTGCACATAACAGAGGACCTCTCCTGGTCTACCAACACTACATCACTGGCTAAGAAAGCCCAAAAGCGCCTCTATTTCCTCTGGAAACTGAGGAGAGTTAGAGCCCCGGCACCCATTATGTGCTCATTCTACCGTGGCACCATTGAAAGCATCCTGACCAGCTGCATCACTGTGTGGTTTGGTAACTATACCACTCACAACCAGAAACTTAAGGGCTGCAGCGCATAGTGAATGCAGCAGGAAAGATCGTCGGTGCCACACTACACACTCCCTCAATGACAATTTACAATCCCTCAATTTACAATACACGATTAACCCGAAAAGCACTCGGCATAGTGGATGATCCCCGCAGGCCCGAACTACCAGACTGAAGAACAGCTTCATCCACCAGGCTGTCAGGAAGTTGAACTCTCCTCCCTCTTAGCTTCCTTCCCACATTGAACTGTGACTCTTCACCCCCATAACAAATGGACACACACACACACACACACACACACACACAAATGCACCAGACACTTTTTAAATTGCTGCTCTCTCTTTTTGCATACTGTTGGCACTTTATAATGTAAACACATTTAAATTCTCATGTCCCTGATGTTTTTT
Source organism: Tiaroga cobitis (assembly GCA_030578255.1). Classification (NCBI taxonomy): domain Eukaryota; kingdom Metazoa; phylum Chordata; class Actinopteri; order Cypriniformes; family Leuciscidae; genus Tiaroga; species Tiaroga cobitis. Next base: position 26,456,703 of record CM060613.1, read on the forward strand.
ATTGTTTGTATTGTATTTTATATATATATTTTTAGTATGCGTCGGAATATCATGACACAATTTTTCTTTGTAACTGAGGTTGTCTTTAGAAGAATTTGTGCTGAATTTTACATAAATAAATCACAGCAATCCCATTCGATGGGCACAGTCATACAGACTGCAGCGGAGGGTTGTTGTTTTTTTTACACTACCATTTAAAGCTTCTGCTTTTCAAACACGCAAGTGTGATAAAGGCTAATTGCTAGCCTCTCTGAAATTGCCTACCCTACCATTAACTTACACTTTCTGGGCTAAATCACCGTAACCATGATTTAAATATTTCAATCTACCTTTATTTTTAAAGAAACTGATGACTTAATTTACCTACGTATTTTAAAATATAAAATAACGAAGTTCATGGTGAAAGGGAAGGGTTTGTTTCGTTTATTTATTCCATAATATTCACAGCCAATGCAAATGTGACAGTCCAGAGCAGCTGTAACAAAACAGCTCAGATGATGTATGGCATATTCAAGCTCATAACTCATAGTCTACGTTGACGGTAATCCAACATAACTGCGTGCTCACCTAACATTCAGTAAGAACATCAGTACAGTATTCAATCATGCACTTCATGTGAAAACACGCTACATGTGTGGCATACATATTCCAGTAGAGGGCAGCAGATGCTCATATCCAGCCTCCATAGCGCAGTTTATTTGGCAGGTAGACTCGAGTGAGGAAATGAGGGGCGATAGATGCCAGGGACTGGATCTCAGCTTTCTGCTTCAGTCTCTGCATCGTTTCTACCTGAAAAAATCAGACACAGATTAGGCGACATCATTCACATTCTTGGCCTCTGCAAACACCTGTCAAAACACTAATGTCACAGACGGATCTTTGACCATATCGTCTGTTCTTTGAATATTGCCTTTGTCATGCCTTAAGTGTACAGAAGCATGGAATGAGGCACCTCTCTCTCCCACGCAGGCTGGCAAGAGATGTAGGTTCTGTTCCTCAAGCTGTTGATTTTGCTCTCATCTGCTTGAGAAAATGGAATAATACTTTCCTCCGGCACTCTGTACCTGTGACAGCCATTCACATACAGACACCATGAGGCCTTGTGGTGCATTCATAACAGTGTACACACAAACATAATCTCAGAAATTTATTCTTACATATAGTCGCTGGCCACTTTATTTGGTACTAGTGTTAGTTGATGCAGACAGAGGCAAATAGAAAGTCAAGTGACGGGAACTAATCTGGATTCAATACAACAGCACATAATGATTAAGAGTGCTCATTACAGAAATAATATACTTAAGTGTGAACTGAATGCAGTGTTTTCAGACACTTAACTGCATGGTAACTGCAATTTAAAATTCAATTAGTTTAAATTTATATTAAACACAATTAGCTGTATTTTAAAGTGCTTTTATACCTACTTCACTAGGACTTAAGTACATCTTCATATGTAATTTCACAATTATATTGTCTTTAAAATATGGTTAAAGTTACTGCTGAATGTACTGACAGGCATTTATGGTAGACTAACATATACTCAAATGCCATTTCTATTCTATTCTATTCTACAAAAGAACATTAAAACATGATTTAAAATGTACTTTAAAGTAAAATTTTTAATCTGACATTACAACACAAAGTGCACTCCTTAAGTACACTTAAGTGGCCTTTTATTTCATTGATATTATATTAACTGTCCAGTTTAAAAAGTAAGATTTGAAGTACATTACAATTGCACATTCAGTTCAGTTCATTTTTCACAAGGGCTGTCCCTCCTTTTCTTTAAAAAAAGTAAAAAGAGTATGGGTTATAATGAGGTACTTACAATGGAAATGTAAATAGTACATTTCAATAGTAAAGCTACAAGATGTAAACAATATGCATGTTAAAATAATTGTAGTGTAAAAAATTGCTTACTAAACTTTTGCGTGTAAAGTTATATCTCATTTTACAACTTTGCTGCCATTACAAAAATAATGTATAAATCCTAAAGCCAATGTAAAAATGACAATAACTTCACTGATCAAATATCAAAAATGTTAACAGAACAATGTGTTATTATAAAATTATAAGACCAGGCCAGAATCAATTCTGTTCTGCTATCACACTATGGTGTAGCAGATTAAATCAGAAAACTAAAACACATCACTTTAATTCAATACATCAGTGCTGGAAAATGTGAGCAGTCTTCTTAATTTCATGTAGACTTTAAGGAGAGTGTGTTGTTCTACAAATCCTGCCTTTACAAACGTGACATTAGTGCATTACAAACATGCAGGATCTCAGTCCAGTAGTGTTTTTGGGATGAGGTGGAGCAGGAAACTGGCAGCATGAATGTGCTGATGCTGTCGGAATCGGAGCAAAAATACCTGAGGATGTTTCCAGTGCTTTTTTTAATGCATGCTGTCATTCAGATGGGTGAATTCACTAAACAGCTGACCACTTGTAGTTTGTGCATTTCAATACAAAAACTTACAATCCAGATCAGAATCAAAGATCAAAGTAAGTAGCTATGTTTCCATCTGTCAAAAAGACGAAGAAGATGAGAATCCACAGGTTCCAATACGAAATACACAAGTGAACATGCCTAACAGAAGACCCTCTCCTGGAAGGCATGACCTTGCGGCTTGGGGAAGAGAAGGCTTAGGAAGAGGACGAGATGTCGACAGAAGATGATGGCAAAGGGATGGTGACAGATGGCGAAGGGATCTTGACAGATGACGAAGGGATGGTGACAGGAGATGAAGAAGGTATGGTGACAGGAGATGATGAAGGGATGGTGACAAGATGGCAAAGGGATGGCGACAGGAGATGATGAAGGGATGGTGACAGATGGCAAAGGGATGGCAACAGGAGATGATGAAGGGATGGCGACAGGAGATGGCGAAGGGATGGTGACAAGATGGCAAAGGGATGGCAACAGGAGATGATGAAGGGATGGCGACAGGAGATGGCGAAGGGATGGTGACAAGATGGCAAAGGGATGGCAACAGGAGATGATGAAGGGATGGCGACAGGAGATGATGAAGGGGTGGCGACAGAAGATGACGAAAGAATGATGATAGGAGATGGCGAAGCGATGGTGACAGAAGATATCGAAGAGATGATGACAGGAGATGGCGAAGGGGTAATGACAGATAGCGAAGGGATGATGACAGGAGATGGCGAAGGGATGGTGACAGATGTCAAAGAGATGGTGACAGAAGATGGCGAAGATGATGACAGGAAATGGCGAAAGGTTAATGACAGATGGCGAAGGGATGGCAATACGATGGCGAAGAGATGATGACAGGAGATGGCGAAGGGATGACGACAGAAGATGACGAAGGGATGGCCACAGAAGACGACGAAGGGATGATGACAGGAGATGGCGAAGGGATGATGACAGGAGATAACGAAGGGATGGCGATAGGAAGATGATCAAGGGATGGCGACAGAAGATGACGAAGGGATGGTGACAGGAGATGACGAAGGGATGGCGACAAAAGATGATGAAGGGATGGTGACAGAAGATGACGAGATGTTGACAGAAGATGGCGAAGGGATGGTTACAGAAGATGGAGAAGGGATGGTGACAGGAGATGGTGAAGGGATGGTGACAGGAGATGGTGAAGGGATGATGACAGGAGATGGGGAATGGGTAATGACAGATGGCAAAGGGATGGCGACAAGATGGCGAAGGGATGGTGACAGGAGATGGTGAAGGGATGGTGACAGGAGATGGTGAAGGGATGATGACAGGAGATGGGGAATGGGTAATGACAGATGGCAAAGGGATGGCGACAAGATGGCGAAGGGATGGCGACAGAAGATGATTAAGGGATGACGACAGGAGACGGTGAAGGGATGATAACAGGAGATGGCGAACGAGTAATGACAGATGGCAAAGATATGGCGACAAGATGGCGAAGGGATGGCGACAAGATGATTAAGGGATGGCGACAGGAGATGGCGAAGGGATGATTACAGATAGAGATGGCCCGATACCAATACTGGCATCGGGGATCGGGCCGATACTATCCTCATATCCCCGTACTCGTACTCATAAAAAATTGCCGATACCACGCACCGATACCACGTACATTTTGCGAAACAAAACTGGCCCCCTGCGAGTGCTTTGTCGAGGTGAACTGAGGCATAGGAGAGTATAATGTCGGCAGTTTGGGCTCATTTCAAGATAAAGGATGATGACAACAGCAAGGCAGACTGTAAGTTATGTTCAGCTAAGGTGTCGAGAGGAGGGAAGCAATCTAATTAAACATCCGAAGACGCATCATAGCGCTGAATACACACAGTTTAGTAAAGCTAAAGCAACTCAGCAGCCAACATTAACAGGTTTTACTGAGGCACGAGAAGATGCGAGATAATCCACAGGCACTAAAAATAACAGAAGGAATTGCTATGCCTGCAAATCAATAGTCAAATCGATAGTGGATAAATAAATGAATCGCACGATAAAAAAAAAAGAGCTCGATATTTTTTTCGGCCGCAATAATTTCCATTTGCATGCTTGTTAGTTTTCCTCGTCTCTCTCTACCAAAGAGACTGGATGACAACTCTCGGTTCCTTAGCATAGGAGGAGTGACCTAGAGCTTAGATTCTCTACCCGAGCCCGATATTTCCCGACACTATCCTCGGGCCAGGCCCTTAAGAGACGTGCACTCCCCACGCAAAAGAGCACTAGATTTGATGGCCGAGTGCGAGCGCGGGCGGTAATGCACTCACTCTGTGTGTGCGGGTGGCGGGAGATTAAAACGATTCGCGGGACTCCCGCAAACTAGAAATATCTATGAATAAAACATATAAAAATGAATAGATTTGTATTCATCTGTTGCAGAAAAGCAACAAGAACAACTAAAACAAAATAGAAACGATTTACAGGCCAGTGTTTCTATTCATAACATGTCTGCAGCGTTGAGCGATGCAGCCAATCACAGACATGTGTGTTGATTTCTTGAACACAATGGCCAATCAGAAGCATTTAAGATAGACTCCCCTCACCTGTCTGAACTGACTTTTGTTCAGTGCTGAATTCTGTATGCTGGCAAATTCTCTAATTATAACAAACAAAGTGTGGATATTATGAAAGATTCATTGTGCAGTCAGTCACCTCTAATTATAGAGATGTGTGAGATCGCGATGAACTGTCAGCTTTTTAGGAATTATTAAGGGAGCACACTTTGCGCGCATTCAGTCATGCCAGACCATGCATGCAGTAGCTGCTTGCTTTTATTTTAAAATAAATTAAAATTTGTGTTCTGAAATAGTCTTCTGTCTTCTTTTCTGGGAGCCTATAGCTACTTTTGCGGTAGAAATATCGGTATCGGAACTCGGTATCGGCAAGTACACAAATGTAAATACTCGTATCTGTTTGAAAAAAAATGGTATCGGGCCATCCCTAATGACAGAGGGCGAAGGGGTAATGACAGATGGCAAAGGGATGGTGACAAGATGGCGAGAGGAGATGGCGAAGGGATGATGACAGGAGATGGTGAAGGGGTAATGAGATATGGTGAAGGGATGGTGACAGAAGATGGTGACAGGAGATGGCGAAGGGATGATGACAGGAGATGGTGAAGGGGTAATGAGATATGGTGAAGGGATGGTGACAGAAGATGGTGACAGGAGATGGCGAAGGGGTAGTGACAGATGGCAAAGGGATAGTGACAGAAGATGGTGAAGGGATGGTGACAGGAGATGATGAAGGGATGGTGACAGGAGATGGCGAAGGGATGGTGACAGAAGATGATGAAGGCATGGTGACAGGACATGGCGAAGGGATGGTGACAGAAGATGATGAAGGGATGGTGACAGAAGATGGCGAAGGGATGATGACAGGAGATGGTGAAGGGGTAATGAGATATGGTGAAGGGATGGTGACAGAAGATGGCGAAGGGGTAGTGACAGATGGCAAAGGGATGGTGACAGAAGATGGTGACAGGAGATGGTGAAGGGATGGTGACAGGAGATGGCGAAGGGATGGTGACAGGAGATGGTGAAGGGATGGTGACAGGAGATGATGAAGGGATGGTGACAGGAGATGGCGAAGGGATGGTGACAGAAGATGATGAAGGCATGGTGACAGGAGATGGCGAAGGGATGGTGACAGAAGATGATGAAGGGATGGTGACAGAAGATGGCGAAGGGATGATGACAGGAGATGGTGAAGGGGTAATGAGATATGGTGAAGGGATGGTGACAGAAGATGGCGAAGGGGTAGTGACAGATGGCAAAGGGATGGTGACAGAAGATGGTGACAGGAGATGGTGAAGGGATGGTGACAGGAGATGGCGAAGGGATGGTGACAGGAGATGGTGAAGGGATGGTGACAGGAGATGGTGAAGGGGTAATGGCAGATGGCGAAGGGATGGCGACAGATGATGATGAAGGGGTGGCGACAGAAGAAGATGGGGAAGGCATAATGACAGTAGATGGCGAAGGGATGTGACAGGGGATGACGAAGGAATTACGACAGAAGATGGTGACAGGAGATGGCGAAGGGATGGTGACAGGAGATGGTGAAGGGATGGTGACAGGAGATGGTGACAGGAGATGGTGAAGGGATGGTGACAGGAGATGGTGAAGGGATGGTGACAGGAGATGGTGAAGGGGTAATGGCAGATGGCGAAGGGATGGCGACAAGATGGCGAAGGGATGGCGACAGATGATGATGAAGGGGTGGCGACAGAAGAAGATGGGGAAGGCATAATGACAGTAGATGGCGAAGGGATGGTGACAGGGGATGACGAAGGAATTACGACAGAAGATGGTGAAGGGATGATGACTGGAGATGGCGAAGGGATGGCGACAGAAAACGATGAAGGGATGGCGACAGAAGATGGCGAAGGGATGATAACAGGAGATGACAAAGAAATGGCGACAGAAGATGGCGAAGGGATGATGACAGGAGATGGCGGTGACCCCCGGTGGTGATGATGGTAGATGCCCGGCAACGCCACAGACCCAGAGCTCAGCAGGGTAGTAAGCCGAGTTGGGGTTGACGGGCATCCGTCCGACGACCGACGGAGAAGGAGCCGATGGATCCCGGGGTCAGATGGAGAGTCGATGGTACAGAGCGACATCGCTGATACTGGAGAGCTAGGCGAAGCCATGGAGACAAGCGTCTGAGCGGAGAGCCAGCGGGCCCCAGGCCGGTGTGATAAAGGACAGAGGCGGAGCCGGAGGTAAGAAGGAACCCGCTGTAGCCATAGGGGTGGAGGGACTGAGCCCAGCTGAAGGCTAGCAACTCTGTGGCGGAAGTAGAGTGACGACTGACCAAGGTGGGACGAGGGAACCCGCAAGGTCGAGGGTCTCTGGTGGAGCCCTAGGTGGTAGAAGCCAAGGCGGAGCCGACAGGTTGACGGGACGAGATGGTGCAAAGGAATCAGAGGCCAGAGGCGGAGCCACAGGATCCTCTTGTCCGGGCAAGGCTGGTGGCTGCACAACTTGAGGCTTCACGTCACAGCAAGGCATTTCCGGGGAAGAAGAAGGGCTGCAGGCATCCAGCAGAGGCGGGGCTGGAGAACTGGCTGAGCTTTGAGGTGAAGGCGACAGAGGTAAACTTGACGTATTCAATAACAGTAATTTCAATTCCCAAGAGGTTGATGATACAGTCTTACTGCTGTCTTGAAATAGCAATGATGAATAATAAACAGATAATATCGGATGGGATAGGGTGGGAGGCAGTACCTCCATATCCAGGTTAATCAGCCAGTCCTCAGTGTCCACTTCTACCAGTGTCCCCTCAGCCGCTGGTGTTCCGGACTTACAAGCCTAGTTAGACTCACTTTGGGGAACCGGCTACGGGGCGATGGTCGGGGCTCTCCCTTCCTCTTAGGTTTCTGGCTTACTCATCGGGCGGGCGGTCGCTCTCCGTTTGGGGGGGGGGGGGGGGGGCTCTCACACAGTCTCCGCGGTCGAGGGTGGTGGTGGGCTGGGCTCTGGGTTTGGCTGTAGTCTGGATCAGGGGTAGATGCTCCCTCCAGTCTAGTCTCTGGGTGTCTATGAGATCTTTACTATAAAGACTATAAGGTAAGACTATAAAGGTAAGAAAGAAGTCTCTTCTTCACTAAAATTCTCACGCCGAATTTACAGTTTATATACAATGCGCAGTGTTTCCGTAACTGTCCAAAATACACAAAAATGAGTATGCGATTGGTTGTCTGTTGCTAAGCATTCAGCGCTAACATTCCAACACCGTTCCATTTCACAAAGTACAATGTTGGCACCGTAATGTGGGGTTAACACCGCATGTAAGAGCCAATTTAATATGCTGTCAATTTGTATTATTATTATTCTCATCTTATTTCTGTTTTATGTGCAGTGCAGTATTATTTAAGAACTTACTTGAAGTTATCCTGTATAGAGTTTACTTAAAGTTTTCCTTGTATAGAAATTACTTGAAGTTTCCTGTACAGCATTTACACGAAATTTTCCTTGTAAATTTTCCTTGAAGTTTTCTTTGTATAATTTACTTGAAGTTAGCTTTAAAGCCACTCCTCCTTATATGTTCATACAAGTATATGTTGTTTTAGCTAGAGGGATTCAGGATAGGAAAGAGGAGAAGGAGAAACACTTATCTTACTGCAACATCCATTCGTCTGGCTGTCAAAAATGAGGAAATTGTTTAAATCGAAATCTAAAGCGCAGTTTTTTTTTGAGCACTGAAATTTAATCGAGGAATCGTGACAGCCCTATCTTATAACAAATGTCATTTCAGTTCTACTTTCTGAGTTTGAGACAGAACAACATAATGCAAGCACTGTCAAAGGTTTAGCCACAAACTCAACTCCTTCATGCTAATATAACGAGAAAGCTTTTCACCTCAACGAGAAATTTCATCTAGGGATGTAAACGGTTAATCGATTATCGATTAATTGTCGACAAGAATTTACTCGATTAAATTAAATTAATTGTCGGCTAATTGAACATTGCAAATGTGACACGAGATTCTCGCGGGCGGCGAGAGACCCGACTAGGGCTGCAACAAACGATTATTTTGATAATCGATTAATCTAACGATTATTAGAACGATTAATCGACTAATCATCGGTTATTTTACTGGGCTGAAAGATGGGAAACTGCCAATTTTTGGTAGTGTGGCATTAATTCCCCTTCTAAAAGCATAAAAGAAACTTATGCAATACAATACTAGATAATGTACCTTGCAAAGTGGCCAGTGTTTAACATATCATGTAGGCTACATGGTGCTAACAACGGCAGTTAACATTTCTTTCTTCTGTAGTTTACTCTTTTTCCTAAAAAGAGGTTCTGATTTCTGAAGTCCATGACAGTTGACACATCCACTTAAAAATAGCTTTCAAGAGGAAGGAAATAAAAAACAGCAACAGCAACAAAAACCAAAACAAAAAAAACCCAGAAAACGGAAACCAGAGCAAGCCCAGCCTCAATCACAAACCACAGAGCAGAGTAATGAGTTGAGTTTCCCAAACCTCTGGATGTCTGAAGGCAGGAGGCCCAACCACAGCACACTGGGGACAGTCAGACTGTGGGCCTCGAAGGCCATTGACTGCGGACAAATGACAGTTAGAGTTCCTAAAGCTGGACGGCCGACAGACATTAAACAAGCCAACATGATTTACTAAGTATATGTTTAAAAAAAGTAATTTACTTTATCAGAATTTTTGTCTTTTTTCAATTTAAATTGAATCAAATTTAATAATACAATTGTAACTGAGAAGCAAAACTGTTTAAGTTTGGTGTAGAATAGATTAGATTTTTTAAATGAATACTTTATTTGGTAAAGACACATTAAATTGATCAAAAGTGACAGTAAAGACATTTATAATGTTACAAAATATTTCTATTTCAAATAAATGCCGTTGTTACGAACTTCCGATTCATTAAAGAAGAACCCTGAAAAGAGTGTATCATGGTTTCCACAAAAATGTGAAGCAGCATGACTGTTTTCAATATTGATAATAATAACAAATTATTATGCTTTATGTTTTTTGAGCAGAAAATCATTACATTTTAAAATATATTAAAATTACATTTAATTTTTAAACAGAAAACAGTTATTTTAAATTGTAATAATATTTAACAATATTTATCATAATAATGTTATAATATTTCACAATGTTAGTTTTAACTGTATTTACTGTTTTTAATTGATCTTGGTGAGCAGAAGAGACTTCTTTCAAAAACATTAAAAAAATCTTATTTAACAAAATTTTGCTTCTCTAGTAAATATGTAATCAGGGTTCCTACAGGTTTCTTCAAGTTAAATTCAAGTCTTTTTAAGACCTTTTTAAGACCATTTATATAAAAAATTAATACCTATTTCACGTCCCTACCCGCAAAGAAAAACAAAATCCTTCAACTTGTGTTCATTTATTTTTCAAATGTGGAATGGGTAAAAGATGATAAGCCAAGCAGGTGTGAAAAATAAAAACATTTCTGTAGGCCACAAGAAAGTTTGCCGAACAATGTTAAGTTGTGTTTTAACATTAGCTAGTTACTTACTCTATGCTGGGAATATGGGGAACTGAGAGACCCCTGAACAATAAACATCGAAAATAATAATAATAATCGTGGTTGACAAATGAGGAAAAATATCCTTTTGAGGAAAAATACAATACGGAGAAATTACATACAGCAGTGTTAATTTTGACAGCAAATTTTGATTTAGTTTTATTCTCAAGTCTTTTGACAAACTAATTTTAGTCATATTTTAGTCATCTGAATTGTTTTAGTTTTAGTTGACGAAATCCAATAAGATTTTAGATTTGATTTTTTTTAGATTTTCGAAATCTACTGTAAACTAAATCTACAGTAGATTTAGTCGACTAAAATATAATGGGTTTAGATAAATTGTATCCTATAGTAAAACACAGTCTTCTTTTTAATGAATGATATATGCATTCTTTATAACAACTTACATACATAATTCTTTATTCTTTCAAGCAGACAATTATTTGTATGAATTAAATATAATTAATCCTTATTAAAGCTATTAACAAACAGTAAATGCTTTTCTCCTTTTCTTTTGTTGCTTGATCAAAATTAATGACACAGACCGCATTATGTTTATTGCCACTGTCACTTTAAGACACCGGCTCATGTCCAATAACATGCGGATACGATTGCACTGATGCACACCCGATACAACTGTTTAAGACATAACCGACATAGTTTACATGAATACTCTCCAAACCGGACATTTAGACATAATGTTGTGTGTATTTGTCCATTCAGACACGAAAGAGAGCTCAGTGCAGTACCCGCGCGCTGTATAGGTGTATATGTGCATGGCTCCACGCTTCGGGTTGGTGCGTGGTTGGTTTACATTTTTAACATTTTATCAGACCGCAGGGTTGATCAACACGTTACAGTACAAATGTGTGCATCTACCACACACGCAGGACATCAGTTCTGACTGGATCGCTTCCCAGATCGACACTAACATTTTCATCTAGTTTTTATTCGTTGACGAAAATGTCAATAGATTTTCGTCATAGTTTTTGTCATTCAAAACTAGGTTTTATTTAGGTAGCGTCTCGTTTTCGTCAGTGAAAAATGTCGTTGAAGAAAAGTTTTTATTTTAGTCAATGAAATGAACACTGACATACAACACCATTTTTAAGACCCAGACATCAAAATTCAAGACTTTTTAAAGATTTTTTAAGGTATTATTTCCAAATTCATAAATTCAATGCTTTTAAGGCTTTTTAAGACCCCGCGGGAACCCTGGTAATATTATGTTACAATATGTATTTAATAGTATTAAAAAGTATATAATAACATTTTTATATATTTATATTATTTCTTCATTCATATTTGTTTAGATATTTTTTACTGGAAAATGACCAAAAAAAAACCTAGAAATATATTTTTGTACTGCAGGATTCTGTATGTGAAAGTGAGTTAAACAGCCAAAATGTAGCCACACACTCTGCAGATGTGTCACACATACACATGTAGAAACGCTTTACTTTTTCCACAGGGTAAATTTTAAGTTCATGAATGAGTGCTTCCTCTTTTTTGTCTTGCCACAAAGAGAGAAGAATAATTACATGTCGCCGCAATGCAAAACTGTGCAGGCCTCACTGGAAATTGCACAGAAATAGTAGGAAACAGGACTTACCAGTGAGCCATACTTGTAGATGCACATGATCTCGATGCCTGGGAAAAAAAAAAAAAAAAGGGAGAGAGGCTGATTCTGCAATCACTACCATACCCTTGCAATTATCCTTTGGGACAACTTAATTCGCCCGAGAACAAAGTTAAGAGAGACAAGTAAACAAAGAACACATGCACAGAGAGTGCTGGAGTCATTGATAATGACAGTGTCAGAAATAGCAGGGCCTTCATGTTCATGCTAAACTGCACTAGACCTGCCACAAATGAAAATCACTGCAGGATTGGTTGTTCTCAGGGAACAATGAACTCATGCGAACGATGGAGCATGCGTGTGTTTGTTATCTTAGCTTGCATGTGTGTTTGTAGTTCAATGACTTTACTGAGTATAAATTACATTTTGCAGGGAACATGACATTTTTTAAGTGACCTTAACATTGAATAATTTCAGCCTTTTCATTGACACCTTGAGAGATATACTTTAATGTAATTGCTATTCAAACTAATATGTCATGCATTTAAATATATTTGTAGTTACACATTTGTAACGAGGAAGCAATTTAGAACATATACTAAATAATACACTAGTTAAAATAATAATCAAGTACTTTACATGTGCTTTAGTATGTTAGTCAAGGCATTAAAATAAGTGCACTTCTTTAAAACTTTTAATTTGACTTTTTTTATTAATTGCACTTTAAAAAAAATTGCATTTAAAAGTCATGACAGTTTACTCTTTTTAAGTACACTTAGCTGGCGTTTTATTTCATTAATATTATATTATCTGCAAGTAACAAAATATACTTCAAAGACTACAAGTGCATATTCAATACAATTAAGCACACTTTTTCACAAAGATGCTAGGGGTGTTGTGGGCAGTGTTGGGGGTATTTCAATGCGAGTTACTTTAATCAGATTACTTTTCAAATAAGAAACGCATCTCTCCTGTCCTCATGTTGAGAGAAATCGTGAGTGAGTGCAGCGGTGTTGTGTGCGCTGTGTGTAAACATGATAGTTATTGTAGTTCTGGAATAAATGTGAGCATTTACTCATCTGACTTGCACAAAAAAAGGTTCAGTATTCCTCAAAATGAAAAAAACAAAACAAAAACAAAAACAAAACAAAAAACAGTGAAATGCAAACTCAGAATATTACACAAACCTGCAATAATAAAATATCTTAAATTACACAAATATATTTTATGTATTTAAAGGAATTGTAGGAAGGAATTGTATAAAAAAACCCTTTTTCCAAATTTGTTTAAACTTTCTGTATATATCAATGCATAATTAAAATGTAAGTACAGTGTTTCCCCTAGAAATTTTTCCAGCAGCGGTGCTGGGGGGGGGGGGTTTGGGGGGGGGGGGGGGGGGGGGGGGGGTAACACTTGGCTACATGTACCGGTTACATGTACCTCCGGAAGAACTTTTTTTTAAAAAATAAACCCTTAAACCATGACTTCTGGCAAGTTTTGTGGATACAAATTGACATTTTGAGACATACAATTACGACATACCATCAACAGATTCAAGGTGATTATTGCAGCACGCACCTTGAACTGGTCACAAAAAGAAACCTTCATTTTATAATTTTACAGGATTTTTCACGTTTTTGTTTTGTGTTCATTTTCAGCTATAAGGTAGATATTGATAGGGGAAAAATGAAATGGCACAACCCAGAAAAAGATTATTTAGAATTTATTTAAAATTTTAGGCCACACCCAATCTGTGAGCACTTAATTTTTTTAATTTTTAATTTTAACATTTTTAAAATCAAAAGTTTTAAGTTAACATTATTTAATGCACAATGAATGAAGTGAACAAACATGAACAATCAAGTGTTTTATTTGACTTGACTGTGCCTTTACTTAATCCAAAACTGTGTTCGTATTTCATTTTAAAAGACTTTTTAAAAGAGTTATCCAGCCAAGAATAAGCCTAGAACTGCTTTTCTGGCGGACTAATAACAGCACTCGGGTGTCGGTCCGAGACTGTGCTCATGTACTCCTGCTCGTAAAACTACCCGGATACAACCGCACCCGAGTCCACTTTAGGGGCCGTTAACATATTGTGTTTTTTGCGCGCAAATGCGTTATTTCAATTGTAGGCGCACGTGGCGAGATGAAAACATCGTAACATCTCATCTCAACACGCCATGTGACAAAAACCAACAGATCAGCTTCGGCCTTTCCGTAACAACATCGACAGCTCGGCCGAACAGCTGATCATAGCTGTACAGGGCGGCTTTTTATTTCTCATCTCCATAAATATATCTAGTAGTAAAGCTAATGCAAGGGCTAGAAATCAATTAATTCTTTGCTGCTACTTCCTCGTCCTCATGGAGAGCGCCGCTTTCTCCTTTCTAAAAGCGCTTGCTCTCTCCCGTGGCGCCTGTCGTTGCTATGCAACCATGAATAGAGGCGGCCTGGAGAAACGAGCGTGCTTCCCGCGCGCCTACATTTGAAATAACGAATTTGCACGCGCAGAAAAACGAGCTATGTGAACGGCCCCTTATGGCAACGTGACATTAGCCTAATTGAAAATATTTCCATATGTGGCTCTTTCCTCCTGTCTTGTCAACAGTGGATTCAGAGCCACCGCATTAGCAGCACCGGCGCACGCCACGTCTCAAGTGTTTTTAGGTGTGTAAGTGGATGTGATTTACTGATCATGTGAAGATTTTGCAGCGGCGCTGAAAATCCAGTGGCGGCGCTGCGCCGCTGCTAAATACATTGTAGGGGAAACACTGAAGTACTCTGAAAAAGAAAGTATAAAAATCGAGTGTCTGTAGACCTCTCACGACTGTTTTAAAGACAGCTCATTATTTCCATTCACTCCACCCCCTCCCTTCTGGGCTCCTTCCAAAGCCACGCCTCCAAAACACATGAACGCGCGACTCCGACCGCTGAGCTGAAGACGCATTATTGACCTGAGACGAGCGGAGAGGAAGGAGCGCAGAATCACATGTAATAAAAAAATCTAACTTCAGCATTATGAAGATAAACAAATAAGATGTATTTTAGTACTCACTATCAAGTAGCATATTGATATTGGTAAAGTTTAAAATATATATTTATTGATTCGCTAACGAGCTAGTTATCTATAAGGCAAAGCTAAAAACAGGTTGCATGATACACGTTTTTCCATTGCCATCATTTACACTGTGATGAAGATGAATTTCGTGTAACATTCATAACATATATGGTGTTCTGCATGTAAGAGTTTCCATGATGAAAGCATTGTTCACTCGATGAGGACTACACTCCAGAGACAAGTACAGCATCGTCAGCTCCAGGACAGATCCGGGGTCGAGGGATTTTTTGTTTAAAAACAAAACAAAGGCGAAAAACCGTGCAGGTAAACTTCCAGGTGAACATGGTAAAAGAGTTAGACAGAGGGTAAATATAATTCTAAGAAAAGTTCCTGGATGCGGATCGGCCTACTATCTGTTAAACATGTATTTAGTTATCTAAAGCAAAATTATGCACAATTCAACACTATAGCTATCATCTTGAGCTAGGCATATATATCATTTATCATTTCTAGTACGGCTCGCTAAGTAATGTTATGTTAGCTATATTAGGCAGCTACGTGTGCTAATGACACATGCTTCATGAAAACATAAAGAAAAAAATATGTATGATCAAAGTACAAAAAGAAAGATTTACCTGTCCAGCAGAAATATAGCCATCCAGGCGTCACTTTTCAGCCCCTTGAGGTCTCTCAGTTCTCGCCATCGCTGGAAAGCCACGCCGATATTGACATGCGTTTTATTTTGTTGTTTATCCAAAGACTTTTTGTTCATTACCTTTTCTAGTAGCGTTACTGTCTTCCTTTTTTTGCCTGGTTTGCCTTCGCGAACTGCATATGTGAATTTTGGTTGGTCTTTCTCTGCCATTGTTTTGCTATTCCTAGGTTCTGTGCCTCTTGAATTCCTCAAATCAAACGGATGCGCGCGCAAGTGGGCAGGTCCTGTGTGGCAAAAGCGTGGTTGCCATGGTTGCGAGAGAGTGACAGTCGCCTAAGCCAATTCTGTGTTTCGTCCCGAATGTAAATAATGAGCTGTGTTTAGTGCAGATTAAACGCTCTAGAGTCACTCGATTTTTATACTCTTTTTATCAGAGTACTTACATTTTAATTATGCATTGATATATACAGAAAGTTTAAACAAATTTGGAAAAAAGTGTTTATAAAATTCCTACCTACAATACCTTTAATCTCACTTTATTAACCAATGTCTTTGCTGCTGACCTTGGATGATTCAATTCAACCATACTAACAAGCTAAAATGACTTTAGATAAACTTCTACATTTGCCAAAAATCGTAACGCATTACTTTACATAAAAACAAAGTAACACAATTAGTTACTTTTTCAGAGAGTAAGACAATGTTGTAACACATTACTCTAAAAGTAACTTTCCCCAACAATGGTTTTGGGTAGTTGGCACCCTAAAATCCCTCATTCTTTAATGAGTAGGGATGTCCCGATCCGATCACGCGATCGGAAATCGGGCCCGATCACGTGGTTTCAGACTCGATCGGAATCGGACGTTACCTCCCGATCAGGACTCGGATATATTAGGGGTGTAACGGTACATGTATTCGTAATTATTCCGGTTCGGTACGCATACAAACCGAACGTTACCTAGGACCATTTTTCCTGCAGATAAAAATCCACGCTGGTGCTATCACCACAACGTTGCGCAACATCAAATGGCAAACGTAATGAAAGCGGAACGAAACTGCGCTACTCAATATATTGCGCTTAACGGACCATATATCAGTTCGGACCAGCAACATCTGTGCAGCGCGAGATCAAGCAACACTGTGCTAAGAGATCCAGTGAAGAAAACATTTGAATTCGCCACAGATCAAACTGCGCTGACGTGGAAACCAGTAGAAACATTGTGCCGTGAATGAACATGGATTTAATGTTGCACTTCAAAACTCAAATATTATATAAATATATATTTAAATGTTATTTTTAATGTGATTACCAAAACATTATTTGTTCATCCTTCAAAGATTACCCCCATTTATAAACCTGAAAGTTTCAAGATGTAGAAAAACTCAAACTTTTTTAAAAATAGTTTTTCTTTTAATAAATAGGAAATTTCTCTGGCATTTCTTTCTTTTTGCTGTATCGTATCGAACCGAACCGCAAATTTTGTGAACCGTTACACCCCTAATGTATGTGTGTGTATATATATATATATATATATATATATATTCTCATAATTTTTTTATACACTTTTAAAACATTTTTATTTTTTGTTTACATGCCTGCCGGGTATTTTAAGTTGAGGTGCTATTTGTTTTTATATTAGACTTTTTCTATATTTTCTGTTGCACTAAAGTCCAAAAGTGAATTGTTATTAGTGACAATTAATAAGTGATAAGTGATTTTATGTTATTTATTACTTGATTGTTCAAGCTACCTCACAGAAGTGCTCTGTTTGTTAACAGAGTTGTTGAATGTTAAAATAAGGTTAATTAAATAACAAATCTTCTTTATTCTTTTTTGATGTATTATATAAGTATCGGATCGGGACTCGGTATCGGTAGATACTCAAAATCAAATGACTCGGACTCGAGGGCAAAAAAACCTGATCGGGACATCCCTATTAATGAGCAACATGATGTAAGCATGATTAATAAATGTGTGTGTGTGTTTGTACCATGAGGATCTGCATCCACCAGAGCAAAAACTGGGACGTGTAGCGTGTCCCACAGTTTCCTCACCATCAGTCTGCTGTTGACATCAGGCATCCCTTTACCCTGATGAACACACAAGACCAAACATTCAGGCCTTGAAAGTACACACCAGCACTGATCTAACAGATGCTTACTGTTATGATGATGCAGGGCGAAAGTCTGGTACAAAAATCATCGTCGAGTAGTCTCTGGAGGGTTGCATCTTTCTCCACTATCAGAATGAATTTCGCAGATGATACAATGTCTTATATGTTGCTGAGGAATGTAATAGATAATACAACAGAGAGTATGAAGTTCATTCATACAGTCCTTCAAATAAAATATAAATTATAATATTTTTATATTTTAATGTTTATAATACACAATCATGAATTAAAACATGGCTAAAATTTGGCTGAAGTTGTTTCAAACCTGTATACATTTCTTTCTTCTGCTGAACACAAAAGAAAATATTTTGAAGAATATGGGTAAACAGTTGATGGGTCCCATTGACTTCCAAAGTATATATATATATATATATATATATATATATATATATATATATATATATATATATATATATATATATATATATATATAATACAAATACTATTAGTAAATACTATTATCTATCAACTGTTTGGGTAACGACATTCTTCAAACTATCTTCTTTTGTGTTCAACATAAAGAAAGGAACTTATACAGGTTTGGAACAACTTCAGAGCGAGTAAATGATGACATCATTTTATTTTTTGGCTGAAATATCCATTTAAAAGCTACAATTAACTTTGGTAGAAGTAGAACAGTGACATAACTATAATATCAATGTGAATAATGTCTGTGATTTAAAAGCCTCCATTGTGCCAAAAATCCCACACATCACTGTGCAGTGTAACCACGAGGCACTTAGCATAGGTCAGAAAGGATCTCCAAAAGTCTTATGATTTAATTCCGCCTTTATTTCATTTAATTATCACTTGACTCTGGTGTTTGTCTGATAAAAGTAGGCCAGGAGTTTTGTTGTGGGTGGTGGGAGAAAAGTTGCATCTTACTGAAATTAGGTTTAGTTGGACTAAAGTAAGGATTAACTAAGGCTGAAATAAAAACTTGATGATACTATTGTCCTCTGTAGAGTTACTTATAGCTAGGGGTGTAACGATATTCGAACCGAAAAGAAAAGCCGCGATACAGAACCCACGATTCGAATCGCGATACTCTCATGGCGTACTCAGGCCCCGCACATTGGACCTCAAATTCTGACTATTTGATCACGTAATTCAAACAATAAATGCCGTTTTGGCGCTCTTTGATGTGGCGTGACAGATCACTAACGTTAGCTCCTCATTTCAAGCGGCAGCGCGGAGCGCGAGTAAACGCGATCATCTCTTCCTCAGTTACAGAATAAACATGAATGGACACCTGAAGATATGTGAAAGATACAGTATACTACTGAAAGGCATCATAACTCGTGTAATCGCTCAATCAGTGTTTCAGCAGCGGAAAGACATCGATAAAACAGCTTAGTTTGTCATATAGCATTATATTTACCTCAGCAGGCAAGTGATTCAGTGTCCACAACTTGTTGGTTCCTAGAGAAATGAACTCTTGCACTAAATTAATAAATGCACTATATTAGCCTATATATTATATAATACTTAACCTTTTAATGATATCTTGATTATTTAATGTATGTTTAAAATATATATCATGAAAATGACAGCAACTGAGTAAATTATTATATTTCAATAACAAATTAGAGTAAAAACACAAGTTGCAAATACTGCCTTATGTTCAGTTTACATGTTTTCATACAATCTACTTATAGCTTAATTGAATTCATTTCATAACGGACAAATTTTGCACCAACAACTGAATGAACCAACATTGGACTCGAGCTGAATAATGATACTATCATCTTTTTAAAAGTTGCTTTACAGCAGAATTTGAATTTGTCTCATATTCGATGAAGTTTGCATCATTGATTGTGTTATTTTCCTGTTTATTAATGTGAAGCTATTTTGAAACTATCTGTATTGCATAAAGCGCTATATAAATAAAGGTGACTTGACTTGACCTGACAAGGGATTATGGTGGTGGTGTTCCTTTTACATGGTTTAAGAAAACAGGAAGGATACTTCTGATGCCGTTAACATTGGAAGACACAGGGGTAGCCTGGGGGGGGAGAATTATGAAAACATTTCAAATCATTTCACAGCAAAAATAGTATGGACAAAACTTCAGAGAGACAACATGACGGAGTAGATTGAGAATGGCGTGTCAGACCAGTGGTCAAGTGGAACAGCATTTTGAGTTATACTGATGTGAATGTTTGACAGATACGGTCTAAAAATGTTGCCAGTGGAATTACAGATGAATGGCTTTGGGCAGAAGGAGATTATATAAATCATGCTCTGGCATACAGTGCACATTAAGTGAGCTTTACAGAAAGGTTGGCTGACGATCTGGACTCACTGCGGAGCTGGAATTGCAGTCCACCTTCGTGCCATCTTCCTCCAAATAACACAGATCACCTGAGATGAAGCCTTTGGATGTTGCTAGCTGCGAGGATTATTAAAAGAAATAATTTACATTCTCTTTAGTGGATATGGTCAACCTATGCAAATGAGGCCTTAAATAATACATGATGAGCACTTTATTCATTTTGCTTTTGTGTGAGTGTATAAAAGTCTATACTAAACACTAGAGCCATATGCACATACAACATGTAGACTCCTACGAGGAACCTTCAGCAAGCACGAAACGTCATCCACGATGAAATCCAAGGTCCTCTGTGACCCAAACAGCTGCACGTCATTATAGTAAATGTCCCTGACGGATCGAAGAGAAAACATTTCCGTGCACAGGTGCACTTGACAAATCACGTCATAAAAAAAAAAAATCAAAGGTTCCACCTGCTCCCTATATCAGATGATTTATGACGCTGTTTGCTGATTTATAATCACATCATCACTTACATCCACAGGTGGTTTGAACGAAATGGTCCGCAAAAGCTGACAAAAATGTTAAATATTTAGACATGAAACAGGTCATATCTTAAAGGCGCTGGAGAAAAAACTTGCCAAAATAGTCCTGCAGTATGACATGCTGAACTCCATCTAAAACTATTTTAAACACCATTTTACTTTTATCATTTTTATGCATACAAGCATGGGACATGGATTCTTTTTTTACTTTTCAAAATGTATTTGTCTCAACACAAGAGCATGTAAAATGATCTTGTGAAGGTGAAAAGTTCTAACCATATTTGAACCTATAGACAATATCAACCTGTGGACATGTTATGTGTTGACATGGCTATCACTTACCTTTTAGTAGCATAGGAGTCACTTTGTACAAGTTTGTAAATAACAGACAAGAGCTTCAGAATCAGGGCTGTAAAAAAGGGACATGCCAGAAACAGTCATATCTTGTTAAAATAGAATATAGAATTCTTCCACAATTCAATGTGCTATAGGGTATGAAAGCTTGTTTCCACAACAGAAAAAAATTACAATTCTGACTTTTTATCTCAGAATTGCGTGATATAAAGGTGCATTCGCGTGTTATAAAGTCAGAATTGTGAGACATAAAAAATCAACTTTAGTGAAAAATAAACTCGCAATTCTGACTTTTTTTCCTCATAACTGCATGTTTATGTCTTTATAACACACAATTGGGAGATATAAAGTCAGATATTGTGTGTTAAAGTCAGAATTGAGATATATTACCTTGCAATTCTGAGGAAAAAAGTCAGTCTTTCTTTCCTTAGAATTGGACTTTATAACTCGCAATTGCGAGTTTATATCTCACAAATTCTGAGAAAAGATGTCAGAATTACGAGATATAAATTCGCAATTGCGAGAAAAAAGTCAATTGTGAGTTTATATCTCGCAATTCTGAATTTATAACATATATATGTCTCACATATACTCCAACTTTTTTGATGAGTTAAAGCAATGTAAAAAAAAAATGTTGTCATAACTTATTGATCATATCATTTGACATTTTTACAGTGTATGCAGTTGCTAGGAGGTTGTGGGTTGTTATTACTAGCCCAAGTCAAGAGAGCCTGATATTCTGGTCTCTATATATGGCTTGGTTCCCTGCATAACTGCAAGTCTATTGGGATTTGTATTGTCCGCCAGGCAGAAAATGTCTGTCAGATTACCTTTTATTGTGGGAAGAATTACACTCCTCAGTTTAAAAATTGAAAGTTTGGATATGTCCTTGTCAATGTCAAAAATAGATTTGTATATTTGGATGGTAATTACTATTTTATTATCTGTAATATGCAAAAGCAAGTAACCCAGGGTGATCTCACCGAACTTGGTGGCTGATGAAGGGCAGTCACATCGGAGAGAAGTTAGAGAGACATCTGCCTTCAGGACCAAACCAACAGACTTCTGAAATCTGAGAATAAAACCAACATCGCTTTTGCTCATTTCCGTTTTCTTTTGTCTTTATTCGTTTTTTTGTTGACTAATATGCAGAAAGTCATAACATGCCCTGAAATATGCGCAAGAAATGAAGATGACTTCAGGAGATACTTCATGTATGGGGTGTACGGGTGAAATGTTTTGGGGAAAAACATCTCCATGTCTCATCTGAGAAATCTTACGATGATCATAACCAAATGTTGCTCTGGGAAATCTAAGTACTGAGAGGTTTTATTGTTGTGGGGGATGAAATTATTCACTTAAATTAGTGTTTTTTTTTATTCTCGTATCTGCTATTAAAACTATCAGTCATTTTGCTAGCACGAAAGATACCTTTATACCAGCAGTAAGCCAAAAGCCGAGTCGTTTTCCAAGTTGTCAGGACCCTGAGAGGGGGCCAGATGAAACGGGCTTTAAGCTTTAGGGAGGTTTGATGTAGATCTGACCAGACAGTTTTCTTTGTTCTGCACAAGAGCTATTACACTGTGCACAGTGAAAACCTCTTCAGAGGATTGCAAGTGTGTACAAGAGAGAGAGCGAGATAAGAGAGAGAGAGAGAGAGAGAGAGAGAGAGAGAGAGAGAGAGAGAGAGAGAGAGAGGGGGGGGGGGGGGGGGGGGGGGGGGGGGGGTTCATCCTCTCATGAAATTACAGCTATTTAGAGTCTGGAAGTTACTTTATTTGAAAGGATCAAGGTTCAGATTAAATACTATAGACAGCCAGACAGTCAGATATACTATATAGACAGCCAGATAGATAACGTAGACTCACTGTATTCCGGACACTTTGCACAGTAAAACGTCCCGTAAGATATCAATCCGCAGAAAGATAAACCTGATTGGCTCGTCTGTCTCTGGGGACATGCCTTCCACATGTTCCAAAGTTTGATTGACACATTTTGGACTAATCATTTTGGAGAAATCTTGAAAAAACTGCCGGGAGACGCAGTGTCCGGATTACCGTGAGGACTCACGGTGTTCCGGACGGCTGAAAATTTCTACTCACTGTGTTTCGGACAGTTAAGGAGTCGTCATTTCTAATATAAAACACATATACATTTTACCAACTATAAGTTGGTAAAATAATCATATTAATCTTCATAACTTTGTTGTATAAGCGTCTATACACTATTTTAATCGACGATTGCTCATGTGAGCATTATATTCTAACGTTAACGTTATATTTAAGAATTTTAAATGTTAAAAAAATTTAAATACCTTAAAAAAGTACAAATATTTGCAAATTGTAACTCATAATTATTTTATAAGACCATAAGAATGTTTTTTTTTGTCATTTTCTGGTGGGTGAACATGTTTTAAGAGCCGTTTTCTACGGAGGTATTTTCCCCTCTTCCCTTTGTCTTGCCGGAAAACCTTCCCCCCACCATTTTCTGAACAGTCATTGGTGTACGTTAGAAACTCACGTTGATTTCTTTGAAACGACTGGCTCTGGAAACATAGGATTGGTCGGATTTGAAAGAGGAGGAGGCAAAGATGACACGGATATATATATATGCCGTGACCTGAAAGTTTTTATTTATAGAATTTGCGAGAAAAGGTCAAGTGTCCGGAATACCGTGATGTCCGGAATACAGTGAGTCTACGTTAGATAGATAGACAGACAGACAGATATAGATAGTTATAGACAAACCTATTTAAATAAAGTCCTGCTTATCTTAATTAGGCTGTGTAAATAAACATTAGGCACACACACACACCTGACATTGGTCCAGCTGGATCGGTTCATCACTTTCAGCACAGGAGCTTCACCTTTAGACACACTGATGACTATCGTCTGAATGACATTCTCAATGCGCGACAAAACATCCTCTCTGTCAATGGGGAGGGGGATTTATATTCAATTATAACGCCCAAACAGACAAGAATGGAGGCAAACTTTAAAATTAGTTTCACAACATAATACTTCTGCTCGTGGTGTCACCTCACCTGCTGATTTCCTCCTGGCGTTGGTCAGATATTTCCAGACTCTCGAGCAGCGTCTCTCGTAAACGATCTACCTCAGTGAACTGCTCAGCCATTTAAAGGAAGTAACGTTAACGTTATCTCAACTGCAGTCGAAATAGTTATTACAAATGTTTTGCGTTCGCTGCAGTTGTAGCTGTTGTTTGTTTGTAAGAGTAAGACAGTTTAGCGTTTGGAGCGAGTTAGCGGATTAGCATCAGAAGTGATGAAGCTCTTAGTCGTCGGAATGGGTGTCACTTTTATGGATATTAACGGCTAAGTGATAAAATAATCGAAGATAAAAACACTGAATATGCGAATCGAGTTTTTAGTAAATTACGTATTTTGTTAAAATAATCTTCGTCAGCTGTGAGCAGTTCATGTGAGCAGTTAACGGCTGTGCGCGCGCCTGCGCAGATATATATTTTCTGCCGCCGTGTGTCGCGCCTCGCGCGCTTGTAAAGACTTTCTAGTTTAGCGACTGAAACAATAAAAAAAGTATTCTTTAAAGTTTCACCCCCTGTGTTCCAAAGACGAAAGAAAGTTATGTGGAGGAAACAATCAATACAGGTTAAAACATCATTAAGTGTGAAAAAGTACACTTCAGCATACTTATTAAAAGAGTAGGCTACTTATTAGGCTACGAAAATAATAGCCTACTCAAGTGTGTACTAAATATAGTGTTTTTGGACACTTCATTCATTGTATGTTAATTGTATTTAAATTAAAATGTATTATAGTTTAAATGTTATTAAATGCAACAAGCTGAACTGAAGTGTTTCTTACTCTCATATGACTTTAGTGGTAGGCCTACATTAGGCCTACAGAATATGTATATTCATATTTTCTTCCATTGTATTTAAAAATATGGTAAACGTGTACTGGCGAAATGTACAATGTCATCGAATTTAAATATATTTGTAATTGCATAGGCTATTTGTAATGACAAAGTTGGCCAAACTAAATTTAGTAGGCCTATTAATATTATTATATTAATATTAATATATTTAACAATAACTTAAAATAATAATCAAGTAGGCCTACTTTAGGCTACTTGTGCTTTAGTATGTTAGTCAACACATCAAAATAAGTGTACTCCTTTAAAGCATGATAACAGACATTAAAGCATGTTGATGTAATTTCTAACATGAGTTGTCAACTGAAGATTTCTGACAGGTCTGGACCCCATATCTTTTAGGTTTGGTATATTATAATGCTCTGTTTCCTTATATATATATATAATTTATTTATTTGCACTGTAATTGCCAGGATTTCTTTGTTTGGTTGGTTTTTTACATAGGTTGTTAATAGTTGAAATTTCATGTTATGCGGATGCAGAGCTAGTCTGAAATGAGTATCAGAATTTAAATGTTAATTAGGTCGTCAAGAGAAGGATCTGATCTTGTTGACAATGTGTGAAAAAATTGTGAGACTATAAGGGAGACAGAAGGTCCTTGCCCCTGACCTAACCTGAAAACCTCTATATGGCTCCTCACGGAGCATCTGGCCATCTTTCCCTCTTTTCTTGAGTGACATTGACAAGCAGTTTCCGTAACACTTGAGTTTAATCTGCAGATAATTGCTATCTCTCCAAAACCAACACAGCAACACCCCACAGCCTGCTCTAATAGATTGTGAAAAGGTACAAAGAAGCAGACTATCTCTCCTCCTCTGGGCTGAGGTTGTAGTCAACCTTACGTAGTGTGAGGCTTGAGTCTCGGGGTGAGTATTTGCTTTATTGGGCCGGAGTGCAGGGTTATAAGGCTGCAGAAGGGGGAGTTGGAGACTTCTTGAAGGGAGGGGGGTGCAGGTGATGAGGATTAGCTGAAGCCAAAGGCCCCGAAACCAAATACAGATCTGTCAGTCTAATCCCCACAAATAGAAAACAGAGCTGCCTCGGCTCTGCCTCTCTCCTTCTCGTTTGGCACATACCCCTCCACTGCTTCATCTCTTTCACATCTGCCCTTTGCCAAACACTGCTTGCCCTCAGCCTGTTAATGGGACCCAGAGAAGCATCCCAAAGGAGGAAGTGACTGATTGGCCCTGGCAGTATGGACAGCTCTGCATAACCTCACAGGGTGATGAGATGAAGAATGTAGGAGGGCTTTGTCTTTAGTGATGAAGGCTGTGCCGCTCATACAGCCCTTGGCTGAGTAGCTTACTAAACCCTCTGTTTACACTGACTGTATGTATAGTTGCGGTCAGTGTTGGGGGAAGTTACTTTTAAAAGTAGGCTAATTCGTTACAATATTGCTTTACAACCTTAAAAAACTAATTGCGTTGGGAATGCTTGTTTTTTAATAGCCTTTTTTTTTTTTTTTTACGCCTGAACAGTAGAGGGTGCCACTCAAACCTATCAGCTGTGCTGCCATTCTGGATCGCAGAAGAACAGGACGCAGGAAAAGAAGGTTCAACAGTCTGGCTGTGTCTGAAATCACATACTCTCTTAAGTAGGTACTTACTTTGAACAAATTACTTCACGACCACTAAAAATGTATGTTCATATGAGTGTGTGCAGTATAGGATAAATTTAATCCAGACGTACTACATTCGCCATGTTATCATTATCATGTGATCTACCAGAGTCAGTTGCGTCGCTTCACTGCCATTCACAAATCTTCTCCTGTGGCCTCATGGGATAGTAAAGTGGTCATCACTTCAGTATCTCACCAGAAGTAGTCCGGGTAATTTTTGCCTACACTTTATGTGAAATTGGTCATACTTCTTTTGTCATACGTTTTTCACTTACTATATAGTATGCGATTTCGGATGCAGCCTCTTAAATTAGCAATAAAATAAAATAAAAACTGAACGCGGTTTTTGTGCAAGTGAGATGAGTAAATCACATTTAGTCTAGAACTAACCGTCACCTCTGCACTTACTCCTGATTTCACTCAACATGAGGACAGGAGAGCTGTCAGTCAATGGGGAAACACAGTATCTTGGGTTATTTATTTGGAAAAGTGATTCAGATATTTTGTTAATGCGTTACTTTACTAGTTACTTGAAAAAGGTAATCTGATTATGCAACTCACGTTACTGTTAATGCGTTACCCCTAACAGTGGTGGCGGTCAGGTTTACACGCACCTTACAGAATTAGCTAAATAAGAGGGATTATAAATACTGTTCACCGTAAAAAAAACAAAACATTTATGGTAAGAACTATGATGAGAACTATGGTAAGAGTCAGAGGTTATTGTAAGTGGCCTGTCCAAAAAACATGACCAATACTCATAGATGGTGAACAGGGTCACTCACACCAAGTCCAAACAACATCAGGGTAACACACGGCACTAAAAAAGTAAAACCAAAAAACATAACTCAAAACACCCTACATTACTGATAACAAAACAAGAGGGAACAAAACTATTTAAATTAAATGTAATCATGATTACAGGAATCACTTTTTACTGTTTTTTACTGCAAATTCTATGGTAATTCATAGTTTTTACTTTCAAAAACCATGAATTTGACAGTAAAATTTTATACATTACATCCAATGCAATGTTATTTACACTAAATCAACTTACAGTTAACCAATATTTTTTTCTTCAAATATTCCTGAAAATGTATGCATCATTGTTGCCTTCTTGAGCTCCTTTTGTTCACTGGGTTATAGTATGCCATTCTGAACATGAACATAGTTTTAGCATAGTTTCAGCCTTTAGGGAGTAACAATCTGATCTCAGGGGAAAACTTCGTGGAGAGTTGGTATGAATACGCATGATGTGAATCGTACAAAATCATACGATTATTAGAAAAAAAGAAAGCATGAAGGTCCACCCCAAAACACACCTGTCACAAAGGCAAGAGGTCGTATGAGAATGTACGAATGAGATTGTACGAATTACATGCAATTCCCATGAGATTGTGTTGGGAGTAACAAAGACAATTCATTGGCTGATTGATTAATTACTCTTACATTTATTAATTTGGCAAATGCTTTCAAAAATCATCATCAACCAGGAACGTATCGTAAGCATTGAGCGGTCATATAAGGAGTCAGCAATGTTTAGTTAGAATGTAGGCCAGAAAGGCATAAAAGTGCAGGAACAAGAACAAGAACAAGAAGTTCAAATCGTTTTGTAAAAACTGTCAAAACTAAAGATCAGAGATCTAATGCAATAACATACAAACACGTGAGCGGAAACAAGAATCTTCCCAAGCTTTTCAACAGCTGCCTGAGTGGCCATCTTGCACAAATATGTAAAACACACGGCAGAAATGCAGTGCTACATTTGTTGCATGTGAGAAAGGGCAGAGATCTGAAGCCGCGTTTTCTTTTTTCTTGCTTCCCCTCTTCACAGCTGCGTCTCATATGTTCGCGCGGCCTCTCGCAGTGTCAACTTTGCTATTGCTCAGTCCCACCTGGCCGCCAGTGTTTTAACAGCCTGCCGTGATGCCGGGTACTCACACACAGGGCGTCCCGAAATTCTAGACAGGACATAACGGGTGGAGGAACGCGCTTCGCCCTACTGGACCCTCCTCAGATCTTCAGTGCTTCATTTGAGGGTCCGTTTACCCTGAAAG
Organism: Tiaroga cobitis; assembly: GCA_030578255.1. NCBI lineage: Eukaryota > Metazoa > Chordata > Actinopteri > Cypriniformes > Leuciscidae > Tiaroga > Tiaroga cobitis. Next base: position 26,485,426 of record CM060613.1, read on the forward strand.
AGTTTTTACTGTATGCTTCACAGGGCCGCCCCACTGTTTGCCATCCCGCTGCCTTCAAAAGGCCGCCCCCCGCCTTGAACCAGACAACATGCGAAATAAATATTACTCTGACCCATGTCTCCAACTCTTGGTGCCAGAGTCAAACAGAGCGAGCGAAAGGGAAAAAAACGAGAGAAGCTTTAGAAGGCCTTTGAGGTGGGAGAGTGTCAGTGTGTGTCAGTTTATTCAGGCTGGAATTAGAATCTTTTGAATCTCTTTAATTTTCAATTGTAATCTTTTGATTTCAGCGTCGTTCTGCAAACTGCAAGAGCTAAAATGATTATGACTTAGGCAGACAGATTCATGTGAAAGTATTTAAATAAATTGCTTTTTTGAAAGAAATTACTACTTCAGTAACAACGTTTACAATGTCACTAAAGATTCCCATTTCAAATAAATGCCGTTCTTTTTGAACTTTCGATTCATCAAAGAATGAATCCTTCAAAAACATATTGTCTTATGTAAAATGTATTTAGCGACAAAACCTTTTTAAACTTGGATAATAACAAGCAAATGTTTCTTAAGCAGCAAATCAGCAAAGAATGATTTTTTGAAGGATCATGTGACACGGAAGACTATTTTAAAAAACAGTTATTTTAAATTGTAATACTGTTTTAATGTATTTTTAACAAATAAAAGCGGCCTTGGGGAGCATATACTTCTTTCAAAAACATTACCAAATCTCACCGACCTCAAACTTTTGAACGGAAGTGTAGATTTGACTGCAAAGACTATGGGAAAAAAAGTTTCCTTCTTTCTTCACTTGATTACTCAAATTTACATCACTCAACAGTTTTAGCTTGTTTAGACTGAGAAGAACTGTGACCTTTTTTATCTTGCTTTTAAGACATGTTGCAATGTGAGTCCTCCATAGTGTGTAAACAACCAGGAAAGCTTCATTATTTTTGCTTCATGTGATCAGGGTGTTGGCTAAGCCTGTATTGTCAGGAAAATGCTGTAACAACATGGCAATCACATTTGTTTTCCAGTGCCCAGCTATATTAAACAGAATGTCTAATGTCTGAACATATTGTCATCATTGAATCACCCCCATGTATTTCCAGCTGTCTAAGCATCTGTTTTCAATACAAGGAAAGTGGATGTTAACAACATATAGGCCTGAAGCCCTACGAAAGCATTTATGAAGCATAGACTGAAATTTAAGCTAATTTAAGTCATCATTTAATTATAATCATGCTACCGTCGTAGCTCTTATATCTCATTTGTGGCCATGTTTTTCAAACTTGTCATGTCGCATTTGGTCAAGTGACAAGCAAGATCTAATACCTTTTTAACCAAGTGCCAATATGTTTTTGCGTCTGACCTTGACGGACTGGGGTGCGTTTCTCAAAAGCATCGTTAGCCAACTATGGTCGCAAGTTCTGTCGTTATCAGCATAGTTCAACGAGTCTGTTTTTCCCGAAACCATCGTTCTAACGAACATTCACAAACAGAATCGCAAAGTTGTGTGGTCTGAAGCCTGCGGTTAGAAGCAGTTTCTTGTTTGCATGACATGTGGACTTAATAAATCCTTATCTTTAGCATAATAAGCAAGCTGACATTCAGTACAATCTGTATCTTTTATTTGGAATACATTCACAAATGTCATTTATGTCTTTTAAATTGTCAAGACATTTAAAGCCAGCAGACATATCACCCTGTAGCCCAAGACTGGTTGCCCACTGAAGCTAAGCAGGGCTGAGCCTGGTTAGGAAGAGGTGTTAGTGAGGCCAGCAGGGGGCGCTCACCCTGTGGTCTGTGTGGGTCCTAATGCCCCAATATAGTAATGGGGACACTATACTGTTAAAGAGCACCGTCCTTCGGATGAGACGTTAAACCGAGGTCCTGACTCTCTGTGGTCACAAAAAATCCCTGGATGTCTTTCGAAAGAGTAGGGGTGTAACCCCGGCATCCTGGCCAAATTTGCCCAGTGGCCCCTGTCCATCATGGCCTCCTAATCATCCCCATATATATATATATATATATATATATATATATATATATATATATATATATATATATACACTGATTGGCTTCATCACTCTGTCTCCTCTCCACCAGTAAGCTGGTGTGTGGTGGGCGTTCTGGCGCAATATGGCTGCCGTCGCATCATCCAAGTGGATGCTGCACATTGGTGGTGGTTGAAGAGATTCCCCCTTCTATGTAAAGCGCTTTGAGTGCCGAGAAAAGCGCTATATAAATGTAATGAATTATTATAAAGCGTCATTTTAGAAGAGTGCGCATGTGCGAACGTGCTCTAGTACATAAGAACGAGCCTATGATTGAATATGGAAATAAAGCAAAATAACTGAAAATGAAAATGAAATGAAAATAACCTCTGATGCCATGTCCATTTTTTTATAGCAAAACATCTAGCATTAATTTGATCTCAAACATATTCATTCAAATTCGTTATAACTCCACCACGTGCATGACATCATTAACCAACATGGTTGAAATACCAGTTTGCGACAATACGGTTTTGGGAAACAGTCGAGATTGATTTCTTCAATGATGCATCGTATGGTAGTGAAGCAGCGAGTTGCATCGTTGTACCTCAAACGCACCCCTGATCAATAGAAATGAGATGTCAAAGAAGGCGGAGCCAAAGAACCACACCCACCTATTACACACTCGCCACAGACCAATGGTAGTTGAAAGGTTTTTACCAGCCGAAGCGAACTTTTCCAGAAAGTTCACTTTGGCGAGCGGTTTTGAACTCTTAAAACAACAGTTTGTTCAGCAATTTTGCTTGAAGTATATCTTTATATAGTATAAAAAGTTTAAAATATTACTATTTTTCTCACACACATCAACTTTTGTTGACAAAAAGACATTGATCCATCAACTTGGCTCGTATGGATTACCATTGCGAGTGCTATGCGTGTTAACTTTGTGTTCATCTTAAGAAAGAAAGTCATAGGCCTATATATATCGACATGAGGGTGAGTAAATGATGAGAGAATTTTCAGTTTTGGGTGTGTTATCCCTTTAAGTAATATTCAGAACATGAGTGACAGTGCCCTTTTTAACATGAGCGTAAACACTTGTGCATTGTTTTCATCTTTCCTCATCTCCTTTGCGTAAATGGCTGGCTTTTGTGTACATTCCCTTCTAATAAAAGTCTGTTTTCAAGAGGGTGAGTGAGGGTGAGAGAGAGAGACTGTGCTTGAAAGAGAGAGATATCAGGGTGCTGTTCTGCTTAACTTCCCCCGGTCAAAAGCTCCTCAGTGTGGCTATCCAGGCCGGCAAATCAGTCTGTGCCGGCTGTTTACTGTGCCGATCACAAGGGCCACCGGAGCTGGAACAAAGGGGGGTCTGTTCCTATTGTCCTTCCCCAGAATGAAAGCTCTCTGTTGGGCCGAGAGGGGGACCGGGGGGCCCTGGCTCCCACATACAGGGATGGAGGACAGTTTTAACTGAAACCATGTCCCTTCCTTTTAAGTCCCCAATCAGACGCTGCCTCAATGTAAACACCTGCAGCCATTCACCGATTCCATCTAATGGAACCGGAAAGCGCTGTTGACATGGTTCAGGCTACTTCTAATAGGTATTTAACACTGATCGAGGTACAAACGGATATTAAGCGCAAGAAAACACAATGCAGATGGACGAACCACATTTATTTTCATTGCGAATCAAAGGACTGAAAGGATTCCCAAATAAGAAATGAACACAATAAGGGGCGTAAAGCAAGAGCCACTTCCTCTCCATCCATCTTCCCGAAAGCTAAATCGAAGCAGCTGTTGTTTCACATCTGGGACCGCCCTGTTCCCCTGGCGCTGAATCCACTTTAATGAGTGTACCTGACACCTGTGCTCAAGGCAAAGCTGGTTATGAAAACAACAGGGCTATCTCCTCAACTGTACACTTGTACACATGGCTCTTAACTGGAGAGGTTAATGTGGCCGGGTGACGGAATAAACAGCGCAGGTGAGCTTCAGAAGCATCACATGAAAACGAGTGTTTAAGAGGTGCTGAGCCATAAGGGGCATGTGGGATTGGCCTCACACAACAGCTGTCCACCATCTGAGTCCATACATCAGTCATTATGAGCATTTATATAAATCACGAAGGAGTTCTCTGTAGCAGCACCTTCATTGTTTCTCTTTAACAGCAATGAGATTAAACGGAAACGTTTGCTTAGCCGTCTATGTCTCATATTTTTCCCCCTTGAGAAAAAGACCCCGATGTCACACGTGTCTCCACTAGAGTTAGGGTGTGTTCACACTTGGGAGGTTCGGACTCTGGTGCCATTGCTCTGTTAGTGCGGTTCATTTGAATAAGTGTGAATGCTGCCATCTGAACCCTGGTGCGCACCAAACAAGCTTCTGTCCTTTTTAAGGTCGCATCTTGCGACATTGTGTCCTGTTTTTGGTTTGTTTGTCTTTGGTCCATGTTGCGTTCATATTTCACTCGAACCACACCAGAGTTCATTTGGAAGCGGACCGAGACCCATCTTTTCAGATCGGTTCACTTCCAAACAAACTCTGGTGTGGTTCGAGTGAAATATGAACGCAACATGGACCAAAGACAAACAAACCAAAAACAGGACACGATGTCACAAGATGTGACCTTAAAAAGGACAGAAAGCTCAAGCATACCTGATTTTTCTCATCATAGTCTCGATGTTTCCTATCACAGTTCGGTACAGGCGTCAGAAATTATGTTTGTGTGTGTGATGGAGGGATTTGACTCTTTTACACAATTTATAGGCTCTTCACGAGTTGTCAGCTCCATAATTTACCATCATATACACACATTTATCCCAGCACACAGTATTGTTTTGGATGTTCATCAAGTTCCGTATCAAAATACACTTCATAAATGCTGTTTTTTTTTTTGTATCTTTAGGTTGCAGCTAAAAAGGACAGTGTTGAACGCTAAGCGAACCAGGACTAAAATGTATTATTTTCTTTTTTGGTCCAGAACAAAAGAACCAAGAGAACCGAACTTCAAGTGTGAACACACCCTTAAAGGGTGAGTTCACCCCAAAATGAAAATTAAGTCATTAATTACTGACCCCCATGCTGTACCAACCCCGTAAGACCTTCGTTCGTCTTCGGAACACAAATGAAGATATTTATGATTAAATCTGAGAGGTTGATCACTCCTCCATAGGCTCCCTAAGGGAACGAATCCTGACGGCCCAGAAAGTCAATGAAGAAAATGTTTAAATATTCCATGTCACAACAGTGGCTCAACTATAAGTTTATCAAGCGACGAGAATACTTTTTGTGGAATATTTAAACATTTTCTTCATTGACTTTCTGGGCCGTCAGGATTCGTTCCCTTAGGGAGCCTATGGAGGAGTGATCAACCTCTCAGATTTAATCATAAATATCTTCATTTGTGTTCCGAAGACGAACGAAGGTCTTACGGGGTTGGTACAGCATGGGGGTGAGTAATTAATGACTTAATTTTCATTTTTGGGTGAACTAACCCTTTAAGAAGCGATCTCAACAATGTCTCAAATGTGCTCAGATTTGTCAAACAAAAATGAGCAGCATCTGAATCCCCTACGAAAGGCCCTTCAAAGACAATTGGTGAAGTGTATGTTTTAGGAAACAAAATAAAAAAAGTAATTTGACATAACGTGGGTGATGTTTTGTTACATTATTTGAGTTAATTAGTTAAGGATGTAACCTGGGATTTGTAACCCGTTTAAAACCTACTTTATAATATTCAATACATACATTAAAGATGTGATGAAACAGAAGTAGCAACAGATATTTTCTTCTGTGACACACATCCAAGTGTAATGAATTATCGATAAAGAAAGAAAAAATGTAGGGACTGTAGTCTGGTTAAAGCCAGACCATTCTCAGTTGTAACAGACGAATCATTTCCAGAGGGGCGTCACCAACGGACGTCACGGATAGACCTAAAACCAATCAGAGCGATGAAGGAGATGACGTATGCAGAGCGGCGGAGAAACATCTCCGAGTGTTGTTCTTTGCTCGGTTTTTAATAAAAAGGAAACGTTCAAATCGCTTAAAACAGACGCAATAGCTGATTCGAACGAGTGATGTTCGACGGCGGCATCCATCTTTGTAATATAGGCTACAAAATCTGCAGCGCTGTCGTCATCGTGTAAAGCCCGCCCCAACGTTTCTGATTGGTGCCGCGATTTCGATGGATTGGAAATGGGCTTGAATGAGCTCTTTGCCAGACTAACTTTCAGAGCAAATCTAAATTTGCCGGAAGTTGTCTGGGTTTTCCCAGGCTATATAGGTACTGTGCATTGGTTGATGATTTGATGTTGAGATGCGAGCTAAGCAGGTGAACGTGAATTTGCAGGCACAGGTTTAAGCTGACTAAATGATTGGAAAAGTCCTTAACACACGCCACCAGATAGGCCTTCCATTTTCACCAGAAGGTCCAGGTATGACATTTTGATTAAACAGGTTTGATGAGGTAAAAAAAAAAAAGTTATGAAAAAATGATGCACAGATCGTTATTCATAATAAGATCTAACGTGAATTTAGAAAATAGACAATTTGAACGACCACTTTGCGACAACATGGTTTTGGGAAACATCCACCAAAAAAAGAAGAAAAAAAAAAACATGAAAACATGAAAAAATTAAAACAGTTTTAAAATGAAACGGTTTGAAATCGAATTAACGCTAAATGTTTTGATAAACATCACAGACATGGCATATGAGGACTATTTCTCATTTATCTCAGTTATTTTATTTCATTTCCAGATCAATCATCGTTCTTACACAGTAGAGCATGTGCACACTCTTAAAAAACGACGCTTTAAATCTCTTTACAAACTAAAAGACGTAGGCTAAATTACATTTGTATGCTTTCTAAATAAAAGATACAGATTGTAATGAATGTCAGTTTACTTATTTGGCTCACGATAATGATTTTTTGAGTCCACATGTCATGTAAACTAGAAACTGCTTCTAACCACAGGCCGAGAGCTGACATGTCGTTCAGACCAACTTTGCCATGATGTTTGCGAATGTTCGTTAGATCGATGGTTTCGGAAAACAAAGACTCCTTATCTATGCTGATAATGACGGAACTTGCGAACATAGTTGTCTAACGATGCTTTTAGGAAACACACCACAGGCCCAGGTCAACGTGTGATCGTCAATGAGTGGATCACTGAGCTGGTGTGAGAGGAGGCGGGACTAATGTGCATACTCATAGAATCGCTTATAAATGTGGCAAGGGTGTACATGTATACATTCAAGCTATTTTAAGGTAAGGTATTTCAAGGAAAAAAACGTTTATATATGTAATTTCTGTGATCAAAGATGAGTTTTAAGGGAGAAAATGATTGACAGGGGGACTTTAAGAGTTGACGTCATTCAAATTATAATCTTAATCTCCACAAATCCAGTGTTTTATGAATAAAGGTGTTCCCATCTCTGATCAAACTATCTAAGGCATGTGTATACGTGCAGCGGTGTAATGGGCGTGCAAATTATTCAGTAACAAGGAATTTCAGTCTTTTTAAGGTCATCTTAAAAACTGTTTAAAGGGTTTTTGTGATATCTGAGCTTTATAAATCAGCAAGAAGGGGATTACTAACAAAACGACTATATCGTTTCTATAATGTTCTTCGCCAGTGTTTTGTCGATGCACCACTGAACAATGCCTACTGATCCTAACCAAAAACACTGCGGTTACCTCTTCAAGCAAAAACTTCACATTTAGTTTATATTCGTTCGAAACATATGGGTCACCAAACCACCCATAGTTCACATCAATGTTTTACCAATGTTCACTCCTTGCTTTAGAGATGTTCTGATTGTAATCTATACCCTAAGGTAAGATCTCCAGCTAATAACAGCATTATAATTCACTCTCCTTGACATGTTGCAATATCTTTACGCAGCGAGACGCGCATCAGGGCAACATGTCGCCGCAGGTGCATTTCTGAAAACGGGCATCCATGAAGCGCGTAAGCGGCCTCCACGCATCATTAGACAAGCATCTACGGAGATAACCCTGCCGTTATCAGTCGCCTGCGTCCTCATACCTCCCACTCTCCGTTTTGCAAGCGGAGTTTACGCGTCTCCGCTTCGCTCCTCCTCCAGTTTGCCATCTGCACCGAATCCGCATCGCGCTCCGTGCGTCCGCAGGTTGAAGAAACGCAACAGGTTATCCGCGCGTTAATGAATCTGAGAGCGTTCTCGAGAGGGCGAGATGTGGGAATAAAATAACTGATTATACTAGCGATAGCGTTTCACTCATCACCTATTTGGATTGGCTCGTTTATTTGTGTGAAACTCTGCGCGAAAAGTCCATCATGGTTTCATTGCTGGATTTAAGCGCTCTTGTTCTGTTGCTCGTGTGGGGATATTGCGTCCTGGCGGACACGGTCTTTACAAACTTTACCCTGGACAACGAGGTGCACTCTAGTTTCATCCACCGGCGCTTGAAGAGCCAGGAGCGCCGGGAGATGCAGCGGGAGATCCTGTCAATCCTCGGGTTGCCGCACCGCCCGCGGCCGCACCTCCACGGCAAGCACAACGCCGCGCCGATGTTCATGCTGGATCTGTACAATGCCATGTCCACGGAGGGAGACGAGGAGGGCTTCTCGTACCCGTACAAGCCCGTTTTCACCACTCAGGGACCGCCAATCGCGACACTTCAGGACAACAACTTTCTGAACGACGCGGACATGGTCATGAGTTTTGTTAATCTAGGTAAGATTGGCACGCGCGCATTAACAGTCCTGGGATGCCAAATGCCATATTTTAACCTTCTTTAGATTGTCCTAGGAAACTGCACCCACATGTGATCGCCCCCCACTAAAAGCATTTAAAATGCGTGAATACTTGTTTAGGCTACTGTGCAAATTGTGTACAGACTCTTATTGGGTCATAATGTGTAATGATAATAGGCTAATTGATTACTGATGGAGTTTCATCATTTGAGCAAAAAGAAACATTGTTGGACTTTGACAAAAAAAGTGTCCATTTAATGAACTTTATTAAGGCGCCCTGTAATACTTGATTCTGATTGGTCCAATATTTTTGTTTTTAAACCGGATAGTTCTAGTCTTTGCTTCTGATTGGTCGGTATGGCCTTGCAGCTGTACTATTTTCCACAATATGGAACAGCTATGACGCGAAACACCTGTTCACCAATCACAGCATTCTGTTATGTCAGGGACTATATCTTCTAGCGGATGGAGGCCCTTCACGAGTTTTCTAACTAAAACAATCGTTTGATTAAAATCCATAAAGCACTTAAAGGCTTTTAAAATGATCTCATAATGTACCCACCCTCAAGCCACCCTATGTGTGTATGACTTTATTCTTTCAGTCAAAAACAATTGGAGTTATATTAAAAAATATCCTGGCTCTTCCAAGCTTTAAGGTAGGCTAGTTTTTAAAGCCCAAAAAAGCTCACCATAAAAGTAATCCATACGGCTCCAGTGGGTTAATAAAGAGCTTCTGAAGTGAAGCGGTGGGTTTTTGTATGAAAAATATCTATATTTATAACTTTATAAACTATAATCACTGGCTTCCGGGAACGGCCGTATGGGAGTCCAGTTCTGGCTGAAAAGTGTTTTAGTCATATATCCCTAGGATTGCTTGAGGGTGAGGTAATGATGGCATAATTTTCATTCTTGTGTGAACTATCCCTTTTAAGAACACGCTAAGGACTTATGATGGAAAGAAAAAGTGCAAGTGTATTAGGAGAACATCACATCCAGGGGCCTTTAGCCCTGTTGCACGCTATTATCGAGGCACCACATATTTTGGGGTCAAACCTGATAGTTTTACAAGAAACAATATAAAGCTGCATAACTCTGAAAAATGTTTGTTTAGCTGTTTTTGACAAAGAACTTGTCACAAAGTCTGGTTCCAATAGCGCAACTGATTTTGCAAGACAAAGAGCATCTAATGAAATTGCAGAGCTTAAATGTGAAATCAGATTACATCTGATAGTCCGGTCAAACAATAGCACTTTTTAAGTGCATTAAAACGTGCATTAAAACATTTAGTCCGATTGATCCTCTGTCTCTTCATGTTTTTGGCATTGACAGGAAAGACCTGCCACAGAAATCAGATAATAACAGGGCCGAGTGAATAATAACAGGCCAAAGAATGGGGATTTCCCCCCCCTAAGAGTCTTAGATATTTTATTTGTTCCTAGGCCAAAATAGCATGCATAGTTCTCTCCTCCATTGTTTGTTTGATTTTATTAGGCCACTTATCTGCGGAAAGTCTTAACCTTGGCCTGATTTCCAAGCCCCTGATGGCGGTGAACGCAAACCTATATTTGCATTGTGTGTTTTGGGCTCTGATAATAAAGCGCTGTCGCATTCCCAAGCGTCTGCCGTCTCAGCACCAGCTGTGTCCTCCGCTAATATTCAGGTGTTCAGGGTTGGCCGTCTGGGAGCTCAACAGTCTCTTTATCTTCAGTTTTTTTTCTCTGCAGTAATGATATCAGCTGACAGAGGCACAAGTGTTTTGCTTAGTGCAAAGTACGTCTCATGACTCGTTTGCTCAACAGTGAGGGAGCCTATGGGGCCACTCACACATATTCTTGCACACCAAAGCGACAATTGAATAACCCTTACAAAAAACCCAAAATGATCATGGTTTTTGCCAATAACATTTATTGTTGCTACTGTAAAACTACGACACGTAATAGTGTTCAGAATATTTTCACTTTGATTAATGTCTGTTTGGTAGCTACAGTAGTTCCACTGTTTTACGATAAAAACAATAACTGTAATAATGACTCTTGTATTTTTGGTAACACATGAACAGTACCAGGTCACCATTCAAGTAGCTTTTAGTCATCCACCTTTACCTCCACGTAAAGTGTAATCTTTGACACCGCCTAACTTGGCTTGGCTGAATGTTTCATAAGAACCTGGCTTGTCTTATCAGCGAGCCTGTTAGTTTCCTCATTAAAGCGTCATCATCTGCACACTAGCACAGCACTGCCATGCAAAGTGTGATTTATCGTCTGATAAGAGCAGTTATGTTGTTAAGGGTGTGATTTGTATCGCTGTTTATTGGCAAAATGTGGATATAATCGTTTAGTGGTGATCTGAATTCTTCTTCGTCACCATGAAATCAAAATTCGTATTTTTTTTTATGGAATATGGCAGTATTTATTATAAATGATTTATCCGTGCACATCATTTTTACTATTTATTCATGTGCCCTCGTAATCTTTAATCAAAATAACCTCTTGCAGCGACATCTCATCTCTTCTCTGATGTGTTGGAGTGATGGAGTGAGGGCGGGGCAACCTGTCACTCACAGGAGATCCACCAATAGCAAACCACAACCATCCAATCAATTCCCAATAGACAAAATCAAGTCCCGTCCTACATTTGTTTCACACTGATACACTTCACAATAGGGAAGAAAAGAATATCGCAACTTCCATTTCATGCCGACCTTACACTATAAAGCCATCTTACCCTCCTGTTGTTCAAAACCTGTATGACTTTCTTTCTTTGTGGAACACAAAATATATTTTGCATATACAAATACAATATTATAAAGGCAAGGTGTGAACAGTGTAAATACTTTTTCTGCACAACAATAATTCAATCTTTAATGACTGAAGAAGTGCAATTCACCTTTATTCCACAAGGTGACAATGTCTGAAACACAATGATGAAGTGACGTTTCACTCATAGTTAAGCAGGCAGAAAACAAAAGAATAGGAAGAATCATCAGCAAAACTTGAAATGGCTCAGGGATTTACTGCAGAGCAAGCACTGAACGCAGTCAGATATAAGTGTCACTTGATGCTGGATCTGGAGAAGAAACTGTCAGATGTTGATTTGGAAGATTTTAAAAACGATAGTTTTGAGAATATGTTTTAGATGGCGAATATGAGCCAGATGCTGAATATACTGGAAAATGAGCTCTGACGAGTACAGCGATGATGGTATAAAACATCTGCTCAAACTGAACCCTTCCAAGCTCCAAAAGTTAACAAAATGTGCTTTATTTTATTCGTCTGTAATTGATGCTCTAATATCAGGAGAGTTTGATATTATCACAACAGGTAGAGATCCATCCGTGTTCGCCAAAGTCCCGGATATGTAATAATGACTGGCGAAACATTCATGCATTTAAGGGTTAGAAGAAATGATTAATCTGAAAATGACTAGCGTGTGTGTGAATGTGAGTGTATGTCTACAGAGAGGGAGGTGACAGTGTTTCCTATTCTGAAATGTGTAATTATCCAGAGGACTGCTGTATTGTGCCTATTTTGGACAAGCACTGACACAGATGGATTTGACCACAGAGGCTTGCCTCTCTTTCTGCTCTGCTTTCTCTCTTCCCGAGGAGAGACATCAGCTTTATATCAAACAACCTGATGTAGTCGCTCCGTTCAACCAAACCAAACTGCCACAGCACACCTTTTATATTAAATAAGCTACAATGTCAACAGAGACTTCACCCTTGGGCATTTTGCAGAAAGAATGTGCAGATATGTATATACTTAATTTTCACGATGGTGGTTACACAGTGCGATATTGCGTTAGGCCCGGAGAACACTGCGTGGACGCCATACGATACAAGGGTTTTGCTTCTTTCGCTGAATCTGCGATCCATAAACCTGACAGTCAATCATAACAAAGATGTTTCACATAAGCACAGCGAACACAAGGAAAACAAAAGAGTTCACAGGAAAACCATATGCGATCCAATAACATCTAAAGATTTTTTAATGTTTACTGGAATGGGGTTATCCCCAAATCCGATAAAAGTATGAAATTCCCTATTTTGTTTTTATGGGTATTTTTTTTTGTTAGAGATCCTCCCAGTGAAGAAAACGTCCCTCACTCTTGTAGCTTGCAAAGTTGTATTCTTCAATCAGAAACCGTATTCATGCGTTTTATCAAAAGAAAGAAAGAACGAAAGAAAAACAGAGCACACTTTTACAGGATCTGATTGTCAGTGTCATGGCTTTGCTAAAACAAATGTCTTCACGATGCTTTCGCAGCATGATCTCTGTGAGAGAAAAGCTGCTTTGTGAGTTCAGTGCCTGAACCTCGTGATTTGATCAGACTTATTGAATCTTTTCGAAGCCGTTTTGAGAAAAGGCGAGCGTATTACAATTATGAACACATGCCATGTTTCAGAAGCAACAGAAGTGTCAGTATCTGTGTCTTTGCTTTCTTAGTACCAAGCCAGTCAGTGACTAGGCAGCATATCACGCTAATGATCTAGAACAAATTCCAAATCTTTACATAAACGAACGCATATTTAATGTTTACAGTTCTTTTTTTCTCTCTCTCTCTCTCTCTTTGAAGAAATTGATTCATCTCAGCTAACAGGAAACAAGGCAAGGTTCTCTCAAAGTTATGATTCTTACAGTAAGAGTGAATTAGTGCCAGTCCACTTTTTCAGCAACGCTAGTTCCGGAAGTATTTTTTTTCCATTCATGTCTCGAATTTCAAAATAGTCTTCGTTAATGGTAACTTATACACCTTTAAAGAATAATGTTCTCAAAACATTACCACAAAAACGTAATTTATACATCATTCACGGAAGGTTGGATGTCCATTAACGCTTTTTAAATGTTATATGCAAAAGTAACGTTCTCATAATGTTTGCAAAATGATCAAATGGAATGTTCCCTTAACGCTCGCATAACCAAGGAAAAACTTTTTAAAACTTTCATTTTGAACAGTCAGAAATAAAATGTTCACAACTTAATAATAAACATTTGCAAAACGTTCTTTGAACATTAGCTGGGATACAGTGAAAACGTAAGTGAATGGACATGTTAAAACAGATTTACTCTGTTTAACAGCCTTTAATTGTCTTCTTACCAACATTTCAACTTTTTCGACTACTACTTCAGAAGAAGCAACCTAATTGTTTCTCATAAATGACTGAAAGAAAGTGTACACCTTTTGCCCTCCATCTTGATTATTCGTACTCTTGCCTTCTGAATGAAGCTGGGTGGCATTCGCCCCTTCTAAAATATTATGACAACAGTTGTGGATCTGATTTCACAGATACTCCTCTGAAGCAGTGGGGAGGTCTGCTGAACGACAGGCTCTAAAGCAGCTTTGTTTGACACGGCCAGACCCTCTTTATACCTACAAATGTTTCATAAGTCTGGGGCACAGTTTACGACAGACATGTGGGTGTCTCGCTGCTCTAAGAGAATGAATCTTTTTTCGTCTGTCGAATAAAGTGGGTTTCAATCCAGCGCAGGTGTGACTCACTTAAACTGTTTGTAGTAACACTGGAGGCAAAGGCTTTGTACTTGGCTTTCAGAGTTTTATAGAGCCAGCCATTTCTGAGTTACATGTTTGTGACTTGAGTAATGTTTAAGATATAGTTTTGTTCCCTTTTGATGATATTCAATATGTTTATACCCTTGTGAAAAAGAAGTGTGCTTAATATTATAGGACTCTTAAGTGTACTTAAAGGGATAGTTTACCCCCCCAAAAAAAATTCTCATCATTTACTCACTCTTATATTGTTCCAAACCTGTTTGAGTTTCTTTCTTCTGCTGAACACAAAAGAAGATATTTTGAAGAATAGACAACCAAACAGTTGATGGACCCCATTGACTTCCATAGTATTTTTTCCATATATGGAAGTCAATGGGGCCTTGAGCCTGTTTGGTTGTCTATTCTTCAAAATATCTTCTTTGTGTTCAGCAGAAGTAAGAAAGTCATACAAGTTTGAATAAATGATGACATCATTTTAATTTTGGCTGCGAATCTTACTATTGAAGTTTTAATCAGACTATTTTAATATTCATAATCATAAAACTGAGTATATCTCCCAGCTCTAGTTGTGTAAGTCAGAATGTTGTGTCATTTGAGTTCCCCTTAAAGGGCCTGCGTCTTATTAGGTTTAGTGATAACAGAGATGTTACTATGCACCGTGTGTAGTGTGTAAGTGGGTGGATCTCTGATTATTTTGGACCCCAGGGCACGGGACATTTCATCTCTGAGTCACCTTAGTAAAAATCCCAGCTGTGTAAATGGCCTACGGCATGTATGTAAAATGTAAATGCAACACGGTGCACGCAACACTAGTGAACAGTCAACACTGCGTAGGGTGCGTGAACGCTCGAGGGGTCTAGAACATGCTTTTCGGTGTGTGTGAAATACAGGCACTCGGATACTACTTAAATAAAAGCACACGATAGCTCAACTCAATGTTGATGCCTAGCAGAATGTTCAGGCTGCTCTTTTCCTAGGACTTTAAGTAGATGGAGACTATCAAGTACCTCAAAGGTCTAAACATTTTTAAATATCTTTGATGATGCATTCTTTACGTCTTTTGCCTTTTGTGTGATTAATAATGATGCACATGGTAAAAATAAATAAATAAGATATAGGCCTATATTAAAAGGTGTAGTGTCTAAAGTGTCCCTTGTGAAAAACAACTTTTAAAATGAACTTATTACAGAAATAATAGAGAGATATGTACTTAAGGACTGAATGTAATGTTTTCAGACACTTAATTTCATGTTAATAGCAATAAATGAAAATTTTATGCAATTATATGCAATTAGTTGAACTTAAGAATGCACATTTTTTTAAAAGTAGGACTTAAGTACCTATATTTGTAATTACATAATTACTTGTATTGTCTACTGAAATAAGATTAAAGTGTAGTGCCAAAATACTGACAAGCATTTATGTTAAATTAAAATACACTTTAATGTCATTTTTATAGAAACTTGTATGCCATGTATTTTATATATACTTTTATTCACACATAAAGTTGCAATTTAGTACATTAAAAATATATATAAAAATATATGAAATGCAAATGTAACATTTGTTTTACTATGTTAATCAACGCATCAAAATAAACGTACTTATTTAGAGCAGGACAAAAGATTAGCCTAATGATTTAAAATTTACTTTAAAATTAGTTTATTTTTGAAATTATTACAAAGTGCACTTTTAAAAAGTGTACTTAGGTGTGTTAAGAAACAGTCGTGAAAGTGTACTCTCTTTAAGAACACTTAAGGATATTTTAATTCAGTAAGATTACAGAATATCATCTGCAAGTACAGCTTTTAAAAAATATATTATTTTAAAGATTTGAAGGAAGTGTACATTCACATTTTGAAATAACTAAAATCATTTGTCGAAGTGATACTAAGTGAACTACTTTAGTCGTGCGTTTCCCTGAAAATAATTTCACACCTTAGAACGTTCGTCAACCAATCAGATTCAAGCATCCAACAGCCAAGATATATTTCGTCGAAACACAATTAATGAATGATGAGAATCAGATCTTAGCCATAATAATGTAGCCATAAGGCAATCACAATGAGGTTGCCTAACTTTTGAAACATTCCTCAAGTCGGATGTGCGTCTATGTTTAGGAAGAAACCAAGAATTTAGCTTTGACCAACAGTGTCTCAAAAGCCAGGTGCATTTCAACAGTTTAGTCAAAATCAACTTCCAGCAGTCTGAGAGTAAGATGGAGAGGGGTGAAAGGAGTTTGACCTGACCTGACCCCCGCCGTTAGCTCAACCGCACCCCGACACTTTCCACACATCGGCCTGCCCCGTGCTGAGAGTCCCGCCGGCTGAGGAAATGGCCCGTCTGCTACCTGCCACGAGAAAGAGACGTCATTACCCCATCAGTTTTTTTATGGGTCTGTTTTCCGTCTCTCAATCTCGCTAATGCGTTATTAAGAGCGTTAGTCATCGCTGGCTCTCGTGCAGTCCTCTGGCTAGCGTGCAAGTGGAATCTCAGATAGATAGATGGATGGATGAGAGAGAGGAAGGAAGAAAGGCTTAATACCACACTTGTGCGGGGGGTTGCTTGCTATTAAGCCTCTAATAGATTCCTCTTTTTTTAATAGGTCACATTTACATCACAGTCTCGGGAAGATTCGTCAAATAAAACATAGCTCCTGGCATCACTTCGAAACATGGGCGAATAAAGGTGAATGAATGTGTGTTTTACCATTAATGCTTAGCAGATGTTAAGGTGATTAAGAAACTCTGCTGATTCACCGACACTGATTCACCCTCATGTCATGAAACACCAAAAGGTACAGGTTACTATTTTTTTTTTTAAATACCATTTTCAAGAAAACGACTCTTTACATGTCATGTTGTGTTACTATCATGTAAAGGGTAATGTCATATTTTCCTTATACCTTGAATACATTTGAGTTATAAGATCTTAAAGTCCCCCTGTGGTGAAATTAAAATTAAGCTTTTAATGTTGTTTATATGTCTATGTGGTGTTTTTGATATGCTTTAAGACAAACCATGTGCAAATTCAGAAGTCACACCATTGCTGAGCATTTTCTGCAGTGAACCAAAGTGATCTGGGTGATCTCAAAAACTCAGTTTGAAATCGCTGGTGTTTCTGACGTCACAAATCTTGTAACCAATCAGGTCCACGTGTGATCGTCAACAAGTGGATCTCTGAGCTGCTGTGAGTGAGTGGAGGCGGGTCTAATTTGCATATCCATAGAACCGCATATACTAAATTAGGCAAGGGTGTAGAGTTACATTCAAGCTATTTTAAGGCATGACGAAAAAATCTTTCGAGGAAAACTTTTAAATATGTAATTTTGATGATCAAAGATGAGTTTTAAAGGGGTCATGAACTGGCTTTTTAAAATTTTTTATATTGTTGTCTGAGGTCAACTTATGACGTTCGCTTGGTTGTTACATTCAAAAACATCAAAATGAATAAGTAATAGGCTATTTTCTACCCTAGTTTTGAGCCTAGCTCAAAAACGCTCGGTTTTTATGGGCGTCTCGCATTGAAGACTTGGAAGTAAACACCCACTGCTGTGACTGGATAACAGTTTTGCATATTATAATGAGTTTAAGTGTAATGCGCGAATCGGTGGGCGGGGCTAAACCGGCCGTGTTGAAGTAGGCGTTGATCTTCTTTTGCGGGGGTGGTGTTTTATTCTCTTTGTCGTCATAGTTCCCCACTTTGAAAAACGAGTTGTTTGCTGAGCCTGGTGTCAATAAAAGCTTTTATTAGACTAACAAGGACGTTTTCAGTTCTGAAACTTACAGGATATTCTTATATGATGACCTCTTAGATGTCAAAAGCTCAAGGAAAATTTCACCCCTTTAAGGGATAAAATGATTGACTACAGGGGGACTTTAATAATAATAATAATTCATATTTTTTTTTAAAGTTTAAGTTTTTGGGGGAGTTGCACCACATTTTACAACCTATGATATGATCAACCCCCTCATGGTTCTGTATGACTTTTAAAAGATTAAGAATCAGTGAAGCAGGTTTGCTGAAACATTATATCACAACAATATAAATAATGCCAAACTACTTGATAAGGTTTTGTTTTTTTTCTTTAAATGAGCTTTTTTTCCTCGTTATGATATCAGTACTGTTGTATCACTCTGACATTTTTAACGTTATTCCTCAGAAATCACATGATCATCACAGAAGATGTGTAGGCCTCTTCAAGACATTGTATAAATGAATTGCATGTATTTTTAGCAGCCTGAACATTCTGCTATATGACAATCTTCCTTTTTTGAGTGAACTGTCCCTTTAACCTTGTGTTGTGAATCTCCTGAGTTTTGGTGAATGCAGATCTGTGTGTGTGTGTGTGTGTATCGGTGAGCCTCTCGTTAGCGCACTAACTCTCTGAAGTCTCACTACAACAATGGTTAATACTCGTGGAAGTTGCTTTCTGCCTCACACACACATGCACACAGATCTCCGGAGACACTCGGCTGGCTCACCTTTGTAATGTTTTATAGTGACGATTATCAGAAGCCTTGTTGGGGAAGCATGACGTGATGGGCTAATCTGTTAATGTGTCATTAAAAGGCATATTACTCAATGCACATTCACAAGTGGACACATCATACCATTGTTTTGCTGTGTTTTATGTGGCATGCTTGCGTCTTGGAAGAATAAACTTGTATTTATAATTTTCCCTGGACTATTAACAATTTCTGTCATGGAAAATATTTTCAGGGGGGATTCTAGGATTTCAATACAAAAGGAGCGTTAGTTCTTTAGTGAACATGAGCTGATGTGGCACGGAGTTTAATATTTTACAAGTTCGAATCTCACTTTAAGGACAGTTGTTTTTAAATAAAAAAATTACAGCATTTTTTTTTGCATGTTAGTCTGCAGCCGTCATTATTTACATATCCTCATGTTGTTTTAAACCCATTTGACTTTCTTACATGGGCCACAAAAGGAGATGTGTTGCAGAAAAGCTGCTCTTTTCGCACAGTATAGTTGATTCACACTGTTGAGCTTCAAAAGATTGAAGACAGATTTCTGAGAGAAGGCTGAACTGATTTTCTTAAAATCTTCCCCTCCATTTACTGGTTTGCTTGGACTTCTTTTGTGATATGTTTATGGTGTTTTTTTGTCCTTTTTGGAGTTCAATGGGTCATTCTCATAACAGAAGTTTAATTTTCAGTTGATCTTGGCCCAGTCTGTTGTGATTGGTCTACTCTGCTCTGATTGGTCAGATGGCACAGTCTGTTGTGATTGGTCTACACTGCTCTGATTGGTCAGATGGTCCAGTCTGTTGTGATTGGTCTACTCTGCTCTGATTGGTCAGATGGCCCAGTCTGTTGCGATTGGTCTACTCTGCTCTGATTGGTCAGATGGCCCAGTCTGTTGTGATTGGTCTACTCTGCTCTGATTGGTCAGATGGCCCAGTCTGTTGTGATTGGTCTACTCTGCTCTGATTGGTCAGATGGCCCAGTCTGTTGTGATTGGTCTACTCTGCTCTGATTGGTCAGATGGCCCAGTCTGTTGTGATTGGTCTACTCTGCTCTGATTGGTCAGATGGCCCAGTCTGTTGGGATTGGTCTAATCTGCTCTGATTGGTCAGATGGTCCAGTCTGTTGGGATTGGTCTACTCTGCTCTGATTGGTGATGAAAGAGAACATTTGAAATTGGGCCACTTTAAATCATCATGTTTTAATAATATTTTGTCATATTTTGAAGAAGTACACTTATTTTGATGTTGACTAACATACTAAAGCACATGTAGAGTATGTGATTATCATTTGAAATGTAGTGTGTTATTCAATATTACAAACAAAGTTAATATATTTTAAAAGTATAAGTTGCATCTTACTGTATATAAACTCATGTCATACAACTTTCATTATGATATTAAAGTATATTTTAGTTTTCTGCAGATTAATTTCAGTGTTGATAGCGTTGACATAGAAATGCATAAATCCGAGTCTGAGGACGTGAACAGCTCCGGGGAGAACGTCACGGGTTGCCATCTCATAATTATGGTTATGACATGACGACTGTTGCAGGACAAACCACTGACACTAAAATGTGGGACGATTTATATGCGATGTCATTTCACTAATAAATGTTCAGTGCAATTATGAGATGGTCAGTTACGGGATAGCTGTTTTTGCTAAAACATTATGCAGAGTTCCTAAGCAAAGGGCCTTCCTTTCAGCAGCTGTCTTATTCCTTTCTTTTTATGCCCGTTATCCATGTCTTTCTGTTCTTTCTCTGTCTCTGTCTCTGTGGAAGGGTCTTCCTAGCATTCCTGCTCTCAGCGGGCTGCCCTTGGGACACTGCCAGAGGTTAATACAGATGTTTCTGTGCATCTGCCGGCCAAAGCAGCTGTACAGGGAACTTTATCTGCTCAAGGTCCACACACACACACACACACACACTATTGCAGCACTTCTTTTCCAACACTCTTTTCCAAGCGTACTTAACTGTAGGTCTAGACATGTCAGTTCCTTCTGTGAAGGACTTGTGTTTGCTGGTTGTTGATGTGACTGGTGCAGATGGACAAGTTTTGGAAGTTATAACAAACGAGAGTGAGTGAGTGAGAGCCATCGGCCTGCCTTGGCACCAAATAAAAGGGGAGATTTTGACAGAATTTGTTTCCTCTTGTTGAGTTTGATTAGGACTCTTGCCTTGACATGTTGTCTTGTGTAACTGAAGTGTTTATTTTTCTAGCGCTGGGAGATCCCGACTGCCGCTTTCTGTATTTAAATGTGCACTATGTAGCTTTTTTTTGTTGTTCAAAATTAACCAAATTTAAATAATGAGTCAATACACCCTCAGTCTTTCTTCCAATACGTTTTTTTTGTCTTACCCTTATTCACTATATATGGTATAAGTGTTTAAATTTGAGACCTGTTGGGATATTTTTTGCGGGCAATTGCGTAGATACATCACTCGCCAGTGCTTGTCTCGTCATGTCTGCAAATAGAGAGAAAAATGCTCTGGCTACTTTGACGTGTGGCTGGTGTGTGAGTGGCACAGGTTAGTTGTCACAATGAGCAAGAAAGCCTGACATACTAAATCTCCAACCTCTGGGGAATCACCTGTTTTAAACAAACACCGAACAGAGGAGAGTCTGCTGGCAAAAAGAGAATGAGACAGAGCTCGTAATAAAACAAGAATCAATATTGGTTTGGCTTTTCAGAAATGTTGTAAAAGCGACATAGAGATGGTGTTTTTATTACTCAGCAGACGAGTAAGGTATTTTATTGAACAGATAAACTACCATATTAATCTGCACAAACACACAGAGCCAAAGCACAACCAAAACAATGTTCTTCCACAAAATACATGCTTGTTTGTTTTTTAACCGCTAGAGGGTCAAAGGTTACAAAGTGCACCTTTAATGTCTTCATGTTTGCATTTGGTTTAATCATTTTTTTTTCTTTGTGTTTCTCTGTCCTTTTCTCTTTGTGAGAGGAAAAAGCTTAACCTGCTCATTTGTTCTTGGTGCGAGTGCAGTTCCTGTCCCGTCTGCACACAGATCCAGAGCATCAACATTGTGTAACATTGTTACAGAGAAGCAGGCCACAGATCTTGCTGTGCAGGGAAATATCAGACAAAGTGCAACAAAAGATTCCTCAGCTGTTTTCTTTAGTCCATTCAACACAATACAAAAACTACAAGAGAAGAATGTGAAGAACAAATGATAGGAATATCAGTGTATTGATGTAAATTTTCAGTTGTTTTAAAAGCTTGACAGACTCTTTAAAGCAATAGTTCACCCAAAAATCTATGTCATTAGTTACTTACCATCATGTCTGTGCAAAGATAAAGTCCCCCTGTGGTGAAAATCCAGCTTTTAAAGTTGTTTATATATGTTTTTAATATGCTTTAAGACAAACCATGTGCTAATTCATAAGTCAACAGCATTGCTGAGTATTTTCTCCTTAAAACTGCAGTGAACCAAAGACTGTTTTTTTTCTGACGTCACAAACTACCTTGTAACCAATCAGGTCAACGCGTGATCGTCAACAAGTGGATCTCTGAGCTGGTGTGAGTGAGTGGAGGCGGGGCTAATTTGCATATTCATAGAACCGCGTATACTAAATGAGGCAAGGGTTCAGAGTTACATCTTTTTAACCCTCCTATTATCCTTGGGGTCAATTTGACCCCATTCAATGTTTAACGTCTGTAAATACATCTTTTTTTTTTTTTTTTTTTTGCTTTAGATTTAATGACTTTTCCTAATTTAATGGGGACAACTCTGTTAACATAAAATTAACCTGCTAATATATTTTCAAAGTCCTGTACACATTTTGTAGCATCGGTGTTCCTTGGGGTCAATTTGACCCCAGGCTCTTTTAGTTGTATAATAAAACAGAAGAAATATTAAAATTTCACACACATTTGTTTTGGTTGTTTTATTGAGGTCACTATAACATGTTATAATTTGAATTTATAATGTTCATTGTAATTTTACATATTGAATATCATATTAAAAAAACTTCCCTCTGTTTTAGGGCTCTAACCAAACATAACCATATCTGTAGTATTGCGAGAACCACTAGTAGTTCACATGACATGTGATATAATTCTCATCAGAACTAATAATTCTTTCCTGTGCCATGGGGGAGGGGAAAACATCATTTTTGCGAGATTGACCCCAAACATAACTCGTGTTACTATCCTTGATAAAATAAATAGTTTTTCTTTCCAAATGTTATAGATTACAAAAATCTATACTTAGAAATATTATAAAACAAATAAAACACCAAATATATTTATACTTTTCCAATTTTGGGTCAATCAGTCAGATTTTATGTTGATTTCTAAATTTGTCCATAGTCGTGGAATGGGTATTCTGGATGTATAAGGGGTTAGGTGGGGTGGGGTGGGGAGGGGGGTGGATGTCAACTTAAAAGGTTACTTAAGTAGTCAGCAAAGACATAAATTACCTGAGACAAACCTTTGTAAAAAAAACAAATAAATCATATTGTGGAGGTTTAAATTACTGGGGTCAAATTGACCCCAGTAGGTAAATTTTTTTTTATCAGATTTGAGGGTAACAGGAGGGTTAAGTTATTTTAAGGCATGACACATTTTTTTTCAAGGAGAAAACGTTATACGTAATTTTGATGATGAAAGGGTAGTTTTAAGGGAAAAAATGATTGAATACAGGGGGACTTTTTAAATAATAAAATATAACAGTATGACGAATGATGGCATAGATTTTTCCGTATTAATTCCAGCATGAGTTCTCTTCCTTTGGAAGTGCAAAGTGGAATTTCAGCACTGAAAACAGCGTTTTCTGCAGTGTTTGATGGTCAAAGTAGACGTTGTTCACGGGCAGCCAATGAAGACCACCGGCTGGCATTATGCAAATTTGGGTAACACTTTATTTTACAGTGTCATTGTTACATATGTTACATGTAGTTACTATAGTAATAACTATAATTACATGCAACTAAACCAAAACCAAACCAAACCCTGATCCTAACCCTATGTAGTAACTTAAATACTCAGTACTTAAATGTAGAATTACAGTGTAACAAAGACACCTCAAATTAAAGTGTAACCCAATTTTGTTACATTGTTACGTAGGTATATAACATAAGGAAGTGAGACTGGAATTGCTGACGACTTGTTTCGGCAGTTCAGAATCAATTCTTTTTTTTTTTAGGAGACAATAACATAGTTTGTCATGCACTTTGATCTTTAAAACTTTTCAGACCTTTTGCATTCACAAACAGCTACACACTACATGAAAGGTAATATTGGAAAAAGTGTAAAAGGGGCTCTTGAAGACGCGCACACACACACACACACAAACGCACGCCTTTGGTTCGCTATCTTTGTGGGGACTCCATATGTAATGGTTTTTATACCACACACACACACACACACACACACACACACACACACACACACACACACTCATCAACTCTTCACAGCTGAGAGGCAGAGAGCCAGAGATAAAGGATGCATTAGTAGCTCTGTTTTGTCCTTGAACTGATGCCAAACCAAACCCTGAGATCCACACTTCCTTTGGAAGAATAAAGCTTTTTAAAATCAAAGGCTTCTACAAAGAGACATTTTGCTACATTTCACCTCAAAAAACACAAGAATATACTAGAAAAAAAAAAAATTTGTTCCAGAGTGGCATGTTGTGACAGAGCGTCCGTATATTTGCGTGTATTCCTGCATGTGTGCATAAACAGGATCATCTTGTACACAGAACCCCATAATGCATCACAGGATGTTAGCACATGCCATGAGCCAAATAAAAGCCCATTACTGTACCGCTGAGCAATAACTGCGAGACATCGTTTATGAGAACCTGAAATGTGTGTCAAATTAGTCTGAAAAAATTAATACGGCAAATATTACATCGGTTTATTAAGGAAATGGTGTAATGGTGTAGCAGGCAGCTTGGAGCTAAACAAGATTCTTGCATTAATTCACTAAGAGTTTCTGGATCTAATTAAACTAAATAAACAGCGGTGCAACAGTACAATCCAAACACACTGTGGATGTGTGTGATGGGGCCTTCGCTAATGCGGATCGTTGTTTATTTTCCGTTTCTGTGTTAGCATACGTTATTGATTGTATTTGTATGCATATTAAAAAAAAAGATGAGAAAGATGCACATGGGTGGTTTCTGGGCGATGGATTGGTTTTAGAAAAACACCTGCTGTTTAATAGCATGTAATTATTCATTAATTCAGAGCTTGAGAGATCTCCAAGGTGTTTGACTGAAGGGATTTCAGTAGCTGTGGCCAGGACGTCATTTACCATATTAATCTTCTCTGCTAATATTACGCGTACTGAGCATATCTCTGCTACTAAACAGCTGTCACAAAGCAAATGGGATCAGTAATGATCACAGATCATATCTCTTTAATATCTCAATTATTTCTCCTAGGCAGAGATTAAAAGGAGAGCAATGAGATTTGGTATAGGTAGAAAATTTATCATGTTCATATTTGTAATTACACATTAATGATGAAGTTGCAATTTAGCACATTTAAAATATACTAACTTTAAATGTAATTTCGAATAACACACTACAGTTAATTATAAACAAGTACAGTTACAATTAATTTTAATGTGTCCTTACTGTGTAATTATACATCTGAAGTGCCTTGGAAGGCGCAGCTTTGAATGATGCGCTGACTTGTGATGGCGTTGAATGATGCGTTGCGATTTCCACTGAAACAGGAAGCTAAGGCGGGACATATTGGATGGCTCCTCCCCTTTTTCAAATAGCCAATAGCGTTTAGATTACCTCACAGACTGCAAGTTGTATTTGACAGCACCATGGCAGCGAATCCGAGCGCTGATGATGCGTTGGA
Source organism: Tiaroga cobitis (assembly GCA_030578255.1). NCBI lineage: Eukaryota > Metazoa > Chordata > Actinopteri > Cypriniformes > Leuciscidae > Tiaroga > Tiaroga cobitis. The sequence continues at coordinate 26,510,997 of CM060613.1, forward strand.
TTCAATAGTAGAGGTGTGAATTAATTCTAGCCATTTCATTCTTAACCAACGTACAGTTGGAAACCGGAATAAAACTCGAGCGTTTGAGCAAGCGAACACTCATCTCCAACCCATATTGCTCCATGACGTGTCAAGGGTCGCTTTGGCCAGGTGGTGTTTATAGCGTAGGGGGCAGGAGTCCCGGGACGCTTTAGATTCTAGAGAGCATTTGATTGGATGAGAAGCTGAAGTCTCCAATGATGTCATAAACATCCATGATCCTTTTAAGCAGAAGTGAGAGACTGTAAGTTTTCCATTCTTATATCTCCTAAATGCGAATTTTGTCATTGTTTTGGAAACACAACAGCTTATTCATAACCTTAAGGCTAACATATTCATACTAAAAGTTAAAAAAACTTACATTGGGATTTCAGGTGGCCTTTAAGTACTGAGTAATATTTATTAACACCATGTTAATTAATATTAATTAACTTACTATAGGGTTTTAGTGTTAGTTGCATGTAATTATGCATTATTATACTGTTATTACTGCTGTAAGTAATATGTAATGTGTAACAAGGACACTGTAAAATAAAGTGTTATCATATAAAGTGTGCTTTAATATGTTAGTCAACACATCAAAATAAGTGTATATCTTTCAGTTCAATTCAGCGGCAGAGTCTAACATACAGCTTTGCGAGAGGGACAAACGAGAGAAGAGGAATGTAACATTAGTGTCAAGGACCGTGAAGGACAGAATGGAGAGAAGCTGAGAAAGAAAGAAAGAAAGAAAGAAAGAAAGAAAGAAAGAAAGTGAGGGATGAAGGAGTTTTCAGGTGTCCTGCTGAGAAGAGGAGGAACACAGGTCGGGGCGGCGGGTGTGAAGGCGGCTGACGGGCATGTGCTTTAATCTGTTGTGTCACCGCGGCCTCTCCTCTCATCCTGGCTCAGAGGTGTCAACCTACTGAAACCTGTCACACTTTGACAAGGCCCTTTTTTTGCCCCACCTGCTCCCCATGATCCCTCAATGCTTTGCTACAAATTAACCACAAGTGCTGCGTTTAAATCATGCACACGCAAACTTCCCTAAGCCCTTCCCCTCAGGGGGAATCCTCGCCGCCATTTTGAAGCGCGTTCAACTTCGTCAAGTGGGCGAGGGAGGTTTATTTGGACAGACTCTTGACCCCTCAATTTTGGGTCTACTCAACCCAGATTCATAGACCACAATGCAACGTGATTATGACGTCAAATCATATCGCGCTTAATTTACCCACACAACTCTAGTGTCTAAGAAGGTTACTAAGAAGGTTGTTGTGTAACTTTAAAAAATGAATGATGAGGAGGGTAGTGAATGACGTCCCGGGTCCTGAGGGGTGCGTTTAAGGGTTAAAGGTGGGGTAAGCGATATTTGAAAAACGCTGTTTGAAAAGTTAGTCTGACCGACACACGAACAACAACAACAACAAATGTGTGTAGCCAATCAGCATTAGGGGGCGTATGACGGTGGAGGAGAGAACGAGCAAGAGGGAGATCTGAAAAAAGACTGCAAAAATATAGATGAGACACAATACAATAGAGAAAAAGCTCAGAAGAAATCACTGAAGGGTTATGACTGGGCAAGAGCTTTAGGACCCTTGTTAAAGGGCACCTATAATGGCATTTAAAATGTTCCTAATATTGTTTTGGGATTCCCCAACAACAGTTTTACATGCATGCCATGACAAAAACACTTTTGTTGTCTTATAATATGCATTTATTTTTACCGGATTTGCTCACCGACTCCCAAATGATTCGTTCAACGACTCATTTTTCCAAACCCCTCCTTTGCGTGACGCTAATCTGCGGTGATTGGTCAGATGACCCAATCAGTTATTGTTTACGTTAGCCCAACGCATAAACATATTGATAAAGCATAAGGTTATAAGTGCTTTTGCTCTATTCTTTATGACAACTCCAATAACAACGACATACATTTCACATGTTTCAAAAAAAAAATGACATTGGAGACCTAGAAGCTGCGCTGAGCGTAACTTACACAACACACACACACACTTATTGAGCATGCTACAAAACACATAAAAGCAACAATTATTAATAATACTGCAGGTTGTGATTCGGAGGAGGAAGCTGATCCAAATAAAATTGGTACTGAACCTTCCTTCAGTATCAACCGGCTCGCGCATCCACACTTGAAAGCATTTATGAAAGCAATCGTCATTAAAATGACGCGAACACAGCACAAGGTTCGGCCTATACTTGTGTGGTATAGTTGTATATATGAACTGTAGCCACTTAGTCTTCAAATGCTCGTCCCTGGGCAGTGAAAAAAGGTCGCTTTTGATTCGCACTTCAGAACACAGCGTCTTGTTGTGGACATGATGTTTTCAAGTTTACCCTGGTGTCTGCGCGCGCAATGAGTGGCCGTATCTTATTCTATTAACTTGTCAAGTTGACGTCATCTAGATAGAGGAAAAGCATCGTTCGTCTATCGATTCATATCAGCGACTCAGAGTCGACTCTTACTTTTGAGAGACAATAACTTTTTATATGGTGAACTTTCATATTTAAAACTTTGCAGGATGTTTTCGTTCACTTGGATCTATGTTACACACTACATGAAAGGTAATTTTCAAAATTCCATAATAGGTGCCCTTTAAGATTAGAAACGCTGTCCGTGCTGGAGTGAGCTAAGCGGGAAGGCCTGAAAACAGACGTGGATGTTGCTTTGATTCGGGTCCACAACACTGCGAGCAACACTGGGTTTGAGTCTCATTGTGTGTCTGGAGCTGCTGTGCTGTTGGCAACTAACAACCAACTCTTGTTTGTAATTACTATTGTACGTAAATTTTTTTTTGTGCTTCCTTGTCATCCTTTCATCTTCTGCACTTTATTTTTCTTAAAGCATTATTCTGTTGCACTTCTGCTATGATAATCAGACATCCACTCTTGGATTGTGTGTGTAACGAAGGGCAGCTAGTGTGAGTCGCGCTGACGATTGCTAAAGAATGTGGTGTTTAGCGTCGTTGTTAGCGCACTCGACACGCTTGCAGGGGGATCGGGTTCGAGACCGACTCGGAGCGGGGCGGTTAGGATTGAAGTGTGAGTTTTGGAGGCGGAGCAATGAAGAGAGGGGTGTGTTTGTTTGGGTTGATTTCAAATATCAACAATGTCCAAAAGCGTTTTTGAAATATCGCTCACCCCACCTTTAAGTAGATCAAATGTGGGAAATTAATTACACATTTCCAATCTGTATAATTGCTTTGCTCTTTTCAAATAATTACACTACAGTAATTACACACAAGTCTCTTATTCTCACCAAGGTTGCATTTATTTGGTCAAGAATACAGTAAATGCTGTATAGTGGATATGGACAGAGCACAGATCTGAGTGCCCCAGAATGCTTGTTGCGAGGTGGATTTGAAACACTGGGTGTTGTCGGGCGGATGTTGGTGAGCCGTTTAGTGTAGGTTGTAAGTGATGAAGAGTGACATCATCTCTGCAGTTCTTCTGCGTGTGTGTGTGTGTGTGTGTGTGTGTAACAACAGCTGCTCTCAGTTTAAATGCTCGTAATCCCACAACTAAACAGGGTGTGCGTGTGTGTGTGTGGAGTAAGTGCTTGGTGAGATGCTCAACAGCTCCAGTGCTTCTTTCCTGTGGCCAACACATGTGAGAGACTGAGACCGGCTGCCAAATTGAGCAGTTTGATCATGTGCCTTTTAGAACAGCTTATTACGGCAGAAAAAAATGCAGACAGGAAATGTACCTCATACTTTATAGAGCAAAAACAATGTAGCGACAGTAATTTAATAATAACAATGAGGGGAATGTAAGTGTGTGTATATGAGCAAGAGACAAAGAGAATTAGAAAGACACGAGGGATAAATAATGTGTGTTTTCATTTGTATGTTTGACGGTGTGTTTCCAATTAGAGGTCACATTCATCTCATAATGGCTTTGCGCGCACATGTGCACACACACACACACACACACACACACACACACACACACACACACACACACACACACACACACACACACACACACACACACACACACACACACACACACACACACACACACACACACACACGTATGCTGGGTTTTCATGTTTTGTGTTTTATATTATCTATCCATATACATAATGATTTTTGTACTGTACAAACTGTATATTCTATCCCTAAACCTATACCCATCACAGCAAACCTTCCCCATTTTTTGACATTTAAAAAAAAAAAAAAGAACTTAGGATGATTTAGAAGCTGTTTTTCCTCATGGGGACCAAAACATGTCCCCACAAGGACAACAGTTTCGGATATTGGCATCTTTGTGTGTCTTTTAACTAAACCACACACACACACACACACACACACACACACACACGTGGGATGAATGGGTTTTGGTCTGGCTGTATTGATGTGGTTCAGTGGAGGAAGGAGAGCTTAATTTTTATAGTAATTAAGTGCAGCACATCACAGGAAAATACATTTGTAACATAAAACAGTTTTTTTCTGTTACTTACTTACAGATATTCTCTTTAGTACATTAAAAAAAATCATTATGTCATTGCATTATGTAAATAGATGCTTCATTTTTTTATGTAAATAGATGCTTTAAAAATATGAAGTATTTTTCATGTTTATTTTCATAGTTAATGTTACAGTAACTTGATTGCTTGATCAAGTTAACTTGTTTGGTAAACCGATGTTAGCAAATTAAACCTTATTGTAAAGTGATTCAAGTAGGTTTGGATGATATGGTCCAAAAAAAATTATCATGGCAACATTTTCGATATCGATAATTGTCATGATAAATGTCAAATCTTTATTTCTTTAAAGTTTAAAGGCAGATTCTTGCTCCGTAAGTGACAGTTGTAGAAACCAGATCATTAATTGTGGTTTTAAACCACTCTTTATTGTCAGAACATGACAAACACTTGCCAAACAGGTGAACATTTCACAGATCTGAAGTAGAACATTCAAAACATTTGTGAATTTTTTTCAGTCATTTTATGTCATATCTTAATAGATAAATGAATTTCTTAGCTTCTGCATGTTGCAAGGGGTTTCAAGTCATGAAACAGGTTTGTGTTGCCTGATTTTCATGACGCGTATCTTCAGCACAGTTTGCAGTATTAATAGTATTACACGTTTTGTCTCTTAGAAATGCACATTTGACAGTAAGTTGGCAGTTGTATTAGCTTGAGTTAGTATGTAGATATAAATTTGTTCATTAACAAAAACAGTAACATCTGTAAAAAAAAAAAAAAGAACAACCTCATTTTTATATGGTAAAATTGAAATATTCTGACTGTTTTATTCAAATTAACCATTGGTCATCCAGTATCATGCATTTAGATCATAAAAACTACAGTTAAAACTAGCGTTTACGAGCATTACATAAAGTACCTCGCGAGCGATTAGAGAGCACTTACAATTTCATTATTTAATATTAAAGGCACTATGTAAATTTTCGCCACTAGAGGTCATTTATTCAAAACAAAGGCGTAGCTTGATGACGCCTTGATTTCGCTTGTCTTCGCCTCTACAGCCGGTGGAGAATACGACGGGACTCGGGCAGAAATCATATTCAAGGATGACCGGTAATGTATGAAAGATTTATTAACCTTACGAAAGCTGTTGGAGCGTAACGAGGCCGCTGGAGCGATTGCTAATGAGAGACGAGCGCGACACACAGCTCGAGAGCAGTGGAGCTTTTATTATCCCGCAGATCGCTTCCGCTTCGACCGGTCATGCGTATGTGGCGGAATTGTTTTCCGAAACTGCAAAATAGCACCAGGGAACGTTTGGGCCGGATCATGCCTCCTCTTTTCGCTGAACCGCCCCCGGGAGCGCAAGTTCATTCCCTAATTTACCGAAGTCCGCTGTGCGTCGGGTGCAAAATAAGAATGATACAGTATATGCGTCGGTGTACACAGTCAATTGCGCTGGGTGCAAGATAGGGCCCATAATATATTAAAGTGTCTTTGGTAGTTCCATGGTTTCTACAGAATAAAACCAGAAATCGAGGGTAACGCGGGTATGATGTCATTGATAGACACAATCCGTGTCCTGGTTAAAATTGCTTATTTCTCTGGGTTTTAAACATTCTTAGAAACATTTGGGATAATGTAAGTACACAAATCAACAAAATATATAACATTGTTCTAGCGGTTTTTGGATATTTTGATCCAAAAATCTTACATAGTGTGCCTAAGTTATTATAATAATTTTTGTTTATTGAATTGTTGTATAAAAGCAATTTCACACTCGTAGTCCTGCTGTTTGTATCAACACGGCTGCGATTATCTGTTACTCTTTCTTGTCATTCATCCATGTTTCTATTCTGCTCTGTCGTGTTGAAGCAGTCCTGCACTGCACGGGTATATTTACATTCAGATAAACTATATCGAAAAAATCTCTAACCTCTGGTCTAAACAGTATAGACATATCAATACAGTTGTCATTTTATTGTGGCTATCGCTGACATTTACAGTGACAGAATAATAAAACCATATCCGCAACTATTACTTCCACAGAAGGACACAGGACTGTTACTGTGCGCTTTAGGTATGAAAGGTATAAATGTTATAAGCGTGGAGCACATGCACTCAATCTGCGGAGCTCCAGGTGGGCAACAGGTTTTTGCAAGCCACTGGGGTCTCGATCATTACCTCTCATACAAACCAAGCGTATGCTGTGCACGTGTGTGAGACTGCAGAAGCAGGAGTAATGCAAGTAATTGCTAATGGGATTGTTTGTGTTTGCGTGTATTGGGATGAAAAGGAAAAGCAGTGGAAACGGGCAGCCGTTCAGATGCCTGTGGATTGAGTTTCCCTAGCTGCTCACATAAATGCTCTCTCTCTCTCTTTCTCTCTCTCAGTAATGTTTATTTTACACAGGTAGGACGACCATGCCGTTAGCCACTTGTTTCCTCCCAGAGGAAGTCATAAATGTGCCCGCTTGGGTTTAACTGCGCCCAGCCCTGCTGCTAATGACTGCCATTCATATGTGGAGGAAGAGAGATAGAGGAAGATGGAAATAAAGGGATGATAAGCGAAGAGGTGATGTTTTAGAAGCTGCAGGCATCACGGAAAGCTAAGGAGATTTTTCCAATGGATTTGTTCTGGTCACCATCCAGAAACAACATGTTGTTTCAGACCAGTTTTTTTTATCCAGACTTCTTACCCTGTCTAGAGGAATGTGAGGAGTTTGCACAACCCACAAAAAAGTTCCAGTTTAGCTCAGGCAGAAGAAACAAGCTAGATAGATGAGAAGACACCAAGCGGCAACCTTCCAGTCTCTCTCTTGAATCCAACAAGGAAGTGACTTAAACTGCAATTCATCGACCGGCCGCTAGAGACAGGCTCCAAAAGAGAGTCAATACCAGAAATGAATAAGTTTACAGCCTGGTACAAAAAGTGGTTTTGGTCAATATAGCTAATATTGCCCTTCATGACAACTGTGAGGGGGGTGAATTTTTTTTTATAACTCATCCGTTTATATTATAAAGCCTTAAAGTTCTGCATAATTAAGGGCGTGGCCACTTGAGTGACAGGTGGATTGCCGCTGCTGTCACTTCTAGCCATTTGTCTGCTTTCTGTTAGCCGTCACGTCACCTCAGCTAATCCCGCCTTTTGCCCATTTTCGGTTATCCGGGAGAGATGGCCGGCTCCGTCCACTTTGGGCTTCAAAAATGCTTTTCAGAAACCACAGGTGACGTCACGGACACTACGTCCATATTTTTTTACAGTCTATGGAAGACACTCACAGTCATGCTGAAACTAAAGTAGCAGCAGATCCTTTCTTAAGGATTGTGATGTACATCCGAGTGTAAAAAGAAAAATGTAGTTTAGGGACTTGGTTCTGTGCATCAGCTGTTGATTGGATTTATAGATGTGGCCGTTGCACTCAAAAGTGGAAGGAGATTAACTTTAGCTTGCAGAGGCGAGTTTAAAGCAAACTAAATGATTGGAGAAGTTCTGCATACGTCACGAGAATCTGTCGTTTTAATCGGGAGATTGAGCAATAATGTATATTTTTAAACATTACAAAGTAATTTTTTTTTTTTTTTTTTTTTACAAATTAAACATACGCATGCATGAATCATTCGCAATAAGATCTATTACATGCATTTTGAAAATACATACAGTACAGATTTTCATTTCATGTGGACTTTATAGGCACAATATGTAAGATTTCTGGATTAAATTATGCAAAAACCACTAGAACGATGTTATATATTGTGCTGCCTTCTGTTCTTCCAACAATGTTTAAATCCTGTGTAATGGCCCTGTGTCATTGCGTCGCCTGTAAATGACGTTATATCCTCGCTACCTGCTATTTCCAGTTTTACTTCCGTAAAAACCGTGGAAACAACAAAGACACTTTAATATTGTGCATTTTATTAGACATGTGAGCAACTGTCTGGGCACCTTTTATCGGTCAGTCTTTTTGTTTGAATCTCTTGTTTTATTGATTTACCTTGTAGATTTACAATAGACAAGTAACATGTTTATACCACGCCTCAGAGACAACACTATTTTGTCAAGTGGCTAACATAGCATATGTCTCAATATGAGGTAAATCTGGTCAGTATCATTTATAAAACATTATTACATTAGCTCATCCATGAACACTATTTCTGCCTGAGTCCTGTTGGATTGCTTTCCATCGCCTGTGGAGGTGAAGACGACAACTCCCATGATTCCACGCTCATCAAGCTATGCCTTTGTTACCCAGACAGCAAAATAGTGTCGGCTCAGACTCGGGCCACGTCTGGTACATGTGGATTCAACACGTACCAGATGTGGGCCGGCACTATGTTGCTGTCTGGGTATTGTTTTGAATAAGCAACCTCTATTGTTATTGTTTTGAATAAACGACCTCTAGTAGCAAAATGTACATACTGTGCCTTTAAAACTGTTATATTTGCTGCATACAATATATACACCCCTAGTGGCACAGAACAGAACTGCAAATCAAAACAAACAATTGACCTGTCACTAAGCCCCGCTTTAAATACATTGTGAATGTTTTATAGAAACATGAGGAACAGTTCTTACAATACAATAATGGTATCAGCTGGAATCACTTTCAAAGTGATTCTTTTCAAATTAATTGTTTTCAAAGGCTTTTTCAATTGACAGAGAAGCATTTGTCTTGATTCTGATTTATGTCTTAACTATTTATCATGTTACTGCGTATTCAACATGTCGTGCTCCAATAGAAAACAGTGTTCGTTGAACTGTTTTATGGGGTATTTCGAAAAACAATGCACTACAAAAGAGCATCACAGGACTTTTGTGTAAGAACAAGACTGCAGGAGGCTGGAGAGGAGGGTGCTCCACATCTGCTCCACACAGTCGATAAAGTCCTCTTTAATGTGGAAGCCTTGACAGAGAGATTGAGGGCCGGCTGTGGACCAAGTTCAGAGAGGGTGTGTCTGTCCACGGTGGGAGCGCACCTGCGGCAGGCCACGGGTTTGGGGTACAGAGCTTTGAGGGCTTTATGGATGGGCGACGCACGCTTACTTGTGTCATCACTTCTGGCTGCTCTGAGCCTGGAGATCTTATTTATTGGTTACAGGGTGGAACAGAACAACTGCTGCAATCATTCACTCTCTGTGTGTGTGTGTGTGTGTGTGTCCACGTTTGCAGATGTTTCTTAGAGTAGATTTGCCATGATGTATCTGAAGCCACGTGCATTGTGTTTGTAGGCGTATGTTGTGTGTGTGTATCTGGTATTTCCTACAATATGGGGACCAAATGTCACCACAAGGATATTAATACCAGTAAATTTTGACCTTACGGATACATTTTTCCGGTCCTCGTGAGAAAAACAGCTTATAAATCATACTAAATGAAGTGTTTTGAAAATATAAAAAAATAAAACAATGCAGAAAGTTTTCTGTGATGGGTAGGGTTAGTGTAAGGGGATAGAATATACAGTTTGTACAGTATAAAAATCATGACATCAATGGATAGTCCCCATAAAACATGGAAATTATTGTGTGTGTATGTGATCTCATTTACTGTGAGGCCGCACATGTGCTCAGACAATGACGCCAAATGAACTAGGGAAAAAATGTGAAGAGACTCTTATTAAATAGCTCAACTATGACACTCCTCTGGTCTTGCTCTGCTGATGCCATTGATGAACAGGTGGCCGTTTGAATCATTTGTTTCTGGTTTGGTCGAAAGCATTCAGAACACTGTGTAATTTTGAAGACACTGCCAAACTGCCTGTCACCTAGATTCCTGTTCTCATAGGATCTTCTCTAGAAATGCATGAACACAGTGGATCCAAAAAGTATTTGAACAGTATTTAACAGTATTGGTCTAGTATTTAAATTATCATACTATGAGTTTCCTAGTCAGAAATCGGATATGAAAGGCCTCTCAAGTCATATTTATGACTGGGATACTCTGAGATAATTTGTGCAGCATGTCTCTATATCAGGAGCGTGCGTGTTTGTTTTTTCAAGCACATTCCTGTAGGTATGTTTTAATGGTGTAAGGGTGAAGCAATGACAGCTTGGTACACGTCATCCATTAAAATCTACAGAGAAATGGAAAAGCACTTAGACCAAACTTTTTGATCTTCCCAGACAGAAGTAGAGAAAGACTCAGGAAAGAGAGATGTGTGTAAGAGTCAGCGAGACACAGATTTAGAACTGCAAAAAAGTCTTTTTAAATACACAGTTAAAATAAGGTCCAAGTTAGGTGACAAAGAAACAATCTGCATGCACCTGCCAAAACTATAGCCTTGTCAATGCACTCCTGGTTCTCACTTGAGTGAAGTGAATTCACATTTAGCTTGCATCATTTTGAAACCTGTTAGGCCATGGTGCTCATACAGACAACGTGCGTTTGAATCTAGCAAGCTTCAATGTCAGATGGAGTTTGATTGGCTGTTAACATTCATCAGCTGAAATGTATATCTCTTTGAAAGTGAATCCATTTATTTCTGTTATATACGATATTGTCCACTCGTGTGGATGCGAATATAGTTATCATTATAGTTATCTTTTCATTTATCGTTCTTGGTGTGAACGAGCCTTTAGAATCCATATCAGCATGTGTTGAATGATACACGCTAGTGCAGCTGTCAGATGTGCAAGAGCTGTATTTCTTGCTTTGAACCCATAAAAGTATTACATGATAAGAAAGAACCATCTTTGTCAAAGATGCTTTACTACTGTAGAGGTCTAAGTGTCTCTGTTAGAGCGGTTGCTCTGTGCCAAGCGGGCACAGGTGCCTAGGTCTGCCCTGCGAGGGGGCACCCTGGGGGTTCAATGGAAGGGCAGCTCTGAATTAGAACGGTGTGTAAACAATTCCAGTCCTCTGAGAAGAGCGGGACAATGAGACACGGAATGCCCCCTGCTAATCGTCACTGCTGGGTAACTGGATCCATGCGCGCTCTCCCTCTCTCGCTTTCACCTTACTGCACAGTAGGGCCTTTGTGCTGTTTGCTGCCATTCTAAAGGCGGTATGAAAGGAGGATGAGGAAAGGTAGTGGACGGAGAGGGCAAAGGATGGGTAGAAAAGATGATGAAAAGATCTGAAGGAGGAGATGAGGGAAGATGAAGGGAGAAAGGGATGAAGGGACAGAGAGTATTTGAGGATAAATGAGGTGAGCAGGTAATAAACCAATGCTTCACAACTGCTGGGTGTCAACCTGAAAATGGGGGTCTGTTCTGTTACAGTCATCAGGGAAAGGTAATGCTAAATGCAAATAATAACATGCAACCATAAAAATAATACATAGGATAGCAAAATAGACTCATTAGCTTCTGAAAATAAGGAGAAACCACTTGCCATATCTCTTGTTGTTGATGCCACAGGTTTTGTGGACTGGCATAACCTTCTCTCCCCTAAGTTTGTTTTAGCTTTTTGTGTCATTCATTGTCTAAAGGAGATGTGCAGGCGTGCCCAAGGCATGGCAACGCGATGCGCCGTCTCAACATGGAAAGACATTCCCTTTCGAGGGAACTCAATGCTATTTCATAGTGTTGACACTATGCGAATGTTAATACCAACTACGCCATGCTGAGAGAATACATGCTGCAGCTAATCTGTGAACTGCGCACAATAGTGAACTAGGCATAACAACTCTATGGCCAAGCCTGGAGTTGAGCATCAACACTTCTCTGGGCGCATCCTATGCGACTTATACAACAGCCTCATTCCCTAATAGCCAGTGACAACAGGTGCTAGGGAAAAATACCAGAGCTCCATGCTCCAATACTTACCTTATCCCTATTTTAGCAAAGGAACTCCAGCACAGGTAGCCTGACTTCCGGAAGCGGCACAGGAGCTCAGGATCAGAGCTTTCCAGGGAATTCCATAAACATAGTCACCACTATGTTCCAGTAGTATTCTTAGTACATAGACAAGGGTCACTTTCTCACCACAGAATGTGACCCTCACACAGGTGTAAGGCCGTCTAATTCGATCCAATGGCGGACTCGACTAGAGGTGAAGGTCTCACGCGTGTTCCGTCTTTTCTCATTGCAAAGGGATTTTTAATTAAATGCAATACATTTTATCTTATGTATTAACTCTTTATTTTATCTGACTCCATAAATGAAAAGGTTTTCCAATGATATCTGATGTTTCTAATGTTTGACTATTCCTTTTAACTCTAATGAAGATAAAGTCAAAGTCTGTTAGAATAATCAAATATAACAATTTATTTTGTCAGGTAAAGGTATTATTACAATTTCATAATCAATTGAAAGATAATCAATGCAGACCATCAAATGTTCTCGAACAAAAAGGAAAAACTTTTACCCGACATTATGAAATACATGAATACATGAATCTCGGCGACTCAGCATTCACGGGCTGATCTGGGATACAGAAAAGGCCCCGAGCTTCTTGCTGCACTCCATTAAATAGCCAAAGTCTCTTCACATGAAAACATGCTAACAATGGTTATTAGCATTCAGGTTACACCTTTTCTGGGGGGGCTTTGGTTCGAGGTAGGAGACCATTTGTCTATCATTCTTTGTGTGCCAGTTTCTCTAAACTTCTAAAAACCTTATTTCCTTTTGTTTTATTTATTTGGAAATGAGACATTTGTACCACTCACCCTGCGACAGTTTAAATGATACTAAACACAATACTCAATGATAATCATTCACATTAAACCATATATATTCTTATGTGAGTTTTTATGTGTCACTGAGAGAGAATGAAATGTAGATGAGGTGAGACGTTTGTCTCCGGGGAAGAGGGGGGAAGCCAAATGTTAATTTCCAGCTTCAACCAGTTTTCTTCAGTCTTACACAGGGGAGCATACAACCCTACTTAAAACCCCAATATATAATTGGGAAGGGAGACAAAATGAGACAATGGGAACTAGAATGCCTGCCTAGATATCTCTCATTCCTCCAGCTCTACATCTTACTTTTACCTTAGGGAGCGGCACACAAGGCACATCTCAGCATGTCTAGCTTAAACTGCTGTAGGGCAGCATACAAGAGGATGGTTAGTAATGCAGTACGGCCCATCCTCAGCTCTGCCAAGCTCATACCAACCGTCTGTTCACCAAAGAAGGCCAACCCATCCACAGGCAAGTGTAACACCATACTTAAACCCCAACTAATAATTGGGGAGGGAGACCGAATGAGAAATTGGGATGCTATTGGCGTTTTTCCACTGCTGGTACGGCTCGGTACGGCTCAGTACGGTTCGGCGCGGCACGTTTCGGCTCGCTTCGCTTTTCCACTGCGTGGTACGACTCGGCTCAGCACGGCACGCCTCGGTTCGCCATAGCTCGGTTTGCTTTTCCACTGCAGTTAGTACCGCTTAAAAGTGGGTGGTATTATAGCAGTGCCCTCAGATTTCTCATTGCTTAAAAAAAAGCAAAATATTTTTTTAGTGATTATGTGAATTACACTGCGCAAACCAAAGTAATAGGCTACTACCCACCGGATGAAGAAGGGTTGGCTCTCAGTCTCCACAGTACATAAAATATTCATTTTATTTTATTTTATTTTTCGTTTCGCATTTATGAGGAAAAAAACGTGTTCTCCCTTACGGACGTGAGCGCTCTGAAAGCGGCACTAAAAGATGCTTTAAAACTTTCACAGGGACATCAAACAGAAAGCACAAAACCTTTCTTTAACCTGAATTTCGTTTTGTATTAATTGTATCTTAATTTTAATCAATGTTTCATCAACCAATTGCCTGGATTTAATAAATAAGAAGTAGGCCTAAATATAGCAGACGATAGATAGGAAACGGAGGCGCCGGCGCGTGAACTGGAGCTCGTTTCATAAATGAACCGAAACTCAGCATATAAGGTAGCCTACTTGCCTCACATGTCTACTTTTAAACAGAACAATTCAAAATGAAAGAAAACAGACTACAGACTGCTCTCTGCTTATGCAATCCTTATGAAATGTGCATTTCTCTCTGGCGCGTTCACTAGCCTACTGAAGATCGCGAGTCAGCATCGTCAACTTCATCTTAGCCGACAAAGAAAACACTTGTTTATTAATAAACAATTAAAATATCTCCTTGCTATATTTTACATATTCATAATCATTACTTTTGCCGGTTCTTTGTGAAGAACAGCGGTGGCTGTTACTGGCTATTTAAATCTAGGGGGTTTGATGTCTCGCAAATATAATGACACTGGTAGTGACGATTCTGTCTGACCAATCAGTGATCTGCAGTGTGTTCACGTCACATTTTAGTATGGGTACGGTACGCTTGGAACCTCGACAGAGGTGGTACCATTTAAAGCGAGCCGAAGCGAGCCGTACCGTGCCGTACCATGCAGTGGAAAAGCCCCACAAGTGAGCCGTACCGACCCGAGCCGTACCGTACCATGCAGTGGAAAAGCGCCGTATGTGACCAGCCCATAATAATTCTCATGCATCATCTTTATACAACTAGGAAAAGAGTAAAGACACTTTCAGAAGATCCGTAAGGAATAGTTTTCCTTTTCTATTTACTGACTCGGTATATAAGCGTGCCAGCGTGCCTCATACTCCAGATACTGGAGGAGAGCAAAATACAACATATTCCAGCTCTCAGCAGCACCCCCTGTCACACTGGAGGGAGGGCAACCCAAAAGTGAAGGGGTCGCATCATCTCACCGCGACCACTCCTTCAGTAAGCTGTTGCCTCAGCAGTTTACTGCTAACACCTCCAGATATATGAAAGGAAGGGCAACCGAAAAATTAGGATCTTTTTTACCGTGACCAGCCCTTCTATGAAACAGTTGTCTCTAAGCTTATTTTACCAGCTGTGCTGGAAGAAGGTTAGCTGAAGAGTGAAGGGGTTGCATCATGTCAACGTGACCACACCTTCACTCCTTCATTCTCATCGCTCTAAGAGAATCAAGCTAGAACAGAGCTTCATATGGCAAATGCTCTCCAGTGATGCAGTGCCATAAGAGCCTCCAGCTCCAGTGAGAGCTGAACGCGCTGCATGCACACGCTGGATTTTATCCCTAGAGAATCAAGCAAGAACAAAAATTCTTACTGCAAATGCATCACAATGAGCGCGTCCAGCTCCCTCGAACACACTCCAGATTTACAAAAAAAAAACTGATGACGTCTAATGCAGGCGCACTTTTATATGGATGGGCGCTCCATATGACGTCATAGTATTGCAGTCGGCCAATAAAGATTGGTGTGTGTTACACATGCTTCAGACACTGGTCATGCCTGGATGCATTCCCATAGCGTCAACACTATGATGCAGCATACATTTTTCTCGAAAGGGAACTTTAATTTCTTGAAAACCTTTTTCTTTTCTTTTATTTAAAATGGCATTATTATTATTATTATTATTATTATTATTATTATTATCTATTACATGTATTATTCTAACAGTTTGGAAAAAAAACTGCTTCAGTGATAATTAATATATGAAAAACTTGTGGTGCAGCCAACATGTTCATGTTCGAAGTTGGCCAACATGCAGAGAAATACAGGGAAAAAATAACATCAAACAGGATATGATATCATCTTGAGGACCCATGCAAACCCTCATGAGTATTTTTACTTTTATTGAATGAGGCAATGTTACTTTAGGAAGAAAAATGTCATGTGGTATGACTCCACAAAAAACTTTTTTTAATGAATAAATAATTCATGATATTTGTAGAAATTACTTTACCTTAAATACATTTGTATTACTATTTTATATTTATTACATTTTCTTGCATATATTCAGCTTGTTAGTACTTGCTACTACTTTTTGTCTGGGTATACCACATTACATTTTTTGGAGTCATTCAATTTGAACTTTCTTGAAAATTGCATACGCTTTCAAGAAACATGAATACAAAAAGGTCATTTCTAAGACCTACTGTAGACAAGAGTTTTTTGTTTATTATGAACTGCCTTCATAATAAATATCATTGACCCAAATAAATGTGGTGCTGTGCTGGCTTGGCCTTTGATGTCCAATGTAAAACCAGTTGAGAACCAGAATAGATCACATACTCTGGGAATCAGTAAAGAGAGAAATACATCTTAATTTTCACACAGTTCAGTCTCTTCAGACCATGATTCACTGCTCTCCGTAGAGCTAAGAGGATGACAGCTGCTCTCACTGGCTCTGATGCACTGACTGCAGAGTCAACAAGGCTGCTATTGTCTGTGTGTGTGCAGTACTCTCACACAGTGATAAAAGACTGAAGAGCAGCCAAAGAAAGACAGAGAGCTATCTTCAGTCCTTGACAGGGCTTATCAATCACTGAAAAGTGAGAGTTCGGCACATTAGACAACTTCTGAGCACAACGAGCACCTTACACACCAAATACTGTAAGCTCACCTACTATATCAGACAGTGAAGATCATTATGTGAATAAAAAAATTGACAAATAAATCAGATATGCCAATTTTCTACAATGGCTTCACTATCATTAACCCTATAAAACCTACTGTTATAGGTTTTATAAGGCCTTTTAAATGATCAAAATATCAAGTGTACTAATCAATCAAATCTACTACATGCTTTATTTTGTCTGATGTTTATACTTTTGAGCAAGTGAAAGGCCTTTTGACATAAAAATGTCCCCCTTCAGGTCGTGATGCACGTGTTTGAGCTGTGAAATATTTACTAATTCTTATAAAGTAAACATAAGAATGATATTTCAAGATGAACACTTACTGGACTGAAACAACTTAGGTTTATTTGATTATCCACAAATGGTATTTTATAAAAATCACATTAAAATGTAAAAATCAAATATGATCCATCAGGCTTTTGAGGAACGGTTTTGTTAATCTCTTCATCATTGTTTTGCATTGAAATATATGTTTTGCCATTCTTGTAATGATTGGATAGAAATGTCAACTAAAAGCATTTTTTCTTTACATTATTATGTAGTTTCACCCGATGCCAGCCTTTCAAATTTCACCAGTGTTTCCCAACTTAAAAAGCCATAATTGGCAAAGATGTCACGATGATTGTACACTGTCTTAAAAGGGTGCAACAATTTTACAACTTTGTACCTTCCTAAAGGTGCCATTTAGTACCTTAGACCCTGTCCAAAATAGAACCCTAAGCCCTACGATTCTTCCTCTGAATCCACACTTTCGTGATGTAACGCCACTTTGACTGATGGGCAGAATTCTGCAGTGGAGTTCGCTTCAGTGCGGGCCTGGCAAAAGTGTGCATCCAGGGTGCATATCAGCCGCAAATGTGGCACTCTGAAACCTAAAATGACAAATGGGATATCCTACAGTCTTTTGGACTCCACAAGACTGCAAGTGCACGTAAAGTGTGTCATTTGGGACAGGGCCATAGGTATCAGAATGTTACACTTAAGGCACTACTGTGAACCTTTATGTGAAGGGTATAGAGGTCCCTTTAAGGGTACTACCCCAGTGACAAGCTGTTGTACCACTAAAATTTGTAACCTTTTGACCCCCAGTGCTTGCGTTATACTAGCTTTAACGTGTCTGTGGTCTGCCCGGGACTGTATTTAGCTGAGATGGGCCACTGGGTTTTAAAATGAATGGGAGAAATTGGATCGCCCAATATGGCAGCTCTGGTAAAATAACCAGAATAACTTCCAGTCTCTCTCTTGAATCCAACACGGAAGTGACTTAAACTGCAATTCATCGACTGGCCACTAGAGACAGGCTCCAAAGGAGAGTCAATCCCAGAGACCCCCCATGTTAAAATGCCCAACTTTACACCAGAAAAAAATATGTTTACAGCCTGGTACTAAACGTGGTTTTGGTCTATAAAGCTAATTTTGCCCTTCATGACAAATGTGGGTGATTTTTTTTTTTTAAACTAATCCATTTAAATTAAATAAAGCCTTAAAGTTCTGCATAATTAAGGGCGTGGCCACTTGAGTGACAGGTGGATTGCCGCTGCTGTCACTTCTAGTTGTTTGTCTGGTGTCTGTTAGCGTTACGTCACCTCAGCTAATCCCGCCTTTTTGCCCATTTTCGGTTATCCGGGAGTGACGCGCAACCAAGATGTCGACGGCTGGCACCGTCCACTTTGGGCTTCAAAAATGCTCTTCAGAAACCTACGGGTGACATCATGGACACTACGTCCATATTTGTTTTTACAGTCTTGCGTTTAGCCTTTGCTCTACGCTCCACATTGCATTGGCTGGACAAACCTAAGTTTTAGAGTTGTTTTAGCTATTTGAAGAAACAATGTTTATGATAGTATTCATGTCAGATTTTATTTCTGATTTGAAATGTATCCATATTTCCACATTTAATATCTACCTGATTGAACATTCCTCAAAACATCTTCTTTTATCTTCAACCAAAGAAGGAAGATCATACCAGTTTCTAAACACATGAGGTACACATGAGTAAATGATGACAGAAATTTAATTTTGAGTTGAACGATCTCTTTATTTCAAGTTCCTTGGCTACCAAAACACTCCAGGCTCAGTGTCAGATTCTGCCCTATTTACGAAAAACATTCAGTTTTCACAATGATAAAATCAATGTAAACAATTTGATTAGCTAGTTTGAACCAACTCCCAAGCTCGCTCACAAAATGTGAGAGATGTCTTCTGCCTCACAGAGTCCAGATGATGGAGGAAAGAGTGAAAAGGAAAAAGAGAGAAAGGGCTTGAGGAAAAGAGACACATAAAGCTGTCTGCAGGACTATGTCTCAATCAGTGGCTCTGGAGATTTCAAACATCTGTCTAGAAATGTGCTCTGTGTTTATGCATGAAAAACCAGAATGGGGTGGCTTGACTTGCCTGCAGTGCAAGCGAAGGTGACATTTGAGTTCAAGTGTAAATGAGTACAGAGTAAATGTCAAGCTAACCTTTCACTGCGGTGGAAATGTTTTGACACTGTTTCGAAGCGCTGATGCATCTCTTTCACTGTTTATCTTGTACAGTTGAACATGATAAGGAGTTTTTGCCCGTGATGCGCCATCACAGAGAATTCCGATTTGACCTGTCCAAGATTCCCGAGGGCGAGGCGGTGACTGCGGCTGAGTTCCGGATCTACAAGGACTTTGTTCCAGAACGCTTCGACAATGAGACCTTCCGCATCAGCGTCTACCAGGTGCTGGAAGAACACTCAGACAGGTACATCTACATTCTATACCGTATCATTCATGTTAAAGGGTTAGTTCACCGAAAAATGAAAATTCTGTCAGTAATTACTCTCCCTCATGTTGTTCCAACCCCGTAAGACTTTCGTTCATCTTCAGAACACAAATTAAGATATGTGAAATCTCAAGGCCCACAGGGAAGGAAATGAGTAGTTGAATAAAGTCGTTATTTATTTATTTATTTTTTGCGCACAAAAAGTATTCTCGTCGCTTGATAAACTTAAGATTGAGCCACTGTAGTCACTCGGACTATTTTAACGATGTCTTTCATAACTTTTGGGCCGGCCAGTTTCGATCCCTTAAAAAGCCTATGGAGGAGGGATCCAGCTCTCAGATTTAATCAAAAATATCTTAATTTGTGTTCCGAAGATGAATGAAAGTCTTACGGGGTTGGAACAACATGAGGGCGAATAATTACTGACACAATTTTCATTTTTGGGTGAACTATCCCTTTAAAGGCTCCAAGCAAGAAGCACTCAGGGAAGCAAACACATATCTGTCGTCGGACACTAGGTGGTGCTATAATGAGGTCTTTCACACATTCTGCTAACACCAGAATTAACTTTTTTAATACTCAGAATCCTTGGGTCAACATCTACATATAATGTTCTTGTCAGTTTCGTTTCCGCATATAATATTTTTCAATTTTTTTTTTCCAAAAACCCCTACTTATTCAAACACCTCTAAGGCCGTTCATCTGATCTTCATCAAATTTTGCACACAGCAGCAAGGGGCTGTGCTGACAAAAATAATTTTGATTTGAAGAAGTGTTGCAAACTTAAACCCAAATTTTAAAACAATTATACACATAAACCACAGGACATTGAGGACCCACTCCAAGTCATGTAAAAATTACACAACTACTACAACTGAAAATCCTTAATAATGCCGTTACCGTATGATCAGTGAAGTTTAAAATTGGTGTGCATCTTTTCTGGTGGACATACCAACAGATCCTCTATTATGACTATTATTATCAAATTTCAGCAACTAATAACACCAAATATGAATGGCCTACTGTTACAAAATGGCCTACTGTTACCTACTGTTATGAATCATGTGAAAATGTGTACGTGTTAAAAAGTCTTTAATGTTTTTGCTAATAACTCTAGTCCTGAAAAAAAAAGTCTTCCCTCTGAATCATACAGTGCCCCTGAAATTGGTTGATCATTATGCATATCCATATCCACAAGAAACCTTTTCTGGCATTTTGCATTTTTAAATCAGCCTCAAAAATATGAAAATTGTCTGCAGATTCCATGTGGGCCTGCATATAGTTTACTATTTTTTTATGGTGGGTGTTTCTTGCCTGGGAATTGGTTTCCAAGGAAAATCCATTCCTCTTGAGGGCTGTGACGCTCTCAACCCCTCTGGTGCATAAACGCTGGACACATTTGATTTGTGTTTCCTTTCCTTCTATTTCTTTTTACCGCACACAGTGCTCAGTCTATCTAACCATCCCAATGCAAACTTTACTGTTGCCACCACACCATGTTTCCTATTCCGACTCAGCGGCTCCCCTCTCAAAGAATCAGTTGTGCACCACAGGGCTTCCCTTCACCGCACGTTCGGGACCTTCTAGAATATCGGCATGACCCGCGCTGTGAATTGGGTTCAAGAACGTCTAGCTCCTCCTACGTGCTGCTCGACCCCTCCTGAAGGCCTCAGTTGCCTCGACAAGTCTGTGGGGAACAACACACCTCATTGTGCTCCCATCAGGGAGAGAAAAGAGACAAAAATGGAGTGATAAAGGAGACTGAATTAGACTGAGGCAGCAGATGTTGAGCAGAACAGGTGTTTGGATCACACACACTGAGCACCTGAACTACTCTGGGGCTTTGAAACTTCTGAAGTGTGTTCATGTAGTTCCAGTCTTTCTCTCCCTGCAGCGTTTCCCCTTGTCTTTTGTTGTATACTGCTTCTCGGTCTCTTTCTTACGCTGTCTTCTTGACTTGCTCTAAATTCTTCTGTTTGATTTAGTGCAGGGCAGCCACACTGTGAGATCAACAGCCGTTTATAAAGCCATTATTGTCAATTAAGGAAATTAAGTGCTCCCCAGGGCCTTACCATCTGGAGCGAACGCGCTGTTCATCGCTCTCCCATTTCTCCACTTATTTCACTTTCCCCCCTCTGTTTCACATTATCCACCACCTTCTCTGTCTTTCACTGTAAGGGTCATTCAAATCAGTGTCTTTTCCATTTTGAAAACAATTCAGTCTTCAATTAACAATGGCTTACTGTACACAATCATGGTAACAGATTTGACAGGTTACGAACCCCCTACTGATAATATATAATATAATACGGGTTAGTTTTAAGTTTTTAATTCTCCGGATACAATGTTTATTTAAAATATTATGTTAATTATAATATAACACTATTATCCACTAAAAGCTCACTGGCCACTTTATTAGGTACACCTCACTAGTACCGGGTTAGACCTCTTTTTGCCTTCAGAACTGTCTGCATTCTACGAGTCAGAGATTCAACAAGATGCTGGAAACATTCCTCAGGGATTTTGGTCAATGTTGTCATGAAAGCACCACACAGTTTCTGGAGATTTGTTGGCTGCTCATCCATGACGTGAATCTCCTGTTCCAGCACATCCCGAAGCTGCTCTATTGGATTGAGATCTGGTGGCTGTGGAGATCATTTGAGTTTAGTAAACTCACTATCATGTTCAAGAAACCGCTGATACAAGGCAGGACAGATCCATGCGTGTTCATTTTGGTAATGCCAAATTCTGACTTTACCATCTGAATGTCGCAGCAAAACTCGAGACTCATCAGACCAGGCAACATTTTTCTAATCTTCTATTGTCTGATTTTGGTGATTCTGTGTGAATTGTATCCTCAGTTTGCTGTT